>OU426987.1:198568523-199768523 GCA_911387755.1 Chrysotoxum bicinctum | reverse complement strand
AGCTTTTCGGTTTGTTCGTATTGCTTAAATCCCCAGGTCTGACAGCTGTAACACATTACTGAGCGCATAACACTTTCAAAAATTTTATACTTAGCTGAGAGTGGTATTTCATTTTTACTAATGATATCCTTCCATGAGGCGTTGATAAGGTTTTTTGAGGCTTTTAATTTGTTTTCAAAATGTTGTTTGAATTTCATGTTTGGTTCTAGAATTATACCAAGGTAGCTGTATTTCGTGACAACTTCAATTTGCTGCCGATCTAGAAACCATTTTTCATTTTTTTCTAATTTAGTTCGTCTATTCTTAATTATCATAATTTTCGATTTCTGGAGATTGATCTCCAAATTCCACGTTTTACAATAGGTACATAGTTTATTGATCATAAGCTGTAAACTGTGAGCTGATTCTGCGAATAGAACAATATCATCTGCGTATAGTAAGACCTTAAAAGTTTGCTGGGCTATGTGAATACCTGCAGGTAGATGTTCTGTAATGTCATCTATAAACAGGGCAAAAAGAACGGCGCTCAAGAGGTATCCTTGCTTAACACCAGAACTAGTTTCAAACCATTCGGAAAGATTCTTACCATCCCAAACCCTTTGACGTGTGTTTTTATACATATTTCTTAATACACGGATCATTTTCGTTGACATTCCTTTCTGCGATAATTTGAAAAATAGCGCGTTGCGGTCAATGGAATCAAAGGCGGCTCTACAGTCAACAAAAAATGTGTATAGTTTTCTATTATTTCTATGAAAGTATTGTGAAACGGTTGTAATTATGAGAATATTATCGACGGTAGAGTAACCTTTTCGAAATCCTGCTTGATATTCACTCAGAACTTTATTTCTCTGTTCCCATGAGTTGATCCTATTCAAGAGAATAGAGGCAAATAATTTTGCAATTGAATTCATAAAAGATATGCCTCGATAATTACTTGGTGTACTGATGTCACCTTTTTTATGGATTGGATAAACTATTGAATCTTTGAATTCTTGAGGTATTTCACCAGTTTGAAATATGAGGTTGAAAATTGACAACATTTGATTTAAAAACTCAATTGGTGCGTTCTTATAAAATTCGTTTCCAATTCTGTCTGGACCTGGTGCTTTTTTATTTTTGGCCAATTGAAGACATACTTTTAATTCACACATAGATATATCATTATCCAATAATTCATCAACTATATACGGTTCGACAAAATGAACGCTTTCGCATACATTACTTGGGTTAAGCAGTAGCTTAAAATGGTGAGCCAATTTTGCAGCCGATATATGCACACCGGAGACAAAATTAATGCCTCGTAGAGTTTTAATGTTGTCCCAAAACTTTTTTGAATTTCTTGTGTTGGAAGGTTCGAGTGCGACATTTTTAAAATAATTTTCGCGTTTTTTTTGGCATAATAGTTTGTAGGCCTTGTTTGTGTTTATATATTGTTCTGTTAGGGTTTTACTTGGGCTTGTTGTGTTTCGAATTTTTCTTAGTAAGTCGAAAGATTGTTTTCTAGCAATAAAACATTCTTGATCAAACCATTTTTCATTATAACTTCGGCTATTTGATGTAGGATCCCTAGATGCAACTTTTTTAATACATTCCTGAAGTATTTTTATTTTTTCTCCAGTGTTTGTATCTACTGGAAAGCAAAAACTTTGCATTTCGTTAAGTAATTTTAGCGCATATGCATTTTTTTGGTTTTCTTTCCATAGCAGTTTGGGGGGCAATATGATTTCATTGTATGTTCTTGGGGTATCGAGGTCAAATAATACTTGTAATGGCATATGGTCTGAGGACACCTGTGTTCCCACTCCAAAGTGAGCGATAAATTTATGCCAGTCTCCAGAAATTGCACAGAGGTCGATTACAGATTTGCCTGCCCCTCCTATAAAAGTAAATTCACCATTCAAATCATGGGTAGTGCTTCCGTTAAGGATAAATAGGTTGAAATCCTCACACATTTCTAAGAACATGCGACCATTTTTGTTTATGACTTTATCTTTTGAGTTTCGTTTTTCTAGAATTTCTGAAGCAGAAAGACTAATATCTGGTGGAAATATTTGTTCTTCTCCTATTCTGGCATTAACATCGCCTATAAGCATTATATTTTGCGAATTTATTGTATTTAATAATTCATAAACATCATTAAAATCAATATCCCAAGAATTACAATTAATGTATGTAGGCAAGATATAAAACTTTGAATTTATATTATTTATTACAAGACTAATTTGGTTATTTATTTCGGTGAAACTGCAATTTTTGAAATTTTTGAAACCAAACAGCGAACCTCCTATTGCTCTACCGAATTTGTGTTCACGATTAGCTGATACCCAGTGTAATTTATATTCCGAAAAATACTTCTCATAGACATTAAAATTATCATTTGTAATAAAAGTTTCGAATAGAAAAAAGATATCATGTTCTTTTACAAAATTAAAAAAATCTACATTAAATAATTTGTTTGCTAAACCAGCAATATTATACGATAAAATACTATAGTTTCTACTTTCTAATTTTTCAATATTTTGTTTTTCATTATTCTTTAATTTTTTACTTGCGTGACAGACGGCAACTCTGTTTCAATTACTTTGAACTAAGTGTTGATGCCCTGAACTTCTAGATGGCGCTGCTGTTAGTTGGTGGTTTTCTACATCTGTGTCAGAGATCACTATGTCAGTTGTATTTGACATACACTTTTTAGTGACACTTGATTGTTTTTGTTTTGATGTTTGATGTTGTTGTGTTGTGTTGTTACTTTTCATACCTATGTCGCCAAAAAGTTCAAAAAGTACTTCAGGTCCATTCCGACTGCCACAATAGATTTCACCTTCATGAGTTGTGTGGAAAGATTTTCCATTGACGACTAATTTGAGTCCTCGGATTTGTGGTTCTGCTGTGGGGTGCTTTGTCTTTATGGCTTTTCTAATTTCTAAAAGTTTATGTCTCCTTTTCATTTCATTTTTTGTGTAGTCAGGATTAACATATACTCCAGTTCCTTTAAGTTTGTTTGAGTTTTTAAGTAATTTATTTGATGATTGTTTACTTTTCGTTTCTACTAAAACAAGCTGCTGCTCGCCTTTGGATGGTAGTGCGGTAAAATCTTCTATCTCAATTCTTTCTTCCCCTTGAAGTGTTTTTGCAATTTCGATAACAGATTTTTGGATGTCATTGGCTTTAGCCTTTGGAATTGAGAATATAAGATTTTTTTCTCTTGATCTTTTTTCCAACAAGTCTATTTTCTTCTCGAGTTCTTCGTTTTTAGATTTAAGTTTTTCGAATTCTTGATGAAGCATTTCGTTTGATTCTATGAGGTTATGCACATCAGAAAATAGACCAACTAGATCACTTTTTCTTGGCAAGTCACGGATTTTGTCATCTATTATTCTTGAGAGTGATTTTTCTATTTCGGCAAGAGATATTGATGTCATATCTGCTGTATTAAATTTTTTGTTTGTTTTAAGCAATTCTGGTGAGATTTCTGATAAAGATCTTTTGTTAGATTGGTTCATCAGAGAGTTTACAACAAACGAGGTTATAAAATTTGTGATTGTTTATAAATTTTCTGAGTTTAATTAAAACGGACTGCAGTTTTTTTTCTTTTTTTTTTTTTCAGAATAAGTCGGTTATTTATCAAATTGTATCAAAACTAGTATTTATTATCACGATTTAATAGGTTTTTTTCTGTTTTTCTTCAAGAGCTTCAATTTTTGCTTGTGACGTGTTTGACAGATCAACTCAACTCAAAATCATCAATGTAAATAATGACATTAGGTATATCGCCAAAATGTTTAATCATTTCAGCGTGAAATATTTCAGGTGCTGCGTTAATTCCGAATGGTAATCGTAAAAAACGATATCTCCCAAACGGGGTTATAAAAGTACAAAGCTTAGACGATTCGTAATCAAGTGGCAAAATCCAAAATCCAGAATTTGCGTCTAGAGAGCTATAAAATTTTGCGTTACATAATTTTGATTTACATTCGTCAATATTCGGAAATTGATAATGTGACCGCAGCAAAGCTTTGTTTAAATTTCGTGGATCGAGGCACAGTCGCAAATCTCCATTTGGTTTTTGCACTAATACTATCGAACTTACCCATTCAGTTGGTTCCTCAGTTTTGACTATTACTCCTAAGTTTTCCATCCGCTTGAGCTCGTTTTCAAGCGGCTTTATAAGGCTGAACGGTATACGGCGCGGGAAATCGACAACCGGAGTCACGTCAGGTTTAATTTTTAATTTTATTTCTTTTTTTAAACAACCGAGCCCTTTAAACACTTCTTTGAATTTGTTTAAGAATTTTAAATTTTCATTCTTAATATTAAATTTAACTTTTTTATTTTCATGCACACTATTATGCGGTTTAACTTCTTCATTACTTAATTCATTTACGCGCTTAATTAAATTCAGTTCAATGCAAGTTGGTAGACCTAGAACAGTTCGACAATCTAAATCAGAAATATAAAAACTAATAATACTTTTCTTATTTTTATAAACACATGCAATATTCGATTGTCCAATGATTGGCAGAGGTTCTTTGCTAAAAGTTAATATTCGACTTGATGTGGGAACTATAGCAATATCATTCAACCCGAGCTGCCAAAGTATTGTTCGAGACATAACGTTGGCTTGGGCACCTGTATCAAGTTGACATTTGAGACAACTCCCGTTGATGTGTAAGAAAATATCCCACGACAATGACGTTGACGATGATTCAAGTGATCCCATAAAGAATTCGTCTGACTGTGATGACTCGTTAAAATTGGCTTCTACATTGCGTATGTAGATTTTTGAACGGCACATTTTGGCATAGTGGTTCTTACCCCCACATTTATGGCAAATGTGACCAAAGGCTGGACATTTGTATTTGTGAACTTCGCCGCATTTTTTACATTGGCTGGAACTGGACTTTGACTGCAAGTATTGGTGATTGTATTGGGATTGTGGGTGCGAATGGTGCGACGAATTCACATTGGAGCGTTGTGACGTATTGGAATAGTTTTTTGATGATGATTGGTATAATCGCTGCTGTGTTGGTTTATTGTAATTTGTGTTTTTAGATTGCTTGTGTAACTCTTCTGTAACTTCTGTGAATGCTCTTTCGCAATTTCAATTGTCTTTGCAATTTCAATAGCTTTTTCCAATTTGATGTTTCCTTCGTTGAGAAGCTTTTCTTTAACGTATGAGTAGTTGTCATGTAAACCACAAACAAAAATGTCCCGTACAAGCTCTTCTCTTATACTTCCAAACTCACACGATAAACTTAAATTTTTTAACACCGTTACATACGCATCGTTATTTTCTTCGGCTTTTTGTGAACGTGAAAAAAAATTATGCCGTTCCATCGCAATATTCACTTTGGGCAAAAAATATGATTCGAATTTTTTGAATAAGTCATCAAATTTTATTGAGTCTAATTCTACATTAAAAGAATTAAATATATCAAACGATTCTGGTCCCATATGATGCAACAGTAATGCAACTTTGCGTTGATCTTGTTCAGCTTCCAAGTTCGAAGCTCTCAAAAAAATTTTAAACTGACTTGACCAATTTTTCCACGTGATTGCAAGGTTTGAACTTTTCACATTTAATGGCGGGATTGAAGAAATATTTTGAGCGATTGTATTTGCACTGGTAGACTCTTGTTTTGGAGGCATTTTTATAAAATTTTACCACCTGACACCATGTTATATATGTATATTTAATTAAAGACAAAATGTGACTGTTATAATAAAGTATATCTTTATTCGACAATGTTCTAGTTCCGACTGACTGACTGATCAACTATATTTTACAATATACATTATTAGACTTCTTGTTACATATACATAGACATGTATGTACATTGTACATACAAGTACATAATAGAATATACAACATTACTGAGCTCAGCTTCGGAGATATAGCTCCCCAAAGACAGTTTCAGGTAGTGGGAGGTCGAAAATCAGAAGAATCCCTTTGGATTGCAATATTTCGAGAACCAGACCACGCAGAGGCTTTTGGTTTGCACGTGTATACAGGAATTGAACAGACCTTTCGTTTGATGTATGTCTCGATGGGCTGGGGAAACATTGAGAAAAATGGTGATTTTTGTAGACAAGTGATTAGTCCATGATTTTTTTCAAAAACCTAAATAAATTTAAATTTTTCAATGCGATGAGTGGCACATCCACGGAAAGGTATATCAATTTGCTATTCAGAACTGAAAACTAAACCGTCTTACGAGTGCTGGTTGCGGAAATATCTCCATCCGAAGACTTTGTTTCGTTTGCATCGATATTCAGTTCAAAATTCACTTTGGATTGAAATATTTCCATAACCAGACCTCGCAGAATATTTTGGTTTTCGGCAGTAGAAAGCTCTTTGTTAGATTTAGTGAATTCTGAAAACTACAACCCTTTTCAAGGCTTCGTTGCGGAGATATCGCCATCCGAATCAGATTTTGCGTTGTGTTGAAAATAAGAAGAACCACTTTGGATCGCAATCGCAATATTTCGAGAACCAGACCTCGCAGATGCTTCTGGTTTTCACCTGCGGATAGCTGTTAAAAAGTTAAAGTCTGCATTATCTTACCGCAAGCTCTTAATGAGCTCGGCTTCGGAGATACAGCTACCCAAAGACATTGTTAGGTAGTGGAGGTCGAAAATCAGAAAAATCCCTTTGGATTGCAATATTTCGAGAACCAGACCACACAGAAGCTTTTGGTTTGCACGTGTATACAAGAATTGAACAGACCTTTCGTTTGATGTATGTCTCGATGGGCTGGGGAAACATTGAGAAAAATGGTGATTTTTGTAGACAAGTGGTTAGTCCATGATTTTTTCAAAAATCTAAAAAAATTTAAAATTTTTCAATGCGATGAGTGGCACATCCACGGAAAGGTATATCAATTTGCTATTCAGAACTGAAAACTAAACCGTCTTACGAGTCCTGGTTGCGGAAATATCTCCATCCGAAGACTTTGTTACGTTTAATCGACATTAAATTCAATATTCACTTTGGATTGCAATATTTCCAAAACGAGACCTCACAGAATTTCCTGGTTTCCAGAAATAGAAAGATCTTTGTTAAATTTAGTGAATTCTGAAAACTACAACCCTTTTCAAGGCTTCGTTGCGGAGATATCGCAATTCGAATCAGATTTTGCGTTGTGTTGAAAATAAGAAGAACCACTTTGGATCGCAATATTTCGAGAACCAGACCTCGCAGATGCTTCTGGTTTTCACCTGCGGATAGCTGTTAAAAAGTTAAAGTCTGTATTTTTTTACGGCAAGCTCTTACTGAGCTCGGCTTCGGAGATATAGCTACCCAAAGACATTGTTAGGTAGTGGGAGGTCGAAAATCAGAAAAATCCCTTTGGATTGCAATATTTCGAGAACCAGACCACACAGAAGCTTTTGGTTTGCACGTGTATACAGGAATTGAACAGACCTTTCGTTTGATGTATGTCTCGATGGGCTGGGGAAACATTGAGAAAAATGGTGATTTTTGTAGACAAGTGGTTAGTCCTAAAAAAATTTAAATTTTTCAATGCGATGAGTGGCACATCCACGGAAAGGTATATCAATTTGCTATTCAGAACTGAAAACCAAACCGTCTTACGAGTCCTGGTTGCGGAAATATCTCCATCCGAAGACTTTGTTACGTTTAATCGACATTAAGTTTAAAATTCACTTTGGATTAAAATGTTTCCAAAACCAGACCTCACAGAATTTCCTGGTTTTCAGCAATAGAAAGATCTTTGTTAGAATTAGTGAATTCTGAAAACTGCAAGCCTTTTTAAGGCTTCGTTGCGGAGATATCGCCATCCGAATCAGATTTTGCGTTGTGTTTTTGCTAACGGTATTGAAATGGTCATCAAAAATATTGCCATATTTCACTCAACGCCGACGATACAAAGTATTTCAGGACTATTTCTCCCACACATGATTCCTCTCTTCTACAACTTGATTAAGGGTTCTTGTGGAGATTTTTCAAACTGTTTCCTTTCGTCATTTTTTAAGAAAGTTCGTATCAAAAACCAGTCTTCCTTCCGTGTGTTTAAATTTTTCTACCGGTTTCGATTTTAGTGTCTTCGAATGTTTTAATTTGTTAATGAGTTTTAAGAATGTGATTTCACTTTTTTTGGCATTTTCGATTCCTTTGTAACTTGCACATCCAGTACAAAAAAAAAAGAAAAAGAGAAAACAAGTTTTTGAGAGAATAGAGCTAAAAATTAAGGGTGTCCAATACTTTTGGCCAAGACTCTAATGTATATTTTCCTTAAAACCAAAAACCTCAAAATGCTCCTTTTTCCATTTTATTAACCAATGTAGTAAAAACAATTTTATTAATGAGTTTAACAATATTGACAAATATTATAAAATATAATTTAAGCTCTATTGATTGAAATTTAATAAGAACCAACTTTTTTTAATTATTTGTGTACAATAAACAACTATGTATTTGAAAATGTCTCGTATTTTTAAAGAAATTAAAATAAAATAAATTAATTATATTAAAATAATAAAATTATGATTATCAACAGGAAATATTGAATTATCATTTCAAGCAAATGAGATATGAGAATTTTCCAAATACTGGAAAATGCACTCATTGCTTTTGTAAACTTCTGGGATCTTAAGGCAATTTTTTTCTTTTTTTAATTATTTACGGTCTCTTCAATCTTTCATAAGGGAAAGAAGGAGATAGTTGGCCAGTTCATTTATAGGAAATTGATTTATGAGACATAAGGGTTGTAATTTAAAAAAAAAATTGTATCTAAATAGACTATAAGACTTTTCTTCGTACACATAAAATAACATTAACAACTTTATATCTTTAGAACAATAATTAAAAGAAGAAGCAACAAAAAACATTAACATCGTTTTTTTTTACAAATTGATAAGATTATAACAAACAAATATTTTTTATGAAATAGGATATTTTATTGATGATGGTATTTGCGGTTTTAGAAAACTTGAATGCGATGGTTCTCCCGATCGCAAACCAAAATATTTCCATTCGACATAATGGCAACTCCTTCGAGTCCTTTGAATTCACAATCACCTGAACCCCAGGAACCGAATGCCTTGAGGAAACTTCCATCCGGATTAAAGATTTGAATACGATTATTGCCAGAATCTGCAACAAATATATATCCTTGGTCATCGACGGCGACACCCCTGCAAAATTAATTTAAATTTAATATCAAATTTATTAGAAGGACACAGACAGAAGAAAGACTCATATTCCCTGAGTCAGGTATAATTCTGCTGATGCTAGAATTGAGTAGAAAGAAAAGCTTACCTTGGGAATTTGAATTGCCCATCGTCAGAGCCTTCTCCGCCGAAAGTAGACAGAACCTTGCCATTGACATCGAATATCTATATTTCCAAATTGAAAAGATATTCCATTTCATTTCGTTTATATTGAATGTAATGTATGTATATAGGAGAAATATGCAAACCTGTATTCTATGATTATTTGAGTCAGAAACAATTACTCGATTTGTATTCGATACGGCAATATAGTGAGGATGCTCGAGTTGTCCTTCACCCCGGCCACACGAACCAAATTTGCCAACGAAGGAACCATCCGATTGGAAAACCTACAAATACAGCAAAAAAAAACAGACTTTACATTTAATCCAAAAGTTGTAATTGAAAAGACCACCACAAAATCCTGAAATTCTTCAAATACACAGACTTTTTTTCGAAAAAAAAAAATTAAATTGAATGAGAAAATCGAATATTGTGTTCGAATATATTTGAGTAAAGGATTACGCCCTAATATTGAAAGCAGAGGAGATATTTTATTTGTACAATAGGATGAGAAAATAAACCGAATGGCTGGGGCTATCCGTTAGCTATAAAAAGGGACAGCAAAAAATACATTCTTCAGAGGAGCAATGTGTTGGCTTTAGAGAAATGCAAACAAATTGGTTTTGTTCGTGGAGTTGCATACAAAATTAATGAAATTAAATTTCTTTGGTCTTGTAATTACAGTATTTCCGCATTCGCTTGCGTTTCGTCCTTTGAACTTTGATGGCTGAGGAATACAAAAGGCATTCGAAAAATGTATGCAAAAACTCTCTTTATGATTGCCTTTGTCCTTGATACGAGTATACATATGAATGCTTATTTGAAATTAAATCTACTTTTAGCGAAGGTCTTCATTACATACTTATACAAGTGTAAGAATGAGGTTAGTAATGTATTGCTTTTTATTCAGCAGTTCAATCAATCTTTAGAGTTTGGAGTGGGAAATTAATTTTTATTTCATAAAAAAAATTTTTAACGGACTTTTCTAATTGGAAACAAACTTTCGGTTAATGAAAAAATAGCGAAAAGAATTGTTTTGCAATATGAAAAAGAACTAAACAATTTTGTTCATCATCTTCAGTTTAAAAGCACAATTTAAACGAGCCAGAAATTTCTGTAAAGCCTTGATTCTAAGAACCAAAATCCTACATGAGCAACAAATTATATATAAAATACTGCAGGATCTTAAAGGCAGTAATTCGTTAAGAATATTAAGAAACTCAAACACGCTCATCTGCAATAATAATCTTGTTGCTAGTTGAATAGACAAGGCCAATGTTTTTGTAGAAAAATTCACAGCAAACACTGTGGGGCCTGATAGTGACAGAGTTCTTGAGGACATCCATTTTTCTTTGGGACCACTTTATTTTCGAACCCATAAAGTCGCTAGAGCAGTAAAAGATCTCGATATTTGGAGATCTGCTGGCTCCGATTATATATCACTTATTGTCTTGCAAATGTGTTCTTCCACTTTGGCTTAATCACTGAGTAATCTTTTTTACCTTTCCTATTCATTAGTCCATTTTCCGTCTGGATGGATAAAATTATTTGTACAATCTATTCCTAAAAAAGCCGACTCATATTTACCTTCCAACTACCTTCCAATTACTATTAGATCTATTCTTTTCAAAGCCATGGCAACGCTAACAAATCGTCAGCTGAGGAAATATCTTCGAAGAACGAAAGCTTCTCAATGACCTACAGTACGGCTTTCGTTGCAATAGATCCAGTGGTGATTTAATGGTTCTTCCTAACATCGCTTTGGAGAAAACAAAATTGTTGCGCTTGATATTTCTAAGGCATTTGATAGAGTTTGACATCAAGGTCTCTCACCGAAATGCATGCTTTTGATATCAACAGGTTTATTAACAATAAACTTTCTCACCGTTCAGTACAAGATACCTCGGACGGTTTCAAGTCTGAAATGCATCAAAAAAGCCCCAAGGCTTGTAATGTGCATATTTGATACCCCTGTATCAACAATTTAAATGGTCATAACGCCCATCTCTATGTTCACTTTGTCAAATTAATAACATAATTTTCTTCCTAGAGAGAATCACCGTATTTTTTCTCCTACAAAAAAAATCTACCGCTAAACTAACACCCGAATGCATTCTCTTCTTATACATATATATATACTCGTATGTACATAAGAATTAAGAATTCAGAAAAGAAAACGAAAGCTTACGGTTAAATCGCGCGATGTTCTTGAGTCAAAGCGAGAGAACGAACCATCTTCGGCAAAATTGAAGTTCAATGCCACACAGTTGGATAAGAATTCTTAAAGTGTTAACGTCATTGAATTATTCACTTTCGTAAAACGGAAAAAAAAATATAATTGTTAAAAGTGATCCTAAGTGAAATCGCTTATCTTAATCGTAATGGTATGTTTAATGTTTTCGAAGGATGTCAATTTCTCAGACTTGTTTGAGTATGAGTCATGGTAAATTTAGATTTTGTATGCTAGCTTTCAAAAAAAAAAGGAAGTTTGATCATCTTATTAAACTTCTATTATCATACCGCAAGCGAAAAATAGTGTAACTGGTGCCATCTACATTAAGGAACTGAACTAAACTCGATGTAGCCCATATTCTACATCTGTATATTTCTCTTGTCTGTGGCCTAGTTAAAGCTTTTTAGGTCGAAAAAATCTTGAAATTTTTGTAGCTTTAACAATAATATTATAGTTTAAGCTATTTTTATTCACATAAACTGAAGCTTAGGCTTGGAAAACAAGCTAAAACTAAATGAACTTAGCGTTGGCTATTTTAAAATAGCTATTACTAGAAAACATCTTTAACTAACTAGCTTAAGCTTATTCATACATGGGGCAGTTTTGAACATAAGAACCTATATTGGTTGGAGATAAAAATTCAATATAAATATTTTGTTAAATGGAACAAATATTTATTGAACGTCAATACCACTGTTCCATGTGAGTAAAATATCAGGCCAATTGCTCGAATATTTTAGGTTTTATCAGTCAGGAAAGCAAAAAGTGTTCAAATGTGCCCCACTCTCCCCTATGCCGAATTTTTAACTCCCGAAAGGTTTAGAATTTTGTTTATATACTTTTTTAAATTTCTTTTTGGCATTCTTCTCGTTTTTGTTAATTAATTTTTTTTTGTTTCTATAATGATAAAATGATAAAACTCTTTTAATTTCCAACAAAATTAAAAAATTAAATCTAACTTAAATTTTGAAATTAGAAATTAAATTTAAAATATGGAATACAATTTTGTTAAGTAGGGCATATACCGTAAAAAAGTTTCGAGTTCATTTATTTGGGTCGTTCAAAAATTTTTTCGAAAGTGCATGGTTGGGAGGGAAATGTGAGGCCTAAGCAGCACCTCGGTCTCAGACTCATTCAAATAGATCCAAATCATCTTTTTGTACCCTTTTCCTATGTTTTTAGCGAGGACACATTTGTTTATAGTTTGGCGAGACAGATTAAAAACCCACCCGGACTGAAGCAGCCGTAGATTTAAAGTGCTCGCGAGACTCTGATTTTTGGGAAATTAAATCTCATCCCAGACCAAACATAACAGGCTCCGTTTGGTCTCCAATACTATCTCTTATTTTTATAAATGATTTGCTGTCTCAAACTGCTTCTCTGGTGACAGTTACCTTAGGTTTTCATACTGCTTTCCTGAGTCACCTCCCTCTTCGAATGCCGAGTTGGAACGGCAGAATATGTTGAGCTCATATAACCAAGATTTGAACAGTATTTTTATATGGTTCACTAATAATCGTGTGGAATTTAATGCTTTTAAAACTCGAAGCTGTCTTCAACCGCCTTTGCCATTATACTTTAGTGAAACTAAAAACGAGGAAATTGAAAACCTTCGATCAGATTTTGATAACAATGCTGCGAAATACCTAGGTTTCCTCAGACGATGTAAGAATTTTTGTTCTTCTTCTGATCTGGCAACTATTTATAAAGTAAACATACATACGTCCAAAACTAGAGTATATCACTCATATTTGATCAGGCGCATCCAAAACATCATTGGATAGAATCCAAAATAGAGATTTACAACTTATAGACGACACATCGTTTACGGAAACATTTGTTTCGTTGGAACACCGTCGAAATGTCTCTTGCTCATCACTATTTTATGGCTACTTCTTCAAACGTTGCTCTGTTGAAATAGCCAGTTGCTTTCGTCCCCTTAAACAATTTTACTGAATACCCACCCTGCGAGAAATGTTCATCAGTATAAACTCGAGCTTAACTTCGGACGTACTGTCAAGTATAGAGATTATTTTTTAAACCAAAAAAAGTTCTTTCTCATAAACGCTCGTACAGTGTAAAAACATTTTAACTGTATCATAACCCCCTGAGTGGGTGTTAATTATAAAAATCATCCGAAATCGTTCCCATTGAGAATAAAATATTTTGACATGTAAAACGTAGGATTTTAAATAATTCCTCATCAAAAAAATTATTAATTTATCAAGAAGATAGCTCTGGGGTGATGGTGCACTGTGGCGTATACGTACTTTTTTATTTCGATTTTTTTAGTTTCATTATTTTAAGTCGATATCAACTTACAATTGTTATCAACTTTATTTGTAACTCATTAACGTCATAAAGCAAATTTATAATTGTCTTTAATCATAAATTTTATGATAATTTTACTCAATTAATTAATACGACTAGAGTAATTAAACAGAAAGTGGACAAACTCCAAAATAAATTCCGAAAAAGCTTAATTTCGATGGAGAGTTTTAAATTTAAGTTTATATTTATTAAAATCTTCCTATCAAGTAATTCTAGGGATATTCAGTTTTTTTTCAAATTCGAGGGAAACAGTCAGTTTATATTTTAACAAGGCTTTTAAAATTGTAGCCTTTTTTTGTAAGATCACTACATTTTGATAAAAATTTGCGAAAACATTACGATAAGGTAAATTTATTTGAAAAAAACGTTTTCATTTGGCATCTTTAGCCCTGCTGGTGATCCAGTATATTCCCCACTAGAATTCTTTTGTTTTCAAACATGAGGTAAGAGATTTTGGTCGAATGAGGAGCTCATCGTTGAAACTTTGGCTTATTTTTAGGGTCTTACAAAATCGTATTATTTTGAGGGCACCGGAGCTAAAACCAGACCATGTTGAGAAATAAAATATTTTTTGCCGAAAGTTAAGTGGACAGAAATGGCGACCAACGGCAGTCTAGCCCTGTGACCCAATTAGCTCTGAAGTGTGCCATTTTAATACCATAGCTTGTATAAACCAGTGGATGGAATTAATATGGGAAATTGTGGACATTTTCACGGAGTCATCCAGTTTAGATATTTTTGATTTCTCTTATTGTGTTTGATTTTGCACAATCAATTGGAAATTGGATCACTCACTCATGCGGACCACCACACTCATCGGACACTATTTACACTGTGCCAAGCTAGGCAGCTTGTTGACTGATACTGAAAAAGTAGACAATCCGATTGAGTGATTATCTTGCCCCCCGCACCGTAACATTCCGTCAAAGCCTTCAGTCCGTTAGCTCGGGATCTAAAGAGTCAAACAAAGGGCACAGCACAGAAGTATCATCATTTCCGAAAGTCCGTCAATATCGTCAAAACATACCCTTCCTAATGATTGTACTCTAAATTTGGCCAGAGCGGGGCATTTTCAGAGGAAATGAAAGATTTTTTTCTTTTCCCGCTGGTCCTCACAGCTATGACAGTGAGTGTTGTAAGGAGCTTCGCTGAATGCTCTCCTATTGGCCAGTGTCCGCTGCAGGTAGCTCCGATCCTGGCTATTTCTGACCTGGGTCTGCATATCAGATCAAGTGCTCGGGATTTATTATAAGTGGGCCAACTCTTTCTAGATATAATGCAGTTAGTAAAACTGCCCTTCATTACTCTGATTGGAATATTGACACTTTTCGCAAGTGAATTATGTAGGCTGATCCTTGCCTGGCCAGTTCGTCCGCACGGGCTTTCCAATCAATAACACAATGACCCGGAACCCAGACAAAAGTGATTTTGAGGCTAGCAAGTTCACCCCGGCATTGCTGGACCAATTTAAAGTATGATGAACTAGAATTAATGGCATTTACAGCCGTCTGACTGTCAGTGATAATAGACGTATTCCGCCTCTGGTTTGGATCTAGTTTGAGTACCTTGCATGCTTCCCTTCTTTTTTGTTACCGAAAAGAGAGCTCTTAATTTAATTTTTCAGAGACTTACTGAAATACCAAGTAGTCACTTCTGCCCCACCTTATTCAAAATAATACATTACTTCGAGCTAAATTTCATGTGAACATTCTCGCAAATGACTTCAAAATACCTAGATGACCCTACACTTTGTTTATAAGGCAAAATCAACACAACCACATGGTACACAACAAAGAACTTGACTTAACTAAATTAACTTGACATTGAAATTATAAAGTCTCTGCCTTTGACGTAAACCAAAGCCTCAGCCAGAATGAGATATAAAATCTTAGAAATTACTACACAAATTAGTCAAATAATCCCAACCAAACACTAATGCCCTACACAAATACCCAGAATGGAACACATTTTAAGCTCAATACACATTAAAACCACAAAATGTCACATTAGGTTGAACTTCAACAATATACGAATGCACGAATATACGAATAATGGATCCGGATACGGATGCGAAAATACATACCTGTACTCTGTGGTTTTCTTTGTCGCATACGTAGATAAACCCTAAGGCATCTGTGGTAACACCCCATGGATAATTGAATTTACCATCCGCAGTACCTTGTGAACCAAATGCTCTCAGGAATCTGCCCTGTGGATCGAGGACTTGAATGCGATGATTATATCTGCAAATATAAGCAGAATAGGATTTCAATTCAAGTTGTTAATTCCCGCCACAATGCGTCGGCCTCGCACAAATGTGAGAGTTCGATTAAAATCGACACCTACCTATCAGCAATGATGTACTGGCCGATACGATTGACAGCAACACCAGCCAGGCAATCAAATTCACCCTCACCGTTGCCATATTCTCCGAATTCTTTGACGAATATGCCATTAGAATCGAAAACCTGGACGCGATGATTCGATGAATCCGCCACCACGATGCTATTGTCGGGGCCGACGGCAAGACCGCGCGGCCATGTAAAGGATCCGGGCTCGCTCCCCCGGCCCCCCAATTGGAACAGCTGTTGTCGTTTGCGTAGGTATAACTGTCTAGGGGAAGTACCTGCTACTCCTGTTATACCGGCTGCTACCGTAGGGGACGTAGGGGAGCCTAGCCCGTTTTTTGAATCATCGTCCGATGATGCAATTTCGTTTGCCTGACGTAATGGCAGGCCTAGGCTCAATCGGCGCGATGCCGACGATGATGTTCCCGATGTGCCCGATGATGATGGCAAATGACTGCTAGTCGATGGTGCGTCACGAGTGTCCTTAACTGTCTTGTTACCGTACTTGTTCTTTAGGTATCGCGCCCATGAGCTTAGAGCCTCACCATCCTTATTGGCAGCAGTTGTGGCGCTGCGGTCGGGTGAATTGTCACGCGACTTAAGAGCGTGCGAAGAACGGCTCCGCGAGAGGTCAGAGCCGCCGCCGTACGAGGACCCTCCGTATCTGAAAATAAAATACAATTTGTTTAGCCGTTTATGAGACAAATGGCGGTGGTTGATTTTCTCTTAAAACTCATTTTACAGTCATGTTAAAAAAAAAAAACTAAATGAACAAAATAAAAACGCGGACATTAAAAAATTTAACAAATCAAAAATTAAAAAAAAAAAACTCAACAAATTACGAAAAAAACGAAAAAAAACGATAACGAACAAACGAAAACAGAAATTTTGACTATTTCTAAAATTTTAATGAATAATTTGAAAAACAAAAAAATAATTTAACAGAAGCGCTATGGTCGAAAAAATGTCGTTTGTTTTATTTTATGAGCGAAAAATAACTTAAATGGATTTATATTTGCTGATTCGACTCCGATAGTTCTGAATTTTGTTAGAGATTTTCATTTGTTTAGTATTGTAATTTAAAGTAGTGAAAATAGGACTAGAATGTAGTAAAAGTAGTAGATAGTAGTAGTCTGGAATCGCACCTTGAAGCTAAATAAGCAGATGGTGAAGCTGTTGTTGGTGATACAGGTTCATCAATATCGTCATCATCATTGCCCAGAGTATGGGAAGATCGGCTGCGTGCCAATCGATTGCGGCGCTCCTTCATTGCTAGATATCGGGACCGGCCGGTGCCGTAGCGGCTATCCGAATCGTCTCCGGTTCCATTGGCGTCCTCTTCGGGTGGTGGCTGAACGATTGCAGTGCTCTTGCTCTTATTTAAAAAGCGACTTGTATAGCTGCAAATTATTTTTTGTTTGTTGATTTTTTTGTATGGGATGAATTTTTTTATTTTTGTAAATTTATTAATTTTTTGTTATAATTTTTAATGAAATTTTGAATCAATTACTTTAATTTGTAGAGCCTCTTCGGTGGATTTCTTTTGGAGGTTTATTTTTGTTATTTAGCTTTGCCTTTATATTTACAGCCGGGCAATAGTTAAATGACAAAAAATCCAAATTAGTTGAAACGGAAATCGGGGAAGAGAAGGCATTTTTTTGGGAGGCCAAGTATGGGAAAGGATATTTTTATCGTTATAATAAGAATAAGATAAGTTTGTTCCTGCATTGGTTTAATAAGATTTTCTATGTCATAACAGAGGATATAAGTTAAATGGTTTTTCTTATTCAATAGCTGGAGTACTTCAAATGAACTGTTACACAATCTTAAGGCTAAAGTTAAATTATCATTAATTGCATTAAATAAACTAAACCATTTTTTAGTTCGAAATTGTTCTAGAATAATAAATGTAATACTTTTTTGAAAAAATTAAGTGTTAGAATACTCGCAATAAACTTTTGAATATCCCTTTAATTTGATTTTCCTTTGGTAGAATAAAAACATTTATTTTTTATTCAGATCTGCCAAAATAACAGATATGGGAATTTTTCACATTCAATTGGGCAACAAAACAAATTTGGTTTATTTTTCAATTTAAAATCAATTTGGCACACCTAATTTTTTTGGCAGATTGATCTCTCCTTGTACCAAAGCAATTTTTAGCTGTCAGCGTGCAAATGGTGTTTAAGGTTTGGTAATTTTTTTTAGTTGAAAATGAAAGCATTTTAAAAGGATTTTGTTAGTTCATCAAACTCATATTTTTTTATTTAAAAAAAAAAGACCGAAAATTACTCTAATACAACGTGAAAAATAAATCTATTTGAATCGCATTCCATTCGCAGAAAAAAAAATTATTTTCGATTGAAATCTGGATTGAACCATTTGGTTTTCGAGAGAAAGGTAACGATGTCTGTTTTTCAATATATGTATTTGGTTAAAAGCTAGTAGTTTTGATCAAAATGTTTATGAAGGGATTCCCTCAAAACTTAATTTTGTTTTTTTTTCTTGAAAATTATGTACATTCGAAAACGGCTCAATAATTTTTTTGTTTCAAGTGCATATCATTGAGGTAATAATTAAAATTGGAATACCATACATTATTTTGGAAAATGTTAGTGCTTTTTTTTTAATTTTTTTTTATTCTACGAATTTTAATTTTTTTAGCGTAAATGGAATGCCATTTTTTGATATGACAAAGAAAATATTCATGTTTCTTGATTAAAGAAAAAAAATTGAAGATATTCAATTAATTAACAAATGCGTTTGAAATTAAATACAGACATATTTAGTTTTTAATCATTCATGTTTCGTTAGCAGAACCACATCTTTAAAAAAAAAACTTTAAATTGTTTCGTTTTGTTCCAGTCAAAGGTTGGAAAGGTTTGCTTTAAATTGTTGTAGCCCTAAGTTGTAATTTATTTTCCAATTTAAAGTAAAATATGTATATCATAAGCTTCCATTATTTTTTTTTAAGATTAAGAAGTAAAACCAATTGGGAACCCTGTTTTTTTAAACAAACTAACTCAAATGTCTTGATATTTGGGTTTTGCAATACTGACCTTGGGCAAACGAAGAAACAAAACATATTTTAATAGAAAATTATTTTAAAATCCTCTTCAAAAAAATATTAAAGAAACAAAAAAGACAATAAAATTAAAAAAAAAATTAACAAAATACAAATATAATAAAAAAGTGTCAGCAATGATCTAGTAGTGCATAAGTTAAAAAATTGTAAAAAATGGTGCACATCTAAAAAATTGTTTGTGTAAAGTTTATGAAAATATATTCATTACAAAAGAAACAAATAAAAACAATTTGGTTAAAAATAAAAACTAAACAAAATTTAAATTGTAATTGATCTAAGACATTTATTGTACTGTAATAATTGTATTATAAGTTTGTTAGTTTTGAATATAAATAGCCTCAAAAACGAACAAAATGGTGCGGTGTTGTGAGGTAATATAAAATATATGTATGAATTATGTTTACACGATTTGTTTGAAGTTCAATTCAATTTGGTCCGAATTTGTTTTTGGATTTCTTAAATATTATTTAAACATGTAAACTTTCTCATTTAAATACAACATAAAATATTTAACTTTGATAACAGACAATTTCTTTCGTAATAAACTTAGACTTCAATTATTGTATAATGCACAGAAGGTTATACAAAAACAAGAACCGATATTTTTAAAATATTGACCACAAGAAAGATCCTAACAGGCCAGGTGCTAGGTGCTTTAAACCTTCTTAACTTCGAGGAACGTACCTATAGTTTTTTATTTGGATTTGTTTAATTGAACCACAAAAAAATGAAGTACATTCTATAAGCCGAAAGATTCATGGATCACTAAAACTATATGAAGGGTTGAATGTCCTACTGAAGGCTTGAATGAATGAATGAATAAATTGGGGTATAAAAACACTGCGACCTAAAGATCTA
This sequence comes from Chrysotoxum bicinctum, assembly GCA_911387755.1. NCBI lineage: Eukaryota > Metazoa > Arthropoda > Insecta > Diptera > Syrphidae > Chrysotoxum > Chrysotoxum bicinctum. Next base: position 199,748,371 of record OU426987.1, on the reverse strand, counting down.
TTGTGTCCCCTATCTTGAACTGGATGAGGTTGGTTGATTATTACAGTTCTTCCTCCAAATCTGCTCCTCTGAGAAATCGAAGTATTTCGAGTATATTAAGGGATGATAATTCACTCTTTTATGTGGTGCTGGCCCAGATACCTATGCCTTTGATGCACCAGTGCATCACATTTCCCCAGTATGTGGTCAGATACTGAAGGCTTTAAATAGAATATCTCATTAACAAACTAACAAACTTTTATCGTTTGACATTGCTGTTAATATACTCCTATTTTTTCACAAAAAGTTTGTACCATTTTTCTTTTGTTTTATAATACTAAACCAAAATGGACTGTACATTTTTGTAGAATGTATTCAGCAAGAATACATAAAGCCCTTAATATGTAGATTTTCTTGGGGTTTGACTATCAGAGTGATCTTTTGGAAAAGATAGTTTGATTATAGCATCAATCAGGTGATCTTCTCAGGTCAGTCTGTTCTCGAATCTTCCTTGTTAGATGGAAAACAGCACTTCTCAATTTTGTTCCAAAAAAAACGACTTCATCACAACGCTTATCCACAAATTGCACTAATTTGCCTTCTTACCAAGGTCATGAAATCGCTGATCAATCATCAGCTCAAGAAATATCTCGAAGTACGAAAGCTTTTTACTCCCAAAGAGTAGGACAGATCTTTGCAGAGAAAATAAGATTATTAGATTATTGCGCTTGATATTTCTAAGGAATTTCATACACTTTAGCACCAGGCTCTCTTATTGAAAATGAGACCGCTTGGTATCAACAAAAACCTTATTCTTTGGATTAGAAATTACTTTCTAGATCGTTCAATACATGTTGTTTTAGACGGTTTTAAGTCTGATCTTCACAAAATAAATTTTCCGTTTTATCACCCGCTCTTGTCTGAACCTTCTAATCCACTTCATTATTTTGCGAACGAGTCTATCCACAGCTTCTTATATTGGTTCTCAAATTCACGTCAATCTGCTTCGGAAGTAAAATTAAAACGGTATCGTATGATCAGCTCATTCAACTCCGATTATTATCGTTTAGAAAATTATGGAATGACCCCTCTGCCTTTGCCATTGTCCATGTATGGCACTTACATCTAACAAGCCAAAAAGCTCTCAGTATTTGGTTTGTGTGTCAACGACGATCTTGGTTGGACTGACCATATTTTCGAGACCACAAAAAACGCTGCTAAATGCTTAGGATTTCTATCCATGTGAAAAAAATATTCACCCCTTTGATTTGGCTATAATTAATAAGCCAAATCAAAGATTTTTTATTCTTAAAATAAAACTAAAATTTGAAAACAAACAAATATTTGCTCGTTTTTGAGGTATCAAATTTTCATTTTGAATTATTTTTTAAAACTTCTTAGAAGTTCCTGTATACAAATTTTCCATAAAATTCGTTAAGTCGGATACGAAAGTTAAATTAGAAAAAAAATATTCTATGGTAAATACGGTCATAAATATCTTGATCAAATTTTTCTTTATTGAATTATAGATCGTAAAATTTTGGTGCCTTTTTCGAGAAAAAAATACGATTTTTGAAAACCATTTTCCATGATTTGAATGGTGTGTATCGTTATTTTTTGATAAAATATAAAAACTATCATTTGTTCAGATTCAAGAAAATCACAAATGGGGTTTTAAAACTATGGAATTTTCAAACAAAAAAAATTGGAAAAAATCAAACAAATATTTTGTAAAAATTTGAATAAACAACTTTACAAACTTTTAAGGAGCTTAATCGAAATCAATTGCACCGTTTTTTGAGAAAATCGAAATAAATAATGGTTCTTTAGGGGTACCATAAATACATTTTTTCAACAAAAACAGTTTTTGAGAGAAAAACTACATATATAATAAAGTTTTGAAAAAAACATGATACATAACAAAAAAAATCACCCGAGCAGGAATCGAACAGAGATACTTAGGAGACCCACTTTTTTCCATCTTCCCTGTCATTCTAATATTGAGTCTGATCAAAATCTCAAATTTAAATTGTTAAAAGCTCCTTTTTTTATTAAAGTTAAAAGAAAAGGAGTAAATGGACCACCATTTTGTTTCTTTATTTCTAGAAGAATAACTTCATATATGATTTTAAGGTGATATATCAGCGGGATAAAATGCCAAATTTTTTAAGGCATTCCAAATAAGTTAATACAATTTTACTGTACATAAATTTTTTGGAGCATGCGGGTACCTTATAATTGCAAAGCGATTGGTCATTGGAAAATACTAATGGGTGATTTTTTTGCTATTTTCTTTTTGGCAACACTGGTTTTGACAGCTCACGCACGTTTTGTGTTTTGTGTCACTGTCAAACATCTTCAGTTTGGAGAAAAATATCGCAGCTGTATCGGTTAGTGTTGGTGATGACCGGGAATTTATCGATTCGACGCCATCGCCAGTTCGCAGCAATTGGGCCTCTGTTACTCTACTACGTGGAAAATTTCGTAGAAGGATTTAGGTGTGAAGCCTTTCAAAATACAGCTGGTGCACGAATTGAAGCCGAACCGAACGACCTACCACAAGGCCGAATTTTTGGTGAATGGGCTCTTGAAAAGTTGGCCGAAGATCCACTTTTGTATAGAAAAATTTCGCTGAGCGACGAAGCTCATTTCTGGTTGAATGGATACTTGAACAAGCAAAATTGCCGTATTTGAAGTGAAGAGCAGCCAGAAGCATTGCAAGAGCTAACAATGCATCCAGAAAAAGTCATTGCTTGGTGCGGATTATGGGCTGGCGGAATCATTGGGCCGTATTTCTTCAAAGATGATGCGGATCGCAACGTTACTGTGAATTGTGAGCGTTACCGTGCGATGATAACTAACTTTTTTTCGCGCAAAATGGAAGAGCTTGACTTGCATAACATGTTGTTTTAATAAGACGGTGCCACATGCCACAGCACGCGTAACAATGGACCAACTGAGAGGCGAGTTCGGTGAACAGTTTATTTCACGTTTGGGCCCGGTCAATTGGCCCCCTAGATCCTGCGATTTAACGACTCTTGACTATTTTTTGTGGGGCTATGTTAAAGCTCATGTCTATAGCGACAAGCCCGCTTCGATTGACGCACTGGAAGCCAACATTGAAGCATTTATTCGTGAGATACCGCCCGAAATGTTAGAAAGAGTATGCCAAAATTGGACTAAGCGGATGGACCATTTGTGGCGCTGCCGCGGCCAATATTTGCATGATATGATCTTCAAACTTTAAATTATATCGACCGTACTGTACTATCGATTCAAATAAAGATTTCATGCATTTTTTTTAATTTTATGTTTTTTTTTTTTTTTTTTGAATTTCCAATAGCTCTTAAAAATCACTCGTTATAAGGAAATAAAGTTTTTTTGAAAATTTGAAAATTTGCTAAAAAAAATAAAAAAATCATTTCAGCTACTTTTTACTTCTAAATAAGAGTGAAATCCTGTAGAAGCACATGATAAGTATTGGTAAATGAGATTTTCCTTGTTATTGAGATATTGGTTTGGAAAACTTATGCTAAGGACTCTATTTGATGGGATCAGTAAGGAAATTAAATTTTGAAAGGATAAAGAAAGGTTTAAATATAATATTTAAATAAAATAACACTCTAAATATGCAATATAAGATAATTCAAAAAAAAATTTGGTTAATCATGATGTTTCGAGTATTAATAACAAAACCAAAAGAAAAACAACGAAATCTTTAATAAAATTTAGAAATTGAAGCCGAATTTTTGTGCTTTTTCAAAAACAGAAAAGGAATCCCTTAAAATGGCAGCGCACTGTTGAGAATAAAAAAAATAAATAAAGCTTTATTTCGAACTTGAGTCTTATGATGGTTAAAATTTACTCTGATTTACCTATTTATTCAATAAAGTATACATAAAAATATTTGAATTTATTTTCAAAATTAATTATTTGAATTTAAAAAATTCAGATAATTAAACATCAATTTGTTTGAAATAAATTTTCAAACAAATTAAAAAATAAAAAAAAAAAACAAAAGAGATAACAGATATACATATACAGCGGAAAAGAAAAATATTTGAAACGTATCTTAAACTTTTTTGAGAAAACACGGAAACCAAAAGCTAACAAACAAATACAAAATATTTGTATTTTTAAAGTTGTAAGTATACTGTTTTAGAATTTTGATATGTTTGGTATATATGTATATATGTTTTAAATTATATTTCAATTAATAAATAGGTCTGAAGAAGGGTGTAACCACATCCGAAACGTCACAACATAAAAAACAAAACAAAAATTGACCTAAAGCCCACTTAAGGATAAACTTTATTGAATTAAATAAAAGGTCACGAAGAAAGAAAGTATTTATTTAACGGAGGGCACACCGTAACTACATTTAAAATGGATTTTTATGCATCTATTAGAAGAAGATATGGTATAGAAAGTTGTTCAAATCTTAAATCATATAGCAGGATTTGTGTAAGTAATATTAAAAATAGAAACTCCCTTATATTCCTTCTAAAATGCAGAGAATATGGACTTATTCCTGATTTTATACTAAATTCAACCAAAAACGTTCAAACTATTTTTGATTTCGAATCCGAAGAATCTGATAAATATTTACAAAGAAAAATATCGTCGACAATAAGAAATTTTCATACAAAAATTTTAAATTTAACAATCTCCCAAAAACAATCTTTTTTAAAAAAACAAAAACAATTAATGAATAATTTAGAAATTAAAATTAAAAATAAACTAGATTATAATGAATATATATTCTTCTTTAAAAGCCAAGAACTAACACACAACAAAATTAATTTAACTACAAAAACGACCCAAAAACGTAAGTTAGAACAAATGAAACTTAAAATTAAACAAGAAATGAGGATAAAATTTCAAAAAAATTGGTTTGTTAACAAAACAAATACAATATTTCCCGATGATATCAAGTGGCTTTTATCATTAGGTCCTAAATTCTCTTTACCTATTGATAAAAGAGAATTTCCACTTTTTAAAATGATAGCAGATGGAGAAGAGATTATTAAAACTAAAGAACAAAGTGAACATGAATCTGCACGAACATGTTTTACACAAATGTTACAAAATTATTTAAAGTCAACTTCAATTCCCCCATTTGACAAATATTTGAATAAAATATTTTGTGATACACGAAAATTTCTCAAAAGACATCCTGAAATTTACATAGTTCCAGCAGATAAAGGAAATGTTACGGTAGCGATTTTAAAAGAAACATATCTTCAAAAGATGAATGATATGATGAAAAATCGAGAAACCTATACTATTTTAAGAAATAATCCAACGAACAAACTTCAAGTTCGTAATAATAAGTATATAAAAGATTTATTTAATCAAAAAATTATAAATGAATCAGAAAAGAAATGTATGACAACATACGCAGCCAATAGTCCACAAATTTATGGCTTACCTAAGATTCATAAAGAAAATTGTCCTTTACGACCAATATGCTCTTCTACAAATGTCCCTTGCTATCAACTTTCAAAATATATTGTTAAAATTCTTAACAAAATAACTGAAAATTCAAAATATAATGTTAAAAATACAAAACACTTTATTGAAACAATATCACCAATTATTTTAGAAGAAAACGATATACTAGTTTCTTTTGACGTAGTTTCTCTGTTTACAAATATACCAGTACATATGGCTATAGAAACTGTTGATAAAAGTTGGAATACTATCAAAGAAAATACACAAATTAAAAAGAAACAATTTTTAGAACTTTTACATTTTTGCATAGTTGATAATAATTATTTACAATTTAATAAAACAACTTATCAGCAAAAACAAGGTGTACCTATGGGAAGTCCTTTATCCCCAATTTTAGCAGACATAGTTATGGAAACTTTACTTGATAACGTTTTAAAAAAACTATCGTATACACCAAAAGTTATTAAGAAATACGTAGATGACTTATTTTTAATCATCAAATCAACTGAACTTAATTCAACTTTAACAGCATTAAATTCCTTTCATCCTAAAATTAAATTTACATTTGAAGTTGAAAAACAAGGAATGCTCCCATATCTTGATGTTAAAGTTATAAGACAAAATACACATCTAATTTTTGATTGGTACAAAAAGCCAACATCTTCAGGTCGTTTGACAAATTTCAATTCTCAACAACCCAAAATAGTAATTATTAATACAGCACAAAATTTCATAAATAGAGTTCTAGACAATAGTGATATTATATTTCGACAAAAAAACATTGGAATAATAAAAGATACAATGTACTCTAATTCATTTCCAAAAGAAATAACTAAATCACTTATTAACAATTATTTCAATGGTGTCAGACGATCAACTCAAAATATAAATGAACCACAAAGAATATATAAAAGTGCTTTATACGTTCCAAATTTTTCAAACCGTTTATTGAAAGCACCAATTAGAGATAAAGAAAAAACTAGAATAGCCTTTAAATCAACAAATACTCTTAGAAATTCAGTTTTCTCAAAATTAAAAGATAAATTAGAAAAGGAAGAAAAATCAAATATAGTATACAAGATTAAATGTATAGGTGATGGCTCAACATCATGCCCATCAATCTATGTAGGAACCTCAATGCAAAAACTTCGAAATCGTATATCAGGTCATAAATCTGATATAAATAGTGGTAGTACACAAAAGACTGCACTAGCTCTCCATTGCATAGAAGAAAATCATCGTCCTGACTTCAAAAATATAACAATTTTACAATCAGAACAGAATTACAATAAAAGAATGTTACTAGAAATGTTACATATTAGAAACACCCAAAATAGTATTAATAGACGTTCAGATTGCGATAGACTTAGTAATATTTACGGTCAGTTTATTAATTATCAAACCATATCTACATAAACAAAACTCAACGATTAAATATATTATACATGTATACATAAAAATATTTGAATTTATTTTCAAAATTAATTATTTGAATTTAAAAAATTCAGATAATTAAACATCAATTTGTTTGAAATAAATTTTCAAACAAATTAAAAAATAAAAAAAAAAAAAAAACAAAAGAGATAACAGATATACATATACAGCGGAAAAGAAAAATATTTGAAACGTATCTTAAACTTTTTTGAGAAAACACGGAAACCAAAAGCTAACAAACAAATACAAAATATTTGTATTTTTAAAGTTGTAAGTATACTGTTTTAGAATTTTGATATGTTTGGTATATATGTATATATGTTTTAAATTATATTTCAATTAATAAATAGGTCTGAAGAAGGGTGTAACCACATCCGAAACGTCACAACATAAAAAACAAAACAAAAATTGACCTAAAGCCCACTTAAGGATAAACTTTATTGAATTAAATAAAAGGTCACGAAGAAAGAAAGTATTTACCTATTTATTAGCTATTACTGTCGATTTAAATTGAAAGAGCCGAACAACTACCCGAATAACAAGAGCAATGACCAGAATAAAAAGTCCTATTTCACGAATAATTGATGTACTAAAAATATTGAATATAAAAACTGATTGATTTTGGTATACAAATAAGAGTTAAATACGCGACTAAAAGAACTATTTATATTAATTAATTTCTTTATGTAATTGCCTCGAAGCACCTGAATGAGTTTTAAATTTCAAAACAGCCCATTTGTGTTATGTCAAAAAAATATCACATATCGGAAAATTAAATAAGCGAAATCAAATTGCTGCTTCTGGAAAGGAATTTAAAAATCCTCGTAAGATTAACAGGCATACAGGAATGGTTGAGAGTTGTAAGTCACTAGGTCCTGGTTCTCTTGGAAGCTACTGCACGACCAAATTTATTTCTTTAAGTGTAAATAAATATTTTCTTCCCGATTCTGTATAAGCTTCGGCTGCCATCTTTTTAAATATTTCTCCATTCTTTATAATTTTTTTTAATTTTCCCACCTAGGACTTAAGTAAAAATAAATTTGGTGGTGCAACAGCTCGGAAGAGTACCAGGACCTAGTGACTTACAACTCTCAACCATTCCGGTGTGTGTGTTACCACGAATGGAGAGGACCTGCAAGTTTCTACCGATTCCGAACGGCTAATGAGCAGCACTTTTCATGACAAGAGATACTCTTAGAGGATTTGTCAAATCCTTGCGAGAAGCAGTACATCCCTTTAAAACTTTTTTCTGCAAGGGCTGAGAATCGAACTCAAGACCTTCTGCATGACACTCCCAATCGCAAACCATTATGCACGGGCTACTAATTCTAGATTTCTTAGCTATCTAAACTAAATCAGTAAAAAGATATGATATTAATAATGAGAAAATCATTTTTAGTTAACCTTAGAGTTTTCATAAAAAATAAACTAGGGTAGTTGGGTTTCATAGATTCGGATTTAAATTGACTGAACCAAACACTTGCGTTAATACCACAAACAATTTCGCTGACGTAAATAAATTTTAATTAAAACTCAGCCGATGACGGATTTTGCTGAAGTTGTTCAAAAATGTTTCGTTTAGTTAATGAAATTATTTCATTAGTCAACGAAAAACTGATGAACAGTTTTTGTTATTCAGTTAATGAATTTTTTTATTAAGTTAATTTACGTAAAATGTGTTAATTGACAGCACGAAATTAACATGATTTTATTCATATTTTATTTATAAAAGGTTTTCCAGTAGAAATTTTTTTACTTTGACAGGTAATTGAGCCCATATTGTTGAAGGTACATCTGTCAAATTGGCTGCCATTTATTTAGATCTTCTTTCTTAATCAAGAGAGAGATTGAGTTAAAGCATTAAACACCCTGTGCAATTGATTAAATTGTTTCATGAAATTCGGACTTCTGTTCGAGAAGTATTTTGTTCACTTCGCCCTTTTTACGGTTACCATAATCGACCCATCGAGAAGACTATGCGTAACGTTATGCATAAATTCGAAACCGCACGTCAATGAAACGCAAGATCTGCCAAAAATATCACCGTTGTCCATGAGAGTGTGCAGAAGAATCAAAGGCAGTCAATTCCTCGCTGTGTACAAGAACTCGACCTTTCACATACTTCAAATCGGCGAATTTTGTGTCAGGCTTACACCAGTAAAACATGCAACTGACCCAGGAGCTCAAAGTTCATGATCATAGACAACGCCGTTTGGTCGCTGACTGGGCTTCAGAGCGTTTGGAAGAGGTCCATAATTTTGGCCGGAAAATTATCTTCATTTTTGGATGAATGGCTGTGTTAACAAGCAAAGTTGCCGTATATGGAACGACACCAACCCACACGAGGTTCACCAGGTGACAATGCACCGTGGAAAAGTTACCGATTGTTGTGGATTTTGGGCCAGCTACATAATTTTTATAAAACAGCATTAATATAGCGGTCAGCTTCAATGGCGAGCGCTACAGAACAAAGATAAGCAATTTTTTACGGCCCAATTTGATCCATATGAACCCACATGAAATGTGGTTCCAGCAGAACGGTGGCGCTACGTACCTCACAGCGGAGGCCACGAATGACATTCAACCGATTTGAGGGTAAGGTTATCTCACATTATCTCACAGGCCATCGCCCAAATACAACCGGATCTATGCGGACGAGTAATTGAAAATTGGACCACTCGGATCGGAATCATCGTAAGAAGCCGAGGCTTCTTAACACATGATGACATACATGGCCCTCGCACACAGCTTGTCTAATTCTATTTTAAGATTAACACCCAAGAAAAATAATGTATACTCATATTTTTCTTGAACACGACCTTCCTAATTGACCTAAGCGCTTAGCAACGAATGCACATAGTTAAACTAGAATATTTTATTATTTTCAAGAAATTTAGTTTTTAATTTAATAAATCAAGTTCCCAATATAAATAAATTGAAAAAAGGGTCACCCTTTTCATAATATGGTAACACCAATTTCCTTTATCACTCTCTATGTAAATTAATTGATTCAGCTTGAAATTGGAAATAACTACCAAAGGCAACACAATTTAGCAAACTTGTCTAATAATTTCAACTCAGTGGCATTTCTGGAAAAGTTAATTTTATTGCCTTCAAAATAACGGGCCTTTTATTAATTTCTCAAATAAAGTATTATAATGAGATGTTCAAAATTGATGCTCAAAGTTGAGCTGTATGTATACTTACAAAGTCTAAACATTTTCATGTCATTCTTCTACAAGTCTTCTTCAAAAGCAATAACCTGTAGCAATCAACAGTAATTAAATTGATTACTACAGGTTAATGCTTTTGTAGTAATCTATTTCAATATATATTTTTGTGTATTTTGTTCAAAAAATTCGTAAGAAATCCTTAAAAGCAGTAGATTTAATTAGGGTTGAGATAAAACAACATAGTATGATTATATCACTCGGGCGCCATTTAGTCTAAAATCAAATTTGGACTTTATGGCATGTGGAGGCAAAACTTCTCACTAAATATTCATGAAACCAATGTTAAAACTTGTCTTTCTTACCACAATTTAAAACAAGGGACTATTATTAATGTATTCTGACAAGTGATATTTAACTATTGATAATTAAAAAATGAGGCGGACTTGCAAGAAAGTTTTTTTGACAGCAGTTGTCACTCTCACTGATTTACAAATGTGTATCCTAAGTCAGGGAGAACTGCTATTGCCAGTCAGCCCTATAAACATAAATCTATACATTTTCCTAGCTAGATATAACTTTGTAAGTTCAGGATCCATTGACTTAACAAAAAAACAAATATCAACTGCAATTGTTACAAAATTCTAGTAAAACAGTTAGATATTGATTTTCAAACATATTTACAAAGTGCTTCGAAGCAATTCACAATAAATTCTCATCAATATTACATTTGAAAAAAAAAGAGAAAACTCAACAGAAAAAAAAAAAACAAAAAGAATAAATTGTTAAATTAAAAACATCGTGCAATTGAATTGAACTCAAAACTGTTTGATTTTTATTTTTGAAATTGTTAGTATTTCGTGTTCCATTTTTGTCAATAGTGTCGTTTGTATTTGCTTATTAGAAATAAAAAAAAAATAATAAAAAGACAAAAACAAATTAAAAAAATAAAATAAAATATTTAATTTAGAAATTTTTTTAATTTACCTGCTTCCAGAAGCTCCATAACGATCTTCGGCATCATGGTGGGCAGCGGGTACGGGCCGAGTACGGGCAGTCGCAGAACTGCCATAGTTGCTAGTGTTCGGGGTGTACGATGAAGGCCTGTTGGCTTCGTCTCGTGAGTTACGTCTTGCCTCGAGACGTTCCCTGTAAGTGCTTGCACTAGACGCAGCTGGAGTTGCAGGAGCCTTTACTGGCGGCTTTTTGCTGGCTTCATCTTCGGACTCCTCGGTTGAGGTCTCTTCTTCGGTACTCGACTCAGATTCAGCCTTTTTCTTCTCGGGTGTGCTGTGAGTGTGCTGTGGCAAGAAGCGACTTACAAATGGCTTCTTTTCGGGGACTGGTGTGGTGATAACACTTTCACCACGAGTACGTGGAGTCGATGTCTCACGGACTGTCGATTCCCTGGGGGTGTAGCGGGACCTTGTTTCGGCTGCTACTGCTGCGGCTGTGGCTGCAGATTTTGTTGGTGTCGATGGAGCAGCTGCAGAACTTGAACTCTCGGTTGATGCTGTGGAATCGCTGCTGGCAGAGCGGGTTGGTTTTTTGACAGCTGTCACCGCAGCCGGTGTTGGTGGTTTCGACTGTTGAGGAGATGTAATTGATCCATCAGATTCTTCTTCAGAATCGCTGTCAGCCTGAACAGAGAGATAATAGATGGACGCAAAATGATGATGTGGATATGATAGAACATATATAGAATTGTATGAGTTTGTTTGAGAAAGAGACAAAATGATTGTGCAAAGAGGAAGTATGTATAAATGCAAAAAAACGGCAACAAAGGCAAAATAAAAATACAGTTTTTCTTGTGGATGTTTCAAATGATAAATGCGGTTTAATTTGGTGAAAACGATTTGATTCGAAATATTTTTTTTTTTTTTTGTAGATGAATGTGAATGATGTGTTAAAAAAGGTGTGGTGAAATGCTTTTTTTATGAATGTCTATTGTGTAATTTTTTATGATTGATTATTTTAATTGCCTCCTGTCAAGTATTCAATTTCGAGCTTAAAAACTAATAAATCCGTTTCGTGTCATTTGAACCAATTTTAAATTCATTAAATCGCTCTACAAAAACATATACAAAACTATGGGGTATCAAAAGTTGATGATGGTTTATTTTTAAACTCGCCAGCATGTCCTGTCAGATATTTAAATATTTTAATTCAGGACATCAATTAAATTCCATATGGCATTATCGATATTATTACTTTATAAATGGTTTTTTTGGATGTAACAATGGCGCACAGACTTTGGAAAACACATAATTTGTCTCATTTATAATTCTTAGCTTCTACTGTGCTGGTCGTGTAATCGAATAATGTCGTTGTGCACTTTAATTTAAATTAATTTCTGTTGCATATTTTTTAATTCAAAATTACACAATATAATCAAAGTGTGGTTGAAAATAAATTGATACCAACCACATTAATTGAGCAGATTTTCATTTTAAGGATACTCCTTGCGTAAAATGTAGTAGCTTTTTATAGATTTTAAATTTTATGCCCACGAATTAAGTGCTTCGTGGGCTCTTTTGGTAGAACAAAGAGATGAGTAGACAGATGGGGTTTTAATTTATGCTAAAAAATTACCTTGGATTTTTAATAAAATAAAAGCATACAAATTTAGCTCTGTTCCAATTGCGAGGAAAAGTACAAGGTGCGTTTTATGTTCTATATCGATTTTATTTGGTTGTCATTTTTGGGTGAATCAAATTTGTCAGTTGGCATTTGACAGTCGTTAGTGTATTAGGTTTGGTTGACATGGCTGTCAGAAGCAGAGCCCCGACACATTTAGACCATTAGTTGGTCCTTTGTGATATTGAATCTTGTAGACTTTCTCCCTAATAGCTAATCGATTTGGAGTTGCTCATGAAGAAAGCTTTCATCTATATTTGCCAGATCACTGAGATCATTGTACTAGGTTGCGCAAATTATTCATCCAATTTTGTTTTTGAAATACTTTTTTTCTACCTAAATAAAATAAATGATTTTGAGAATCTTTAATTGAAACTTTAGAATTTTGTCTGTTAAGTGAAAAAGATGATATCATTTCAGTGGCTACTTCCATTTTCCATGAATTTCTCCAAGATTTCAGGTGATAATTATTCGCATTCCCGTCGTATATACTCCTTGAGTGCTGCGATTGTCTGAGCTTTATTGGCATAAACCCGCGACTTCAAGTAGCCACAAAGAAAGAAGTCTTGGATGATTAAATAGGGCGGTCTTGCTGGCCATGTCAGCATCGCCTAAACGGGAGACTACTCGACCAGGAAACGCTTCCTTTACAGTAATCATTGTGGCTCGTGCTTTGTGTTCGGTTGCACGCACCGTCTTGTTCAAACCTTATATTCACCAAGTCTCGCTCATCCAAGTAGATGTAATGGCTCTTCGAGAATCACACGCGGATTTTCAGTGCTCAGAAATGAAGATTATTGGCTCATGATGATTTTTGACACAAAATCGTCCTCTTCGTTTTTGAAATTGAGGATGGCTTGAAAGTAGTTCAAACGCTACGGACCGTTAGCAAGCATTGACTGATGCACGTAGCCTGTCGCTTGGTTGATGTTTCCTAATTTTCATCGACATCGGAAGCCACAGCAGTAATATTCTCGGCCGAACGACCAGTCCGGTGCCGGTGGCGGCCACGCCCTGTATGGTCTAATGTGGTTCCAGTCTGTTCGATTCGATTAGCTAAGCGCCGGGATATTTGCCCTGTTGGCGCGATACGAATAGGAAATCGACGTCAAAATTCACGTTGCGCAACACCGACCAATCGATTTATTGCTAAAAAACCAAAAATCCACGCTCTTGCATTTACAAATGTCAAATAAGATAAAAGTACGACGCCATTTGCAAAAAATTATAACATCTTCCGATAAGGTGATTAATTTTGCGCCATCTTGTAGTAGAAGTCTTCCAGATGGAGTCTACGTCTTTGGGATAAAGAGTACATGTACATACAGCGAAGGTGAGGGATCGATTTCTGCTCTTCTTCGTCCATGCAGCTTCTGGAGAAATCGTTAGACTAAATTCTAAGCCGTGTTTTGTCTTTTGGCCTATCAAACAGTTACCTGTTGTAACACCTATTACGGAGGCTGCGTGTGATTTGTTTAAAAATATTAAATTTAAACGTAGAGTGTCATCGATATCTATTTATTATAGAGCATGGAAATGACCATCAACAGCGTTGGCGAGAATGGAGCCTTTGAGTTTTACAGCTCGCCCGACGACCGGTACCGGCGAATTCTTACTTGGCTGGCTTTGTTAATGAACAAAATAGCCGCTATTGGGACAATGAAAAGCCTCGAAGAGTTACTTGCATGGTGCATATTTGGGACGGATCGCGGCGTCATTGAGCCATATTTCTTTGAAGATTCCATAGGCAATGATGTAACATTGACTAATGACAGCTATAGGAAACTGTTTGCAAACCCTTTTTTTGCCCAAATTGGATCAATAAGGCAGACAATGCATGTGATTCCAAGAAGTCAGAGCTACATCACACACAGCTAGTGATACGATGAGAATTTTACGAGAGATTAGTTCCGGCCGAATATCGTCAAACAGTGGTGATATTGACTGGCCCTCACGATCCTCTGATTTGAAACTTGAAAGTAAAGGAATGGTACGTAGGTAGGTTGAAATGGCGTCCACCTGCTGTGGCCCAATTAGCTCCGAAGTGCGCTATTTTGATACCATAACTCGTATGAACTTGTGATATGGGAAATCGTGGAATCTCTCACGAAGTAATCCAGTTTGGGTTGAGTTCAAAGAGAAGGAGGGACCTAGCAGGTTTTGATGTTTCATATTGTTAGATGCACAATCATCCGGAATTTATATCACTTACTCAACGGGACCACCACACTCATCCGACACCTTCTACGATCTGCCAAGTTAGGCAGTGCCCAAACAGTAGTCAATCCGATTGAGTGCTCATCCGTCAGCCAGAGTAGGGTATTTGCAAAGGAAGTGGAGGACTGTTTTCTTTTCCCGCTGGTCTCCACAGCTATGACAGTAAGTGTTGGGAAAATGCCTGGCTTCGCTGCATGCTCTTCTATTGGCCAGTATCTGCTACAGGTAGCTACGATCATGGCTATGTCTTGCCTGTGTCTGCATATCAGATCAAGTGTTCGGGATTTATAATAGGTGGCCCAGATCTGTCTAGATGTACTGCAGTTAGGTAAACTGCTCCACCTATGGCTTTATTCGCTAAGAAAAATTGAGAGAATTTTGACCTTCAGTGGAATGTTGACTCTTTCCGCAAGTGAGTTATGAAGTGCTGATCCTTGCCTGGGCCAGCTCGTCCGCTCGTTCGTTACCATCAACACCACAATGACCTGGAACTAAGATAAGAGTGGCGTTGTGGTTAATATTGGGGCACGCAAGTTCATCCCGGCATTGTTGGATCAATTTGAAGGATGCTGTATGGGAATTAATGGCTTTAATAGCCGTCTGACTGTCAGTGATAAAAGCAGTATTCCGGTTCTGGTTTGGATCTTGTTTGAGTGCCTTGCATGCTTCTAGTTATTAAGCTTGAAAAACATTAGCAAAGTCGGATAGCCTAGACGACCTAGATATATCCAAAGTCTCAGAATGAATTCCTCAACCAATACCACACTCCATCTTTGAGCCATCAGTAAAGATAGTTGTGTCGATGGTTTTTGACACGACACATCAAAATTCAAGTTCTTTTTGGATGGGAACATAACCTTTAAAAATATATATTGGAATCAATTTCTTAATATTGCTGTGGCAATAAGGTTTGGCAATCCAAGAGATCGAGACCTTTGGGCTTAATGCACTACAAGATAATAGAAAATGCGTAAATCGAATAGTAAAGGAAGAAACGAACAAACCCACCACAACCTCTTACTTAAGCACAACATAAGAAAATAAATTGATGAAATTATAACTGCAGTCTTCGAAATTGTTATGCTAAATGTGTTTAATAGAGCATGCCACGCTCAAAGGCGCCTACTTCATCATATTCCATATATAATCTTAAGGACCATATAATCAATCAATAAAATATAAATTATAAAATTGTATTTCATTTGAAAGTTATTTAAAAAAAACATAGACCTGGAGCATAAAACACAGCCTGTACTTGCAAACTTATGAAGTCATCAATTACCATCATGGTTGTTTAATGTGCTTTAGGTCAAATGAAACAAATTATTTTCACCACGACATTTCGTCCATGACTATGAACATCATCAGGTTATCAATTACATTCTCCGAAGTCTTTAGCAAAAAAGATGTTAAGCATGTCGGTCTGAAGGACTTTGAAAGAGGTGTAGCTTTTTCCCAATTTTAGAAATGACTATAGCTCTTCTCCATAGACTTGGTGCAATAAATTCCATTAAGTATCAAAAAATGTATGCTTTTCACCAAACACAAACATCGGTATTTTAAGGAATAGCAGCAGAGTAGTAGCAGAAGAAAGTTTTCTCAAAGCTGTGAGCAATATCAGGATTGACTTCGTAACAGAGGAAACTTCAACATAGCTCAAAAATTTAGGCTTCATTAGGGAAAATCTTTTTTTTCTAAAAACTAACTCTATTTTCAATAATTTTGCTTTGAATGTATTGTATTCTAAAAAAAAATCCCACATTCGATGCTGTTCAAAATTTTTAGTCAAATTTCTAAATAGCTTTAAAAGTCTGTATAAGATTTTGTAACAAAATAAAATAATATTTTATGTGCCTTGTTTTAAATGTAATAAATCTTGGCGTAAGTTAGTGGTTAGTGCTTTGGAATCAACGTATCAAATAATGTACATTATCCAGTGCGATGAAAGACAGCTGTGGTACATCCTCTCAAGAAAAAGGGCGAGGACAACTGCAATCTGGCGAATCTCCGGTCAATGAGTCTTCTTCCGAGTATCGGTAATGTATTCGAAAAAGTTATTAATAGAGCTTTGTCAAAATAGGCGGAGGACATCAATATCATACCGGATACTCAGTTCAGCTTAAGGCAGGACATGATACAATTCATGGCGCGTCTAAATTAGTTTCTGATAGCCAATGGAGCAAAACTAAAAGGCAAACTACTGCAAAATACATGCTTTATGACATGCTCAATGGTAACTTCTACCGCAATCTTCTATATTAGGAATGGCCTTCAGCAGGAAGCGGTCAACTCACCGATTCTATTCGGAATTTACAGCAGCGATCTGATAGCTAGTCTAACTCAGGCAATTGCCTATGCCGAAGATCTAATAGCGTACAGAACAGCTCCACAAGTCGAGGTAATCAGAATTCTTTTACAGCGTGAATTCGACTAGATTGAGCGGTATTGCGACGACTGCAAGCTGAAAATCAACTTTCAGAAATCTGAAACGATTCTGTTTAGGACTCCGCTACATGGAACCTCAAGGGATACGAGAAAGAACTGGCGCAAGTTGGTGATCGCAGAGCAACATGAACAGTCACTGCCGAATAAAAGTGTATTAAAGTACCTTGTCATCTGGTTAGATCAGTATTTGTATTTCGACAGACCAGCGCAGCGGTAGGGGACCGTTTGCTCTGCCAAAACGGTTGTTTTACAGCAGCCGGCTTGACAGCAGGGTGAAGGTGATTTGCTACAGGGCTCTCATCCGACCGATCATTGCCTATAATTGCCCGGTGTGGTTCAACGTTGCCCCATCTCAAACGGAAAAAAATCGGTTGCTTTGAGAGGAGTGTCTTAGAAGTTGCCTTGGATTACACAGAACACCAGAGTCGAAGTACAAACATTATTATTCCAACCAGGTTCTATACAACGGAGCCAACCTAAACAGAATTGAAAATTTTTTGATAAAGCTGATCACATTGCAAGAGCGATGTCCTCGACCAACAGCCTGATTTTTGAGGCTTGATACCCAAACGACGATTATTATGAGAGTGAACGTCTAAGCAGCTTTATCCAGCCCGATGCATTTCTCTGTTTAGACAGTCGAGGGCTGGTCCAGGATAGAATGGTAATTCCGCTGATCTACCAGGTCGGCCGTAGGACTGTGGATAGGCGGCTCCTTTGTGGTCGAGACGTCCTTGCAAAAGACGGAGCATAGCGTCTTCGGTTCAGTAGGAATTAGTCCGATCGAGACCGGAGGGACAGGGTGATACATTAGAACAACAAACGAATTTTAACTATCACGCTATGGTTCACGGTGGCTCGATTCCCTGCTAAATTAAAACAAAGAAGTTTTTTTCACGGGTTTTGCCTCTGGCGTAGAAGTGACAAATTCTTCATAGTTTTTTTTTTGTATTTTAAATAAATTTTTTGAGAAAGTTGCC
This sequence comes from Chrysotoxum bicinctum, assembly GCA_911387755.1. NCBI lineage: Eukaryota > Metazoa > Arthropoda > Insecta > Diptera > Syrphidae > Chrysotoxum > Chrysotoxum bicinctum. The sequence goes on along the minus strand of OU426987.1, from coordinate 199,730,055 downwards.
CCTACCAGCTTAATGGGGTGAAATTATACCCTTTCACGTTTTATCTGTAGTATTAAACTTAACCGCTCTTGCATGTTTTCTTATGTCGTTACCTTTTTCTTAAGAAAAACGGATTTTTAACCACTTGAAATTTTCAGAGCAGATTCTTGCGACCAAGTAGGGGATTTCATCTTGTATATCTTAACCGTGATGTATTTTTAACTAAAACAAATGAAAGGATGTGAAGGATGTGCGTGATAATGCACACAAATTTTCAATGAACCGAATGAAACAACGGAGCGCGTGCTTATTTTTTTTTTTTGCTCAATAATGTACATATGTATGTTGGCATGTTTTATTATTTCAAGGTCCAGTTAACTATGAGCACGTATTGTATCCGTGCCTATATATACTGAGTATACAATATGCCATGTTAGAAACTGAGTTGATTTTTTTTTTTGTTTTTATGATTGAAGGGATGCTCAGGATAGCAATTTTTCATCGCTGTTTGCATATTTTTTTGTTTTGTTTTGTTAGGTCTTTATATATTTTGTTGTCTTATTTTTATAACATGCACTTTTATGGAAATGGTTTTCCGCAATAGTGGTGTCCTTGATAAATTTGTTAGTAGACAATTTTTGGCTAGCACAAATATTAAGTAGGACGAGGTAAGTTTTCCTTAAAGAGGCAGTAAAGTAAGAGGGTCGATTAAAAAAACTATTTTGGCAAAGTGGAACTATATATGATATGGACCGTCTTCAGATTATACATTTTGTATTCATTGAAAGGAGGTTTTCTGTGATAAGATGTACTTGCAAAGCTCTGTTTGTAGCATCATGGAATTGTTGAAAGTTTAAATGAAACAAATACAACTTGTGTATGCTACCAACAAGATTCAGTTTTATTTATTGTAAGAGAAAGAAGGTATATGTATGGTACAGAAATTGAAGAAAACAAGTCCAACAAATGTTGTCTACCTTTTTTTAATGTTTCAAACTTTTGTGGTCTGTTGTGATTTTGCTAGACAGTATGTTTGTTTTGAAACTAGAAGTCCATGCAAAAAAGATTGGTCTCACATAAGGCAGTCATTTTCGACAATTCATTCATTGAGATAAGCGAGTGAACAGCACAAAGGCAGATGTAGATTCTTAATGAATATGGAAATAGTGTTGGATTAAAAATTGATTCCTGTGGGACCCCTTGTACAATAGTTCTAAGACCTGGAAATTTCTCATCAGAAACGGTTATTTGGAATCTGCCAGACAAAAGAAAAAAATTAATAGTTTTCGTTTGAGAATACTGTGAGTCACTTTGTTGAAAGCTTGTGAAATACGGAGTGGGCAGATGACCATTATCAAATCCAACTCTAGTGTCTTCGAGAAGATTAACCATAGAAGAAGAGCAGCTCCGATAAGCTCTAACACTCGATTGTTTTTCGCGAGTCATATAGATGTCCTGGTCTCGAAATCTGATTCTCAATTATCTTCTCGAAAGCTACTTTCAAAACCAAGATAGGTTTGTTAATTGATCTTAAATCAGTTAAAAAAATAGAGACACGCTTTTTAACAACAATTGGAAGAACGCAAGCAATTTTTAAAGAAAACCGGGAAGTAAAAGTGACAAAGTATCAGTCGATAGTAAGAGTGGAATTGGTTATAAGAAGAAGCTTTATATGTAAGATTTATGAAACGGATATGTACTCAAACTTCACTGAAAGAATCAGAGACTTCATAGCCAAACTTCCTTTTCGCAACTTCAACCTTATTGACAGCTTCGAAATCCTCTAGCCTTGTCACATCATTTGACGAGCTGGACGAAATATTGGGTTCGAAATAACGAACAGAAGTATGATCAACAACGAATGAAGTATAAAGTTCATCAGAGTCGACAAAACATTTTTTTGTTGTATAATTCACAAGCACTCAAGTGTGAGACCCTTATAATGTTGAACATAAACACACCACGAGCAATAGGGAAATAAGAGGGGGAGATCAAATTGAAATGGGAGGGGAAAGCTGCGCCGGTTCAATTCTTCGACGAAAATAACGAATCTTCGTATGTTACGGTCGGTCCAAAATTACTCTTGAGGGTGTACTGACGAACGTTTTAAGGGAAATGGGTATCTCGGGTGAACTGATTGAAGGAAGGAATGCAACTGGCTATGGCTACTTCGAGTGAACATTTCTTGTGAAAGAAGAGACAAAAGAAGGAAATACATGAACATTCCGAAGGTGTTCAAAAGATGGGAATGAATCCATAATGGTTTTGTTTCCTATCAGTTTTATCGCTCTGTTCTGAATTCTATCCGGTAAATTCCGACAAGTTTGAGCTGCACCTGCTCAAATATGTCAGTTATACTAGAGTTTTGGACGTATAAACGCCTTATAAACCAATACAAAATCCAGAGCAATTAAAAGCGTTTTTGTCCGTCTTGAGAATGTGGTCATTTCAATGAAGATCGTCGTTGATACACATATTGAGAACTGTGAGCTTATCGGTTTCTTCTATGCGGACAATGGCATAGCATAGCCGGTACATTTCGCTTCAACGGCATTGAGGTTTCGAAGTATTAAACTCCACACGATTTTGTGTACTCCATTTAGGAATGCTGTAAAAATCGGAATTTAATGAGCTATCATACGATTTCGTTGCAATTCCACTTCCGAAGGAGATGGACGTGAATTTGAGAACGAGTATGACAAGGGTTTGTTGGAAAACCAATCAAGTGCACTTAAATTTTCAGACATTTATTAAAATGAGGAAGAGAGTTGGAGATAAAACGGAGCCTTGGGGAACATCAGCAACTACGAGTATTTTGTTAAGGTCCGACGTGAAACCGTCCAATACAAAATGTATTGAACGAACTAGAAGATTATTTCTTAACCACAGAATGAGGGTTGCGTTGATACCAAAAGCACGCATTTTGAAAATCTATAAAATGCCTAAGAGATATCAAGCGTAATAATATTAATTTCTCTAAAACAATGTATAGATCTGTTCCACTCTTCGGTGAGATATGCCATCAGATCACCAACGGAACGATTCTCGTTCATTCAGAAGCTTTCGATATGAGATATGCCATATTCTTGAGCTGATGTTTGTTCAGAGATTCCATGACCTTGGAAGGCTCGTAAATGCAATTGTTAAGTAGGAAGAAGATTCGCCTTTTTAGGAAAAGGCTGGATCATCTTTCAAAAGAATGGGGGGTATACCATGAGGATCAGAAGGTTAATTGATACGAGTGCGTAAATATACATTGAATGATATACATTCTCAAGTACAGAAGCGGTATCGTTCCTGTCTGGCAGCAAAATGAGCTGCGAGTTCGTTTGCCCTCATGAAGAGCTAGTTATGGAGTTGTCGTTGTAGATGGGAATTGGAACCGAAGAAAATGATAAGTTTTATACCTTCTAGACAAATACTCAGAAATGTCTTCTGCCTTGGGACATTGCAGGATTTTTTGCCTTAATTTTAGGTAAGAAGTAAGGATAAATTTCTTTCTTTTATTGCAGAGTTGCAATGGTTTTTGACTTGTTTGTGTATTTTCCGATTTCCCTCAATTGGGTTGACTTTGTTAGACCAAAAATTTACTTCTCTCAAGCTGATATCTAACCTTTATCGAACACAGAGTTTTCGTTAGGTTTTATACTCTTAATTCTGTGAGGAATAAAAGTACGCATCACAAAAAAAAATCACTTCTGTGATCATATCGGAGCTGGCATTAACGGCACTGTCTAGGAAAAATAAATAAATAAATTTGGTGGTGCAACAGCTCGAAGAGAACCAGGGCCTAGTGATTTACGAGTCTCAACCATTCCTGTGTACGTGTAACCAGTAATGCAGAGAACTTATTCCGAACTGATCAGCACTTTTATGACATCACAAACTCCTGAAGGATTTGTCAACCCTTGAAAACTTTTTAAGCTGAGGCTGAGAATCGAATGTAAGACCTTTTGCATGACAGCACTAACCATTATGCCAAGGGGAAAAAAAAGTCATTAAAACCGTCCCAATTGGCTTTTTCGTATTGTCAAATGGGACGAGTGGGATATTTGTCTTTAACTGTACGGATGGGACACGATAACTTGGCTTATGTTACACAATGGTCCAACATTCCGAATCAAAAGCTTAAACTTTATCCCAACTTCTGACGTACTGTGAAATTCAGAGATTCTTTCAGACATTGAAAACCCATTTCATCGGTATCTCCCTTAGAATCCTCTTCAATTTTCCTTAACGCTCTCACTGTGCTCAAACATTTTAAGGGTAGTCATAATCTTTTTAGTGCAAACTATAAAAGAAAAGACTCATCATGATCACAGTGTGAAGTAAGTCGAAAGTGTAGGCGTTTTGTCCAGAACTTCTAGTGTTCAAGTGGGCTCATCTAGAAGCTGAGTAAGGTGGTTCATATTAGCAAAGATCTCAACATATCTTCCTTCGAGATAGTGTACACTGAAGTCGCCCGCAGAAACGACTTCTGTAGGTGGGAACAGGGAAAAAATTCGGGAAATAGCTGTCATGGTTTGGACTCCTATAAATGAAACAATAATGGATGATGTCCTTGCGTATAGTTAAATTTAGCCATATGAAATTAAAGATCGTATTAGAACAATGTCCTTATTGAGGAAGGTTCCGCAAAGCAAAATCAAATCTGACAAAGACTTAAAGGCCGTAATGGCGAAAGAAAATGACAAAAAAAAAAAAAAAACACAAAACACAACTCTGAAGGTCAGAGTTAAATTGTGAACTGTAGGTCCAGTGGATTAAAATTCAGAGTACAAACATTCACTTTAGTCCTTATTACAAGAATCACGTTATAAGCATCACAAGAAACATGCAATGAGTATAGCAAGAAACAGTTACTGGTCATTTTTTTTTGTTCTTGCGAAAAATTAACACGGTGTTTCAGAAAATTTGGCACACTAAATTTTGTTAAGGCGGCAACGCTGCACTTTACTGATGTTTATTTTTTTTTTATATTTCATATTTCGTGACATTACCCAAAGCTTGTGATTTAACAAAATTGAGCAAAAGGGATTAAATTCATAGAAAATATAGGGCCCATGAGGAGGTCCTTATAGCAGCTCCCGGTCTTACTTGCCAAGTTCCCTCAATATGTTCAACACTACTCGTATCACATTCATTTAATGACGAACTACAAATCTTTTCTAAAAGCTAAGAGTAATATTTTTATTACTTTAAAATAATTTGTATCTTTAAATAATTCAAGCCCCAATAACTTAACGTGGTTCAAAAGCATGTATACAAAAAAAAAATAAAATTTTTGTCACTTCATTATGAGAAAGAGCCAAACTCTTAATAATGATTCACAGATAAAAAATATTGAGGCTATAAAATCTGGTGGCCCGTTCCGAAAAACGACACCCACGGGAGCAATATTATGGCGAGGATACTGATTTATGAAAAAATATAAACATAAATATTTCGTGAATATCATCTTCACCTCTTTTTTATTTTTGCCTTTTTTTCTACTTTACGAGGATGATATTACTTTGAGGGTATTTTGAGTCTGAAAAACTGCCCTGAGATTTGAGGGGAATTTGTATTGAATACGCTTCGGCAATAATTCAGTAATAATCTTGATTTACAATTTACAACTAAAGGATGTAATTTAATGCAGAATTTCGAAATCAGATTTATAGTGCTGAACGTAGTTTTGTAATTATAAGGAAATGAGAAGGTTTTCGGGCATAAGAGTTTAATATTTTTTTAAATGCTTTGAATACTTTGATGGACTTATAATTTCAATAAGTAGAACTAATTCGATAGGAACTGTGTTTGTGTCCTTGCAAAGAAGGACCGGAGATAGTCGGGAGCTGTAGGAGTTGGAGAAGATGGAGGAAACCGGACGATTAAGTGAAATTCGTAGTAAATTCTCGGTCGATGCTGTTAATATGGAAAAATATATTCCTCAAATGTCAACAGATTGCACCTTGTATTACCGAACGAGCTTATCACGATAAAGACGCGAATCTATTATTCGATCGCCCGATGACGAGGTGAAGATATCTAAGCTTAAGTGCAGTAAGCTTTCTTGGTGCCTTGATATTCAAAGAGACCTGCGATGACTAGGTTAGGACTATACATCAACTTATCTAAGAAACATGGGCGAAGAAAATTAAGCCTGATGAATTGAACTTCAGCATTTTTTGCTCGATCGCCAAGAAAGGAAACTCTCGGAACGCTGCGAAATACAGAGAGACTGGTCTCATTAACATCGTTTTCATGGTCTCGACTGCAGCAGTTTGTGAACGTCAGAAGCCTTTTTCGTCAACGTTCACGTAGGTGTAACTTTAAGCCATACTCTCATTACGACAGATTTTCGAAAAAAAAAAACACTGACACTTCAAATCACTCACCAGTCATCTATTCATCGATTTCAAGATGACTCATGAAAACACCTCTATCTGCAAGCATCTGTGCCAAACTCATCTGCAGGATGATGGTGCTGACCGCACCAATACCTTGGTTGATGTAAAAAACATCTTAGACAAAGTGATTTAAGAAAATCACTGGTGCCAACAGAAGGTACACAGTCTATCAAAAGTCGAAAAAATCAATTGACATACGGCGGCAATATGGACAGAATTTGAATGCCAAAGCGTGACGTCAGTGGCACTTTTGTAAGTATTGAAAAGGGGCCAAAGAAGTTGTGTTTAACGGTCGATGAAGGAAAGACCAAACTGCCATCAATAAAGAACACCTAACCTCGAAGTCTGAACAAAACGTTACAATAAGTATTTTTATAAATTCGACATATCAAGAAATTTTGTCTAGGACGATGTAAGGTTATATAGGGCAAGGTTAGTGCGTTTGACTGTCATGCAGAATATCTTCGGTTCGATTCGCTGCCTAAAAAAAGGTTTCAAGGGCGTACTGCGTCTTGCAAGGGATTGACAAATCCTCTAAGAGTATCCCTTATCACGAAAAGTGTTCCTCATTTGCTGTTCGGAATCGGCAGAAAGTTGTAGGTCCCCTCAATTCCTGGTAACACGTGCAGAGGAATGATTAAGAGTTGAAATTCAGTAGGGTTAGGCTCGTAGAGAGGTTAGATGTACCTTCTCACTAGATCCATTGCCCTCCCGTTAGGAAAAGGAGGCAGTAGATTAAGAGAAGTTTAGGTATTTGATGCATTCCTGAACCATCCTAAATTCGGAATGAATTTTGGGATCTTCTTTAGTGACAGAATGGAGTTGTCACTAAACTTGTTGTAAAAATTTTCTCCGAGGCCTGCATATCTGGTCTTGTATAGACTGTGATATTAAGGAGAGAACTGAGATGCACTTTCATTTACCTCCCGAAACCCTCTTTAAAAGTCCTTACACAACTAATGCCCATCCTGCTCATGTCAGTTCCCATTGTGTTGTGACCCTTTAGGACTCTTATTAGGTCCGTTGAAGTTTGCTTATCTTAAGATAATATTCTGTTTATTTCCCAAACTATACATTGTTGACCATCTGACCTCTGCAGCCTCAAGGAAATTCTGTTGAATTCTTCTTTTCTTGTGCACTAGTGATATAAGAACCGAATTGTCCGTACAGCTCGGATAGAGAGATGACCCGTTTTTGACCTGTTCATCTACCATTTTTTTCCCGTATATATCACTATGTCCACAGCTTCTGGCTAGATTTATGAGCTTTTCAATAACCACTTGTAGGAACTCGCACAGATTAGGGGGCAAATTTTCCCAAGACCATTACCACGATGTCATTGGCATATCTAAAGACATTTATGCTACTAGAACTTAGTTCAAATGAATTTCGATTAACGATGAGAAGACAAAGCACATAAGACTCAACCCTGTGGGGAACCTTTATATGTTCAGACTTTTAAATTTGCTATCAGCAATTTGTGCATTCATAATTCATGTTTGAAGTATGCACTCTATAGAATTTATCACCAAACCGGATTGACATTGATGGAATCTAGGGCTTGTCGATTTGCAATGTTTTCAACATTATTGTAGACGCCTTCTATGTCCAGAAACGCTGCCGCTGTAGCCTTCATATCGGAATGTTGGGTTTACTCCACCAGAGCATCATTTAGCTTTAAGCGAATATGGGCTTAATTGATCTTTCTAGTCGCTGTACAGCGACACTGACCTAGCTATACATTAATGTGGATGAGCTATTTGACTTTGGAATATCAAAACCTTCAGAAAAGTATATATAGTACCAAACAAAAAGAGTTAAATTTTTTTTTATAATTTTCACATTAAAGGATTATGCTAACCATTACAATGTTATGATGTAACACAACGCATCTTCAGAGCGTTTAGGTAAAGTGGAGAGATTTTTTAAGGAGATGTTGATGCACATTGATCTCATTCAAGATCAGGGGGAAAATATCGAGAAAGGCAAAGTATGCCAGTTGTACGGTTAAAGGACAAATGTCTCTTTTTAATGATAAATTCATAGTTAGACACAAGGGACTATTGAGTAATACGCTGCAAATTTTTTAGATGTGAAGAATGGAACTGGCTATTTCATTTGACCGCTGTTGTTAAAAAAGGCGATAAAATAATAGACAAGAGAATTTACACTCGTGTTCAAGGCAATGAAAAGTTTCCATAATCGATGTGGCTGAAAGTATATATTTTAGGGCTCTATCCTTAATCCTATTCAAAAGATTAAAATGAGTAGTAAGGGTGTCCGCCCAGGTATAAAAAGTTTTAAGTTTTGCCTTATGTAATACAATTTTGTAGTGATTAGCGGGATGGGGCTAGAATGCCGCAGGTATGGGTTTAAGCCCCATCCACTTTTCCATCTAAAATATAAAAAAAAGAAAAGTATTTTTTTTTTCAGGGGTACTGCCTGCTGCGAGGAAGTCACAAATATTCCAATAATATCTCTTGACATTTAAAGGACTTCTCGTGTTAGCCGTTCGGGCTCCGCAGAAAGTCGTAGTTCACTTCCATTCCTGCCAAGACGAGCACAGCAATGGTTGAAAGTTGTACGTCAATAAGTTGAGGTTCAATCTGTGCATTTAATAGATATATTTACTTTTTTGTGTACCTTAAAAATAGTTGGCACATCGGAAGCGAGCAAAATTTCTTGCATCTTTTAAGAATCTTATGAGCTAAGCACATACTGTTATTTCAGTTCCAAGAATGAAAAACACGATTGTGAATCTGTGGAAAGGAATATAAAAGCTGAGAAAAAGAGTCTAGGACAATATGGAACCTTGGGGCACACCAGCATCGATTTATTGAATATGGGACTTGAAAGTGGCCTTCTTGGTAAGATTTGTCTTAGATCACCGGCGGGCATATTGTTCTAAAAGTTGTACTCAATATCATTAAAAATCATTCTTTCTTCAACCTATTTCTTGAGCTGATTGCTGATTAAGAATCATTCATTGAATTAAATTAAAAGATTGAATTCATTTGAGAATAAATTAGGAGGCCATTACGGTTGTAAGAGAGCCTAAAACTAGTGACTTACAATTCTCTACTATTTATGTGTGCATGTTACCAGGAATGGAGGGGACCTACAATGTTCTGGCAATTCAGTTTTTGCTAATGAGAAGGACTTTTTATCACAAGCGATACTTTTAGAGGATTTGTCAATTCCCCGCAAGAGGCAGTACACCTCTGAAAACCTTTTCTGACTTTGAGAATGCGACTTCAAATTTGCAATCACCATTCATTTTGGCATGAAAGAGATTGCAATCACTTTTTTCACCATTATATTGAATCAATCAATTGATTATAATCTTCTAAGAATTCATGCATTTTTTTTCATTCTTTTTAGTTCCTTGCATTTATTGGCATTCATTTGAAGTATGCATTCACTTGCAGTCAAAAAAAGGGATTCAAATCAATGCGAAGAATTGAAAAGAACGCACGAATTCTGCAAAGATTGTAATCAATTGATTGCTATATATAATGAATGGTGAAAAAAGTGATTGCAATCTTTTTCATACTAAATGGATGGTGATTGGAATAATGAAGTCGCAGTCTCAAAGTGAATTCAATGGCTGCAGTTTTCCAAATGATGTCAGTAAAGATTCCACCCACAAAAGATTTGAATCTTTTGCAGACCAGGCTGATTTTGATGGACGTTTCCATGACCTTGGAAAGATGGGACTTTAGTACAATTGGTCTGTAATTTGATGGGGAGGAAGATTTGCTGTTTTAAACCAACTGGACAAATGCTGTTTTCCATTCATTCGGAAATAGTCCGGAAGGCTAGGAAAGATGTTAAATGTGAAGTAATGGTTTTGTCAGCTTAGCAAAAAAACCTTTTCAAAACTAAAAGACGTACATTTACCAGGGTGTTTTTAGATTTTAAGGACTCTTTGGTAGCTTAGTTTTGGAATATTTGTTAATGAGACCTTTCGAAAACAGGGTTTTTCATTGACCGTTTTCACGGTATTTTGATGTCCTTTTCATAAGATTTTGCATCCCAATTTTTGGTTATACTAGTCTACTACTAAATTTTAGTTGAGGTACGTCTGAGTATACTATGATTGCGACAGTTATATAATGAAAGTTAAAATGTCATGAAGCCTACATAATCTAAGAATAGACCGGTTTTGTTAGTTTTTTTTTTTTTTTTGAATGAAAATAGACATCTGCGTCAAAGCTAATCATCATCAAAACTCACCTCAGCCCTCGAAGGAGTCCGGCGGACAGGAGATGCCCGATGGGAACTGTCGCTTTCCTCGCTGGTAGCGGAAGTGGTGTTGCTTGAATTGGTGTTGCGTTTCAAGGCTGCAACGCGATCGCCTGTGGGCCGATCTGGTTCAGTCACCGTTGTGGGTGCAGTAGCTGCTACAACTGCAGCGGTCGAAGTGGCTCCCTTGTTCTGACGCTTGATTCGACTGATTTCATCTTCCTCGGATATCTGCCGGGTGGCTACTGGTGGGATTGACTTGCGCCCAACTGCGGGCTTAGCTGCTGGAGTTGGGGCTGGAGTTTCCTTCTTCTCCTTTTTTTCTTTGCCCTGCTCATTGAGGCGTTTGATGACTCGCGGACAGTCGCATAATCGGATAATACCACTGAGCTGTCCGCGGGACACATCCTCAGTGTCAAGGACGCGATCGCGATCCTTGACATCCTTTTCCGCACGAACTGCTCGCTGCGGCTCAGTGTCTGAGTCGTCGTTTTGATGACTGCGCACAAATCTCGAACGGAATCGTGACTTACTTGGACGTGATTGCTCACTTTCGTAGTCGTAATCGTAGTCAGCGCCGGTGCGTCCGTACCTCGAACTTCCGGTATCGCCATAGCGCTCCTTTCGCTCGCCAAACTTTCTTCCTCCCAGAGCTGGTTCATCGTCATAACCCCGTTCTTCCTGCTGACGGAACTGGGTGGCCAATCGATGATCACTCTTCGACCTCATCAGTCCCGGTTGTAGGTTGCTAGGCGGAGCCAGATGTGAACTGCTAGCAGTGCTGTTCGTTTGGGCATGCGGCGTTATATTCAAATCGCCAAAAGTCGCCAAATTCATAACCAGCTGATTCGGATCAATGGATACAAGGAATCGGACTCGTCGGCTGTAATCAGCGTTTTCGTATTCAAAGTTCCTGAGAAATTCAACGGTCTTCAAGAAAATCTCCTTGGTGTCCATCAGTTCGCAGTCATCCCATTCGACCGTCTCGTTCATGTACTTATCGGCAACATCACAATTACTGGCGATGTTATTTATCTCGGAGTCGAGATTTTCCTTCAACGACGTCAAATTTCTCAGTTCCGTTGTTAGGTAGCGATCGATCTCACCCTTGAGATGCTCAGAACGGTCCTTAATTGCCTTAGTGACCCGCCTATAGATCTCATCAATCTCCTCCGAGACACTAATGCAATTCGTCTGCAAGCTCAAGGTGTTCTTTTCAATCACTGCCAAGGAATCTTGCAAACGATGAAGACTGCGACGAATCTGGAATTGGAAAATTTATAGCATGTATTTTTAAATGAAGGTATAAAGTAGGTGGAGGCAAGTCTCGAAGATTTATATTTTCTTGTTTTTTTTTTTTAATGCAGAATTCAAGGACTAGACACTGTGGCACTCTCACCTGACTATTGATCCGGGTGATTTCACGTCTCAAAATGTCCATGTGAGCACTCTTGCAGTCCTCACAAATCTTCTTGTCGCAATGGGCGCAAGGCGAAAGGTATGCCTTCTCCGAGCAAACATTACAGCGCTCCATCACTTGACCTTTTGGGTGGAACAAAAAAGAGCGTTATAAAAAAATAAAAAAAAATATATTCAAATTAAATGCAAAGCCGGATAGAATGTGGAGATGGGGCTGATGGATTTTATTGGGTTTTCTTGCCTGTCTTTTTGTTGCCTCTCTTTTTTTTCGTTTATTTTTGTTGTGCTAAAGGGTTTTGTATAATATTTCATTGTTATGCATGGAAAGGATTTGGACCATCCAGCATAGCCGTGAAAAAGGATGTATTTTTTGTACATGGCCGAACATTTATAAACCCAAACTATACCTGTAGATAGATATAGCTGTAGAATGGTTATGGTGCTCGTAGAATTTACTGGGGATTTTCAATCTTTAAAGAGGTCCTTTTTTCTGCGGCAGTTTTTAATGATGTTTATACTCGTCACTCAGAGTTTTTCATTCTCAAGCTTATATGTATATTAGAGTGATTTGTCAAAAACAAACTTAAGGGTGGAAAAGGTCACGTAGAATAATATTACGCCGCCGCCGCCGTCATTGTATTCAGACGTAGAAAAAACTTTAAATTGAAATTTGTATGCTTAACATACGCATAACTCAGACTTGCAGTGAAAAATGAGCTCTTAAGTATGTCAAAACTTAGAGAAATATATAAGCGACTGGATCTCATGAACATGAGCTATAACATGGCTAGACATTTAATAATCATATAAAGCTTCCAGTTTGTAATAGAATTACCCTTTTAAGGCAAAAGTTCTTGAAATGAATGAGTGCCGGGACTCATGGTTAAGATGTCGAAACATCAACCTTTCAAAATAAAGGAACGAACCTATTTATTTCATAAGTTAAATATAATTGTTTAAAAAAGAACCCACAACCAGACTCCGCTGCGTAACGTAAAGACTTATGTTTGAACAGGGATGTTATCTGATACAACATTAAATTTGCCCACCTATATTCAAACAGAGATGTTATCTAACTAAAACTACATGCGCGGAACATTAATAGAGGCGTTCACGTTCTCAAATTTGTTTGACAAGCACGGCATCATGAATATTTGATGGATGAAAAAGATTAGCGTTCACATTCGTCAAACATCTCTTCTCATTAAAATTCTGATTATGGTGGACCAACTCAGAGCAAAGATGAAATCTTAGATGAGGAAATTTAATCCATTTTTATATTCTAAATCTGCAGAAAATCTAATAAATTTCACCAGAATTTCCATGGAAAATGAAATTAGTTTCAGGTTTGACAACTATGGGTTCACATTCTCAAAAATGCTTGTCATACAGCCAAGATATCAAAGCATTTTGAAATACATGCTTGACAAGCCGCTAGATGGGGCGTTCACATTATCAAAATTAAGCAAATTATGCCGTGCTTGTCAAACATATTTGATAGCGCACGAAAATATGATACTACAGTTTGTCACTTGGAACCTGATTACACGATTCTGTTCTTCGTTCGTCATTTGTCTTTTTGACAGTTTGGGAGCAAAGTGTAGTAAACCTCACACCAAATATGTCAAAAATATGAAAGATGAAACAACTGAAAAAAAGATTCGTTTAATCAGGGTCTTGAAGTGTTTTTGAAGTTAAACTTCTTTTCCGGCTTTGGGGGTAAACAATTTTCTATGGAGCTGTCAGTGACATGTCAAAACGACACGTTATCAGTCAAAGACAGCGACATGTTTTTAGAATACAAAATGTTTATACGTTTATAGGCTTTGATCGATGGAAAAGAAGTTTTACTTCTACCGCGCGTACGTCAGTACACACAACCTTTTTTTTTACTATAGACGGTGTTCACACTGAACTAAATCATCCGAACTTCTTTTTGACGTTTCTGTACTTTATCTCATTCTCTCTGTCAGAAACTTACATATATAACCGATTGATATCACTCCCATATTGCAATGGAAATTGTCAAAATATGTATAAATAAGCGGAAAAAACTGAAATTTTTAATTCATTGGTATTGTACTCATCATCATCAACAGTTTATGGCTTGACAGATGGAGAACGATCTATATTTTGATGTATAGTTTAATTTCAAATTTGGCATTATGTGGTTTGACAGTTTAGGGGACAAATTAAATTTTGACGTATCGAGAATATTTCGTTGCGGATTTCAACCGACTGCCGTGAAAATGGATATTCCGAAGAAGAAAATACAAAACATTGAATGAACCTGCAATGAAATATGACACCAATCTTTCATTTTTGGACATATTGGATTAAAGGTGAAGAAATGTTGGGAATGAAGTTATTTAGATCTTACTATCAATAGAATGTACTAAAACGGGATTTAAAGGCGCCTCTAGGTTCGAATGTAAGCAGGGTATTAAATGCAATTTTCCGTAAGATTTATGTTTTACACGGAACGTATAATCGTAACGTTTTAAAGGGAACGTTTTTGGAACCGCCACTGGATTGAATCTAATTTTTTTTTATAAATATAAAACATGGATGATTTACTGAGAGAAAAATATTCAAATACGAAAAATTGCCATCTGATTTTAAGAAAAGTATAAATTTATGCAAACAAAGTTTAAAAATCGTTTTATTAATAAATTATTTTTTATAACAAATTTCTTCAAAAATATGGATGCCAGTTTTAAGTATTAAGTAATAGAGATAAGCAAATAATTTAAGAAAATAATCGTTCACACTTTTTGAAGATATTGAATTTTCAAAAAAAAAAGAATTAATTTTTTTTTTAATTAAAAAAAAACATTTTTTTTTGTGTTTGAAACGCAATAATCTTTAAACTTTTTAGAGAAGTTTCTCTTTAAAAAAATACATTAAAATCCGTTAACCCTATAATAAAATATTCAAAATTCGAAAAAAATGGTTCTATGGTACAGTCAGCAATATCTTAATTTAATTTTTTTTAAATTATAGACCGTAAGAATTAATCGAACGCACAAAAATTTTATCAAAATTCTAGGTGCCATTTTGGAGAAAAATACGATTTTCGAAAGCCATTTTTTAACATTTGTAGGGTAGGTACCGTTGTTTTTAAGTAAAAAATATTTTTTTGTTTCTCAGATCTTATAGATTGTAATTAAAAACTTTTAATTGTCAAGTCTTAAGAAAATCGAGCATGGGGTTTTCGAAATATTGAGTTTTGAAAAAAAAAAAAATGAAATTCTATTTAAAAATCTATTCAAACTTTTGGGGAGCTTTAGTGTAAAATAAAAAAATGTCAAAACCGATTGAACCGTTTTTAAGAAAATCAAAAACATGGCTCAAAGGGGGGGGGGGGGGGGGTACTTTTAATGTACATTTCTTGGAATTTTTTATTCAACCATTAGCTAGGTTTTACTATTGGGTTTTTTATTTGTTGAGAATAGATTTTATGGCTCTATGGCGGTGACATCTGTCCAATATGTTGTTGTATTATTCACATACTAATGTAATGACAAATCACAAAGGCATGTTTCACAGTTGAACAAAACGTATAAATGATAAATTCTTATTATCAAAATTAGTGTTCCTTAGTGGAGGCCCTTCACAGTCGACCCTTCCCAACTGGTGCAGTAAGCAATAAGCCAATGTTCGTAAGTCAAAGAATCGCAAGACATAAAAAATAAAATGCACGACTGGGTCGCACGAACTTGCTCCTATGTAATAGACTAGGAATTTTAAAAACGAATGTTATTAGAGAAAAGCTGTTCATAAGCATAAAATGAATTTTTAAATTCTTTTAGTAATAAGAGACAAAAATATAATGCTATCCAAATATGCATTTATGCAAGAACAAAAATTATAAGTCGTTGTAGTGGTTTCTTAAAAAAATACTTTTATCTACAAACTTTTTCAAAGCTTTTTAAGAAAAAATTTTGGTACGTCAATTTAAAGTTTTTATTATTGTTCGAATAAAAATAAAATTTACAAAACAAAAATATAGAGCCGTTTCTGAGATATCGAATTTTCAAAAAAAAAAAGAAAAAATAGATTTTTTTTTTTTTTCAAAAATTCAAAAATTATTTATTTTGAAGTTTTGAAATGCAATGTGTTTTAGACTTTTTAGAAGCTTCTCTATAAAAATGTTCATTAAGATCCGTTATGTGGATAATGAGAAGTTCAAAATCCGAAAAAATGGTTCTATGGTAAGTACAAGCTGTAATATCTTAATTTCAATTTTTTTTTATTAAATTAAAGATCGTAAAAATTAATTGAAAGAAAAAAAATTTTATCAAAATTCTCGGAACCGTTTTCGAGAAAAATACGATTTTTGAAAACCATTTTTTTTAATTTTTTAGCATTTGTATGGTAGGTAGTAGGTACCTTTATTTTTAGGTAAAATAAAATTTTTTTTCTCACATCTTGTAGATTATATTGAGAAACTTTTATTTATCAAGATTAAAAAAAATCTAGCGAGGGGTTTTCGAAATATTGAGTTTTGAAAAAAACATTTTGAAGTTTTTTTTAAAACTCCAAAAAATTTTTTTTTGAAAATTTGAGTACACAGTTCTATTCAGGTTTTTGGGGAGCCTTAGCAAAAAAAAAAATATCAAAATCAGTTGTACCGTTTTTGAGAAAATCAAAAACAAAAAAAATGGTTCCATGGGGGGTACCCTCAATAAGCATTTTTCTGAAAATTTTTTTCAACAAATACCTAGCTTTATTTAAATGAAATTTTTTTGTGTTTTTATTTTTAAAATCTGTCTAACAGTTTTTGAGAAAAAAAAATGTTTATAAAATTTCGAAAAAAAATCGTATGGCAGGTACCGTTATTTTTGGTCTTAAAAAATCAAATCAAAAAACATTCGGGGGGAAAAAATTAAAACCCATATCTACCAAGTTTGAAGAAAATCGGCCGAGCCGTTTAGCTGCAATCGAACGGACAGACAGACAGACAGAATTGCGAGACCCACTTTTTTAGTCTTCGCTATCATCGTAATGTCAACTTTGATCAAAATCTCGAGTTCGATTTTTTTTACGAATGCATAACTTGCCTTATAGTACCTATAAGTCGCAAGTAAAAAATAAATTTGGTGGTGCAACAGCTCGAAGTGAACTAGGACCTAGTGACTTACAACTCTCAACTATTCCTGTGTGCGTGTTACCAGGAACGGAGGGGACCTACAATGTTCTGCCGATTCCGAACGGCTAATGAACAGAACTTTCCATGACAAGAGATACTCTTGGAGGATTTGTCAATTCCTCGCAAGAGGCAGTACACCCCTGAAAAAAACTTTCTTGCAGCGGCTGAGAATCAAACTCGAGACCTTCCGCATGACAGTCCAACGCACTAACCATTATGCCAAGGGGTACTACTACTAATCGCAAGACATAGGCTTACATTTATACAAGATCCAACTGACCCAGGTGCTCAAAGTTCCTGACCATATAGACAACGCCGCTTTGTCCGCTGACTGGGCTTGGGAGCGTTTGGAAGAGGACCCCAATTTTGTCCGAAAAAGTATTTTTAGCGAAGGCTCATTTTTGGATGAATGGTTGTGTTAACATGAAAAATTTCCATTTATAGGACGAATACAACCCACACGAGATTCACCAGTTATATGAGATTCAAAAAGTTACTGTTTGGTATGGATTTCGGGCCAGCGACGTCATTGGTACGTACTTTTTTAAGCACAACGTTGGTGAGACAGTCACCACCAATATCGAGCACTACAGTACGATGATATCCAATAAAACTAGACGACATTTGGTTCCAGCAAGATGGTGGCGCTAAGTGACACATAGCGAACGTCACAATTGAACTTCTGCATGAACGAGTTCAAGGGTTAGATTATCTTTCGTAGAGGTGACGTGAACTGGCCTCTAAGGTCATGTGATTTAACCCCGCTAGACTTTTTCTTCTAGGTTTTTCTGAAGTCCCAGGTCTATACGAACAAACCACAATCGACTGATGCCCTAAAGGTGAACATAACATAAGCCATCGCCTATATTCAGCCGGATCTATGCGGAAGAGTCATTGGAAATCGGTCCGCTCGGATCCGTGCCACCGTAAGAATCCGAGGCGGGCATTTGAAAGATGTCATATTTCATGGCATAAATGGGCCTTTCAAATAACAAACGAATTTCTTTAACACCTAGTACACAGCTTATTGTATTCCATTTCAACATCTACCCGCCCTTACTGAAAAGCCTAAAAAATAACCGAACTTCTACTGTAGCAATATATTTAAACATAAATTTAAACTCCAACCTTATCTTCAGATATCTAGTTAGCAAAAGGAAACAAACCAACAAATCCTTCCAAAATTTTGCAAATCCATCCACCGAAAAGATAATCCAAATTGAAATTCAAAACCTCCTCAAAAATCGATTCCGCATGAAAGGACAGAGATAAAAAGTCATCACGTGAGACTTTAGCGAATTGTTGTCTTGAAAAGTGAAACACAAATTTTACCAACATGAACGTACAAGTGTGTGCTTAACTCTAATATGCCACATCTTTAACGGTTTATCTTTATTCAAAATCATACTACACATATATGGTATACATCGAAGAAATTGGATTTCTTTATAAGAAAAGATACAATATCTTTAACTTATTGCCTCTGTATTTGAAAAGCAAATAAGCTCTACCTTTTTTGAGGGACAAAAAAAAGAAGAGATAAATTGACAGTTGTTCAATTCAATACACTTGAATAAATCGAAAAGTGTCTAGCAAGCAAAGGAGGAGGATAAATGTTCGAAGGACATGCATTATGCAGATATTCTTTTTTTTATGTTTTCTGGGAATGCTATTTTTTTCTTCTTAAATTGACAGCAGTTGTGGGAATTGATAATCATTACAACAATTCACATTAGATTACCAGCCAGTCTGGGCTATCTATTCGGGGGGAAAAGACCGCAAATAAGCAGACAAATGTCCAAAATGTTAAACGAAGCTTTCTCAGAAGAGAAATAAAATCGAATGCCAAATGCAGTCAACAAAGTAACACGATAGCGTATCAATCATCGCACTCGATAGCTTTCCAAATAAAAATGATAAACATGCACTCTCCTTAGTCTTCTAAGGCCGAATTGTAACCTTCACCATCAAGGGTATTGAAATTGATGAAAGGACATCAAAGTGAAAGTGAGGATAACTGAACTTGAAACATGAACAAATGAAGGTAATATTGGTAACAGAGGAAAAAGATAGACCAGTCTGCGTAGAAGAAGCCACAACTAATAAATGTTATGGCAGATCACTTGAGTTCTTCCATCATCGAAATTAATTCTTTGAATTCAGATAGGAATCCCAACAAATTTCTTTGTATAGAAATAATTATTCGGTCTTAACGGCAATACCAATCTTTTGACCGACTTTCTTGGAAACCATATTTGATATTTTTAAATAGTGAATGGCATTCGGATAGATCTCTGGTTTAATTAATTTTAGTTCAAATTGAAGACCGATTTTCATTAACTATGGACAATATTGAAGTAATCGTTAGAGTGGGCGGAGCTAATAGTCTTACGGGGCGTCAGAGATTCTCCACTATATTTTTTAGTTAATACTTTCCATAGAACTAAGAAAACTAATGCTTTTATTGCGGAGTTGGCCTCCAAAGTATCTTCTGTGAAGACTTTTATTTATGTCGCTAATCCGACTGTTGCTGTGGCGGTTGATGATGTTCCTGTGACAGTGGTTAGGTTGATTTTTATTTCCACATAAATTTTAACAATGATTTGGTTAATACAATCAATATGATGCATGGCATTGCCGTCTGCCTGATTGACATCTAAAATTATAGCTTTATATAGATTAAAAAAAAAAGAAACTGCAGTTTAAGATTAAAAGGCTGCATTTAAAATTTGGTGTCTGTATTTAAGTGCTGTTTTGCAATATGCATATAACTTTGTGACATCCATTTCCTGTAGAAGGCTTATGATTTCATTATTTGAAAGAAAGTCACTGCAACAAAATGAAGAACATCCTCGCGCTCTTTCAAGTTGCACAGGTTGCATAAAATCCGTAAGTCCTCGCGGTGTGGAATGCAGTTCAGATTATGGAGTTCTTCTCTTAACCGAAACATGCACGAAATTTGTTCGATAGCACTCGTATAGTTGTCGTGGAAGTAGTTTCTTTCCCGGAGATCGTAATCTAGTCTATTGTAAATCGTTCGGTGCAGTGGACTTTTGGCTTGCTCCGTGTATTGTTCCCTTGAGGATTCATCCAGACGAGCTATTAGGCGATATAAGGTTGGTTTTCATGAGGCAAAGTTACTATAGTTCAGGTCAACATCCACCTGCTCGGCTAGTTCTATCCAGTCTTTATACCATCCACTTCGGGATTGGATTGTTTGAAGAACTACTTTCTTTGGAAGACGATGACTTGGCATATCGAGAGCTTTGAGGTGTAATCGACCTGCAGCTTGAGTGTTTTGATGAATAAAGGCCATAAACCCGTTTCCAACATGATCATGTAGTTTGTCGTACTCGAAGGAAGGTGGAAAATCCGTTTTATGGAAAATCTGAGCAGTTTTTCCACTTGTTCATATTTCCGACCTCCCCACGCTTGCGCCGCATAAAACATAACCGATTCTGATACAGCCTCGAAGACTCTGAATTTACTGGTATGTGTAATTTCCTTACTATTAAAGGTTTGCTTCCATCCTGCGTTTATGGCTGTTTTCGCCTTAACAAGTTTGTCAGTGAGATGTTTTCCCATGCTCAAGTTCTTAGTAAAGCAGACTCCTAGATATTTGTATTCTTTCACCAACTCTATTCTTTCACCATTATAGTGCCATTTCTCACTTGCACACGATCTTCCTCCGCCATTCTTAGAAACCATCACTTTGGATTTATTTAGATTTACCACTAGGTTCCACCTTTTGCAATATTCAGCAAGCTTATCCATCATTAGCTGAAGAGACTGCAGTGTATACGCGAGCAGGACAATGTTGTCAGCGAAAAGAAGAGCTTTAATGTTAACGCCTGCGTACTCAATTCCTGCGGGTAATGCTTCGACTATATCTTCAATGAAGAGTGCAAACAAACTTGGACTTGTATAAATTTTGCAATACTGTACCGAACTTAAGCGACATTCCTTTCTGGAAAAGCTTGTAAAACAGGGCATTTCGATCCGCGGTGTCGAAAGCAGCTTTAAAATCAACGAAAAATGCAAATAGTTTCTTATTTCTCGATAGAAACGAGTCAGCAATAGAGCGAAGTACAAAAATGTGATCAACGGTGGAGTATCCCGATCTGAAGCCAGCTTGGAATTCACTGAGCAGGTTATTAGAATTTATCCATGAATTTAAACGCCTGAGCAGGATCGATGTAAATATTTTATATGACGAGTTCAAAAATGAGATTCCTCTATAGTTTTCCGGATCTTCAGTGCTTCCCTTCTTGTGGATTGGGAAAATCAAGGCATCGCTGAACTGGTTTGGAATGGTTCCCTCCTCAAAGATCTGGTTGAATTCTGCTGTCAGAGGTACAACAAGAAAATCTGTACCATATCTGTAGAATTCTGCAGGTATACCATCTGAGCCCGCAGCCTCTCGATCCTTTTGGTGTTTGCAGTCTATTTGAATTAAGTCCCGGACTAATAATAAATTTTGTTCCATTAAGTTTTCGGACCAGGTTCAAAAACTCAGACGACTTGTTACACCTTGCACATAATTACTGAGCCTTTCGCAAACCACAACTTGGTGAATTTTGCGTCATGACTCGGGACTATACCCGTACAAACTGCAACTGACCCAGGAGCTCAGATTTAATGGCCGTAGGAAACGGCGGCGCGGCGTGTCTTCGCTAACTAGGCACTCTCGAGCAGTTGGAAATTGATGAGGGTTCAGATGTGTTCGTCAACAAGCAAAATTTTCAAGTTTGGGACGATCGCAATCTACACGAGATCCACTTAATTGCAATGTATCCAGCGAAAGTCACTGTTTGGTGTGGAGTTTAGGCTGGTGGAATCATTGGTTCATGCTTCCTTGAAATGAGAACAACGTTTTCCCGGCCATCACTATCAACGGCGAGTGCTTTTGGTCGATGATAAACAATTTTTAGGCCCGAATTGTATGATATGGACACCGCCGAAATTATGTTTCAACAAGACTGCGCTACGTTCCACACAGCTGGTGCCACAATGGACATGTTAACACGATCGATTTCCGAACATGGATACCTAACACGGAGGTAATGTGAATTAGCTACCGCGATTTGACCTAGTTAGATTTCTACTTGTCCGGTTCTCTGAAGTCACAGGTCTATGCCAATAAACCACAAACTACCGCAGCTCTTAAAACCAACAGAACTGATGCCATTGGTCAAATTCAGTTTGATTTATGAGCCAGATTTATGGAAAATTTGACGTTCCGGGTGCGTGCTACCCAGCGAAGCTACGACGGATATTTGACAGATTATAACACATATATTGTCATTTTTGGTCTAATTTTTCTGGACTAAAATCAACCTTAATTAATTTTTTATAAAAAACGTTTTCGCATTTACAAACATTTAAAGGTCCAAAGCACATTACTTCACTCATTGTTAAAATGCATTTACAAATAAAGCCAAGAGCATCTAACTTGTGAACTTGCATTGTTGAGCTACCAATAAAATACGTCTATTGGCAATTATTGCTCTCCTCATCTCAACCTAATTACATCCACAAACATCGCATCCGATAGATGGAATGGAAGAGCCTTTTCAAATAAATCAAACCATATGCAGCAACAGCCCCTTTGCGATTCATTAACGAATTCAATGATTAATCGATTTTATTGTGTGCGAGATGCTTTCAGCGCCATTCTATCTATCCCTACCCTGAGTATAGCTATATGAGCAACATATAATGGGTATAGTGTTTTATAATATACAACAAAACAATTAATCAACGTCTGTCTAATTGTATCCGCTGCTTCGATTCCTCAACAGTCTTAACAGCAATTTGGGAATCCAAATCAAGCGTCGGAAAAAAATAAATCCAGGCAAAGAGAAAAAGATACAAATAAACAAAAAATATGTATAAAAAGATACTTGCGCCCACCCGCATCGATGACGACGCACACTGATGGTAGAGTGTCCCTAAGTCCTTTATCCCGATTTGATTGAATTCCGTGTTGTTCATTACTCAATCATTTATGGTAGAATGCATCCGGGCACATTATTGTAGAAAGTTTCAGCCCAAGGCCGAGTCAGCAACATAATTTGCTACATTGCCCGGAAGATATTCAAGGCCAACACACCATATGGATGAGTCCTGGCAATAGAATAGATGGAGATGGGGTCTATGCCAAACCCAATACATTCTCTCTCTCATTTTATTATATTGATAAAGCAAATTTAATTAGACTCCGGATTCTGGAAATGCCACAATGGCATTTCAGAGGATGCCAACAAACGACAGCTATGACGCCGCTGCCGACGACAACGACAACGACATGGACGGAAGGACGAAAGAAAACTTCCTTCACCAGAGGTCACTATACCAAAAGTTTACACACAATTTGTCCTTTCTGGCTTACAAAGACGTGTAGGTGTACGTAAAACATATAGCTCCTATTATGCTACATATTATCCTGATGGATGGTATGGAGGCAGGGGGACACTGAACGCCGGTGCTAACAAAAAGATATAAGCTGTCGAAAGGAGGGTGTGGGGGAGGAATGCAATTAATTTCAATAAAACAATATAATTACCAGATGTTGGATCCGGCAGCTCTCCAGTGATTTCGATATGCAACTCCAGAAAGCG
This sequence comes from Chrysotoxum bicinctum, assembly GCA_911387755.1. Lineage (NCBI taxonomy): Eukaryota > Metazoa > Arthropoda > Insecta > Diptera > Syrphidae > Chrysotoxum > Chrysotoxum bicinctum. Next base: position 199,706,248 of record OU426987.1, on the reverse strand, counting down.
TTGCAAGGTGACATTTGTGGGAAACGCCTGTACGCCCTGGTATGGTATACGGTGTTCTGCACGGCATTCTGGACATTTGACCTGAAATAAATGAAAAGGGAAGTAATAAATTTAGTCATGTATAGAACGTTCGTAAATGAAACAGATGAGAAATATTGTACTCTTGAATGTTTCGATATAATTTTGGTTGTATTTTTGTGTGTTTGGAGAAAACTGAGCTTACCCTAGTTCTTCAACAATAAATTAAAAACTATTAGTTTTGTGGGGTAACTTTGAAGGTTTGAGGACACTTATTGCATGAATTAATAAAATTTTCAATTTTGCAATAAATAAGGCAACATTTGGAAGTTATAAATTTGGTCTAAGCCGTAATGCTCTCTAGAGTCCTACGAAGTATAAAATAAATAGATTCCCCAACTGTTTCGTACGTACTTTTTCTAAAAGCTGGAGCAGCTTTAAATCGTGTTGATAAATATGGCATTTCGCATAAGATGTGATGAAAAGCTAGGGTTCAAGAACAATCAAACCGGAAACGAAATTTTACGGACATTTGGTATTTGTGATTAGATAATTAACTCGGTTATATATTAAACTGACACTGACAGCACTTTTTGACATTGATCTTGAAGGACGTGTTGGAATAGAGAAAACCAAAGTATTCCACATTCGTGTTGTACGGCAAAGGAAAGAGCCTCTATATTATATTAGATGGCTTAAGTTAGGCTCAAAGGTAAACAAATGAGCATTCATGTGTTAGTACCGTGGGATTGTTTCAGAGGAGGAATGCAAGTGACCTTATATTTGAGCAGACGGCTTTTAAGCACTGTTGATAGAAAATGCCATTAAATAATGAAAGACAGGAGAGTAACGATGATTTTCGAGAAAAACAAAAGATTCCTTTAATTTCAAGTTTTCTGTTCTGTTATGTATTAAGGACACCTACCCAGATTTGAGAATTATACTCAAGTTTTGGGCAGATAGATGCCTTATAAAGGCTTTTTCAATAAGGGCGGTACTAGGTACTGAGGTACTAACAAAATTCTTTTTTATTTTAAAAGCCTATGCATGCCGTTTTGTATGGAATAGAACATCATTCAAATGGCCACCTCGGCTTCTTATAGTGGGGCGGATCCGAGTGATCCAATTTTTAATGACTCTTCCGCATAAATCCGACTGAATTTGAGCGATGGCCTGTGTTATGCTTACATAAAAGGCATCGGTCGAAGCCCCATAAGAACAAAATGTTGCAGCCTTAATGGATTATTCACGTCGCTTCTGCTAGAGTTAACTTTATCCTCAAATCGTTTGTGTAGAAAGTCAATCGTGACGTAGGCTATGTGCCATCATAGCACCATTCTGCTGGAACCACATATCGTTTAGGACCATTATGGTCCTCTTCCGATAGCTCGGAAGCTCAGTCAGAGAACAAATGGCATTGTCTTTGGTCATAAACTTTGAGATCCTAATTCAGTTGGATTTTGTATGGAAGAAGGCCCAAGCCCCAACGCAAAATTCGCGAAGTTGAAGTCTGCGAAAAATTTAGTTCTTGTGAACGTCGAAGAATTGACTGGTGTCTTTGACGTACGTCTGATTAATTTACCGAACCGGTCGTCTCAAATTTGGCTACCTTACGCTTAAGATTCCATGGTGAAGGGCCAACTGAACTTACCAGCGCAACGCTTGGACCGTTTGTACTCTAACGAAAACTATTATGAAAACTGTTTTTTATTTTTACACATAATGCAGTAAATATGTTTCGGAATTGTAAGAAGCAGATAAGTATGTATAATTACAGTTTACCCCCAACAACAAAACAACAAGTTATTACATATTGCATAGTTTAGAATGAATGAACATGACCATAGGAGACCAACATAACAAATATTAGTGTGTGAGTGTGATCAGACCACCCTAACTTATTATCGAGTTAAACTCCAAGAAATTTTAATACCTTAACAAAATCTACAAGAAAGCTGTGTAACAGACATGCCTCATTCGAAACAAAAATTTCATTTAGTTTAAAACTGCATTTAAAATATTGAAAAATAATTAAAAGAAAATTGAAACATTATTTTATTATTTGTTTAATTGTACTCTTCGACCAGCAATTTTCTGTAGGTTATGGACAGAGTTACATGCTTGACCAATTTTTACGAATCTAAAACATCTTCACCATCCATTGCAGGTTTGCCGGAGTATCTGATTCTTAATTCTCGCAGTACTGGTCATCTGCCCAAAAACTTATGTAATAGACCAAAAGTCTTAAAAATTAATGTTATTACAAAAAACTTTATACAATTTTTGAAACTCTTTTAGTAGTAAGAGCTAAAAACAAAATTCCATGTGATTGATTAAGCAAATATAAATTAATGCAACAACGAAACTTATAAGTTGATGTAGCGGTTTCTTAAAACAAAAAATAAGCTTTTATATACAAATCTTTTAAAACATTTAAGAAAAAATGTTTGTACCTAAAATTTAAGTTGTAAGTAAGAATAAAAATTAAATGACCACAAAAAATATTGAACTGTTTTTGAGATATCGCATTTAAAACAAAAAATTACTTTTTCTAAATTTAAACAAATATTTGTTTTTTAAGTTTTGTAATGCAATGCTTTATAATTTTTTTAGAACCCCTCCTATTAAAAGTTTCATTAAAATCCGTTATCTCGATAATGCGAAATTCTAGAAAATGGTTCTATGGTAGGTATTGTCAGCAATATCTTGATATTTTGAAATTTAACCTTTATTTGTATAATAATAAAAACTTTAAGTTGGCGTACCAAATTTTTTTCTTAAAAATGTTTTAAAAACTTTTTTTGAAAATTTTGTTTGAAAATTTGAATACATTAGCATAACAAAATTAGCAACATCGGTTGCACCGTTTTTGAGAACATCAAATACGAAAGAAATGGTTCTATGGGGCGTTCTATTAATAACCACTTTTCGTAAAAAAATTTTCAAGCTTTAACAAAATGAAATTTTTTAGAATCTTTTTTTAAATATTTGGATCAGTTTTTGCGAAAAAAATAAAATGCACGACTGGGTCGCACGAACTTGCTCCTATGTAATAGTCTAAGAATTTCAAAAATTAATGTTATTAGAGAAAAACTGTTCATAAGCATAAAATTAATTTTTTAAATGACTAAAACAACATATTTAGTAGTTGGAGTTAAAAATAGGATGCCATGTGATTCGAGCAAATATAGGTTTATGCAAGTACAAAAATTATAAGTCTTTGTAGTGGTTTCTTAAAAAAATAAGATTTTATGTAAAAAATTTTTAAAACATTTTTAAAACAAAAATTGGTACGCCAAATTAAAGGTTTTATTATTGTTCGAAGAAAAATAAACTTTACAAAAAAAAATATTGAGCCGTTTTCGAGGTATTGAATTTTCCAAAAAAAAATTGATTTTATTTTTCAAAATTAAAAAAAAAATATTTTTCTTAAAGTTTTGAAATGCAATGTTTTTTAAACTTTTTAGGAGCTTCTCTCTAAAAAAATTTCATCAAAATCCGTTATGCTGATAATGAGAAATTCAAAATTTTAAAAAATCGTTCTTTGGTAGGCACAGTCAATAATATCTTGTTTTCAATTTTTTTTTATTAAATTATAGATATTAAAAAAATAAAAGAAAGAAAAAAAAATTAAGCAAAATTCTCGGAACCGTTTTTGAGAAAAATACCATTTTCGAAAACCATTTTTTAACATTTGTATGGAAGGTACCGTTATTTTTAGGTAAAATGAGTTTATTTTTCTCATATCTTGTAGATTATTTTTTCAAACTTTTATTTACCAAGTTTTGAAAAAATCGAGCATGGGGTTTTCGAAATATTGTGTTTTCAATTGAAAATTTTGAAAGTTTTTTTAAAAATCCGAAAAAATTTGTTTGGAAAATTTGAATACACAATAATATTCAAACTGCTGGGAAGCTTTAGCATAAAAAAAATGATCAAAATCGGTGTTACCGTTTTTGAGAAAATCAAAAACAAAAAAAATGGTCCCCAAAACTACTCATTTTTTGGAAAATGTTTTTCAACCATTACCTAGGTTTAACTAAATTAAATTTTATGATTTTTTTTTTTGAAATCGTTGGGACAGTTTTTGAGAAAAAAAATATTTATAAAATTTCGAAAAAAAATCGTATGGCGTTATTTTTGGTCTTGAAAAATCAAATCAAAAAAAATCCGGGGGTAAAACATTAAAACCCATATTTACCAAGTTTGAAGAAAATCGGACGAGCCGTTTAGCTGTAATCGAACAGACAGAATTACCAGACCCACTTTTTTCGTCTTCGCTATCATCGTAATGTCAACTTTGATCAAAATCTCGAGTTCGATTTTTTTACGAATGCATAACTTGCTTTATAGTACCTATAAGTCGCAAGTAAAAATATTTATCGTTACCGTTATTTTTGGTCTTAAAAAAAAAAAAAAAAACGTGTTGGGGTGGGGGGGGGAGTAATTGAAAAATGATATCTTCCAAGTCTTAAGAAAATCGGCAAAGCCGGTTAGGCTGTAGTAAATATAACAGACAGACAGAAATGCGAGGCCCACTATCATCGTAATGTGAACAATTATCACTATCACGAGCTCGATTTTTTAAGAATGCATTCTTGCTTTATAGTACACATAAATCGTAAGCAAAAACATTAGAATTGAATGACCGCATACAAATTATAATAATAAAAGAATAACTAAGGAGTACTATCAACTGTCCTTGTGAATAGTAGTAACATTTTTTTAATTATTTTTGTAACTTTATTTTTGCATTAAATACAATCATTTTCAAATAATACTCGTATATTTAAACCAGAAAAAAAAGGTTGTAGTAAAAACAAAAGTTATAATCGTTCGCATTCTTAAGAATTTACTTTACAAATTTGCTCAATATTTTTAAGGTCCATAGTGAAAATCCAGTCATTGATTTGACTTAAGGTAAATTGAAATTGGAAGATTATTAAAAAATATCAGCTGATGTAATAAAATAAAAACTCATAATGTGTGATTTGTATGCGATTGAAACTTGAACATTTAACAGATTATTATTAACCCGCAAGTTATAAACTGAGTGATTTCTCGTTAGAATATTACCAATTTGTTTAAAGCACTCTTCCAAAACTTTAAAAACATATAGACACCAAAGTGGTAATATTTGCAAGTCATAGAAAGGAGGCCAATTTTTCGAAAGTTTATACCAGATTATACCAATTATATTGCTTTTAGGCAAACAAAAAGGGTTCAAAAGTGTTCATGTAAACACCTCCCCAACTCACTTAACCGTATTGCAACTTAGATTGAACAATTACCTAGTTATTCATAGTTAATATTTCGTTGGAGCCGATAGGTTTAAATAAGTACATCTTTCGAGTTATGAGGAACATATAAGTTTTATAGATTGTACATGAATCTTCCAGTTTGTATTGCGATGGATTTGGACTTCAGGATACTCAAAAGAATCAACGCCTTTTCTAAAATATTGTCTTTCACATACACGTAACTATTAAGTTAAGATCAAAATCAATATTTTCAGGAAAATTTCCTGTCAGTTTAAACAACATAACATCGGTTTGTTCAGTAGATATTAATTTATATAATGCCAACCAGTCTCTTAAGATTCATTAAAAAGAGAGAAGAGGCTATACGATTACCAGAAAATCTTAAGTGTAATGGACTAATGTTAGTTAAGAATAAAAATGGACTTAGCACTGAACCTTGGGGGACACTATTTTTCAGATCAAAGCAGATCAGAGCATACTTTAGGGATTGCATGCTCAACCGTTCTACCTGATCTGAATGTAAATTGATCATTGGAAAAATAATTAATTTTTTTTCTAAAAGTAATAGCATTCGTGCTATCATAGATTTTTCAAATTTTGGAAAACGTAGAAAGCAAAGAGATGGGGCTTCATGGTAGGCCATCTAGTGGTTTCTTTTTAAATCATAGGTTATTTTGACACTGACGGCTGTTTTCGGCTGGAAATCTTGAGAAAATATCAGTACCATACCTCCGCGGAACCAAATGAGTCGATTTACACTTGAACAAAGTTGGAAAATATTGAAAACTTATTTCCAAAGTTTGTGCTTTGTAGCCCAAACAGTGCGTTTTTTGGAAAGAAGTTTTGGCGGAAACGAAGCACCCACCGCGCTTGCTATACGCAAGTTTATGCAAAAAGTTCGTGACACTGGTATGCTAGTGAACAACACTTCGTCGTCGTACGTGCACAGACGAGAAAGTGGCTGCTGTAGCCGAGAGTGTGAGACTCAATTCACGAACATCAACTTGACATCGATCTCAACAGCTCAACATTTCAGGCTTTAGCCTGAGCAGAAATTCTGCAAAAAGATCTCAGATTATTCGCTTACAAGGTTCAATTGACTTAGCCAATTGAAGGCGCACGACCATCCGCTTCGTCGAAAATGAGGCTGGTAACAACATTGCGGTCAACGGTGGACGTTACAGAGCCATGTTAACCGACTTTTTGTTTACTAAAATTAAAGATATGGATTTGGACGATCCCTGGTTCATGCAGGATGGCGCGCCATTCCACACAGACCATGCCACAATCGATATTTTGCGCACCAAATTCCCAAGTCATGTTATCAGCCGTCTTGGTGATGTCCATTGGCCGCCTTCGAGCTGCGATATGAACACTTTGGACTTTTTTTGTGGGGAACCGTGAAGGACCGATGTTATGCCAACAATCCGGAAACAATTCAAGCACTTAAGGCCAATACCATGCAAGCAATTTGTGATCCACAGCAAGAAACCATCTTTAAGGTCTTAGAAAATTGGAGTGACAGAATGCTCTACTGTGAAGCTACCTGAGGCAGCCACATAAACGACGTTGTGTTCCATTATTAATAGGAATATTTGCTCTTATTAATAAAGCCATAGCACTTGAAAAAAATTTAATTTTGTAAATTTTATTGCATTTTTTAAAAAGAAAATTATATTTGGCCCACCCTTCATGATCAGTTATATTTTTGTTTTTTGGTTTACGCAATACAAAAGAAACGTCACATAAATAATTATAACCTTAAAAACTCAATCCAAAAAGTCAAGTACATAGTAACCAATAATCTCAGAGAGATGAAGTAAGTAATTTGTAAGGACCGTCTTGTACAACCAATATCCCCAAGGCACAACAATCTTCAATGTCGTTAAGTTCAGTTTCAATATCTTGTAAATATGTTACCATTTGAATTTCAACACCAAAAGCAGAAACCAAATATGTAATTCTGCAAAATTTGTTTAACCCCAACTAGCCTAAATTTTCGTACATCTTTTCTTGATATATATTCGAACACGAACGAGATACATAAATCTTTAATTCTTCCTGCAAGGAAACTCTTGCTGAAGTAAACATCTTACTTTATATAAAATATGTTGTTATAGGTAATAAAACCTAAAGTTAACTTTATCCTTGTGATATTATTCGTAGGGAATATGATGAAAACTTAGCATGACACATCAGTCTTTAGCCAATAAATTACTTGTTCCTTCGTTTGTTTTTTTTTTTTTTGTTTTGTTGAGTTTTATTAAAGCAATGCATCCGGCGACAGCCTTCAAAAGTGTCATTATCCTTGTCGGTGATTTGCAGTGCAGCAGCAAGATGCACTATCTCCAATGCATCGTATCCTCTTACGTAATTTAAAAGTTTTTTAAGCTTCACATTATTTAAGAGAAAGGTATCTTATCCAGTGTGACCAGATGTTGAAGTTTAATTTCAATTCATGAAAAAGTGACAGTTGTTATTTTTGAAGAAACAATTTGAAGGAACTTTCTAAGTTGATCTAGTATAGCTTTTGTGTAAAATCAATTTTAAGATTTTAACACTGCGTTGAATGAGAAGCTCCGGTGCGTTTTTGTGCGTTTGAATGTCTACTGTACTCGTATATAGAGCTAGAGCCTTAACGGGTGGAACGATAGTTACTAGATCCATGTTTTTGAACTTTATCCAAACTGGACGTCTCCGTGACAATGTTCACAATTTCCCATATCAATTCCATCCACAGATTTATACGAGTGTTGGTATCGAAATGGCCAACTTCAGCGCTAATTGGGTCACATGGCTAGCATACCAGTGGTGGCCATTTCTACCTTCCTAGCTAGAGCAGAAATACAGATTTTTGTCTTAGCTCGACCAAAGGGCACAAGTACACAGCTGCAGGCGGTCATACAGACAACCATTTTCCCGGTAGGTTACTCAAAAAATGTTACTTATAAAATTTGAAATATTCACTTTTCTTTAAAATTTTTGAAAATTAACACGTCTCTGCCCACTGGACTACAAAATACTCGTGTCACTATGAATGACATTTTGGCATCTTAAGTGCTTTTCAATTATCCGAAGTTATCCGAATCGGTCAACTTCAAAAGTAACAGCAATTACTTTGTTGGAACTGACAGTAGATATCCCAAACTGCAAAGCGTAAACAAAAACCAGTTTGTGCTCATTGTATTTTGACCCATTTCACACGAGAAAACTTTTTAGCTAGAAGAAAATGCTACGAACTAGGGGGAGTGAAAAAATTTGTTACGGTCATGGATTTGAGTTTGTTCACGTTCTTTTTAACACTTCACGTAATGTGTGTTCAACCAAGAGACAACAAACAATTTTTACGATTTTTTTTTTCTCGTATAAAATGAAAAGAATATGTCAAAATGTCTTCGTTCATTTGTTTCCTATGTGAAAAAAAGTCTTTGACTTTTGTAGACCTATTTACTTTATAAAGTATAAAAATAAAGTTTTTGAAATGATTCCCCCGATGATGTCATTAAAATGTCAATAAAATGTCAGTCTCAACAAAGCGAATATTTTGATGTTTGCGAATGAACGAGAAAGGAATACTGATATTTCAATTTGGTATTATTACTAGAAACATATCAGCCGTTTTATTTTTTTAACCACTTCCAAGTCATCCAAGTTAAGGAATTATTTCATGGAACCTTCCAGCTTTTTGTTACTTACCAAAGTTATTGGGACTAAAGATAGAGAGAGAGAGTGTATAACGTCACTGATGAAACTGGAAGTTGATCAATTTGGTAGATAGACAAAATGGTTGACTGGATGTTTCCTAACACACAAAGAGAATTATGTCAATGTCAACCATCAGGAAACATTTGCTGAAAAGTTACTAAGAAAGTTAAGAACTTATTTATTGACAATTTGAGTTTGTTACATTCTTATGAACTTTTGAGCTTTGGTTCTGTCATCAACTTTGTAAGATGGAAAATAAAGTAAAATTTAAACAACTTTCCAAAAAACGACATGGTCAAAACGAGAAGGTCTGTCCAGCTTAACAACACTTTATTCCTCATCCTATTCCTATACCTACCTATCTCATTGTATTCTTCGTCCTTTTAGCGTATACAGGTGCTCAACTCCTTTAAATGTCATAACACTAAGAAGATGAACAAGAAGTAGAAGAAGAAGAACAAGTTTTTACAGCATCAGACTGAGTGTGAAAAATAAATTGTCCAATGCACTGATGTACTTAATCTGTCAACGTCACTTTGGTCCTCTCTTAGGTTAGCTAGAGATGATAGTATACGAGTACTTCGCATAAATATGTACCTTGATGGTATAAAGTGGTGTTGGAAGCTTCTTAGCATAGCTTTAATACCAGTTGTTGCACTTAGATGAGGTAAGTTCTATAAAGGAAAAGGTTTGTGCAACATCATAGCAAAACACGGCACGTGTTCTTGCTTGGCGAAATGAATTAGGATTTTGTTACGAAAAGAATTTCGAGCATATAGTTGATGATAAAATGCATTTGGTTACATGAAATTTCTAGGAAACTCTAGATATTATCCTAGTTTGCTTCATAAGCATGGATAGTATACCTTTTGTTCATTGTGTTGTTCTCAACTTGGTATAATGTTTTATGGTTATTTTTGTGTTTGTAGTAAAAACTTGAAAAAAAAAAATTCCAAAGGATATAATGTATTTTTGGAAGGATGATGGTCGGTAGAGGATGTTTGATATTAAATTCCCTAACCTAAACGGTACTTTTTGTGTGGTGGATGTTTTGTTCACCTGTTTTCATCGGGTGGATGTATGCAATTTATGCTTATCCCTTAACATGGTATTGGGAGTTGTTTATTTGTTAGAGAACTTGTTCTTATTTTCCAGAGACCATTGTTTGAGTTTTTGAGTCAGTGCGAAATGTTAGTTTAATTATATAAATTTATTCAGATAACGGGCGAATCCTGGTTATCTGCAGTGAGATGTTTCCAAAGTTGGATGCTATTTTTTTTTTAATTTTGACAAAACACCGCACTAAACGAACGAAATGGTAAATAGACGTTGAGGTTTTTGCAAAGTATTTTTATATTTGGTTGAAGTAAATTTTTTTTGAATCTTTTTTACACAAACTACTTCGCATTCTGAACTCCGCTTGGTTGAAAACTCCGTATGATGGAAACAATTTTTAACTTAAATATAAACATATAACACTAATGTAACTTCGCTTAAATGAAACTGCCATTAGGTTTGTTCGTTGAGTCCTGACGTCACCCTGGGGTCGCCTAAATCGTTTTTTTGTAAAACCTGAAGTCACCCTGGTGAGTAAATTCTGTGTTTTTTGAGACCTGGGGTCGCCCTGAACTCACCCTGAAGTAAATCTGGGTATTTTGCTGTGACGAGTTCAGGTAACGACAAACTGTCAAAAGTCATATGAGATTTTATCTATTTCTTTTGTGTCATTTGTCGATTCGCATGTTGCATGTTATTGCTTGTGTTTGCATTTAAATGTTTGTTGTACTCATCAGATGAAATATTCAGCAAAATTGTTTTTGTTTTTAAAGTTTTATCAGAGTACAGAACTATTTGTTTCTTGCTTTTAGTTGTCAACAAAACAATTGACAGCCATTGGGTGTTTTTTTGAAAACTGAAAACCACAGTTTTTTGGCAACTCTGAGGGTTGTCAAGAAAACCTGGGTCAACCCTGGGAACGAACCTATTGAATGCTGCCGTCAAATTTTTAATCGAACACATATTTTCAAATTGGAATTCAAAATGATCATTCCGTTTACATATGTGCCGCTGGTTGTATTGTTCAGATTTGTATATAAAGAATTTTTCAATAGAAAATTTCTAAGTTCTGACAGGTGATTGCGGTCATATTTTTGAAGTCGCATCTGTCAAATTGGCCTTTATTTTTTGTGTCTGTCTTGTCAAATCAATCCAGAGTTATTTTACGGTCGACATAATCGTCCTTTCTCAAGGGCTTTTCGCATGACGGTGGATAAATTGGAGTTCACCGTTTCATTGAACAATCCGTTAACATCGCTGCTGTCCAAAAGAGTGTGCAGGAGAATCCGAGGCCGGCAATTCCAAGCCGCACACAACAATTTAGCCTTTCCCGGACCGAAACTTTGTGAATTAATATGGGCTTACAAGAGACCCAAGAGGTCATAGTTAAAGGCCGTTGACAACGACGTATTTTTTCTAACTAGGCTCTCGAGCCTTTGGAAATTGAACAAAATTTTGTTCGAAAGATCATATTGAGTGAACCATTTCTGGACTGGATAAATGGGTTCGTCAACAGCAAGACTGTCGAATTTGGGACAATCATAATCTAGACGAAATCCACAAAATTGCCATGCATCCCAGAAAAGGTCACTGTTTGATGGATTTTCGCTGCCGGTATTATCGGTCTATACTTCTTTTTAAAAGGACGTTGGTCAAGTCATCACCTTAAACGCCGAGCACTATCGGTCGATGATAACCGATTTATCTTTTTCATGGTACAGGCACTGCGAGGAATTACAAAATTCTCTAAGAGGGTTTCTTGTCATAAAATAAGACTGCCCTCCTTAACCGTCCGTGCTCGGCAAAAAACTGTAGTTTCTCCATTGCTACCGACAATTCGCATACAGGAAAGTAGTAAATATACTTTATAAACGTCAAAATTATAGTTTGACAGTTAGTTTTTTATCTATCAAGTTATCCATCGAATTCACACCGAAGAATGGCTACAAATGTACAACCTCAAAAAAGTAAGATATTTTGAGATTTGATTTGTTGTCCCAGAAAGTGTTATTTTAAAATTTCCGGGTGATATATGGAACTAAATTTTCTTAACCGTTTCCCAATAGTAGCGGAGCTTGTTTTTTTTTATCTTCCTTTTTTTACACTAAGAAAATCAACATGGCAACCAGGCTGCTTGGTGTGGATTTTGGGTTGCTGGAAGTATTATCAGTTCGTTCTTAGAAGTCCGTAAAGATATCATCTCCACAACGGAATTTCAGAAATCTAGTGATGCAGGAGTTAATTAAGTGCTGAAATCTTATCCGAGCACTTAATTTGTTTGCCCTTGCCAACGTATTGGACGTATGGAAATCTTTGTGTTCTCAAGTACACTCTCTGGCAACGTTCTATTATCAGAAAGCTGTGCTACAAGCAAATTTGCTGTATCTAGTGATCTGACATACAGAGTGTCATTAAAGTAGAACGTTGGAGCCGAAGATAAAGTAGTAGGGTAAGCTGGGGTACATTTGACACCGGGCACATTTGACTTTGTGTTTTTCGGTATGATCGTGCCCTTAAAAAAGAAAAGTTTGGATGAAGGAAGAAGCTTAATTTGATTTAAAGAAACGTTATGAAATTTGGCAGTCTTTCCACGTAGTTTTCTATTTTCAGTGTTTCTGATCTAATTTTTCACCACCGGTGGTAAGTAAGCGATTTGTGAACCTTATAAAATAAATTTTTTTATCGTGAATCAATATTATGATAGTACTATGCTTAAAGTTCAATAAATTAAAGCCAGTTTTGTGAAAATATAATATTAGTAATTAAAAACTAAAAAATAAATTAAAAAGTTCCTTCGGGACACCTTTGACTTTTAAAAAAATATTTGTTTGACGTTGATTTTGGGAAATAATTATATATTAAATAAATTATTTAAAAAATATATCGATAAATTTGAGTTTAGATTTATATGGGCAGATTTTTTATGTTTATAAATGAAATAATTTATGTTTTTTATTCTTGTTGTTTTTTTTTTAGAAAGTGAATTTATTGATTTATTTTTATCGTTATATTGCTTAATAAATTGTTTAAAAACAAAAATTTACTTTTTTACTATTCAAACAACAGACGTGCTGGATCCGTTGATACTTTTAGAAATATAATGCACACGATGTGGCGTTTAATCAACAATTGTCAAATGTTGATTAATCGGGGCACTTTTGACAAAATAACTTTTTTTAGAAAATATTTTTCTTTAAAATGTGGAAATATTTTAAAGCAAAAAATTATATGTTAGCATAATCTTGAATAATCAATAAATCAAATACAAAACAAAACATTGGAATACATTAACAGTTTTCGGAAATACAGACTTTTAAAAACTAAGTGTCAAATGTACCCCCTTCTCCCCTATTCCGTATTATTTTTATTTTTTGCAAATGACCAAAAATGTTTAGTACTTTTGGGGCATTGTAGTACTTTTGGCCTTAATTTTTGGGCATGTAAAAAATTTGATTGGTCGAATATGATCATTACAGGTCTTTCTGGCTTGTTTGAACTTACTCCGGTTTTCCTTAGTAAGATTGGTTTTATAACATGGGAAACGTACGTCTCTAACCTTAATAACCTCTTTCGGTTTGAAAGATTTTTCCTATTCGGGATAAACTTTCTCATTCGGTAAAGAATAAAATTTGAAATCATATCTGCACTGGCGTCCACGTCACTATCGAGAAAACATAGTGAACAGTTAAAGTTCTTGAACAAATTATTGAGACCATTACAGTTGCTTTGCTCGTATTGCCGAACGGTTCTCTTAGGCATTTTTTCTCTAACTTGGTTTTTATTGACACGAGGAATTTGCAGATATGGCACAATGATGTGATATGCCTAGAGGTGATAATACACTTGTAGTGTATTTCTCAGGGTTAGAGGTAAGAAACGTTATCTAGGATGTTGGCGGATTGACCTGCAACGTCAGAAATCCAAGTAGGCTCGTCAACGAGCTGAGTTAGGTTGTTTAACTCAGAAAAAATTTCGACATGCCTTTCTTCGGGTGTTTTCTAGGATTGCCAGATTTTTCTTACACCTCAGCGGACAAATGGCTAAAATTATGAAAACTCCCGGGATTTCAACGTATTGCCCGGGACAAAATACAAAATCATAATATGCGAGTAGATCAAAATAAATAAATGCTTTTATTAATTACTAATTGAATGACTTTTTTGTCATTTGCAAATATGTTTGCAGTTTGCAGAAGTATATTCTTCGTTAAGTTAGTTTTTTTTGATTGAAATTTTAAAAGCAATATCTTAAAATTAAATCACAATACAGCGACTATTCCTTATCAATGAAAGATATTTAGGTACATTAGGCATTATTTTGTGAGTTTGATCCCAACCTGGGAAAAAATCTGCCCCGGCGCACTGTGGCACCTTTTTGCAAAAGTGCTTGCAAAATTCAATTTTCGTCTGTGCTTAAAATTCAAAACTATTTTATTTACTGAATTAGGAAATATTGGGAGCTTCAAAAGCCGAAAGAAATTTTAAAATTGGATTTGTATGATACAGGTAGTCAAAGTTTCCTTATTTTTAAAATCAAAGAAAAAATATTTGATTTATGAAAAGTTTCAGAGTTTCGGCGTTAAAATCTAAAAACTTTGTTTAAAAATTATATTTTTTTATTTGAGCTTGTAAAAATGAGCATTTGTTTTGCAATTATGATCCACTTTTTTTTTTTTGTTTTATTGAAAAATTTTAAGATTTTCGAAAAGCTGTTTTTGGCTCAATTTTTTGACTTTGAGTTGAGTTATAAAAAATCCCTTAAGAGTCCTTGGTCTAAACTCAACGGAAATTTAATCTTTGACTATTTCTGAAATAGTTATGTACTAAGAAAACCAGCTGCCAGTTTCTGCCTATTTTTATTAAAGAAGATTATTTATATTCATTTATGGCTTTTTTTTATTATACTCGTATCCTTAAAAATGCAAGGGGTCATAAAAATATTATTTTTACATGTAAAAATATATTCTTAACTACATCTAATAAATATTTTATGGTGCTCCGATCATTCTTTGACTACCTCAAATTTATTATTTATAATTGTGACATAGGTATGGCTAGGTAATATTTGTTTATGTTAGATCAGGTAGTTTTAGTGATTTGTAAAAATTTGTTCATTTTTATGACAGATCAAGTACCTGTTGTGTAATCCATTTTATTTAATGCAATAAGAATGTTAGGTACCTATAGATTATTATCGTCACAATAGAAGTAGGTACATAAATATAAAAAGAAAGGTTTAAATGATTAGTTATAAAGCAAGCACGTAATTGATAAGTCATAGACACTACTTGTAAAATTGTATAAAAAAACTTAAAAATGGAAATTTCTTACAATGATCTAGTTGACATTTTTTTCGATAAAAAACATATAGAAGCAGAATGACAGTATGCAAAGGAAACTGCAAATCTTATAAGGAGCGCAGTGAATGACATCAAAAGCCAAATCGCTGATCTTCAACCTTTTGAATACAAGGTTAATGACGATTTAGCTATTGTTGTAAACCACGAACTGTTTTTAACGATGATTGACGGAAAAGTATTAAATGAATCACTGAAACAAAGTCGACATGTCCCATTTGCAAAAGAACACAAAAAAACTTTAACAATGAAGACCAGTGTACAAATGACGAGCATAATTACGAATACCATCACATACCAGAATCAGATGCATGGAATTCATTTTGAAACTTGCATATACAATACACTCAAACAATATGGAGCAAATATTGGTAAAAGTATTGGAACTAAGGAGGCAGAAAAAATAAGGAAGCAAGATATCCAAAGGAAATTTCTCGAGGAAATGGGACTCGATGTGGATAAACCAAAACAAGGATTTGGAAACACAAATGATGGAAATACATCGAGAAGATTTTTTGCAGAACCAGATGTAACAGCTCGTATAATTGGAGTCAATATGGAGGTGATAACAAGGCTTCAAGTAATACTTAACGTTCTAAACTGCAGAGAAAATGTAGACGGTTCAAAGTTTGGAGTTTATGCAATGGAAACAACAAATTTATTGAAAGAAAAGTATCCCGCAAAGCAACTTACACCTACCCTTCATAAAATTTTGGCTCATGGCCAAAGTATAATAGAGTATCAGTCGTTACCGATCGTAAAACTGTTAGAAGAAGCTCAGGAATCCAAAAATAAAGACTACAAAAAATATAGGTACCAAAATACCTATAAGGTTTCAAGGATGCCGCAAAATGAAGACCTTTTGAACATGCTTGCAGCCTCGTCGGATCCTCTTATTTCCTCGCTAAGGTATGTTAAAACCGAAAAAGACCTCAAAGCACGATACTCTCCAGAAATGATCAAAGGGCACGGTAGTGCCCAGCCAAGTTCTGGCACTACACCCTTTTTACAGGAACAAACTCAAGCGGTTTTTGACCCCTCCCTATCTTCAGTACCAATGAAGTCAGAAACTTAAAGTTCCGAATATTTGCTAAGCTAGTCAGGCACAGGCGCCTCACCAAATTTCAATTTTCTAGCATAAGCGGTTCCTGAGATATAAGGCCTCAAAAATCACAAAAACCGTAACTGACTGACTCACTGACTGACTGACTGACTAACTGACAGATCATCAAAATTATTGAGCACTTCCCGACATCGTAGAATCTTGCAATTTTGCACAACGGTAGGTCTTGTCATGCAAGCAGAGGAAAAAATCGAAAATTTGAAGTTTTTCATTCAGGAGGCGTGATATCCACCCACTTTCTCCGAATTGGTGTTGGTTGAATGGAGCACTTCCGACTGCTGTAAAACGATGAAATTTGGTGAACCAGTAGGGCATATAAAGGACCAAAAATTAAAATTGAGATTTTCCATTCAGGGGGCGTGGTATCCGCCCACTATCTTCGAATTGGTGTTGGTTGAATGGAGCACTTCCGACTGCTGTAAAACGATGAAATTTGGTAAAGTTGCAGGTCTTTAATTGCACACAAAGAAAAATATATATAAAATTTCAGGTTTTAAGTTCAGGGGCGTGGTATCCGCCCACTTCCTCAGAACTGATGTAAATTATATATGGCACACTTCCGATGGCAGTAGAACAATGAAATTTAGTAGAATGCTAGGGCTCAAATTGCATTTAATGGACTAAAAATAAAAATTGAGGTTTTCCATTCAGGGGCCCACTTCCTGCGAAAATGTTTAATTTATATGCAGCAGACTAAAATTTGATGGGCTTACTTGGCAAGTTTTTTGTATATGCCCAATTCGAAAGGTTTTAAAAACTTGACCAGTGAACCCATCAAATTTTAGTCAGTAATCATTAAATAATAAAATTTCTCTATTACATTGTAGCTGTTACAATATTAGTCTACTTTAAATATTCGGTATTAAACATTCGTGAAGTAAGAACTTGGCGTACTTTTAGATCTCAGTACTTTTCTCGGCTGAATTGTTACACAAAGGTTTTTGTATAGAAGAACTTGGCTCTTTTTTTAACATTTATGTTTTTGGTCTGATTAGTTTATTTAAAATTACCTCGGACTTTGACGAAAGTTTCTCGAAATCTTGTTTTTATTTATTAATTTATTTATTCTCCACTTTTAAACTTTAAATATATTATTGAAATTATTTGTTATGTTGACACCTGTTTTTACTTCAATTAATTTCTTTTGACATTTTTTGAAGTAAAATATTTAGTCGATTTCCTAAAGTCGTATTTCAGCAGAAAATTCTGAAACACCCTGTGAATAGTTTTTCTTAAAATTCACAAGTTTCTTAGAAGTTTCCTTCAAGGTTAAAAAAAAAATATCATGATATCTATATTTGTTTACGAGCTATGATTTTTGCAAGCACTGTGCGGCGGGACAGATGAATTTATGTCTAAAATCCGGGATGTCCCGGGTAAACCGGGACGTCTGGCGACGCTAGTGCTTTCTGAACAGAGTAAGATGCAGCCACGAAGAATTGCGTACTGGAGTCACCCATAACAAAGATTTCACTGTGCGAATAATTTGAAGCAATTCGTTGTGCATACTTGGATTGCGGTAAATAGAACCGGTATGAATGATGCGCTTATATACGGTGAATTTTAACCACATGAAATTATAAAATTAAAGGTCTGACCAAATGCTCTCCAAAAATATCAATTCAAAAATTTAACTTCTTCTCATTTCTGTTCAAAAAGGTTTGCCGAACTTGTGGCGGTGCAATCTTGAAGTCGAGTTAGCAACACTACAACCAAGATATCAGCACTCCATCAGCCCCCAACTAGCCTCTTACTCCTGTATTATTGGATTTCTGATTTTTTATTTTGGCGAAGCTATCTTGGCGTACCTCATACTGATAAGAAAATGACAGAAAAGTGCCAATCTATTACAAAAATTTTCTTGAGAGGTTTTCTTTTTTTGCCTGGCAAATTTAGCTCGTCCTATGTGTCAGAATCGTCGAAAATCGGACGTCTAAATTAATTTCAACATCTTACCGTACCTTTTGAAAAACTCCGTATATACTCGTACCTCTAGATGCTGTCAAATTCCAACAAAGTATAGCTAAATGACAATGGATATCTAAATAAAAATCTATCAACTTCAATAAAACATGACAAATTAGGAAACTTTCTTGGAATTTAATTCAAAAGTGAAAGAGGGTCAAACCAATATTTCCGGATGACCTCTCATACCATGGACTGATGTCTCACTTTTGATATCCCCCACATCACAACAGAATCCCTCAATAGTACGAGTAATTATGATTTTCAAAGAATATTCGAGATCCACTAATTTATTTTATTAGCATATGACAGGATAATAAAAATCAACTCAAATTGCATCTTCATTAAAACAATAAATAAGTCGTCCGGATTTTATTGAATAATTTATGCTGCTGAGCTCGTTGATCCTAATTAAATAACTTTATTTCCTAAGATTCTAGCAAGTCTCCATGTCTATGCCTGTATACCCTTTGTGCTGCTGAAACTCCTCAGAATGAAATAGATTTGTGTAGGTAGTAGCTATCCTTCCTATATATGCATAGTAGGTCTCTATGACTATGACGAGTATGACTGTGTTTTCAAACTCGAACTTTGCCAGCATGAATTCTTTCTCTAACTAGAACATATCTTCTCGTCATCGGATCTAGTTTGTAAGGATGTCTGTCTTTTGAAAAGTCACCACCCTATGTCATCACTGTCTTTTGCATCTTTAGGACGACCGCCCTCCACTACCGTCCGTCCCATGCCTACAGACTCGGCTTCGTTTGCCTAATTAAGTATTCAAAGAAGCTATACGGCCAAAAAGCCGGACAAACTTTTAGCCTGGTCATTTGCCTTCAATATTTTTCAACTAATCACACTCTTGAAATAAATCAGTTTTCCTTGTTCCGCACATTAAAAAATGAATATAAACGAGGTTTCTTTAAGAACTTCGCCAACATCTTCTGCGTGCATATGCATATATAGCGAATGTCCTTTTTTGGGAGCGAAATGGTGTGGCAGAGGTTTAATCATATTTATTCACGGAGGCAACTATTTCAATGAATGAATTTATCGCATAATGTGCTAGCGACAGAGGTTCTTTTTTTTCTAATGATTCATATATTCCTCGTGCTATGGGCCATAAATTTGTATCAAATACTATCATCTTTTGGTCCTTCTATGGCGCTTTGTCATTTTGCCAAAAATAGAGAAGAGAAATGGCGAAGGTTTAAGGATTTTTCAAACTATCATGGGGTGAGATGAATGGCAGTCGTTTAAGAAACGATTCACCAGTTAAGTATTCAAACGATTTAAAAAATAAAAATAAAAGAAATTTCATAAGAAACGAGTTGAATGTGGCAAAAGTAACGGAGAAGGTTGCCAATGATTAGGAGCTACTGAGATATATGAGACCAGAAACTTCCTTTCGGGGGTGAACTTAATGAATCTTATGTGAATGTTTGAATCGCAAACTTTGTCTTGGAGAAAATGCGGTTTCAGAAACTTTAAAACCGAGCAATGCAGCATAGCTTTGAAATAAATGTCATCATTATGAATGTTTGTCAAGGTTTTAATGGTCGAAGATGAAATTAGTTTTTGGGAATATATTTGAACTTTACATGAGGTTATGGTTTTGGGACCATATAGAGAAGATTAATAACTAATATTTAACCTTCTTATAGCTTTAGGCAATAAAGATGTTAAGCTTTTGAGTTGTAAGGCCAAGTTGAAGTATGCGAAAGACCGAGTTCTTGTGCACATAGAGGGATCGACTGCCTCGTGTTCTGCTGTACACTTTCACGATCTTGCGTTCCTTAGACTGATTGATTGACTAGCGAACCGGTCATCACAAATTTTGGGACCAACCGTTGAAGAATCTACTGTAAAGGTCCACCACGTCTACCATAAAATCTGCGCAATATTGGCACTAACGAACAGTCATTTTGACAATAAAGTTGATAATAAGGTTTTATCGTTTGGATGTGTTGTTCAACTTAAAATTTGCCATCAATAACTGAATAGTAAACAAACAGATTTGACAGATGCCATCGAAATAACTATCCGCGCCAATTGAGAAAACCGTTTATAAACACTCGCTTTAAACATTTGCTTTACGGACCAAACATCATTGTTGGTCTTTTCTATATTCATCCTCATATTTGTATTCTGGTATCAGATATGAAAATGTAATCGCACTCGTTTTCCATAAATATATCTTCATTCAGAAATCAATAAATTCTTAAAATCTTGCAACGTATAAAAGAATTTGGCAGGAATGAATATCGATGATTTGGTCTGCGGAAAATTAATTTACAAATCATTTCTTTCAAGTCAAGATGTACCTACACTCGTATACTGACGCAGACAGCTTTAAGATATGTCTTAATAAGTATTCGATATTTTACCATCTTCTGCAAAAATAAATGCGCAACTAGGCCGCGCAGTCAGAACTTGCTCTTATGTCGAGAAACAGAATTAATTTTGACTGGCTACTTAAAGGGACTATAAGGCAAGTTATGCATTCTTAAAAAAAAATCGAACTCGAGATTTTGATCAAAGTTGACATTACGATGATAGCGAAGACGAAAAAAGTGGGTCCGGCAATTCCGTCTGTCTGTCTGTATGTCTGTATGTCTGTACCTCGAACTACAGCCTAAACTACTTGAGGTATTTTCTTCAAACTCGGTACTTAAGGGTCTTCGGTGATTCCCTAGAGGAGAAATTGAAAGTTTTTTTTTGGCTCCAAAACTAACGGTACCCCCCATACACCCGTAATGCAAACTCTTATTTATCTCGAAAACGGCTCTAACGATTTTGATAAAAAAAAATTAGCTGTGATATTATGGACATGGACTACATTTCGGTCAAAAAAAATATTTGGGGGAAAATGTTATTAGGGGTACCTGTCATAGAACGGTTTTTTTGATTTTCGAATTTCTCACCAACGGCTCTAACGATTTTTACCGAAATTTTTATGCAGGAGTTTCTTTGCATTTTAAAAAATATAAACTAAAAATTTTTTCGAAAAAATAGTTTTTGGATTTTTAAAAAAATAATACAATTTTTTTTTTGAAAATTCGATATCTTGAAAACGATTAAATTTTCACGTTTTAAAATGTATTTTATTAAATACTAACAATTTGCGTAACAATTTTTTTTATAAAAATTTTAAGGAAAATTTAGTACACAAAAAACATGTTTAAGTGTGTCTGTATGTCTGTACCTCTCACTACAGCCTAAGCCACTGGACCTATTTCTTTCAATCTCGGTAGTTAAGGGTCTTTAGTGATTCCCTATAGGAGAAATTGAATTTTTTTTTTTTAGCTCCAAAACTAAGGGTACCCCCCATACACCCGTAATGCAAAATCTTATTTATCTCGAAAACGGCTCTAACGATTTTGATAAAAAAAAATTAAGTGTGATATTATGGACATGGACTAATTTTGGTCAAAAAAATTTTTGGGGCAAAATGTTACTAACGGTACTTGAATCGGTGATTGTTAAAACAACATAAGTGACATTTTTGTTTTTTTACAGGAGAGACAAAAAACCTTATATTTTTGGAACGCGGCCGCATTGACAATTTTAACTTTAAAACCTGATTAGTGGTAGTTCTGCAAGTTGTAAACAGTTAAAAGTTTTAAAAAAATCTTTTTAGTAAAGGAGATTTTTAAAAAACTAACTTTGTTTTTTGTGTTGTTTTAACACCCAACGTCTTGTTGAGAGCCAAAACAACTCAAATACGTTGTTTTTATACTCAATTTGCCACGTAAGTCTTAGCGAAATCAATCGAATATAAAATAACAAATTATTAAGATTTCAGTATTTTATTAAAAAAAAAAAAACAAGTACAAAAAATAAACAAAAACACCGCTTAGAGCCAGAAATTCATTAAAATACAAAATAATGAAAAATATAAAATCTATTTTAACATTATTTTAAAATGATATTTAAATGAATTTATGCAAACAAACTTTAAAAAATCGTTTTATTATTAAATAATTAAATGTTTTATATAAGAAATTTCTTTAAAATTTTTCAAGAAAAAAATGTGGGATGCGAATTTTAAGTATTTAATAATATTGATTTTAGGAAATAATTTCAAAAAATAATCGTTCATAGGTTTTGAAGATATTGATTTTTAAAAAAAAACCCAAAAAATAATTTTTAGAATATTTTTATATACAATATTATTTTAAACTTAGGGGACTCCTGCTGAAAATTTTTGGTTAAAATCGTTACAGCCGTTAATGAGAAAGTCGAAAATCATAAAAACGGTTCTATGACAGGTACCGTTAATAACATTTTGTCCCAATTTTTTTTTACCAAAACGTAGTCCATGTCCATAATATCACACCTAATTTTTTTATCAAAATCGTTAGAGCCGTTTTCGAGATAAATAAGATTTTGCATTACGGGTGTATGGGGGGTACCGTTATGTAGTTTTAGAGCTAAAAAAAAATTCAATTTCCCCTCTAGGGAATCACCGAAGACCCATAACTACCGAGTTTGAAGAAAATAGGTCCAGTAGCTTAGGCTCTAGATCGAGGTACAGACATACAGACAGAGATACAGACAGACAGACAGACGGAATTGCCGGACCTACTTTATTCGTCTTCGCTATCATCGTAATGTCAACTTTGATCAAAATCTCGAGTTAGATTTTTTTTCCAAATGCAGAACTTGCCCTATAGTACCTATATCGCAAGTAAAAACAACAGTTGGCCTACTACGTTTTGCCAGCGTTGGGTCTTGGGTGTAAAAAGAAATTAATTGCATGTACTAAATGTGTTTTAGCACTCATTTGTTAAAATGGCAGAACAGATATGTTGTTTTAACACTAAATGCTGATTTCGCGCTCGAATTTCTGTGTGTTTCAGGTATAAAATTATGCTAATTTTGCTCTCAACCTATAGCTCTACCCCTAAGCAGTGCAAAACCATAATAAAAGTGATTTCGAAAAATGTGTTACTTATGTTGTTTTAACAATCACCGATTCACTTGTCCGTTACCGTTTTTTTGATTTTGGACTTTCTCATTAACGGCTCTAAGGATTTTAACCAAAAATTTTCAGCAGGATTCTCCTTGAGTTTAAAATAATATTGTTTTTAAAAATATTCGAAAAAATATTTTTTGGGTTTTTTTGAAAAAAAAAATAATTTTTTTTGAAAAATCAATATCTTCAAAATCTATGAACAATTATTTTTTGAAATTATTTCCTAAAATCAATATTATTATATACTTAAAACTCGCATCCCATATTTTTTTCTTAAAAACTTTGAAAGAAATTTTTTATACAAAAAATGTATTTAATAATAAAACGAAAAGTTTGTTTGCATAAATTCATACTTTTCTAGAAATCAGACGGCAATTTTATGCATTTGAACATTATTATCTCATTAAATCAATTTTTTATATTTTTAAAATGTATCTTAAATTCCAAAGTACTTTTACATAAGAGCAAGTTCGTGCGATCCGGTCGTGCATTTTATTTTTATTTTTTTTAAGACCAAAAATAACGGTACGAATTTTTTTCGAAATTTTATAAATATTTTTTTTTCTCAAAGCCTAATCGACAGATTTTAAAACTAAAAATACAAAAAAAATCATTTAGTTAAAGCTAGGTAATGGTTGAAAAAAATTCCAAAAATTGAACCATTTTTACTTGCGATATAGGTACTATAGGGCAAGTTCTGCATTTGGAAAAAAAATCGAACTCGAGATTTTGATCAAAGTTGACATTACGATGATAGCGAAGACGAATAAAGTGGGTCCGGCAATTCCGTCTGTCTGTCTGTCTGTCTGTCTGTCTGTATGTCTGTACCTCGATCTAGAGCCTAAGCCACTGGACCTATTTTCTTCAAACTCGGTAGTTATGGGTCTTCGGTGATTCCCTAGAGGGGAAATTGAAATTTTTTTTTAGCTCTAAAACTAACGGTACCCCCCATACACCCGTAATGCAAAATCTTATTTATCTCGAAAACGGCTCTAACGATTTTGATAAAAAAAATTAGCTGTGATATTATGAACATGGACTACGTTTTGGTAAACAAAAATTTTGGGGCAAAATGTTATTAACGGTACCTGTCATAGAACCGTTTTTTTGATTTTCGACTTTCTCTCTAACCTCTCTAACGATTTTAACCAAAAATTTTCAGCAGGAGTCCCCCTAAGTTTAAAATAATATTGTATATAAAAATATTCGAAAGATTATTTGTTGGGTTTTTTTGAAAAAAAAAAAAAAAATTTTTTTGAAAAATCAATATCTTCAAAACCTATGAACGATTATTTTTTGAAATTATTTCCTAAAATCAATATTATTAAATACTTAAAATTTGCATCCCACATTTTTTTCTTGAAAAATTTTAAAGAAATTTCTTATATAAAAAATTTATTTATTTAATAATAAAACGATTTTTTAAAGTTTGTTTGCATAAATTCATACTTTTTTAGAAATCAGACGGCAATTTCATTTTAAATTCATGTTTTATATTTATAAAATGTATCTTAAATTCCAAAGTACTTTTACATAAGAGCAAGTTCGTGCGATCCAGTCGTGCATTTTATTTTTTATTTACTCAAAAACGGTAAAACCGATTTTGATCATTTTTGTATACTAAAGTTTGAATAATATGGTGTACTCGAATTAAAATTTTCAAAAATTCATGATCGATGTTTTTTAAGCTTGGCAATTAAAAATTTTTTTATTACAATCTACAAGATGTGAAAAAAAAATTATTTTTGCTATAAATAACGATACCCACCAAATACAAATGTTAAAAAATGGTTTTCGAAAATCGTATTTTTCTCGAAAGCGGCGCGCGCCTAGAATTTTGATAGGTTTTTTTGATTTTTCGATTAATTCTTACAGTGTATAATTAAATACAATTGTTTTTTTTTTTTTTAAATTTAGGTATTACTGATTGCGCCTATTATAGGACCATTTTGAAAATTCTGTATCTAAAAAACGAGTAAATTTTTTTTTTGCATTTTAATTTTTATTTGTACAATAATAAGAAACCTAAGTTAGCGTACCAAAATTATTTCTTAAAAATTTTTTATATATAGGCTTATTTTTTTTAAGAAACCACTACAACGACTTAAATATGTGTTTTTGCATACATTTTTTTTTTTTTTTTTTTTTTTTTGAGAAATCACATGGCTTTCTGTTTTTATCTCTTACTACTAAAAGAGTGTAAAAAATTAACTATAAGTATAGTTTCCTCTAGTAACAATAATTTTTAAAATTCTTAGTCTTTTACATAAGATAAAGTTCGTGATTCCAGTCGGGCACCTTATTTAAATGGCTAACATAACTGCTTTAGTGGTTTCAGCTAAAAAATATTTTTTTTTCCGATTTCTTAAGCAAAATAAATGTATGAAAGAACAAAATTTTAAATCATTGTAGCGGTGTTTTAAAAAAAAATTGTATGTAAGACCTTTTTAAGAAAAGAATTTGGATCTGGATTAATTTTTAAAACGTATTACCAAAACAGTTAGGGACTCTGCTATTTATTAGATCTATTTCAAAACCTAGTTCTCACTCTAGCGTGTTGGTGGCTTTTTATGGTAAGGTAATGTAAAAAGGTATTCTAAAAATCGATCATAGGCGATAATAACACACCGTTATTATTGCGGAAATAAGAATTTTATTTCAAGAAAATTATTTATTTGTTTTTGAAATATCGAATTTTCAAAAAAAAAATATTTTTTTTTAAACTTGGTATAAAGCTTTGGTATATAAGAAAAATGTATCCAAAAATAGTTGTGACCAGCATTCAAATGTCAAATAACGGTTTTTGAAAATCTTATTTTAGTCGAAAACAGCTGCTAGGATTTTTGTAAAAAAATTTCTACTTCGTTTGATTTTTGAGATTTATCATAAAATGAAATAAAATGCACAACTGGATTGGACGGACTTGTCCCTATATTTAAGAGACTTAAAATTTTAAAAATGAATGTCATTAGTTAAAAATGTTCTAAGCAACAAAATTAGTTTTTAAGACACTAAAACAATTTTTTAGAGTAGTTTTCAGAGCGAACATTTATGTATCCAAGTACAACGATCTTAATTCGTTAAAATAAGTTTATGCGTAGAAAATGTTTAAGAACTAATTTTAGTAAGTTTTGGTTTAAAGATTTTATTGCAATGTAAATAACTATTAAATTTAAGAAAAAAAGTTACCAACACGTTTTGAAATATAGAGTTTCCAAAAAAATTTTTTTTTTTTTTTTTTTTTTTTTCAAAAATTAAAAAAAAAAGTTTTATAACTTTTAACTAACATGCAATGCTTTTTTAATTCTTAATTTCAGAAATTTTTATTTTAATTATAAATCGTAAAGCTTCTATCAAAAATACGATTCTATCAAAAATACGATTTTTGAAAACCAGTTTGTTTTTTAGATAAATTTAATAAAATCCTTAATCATGTTGAAAGTATTAAAAACTGTAAGCTATCAAAAAAAGATCATTATGTGCTTTTCGAAAAAATGATATTTTTCTTAAATCCAAAAAAATATTATTTTTGAATAAAAATTTGAAAAAGATCAAAATCCGTTGTACCGGTTTTGAGAAGATCGAAAAACCAAAACCAAAAAATAGTTCTATGGGAGGTCCCATTACCAACGGGGTTTTTTTGTTTTTTTTTTTTTTTAATTTTTAACCAATATCTAGCTTTAATTAAATGAAATTTTATGATTTAAAAAAAAAAAAAACTGTGGAATGGTTTTTGAGAAAATAAAATTTCGAAAAAAATTTAGGAGAGGTAGGGAGATAAATTTAAAAATGATCAACCAAGTTCAAAAAAAGAGGCTAGGTGCGACTCACACTGATAACTTCCCATTTGCTTAAAAAAAAATCTATTAATTCAATATTTGTCAACATTTTACCAATTGTACAAAATTATACTATGTATAAAATAAATTAAATTAGAAGTCAATATCACTACTAGTTCTCGAGAAATTTGAGTCGAAAAACAATTTTTACCAATTTTCAATAGAATTTTATATAGGTTTTTATTTTTTGTAAAAAAAAAACTGTAAACTGATTTTTTTTTCAAATTTTCACCAGTTGTCAAACACATTATTTTTCGTAAAATAAAATTATTTTGAGTTTCAAATTGTTTTCCGTTCTTAGAATATCTGGGTTATGAAATTTTTTTTTTCAGTTTTTTTTATTTAAAAAAATAACAGTATGTTCATTTTTTTCCAGATTCATACCAAATCTGTATGACCTTATAATGAGTACATTAAATTTTATTTGAAATCAATAGCATTATTTTTTCGTGAGATATTTGAAACTAACCAAAATTTTTACTTTTTTTTAAACCGTTATAGTGAAAAAACTACTCACTGAATTTTAATAAACGCCCTTTCAGCCTCTTTCGAAGTTATTATCTATTAAAAAAAATTTATTTGAAGTCGATATCTTTACACGTTCTTGAGATATCGACGACGAAAAATGGTACCAGAACGTACAAACGTACGAACGTACCAACGTACGTACCCACACACACACAGACATCTCTCTAAAATGATTGATATAGCCTCTAGGGGCCTTGAAACGTCGAGAAATGTCAAAAATTCCAATTTGACAAATCGGACCGATTACAATAACTCCCTATGGGAAGTTAAAAACAAGAACAGATAGACACGTCTTCAAAATGTTTAGTAATCAAAATCTCGAGTTCGATCAATTTTACGAATGCATAACTTCAAATATAGAACCTATATACATATGCATACGCACATATGTATGTATATCGCATTATATCACCATAAGGTATTTATATACATTTTTTTGTATTTTGGAAAACAATTTCAATTTGGTTTAAAGTTCGATTTCTAAGAAGCAGATCGGTATTTTTAATTTTCATTGGTACATAAGAAAAACCTAAAATTCACTTAACAAGATTTTTTTTTTTTATTTTATTTAAATGGTTTTTAAATTGGAATGGGTGGATATTGGCGGGCTGTGTGGCCATGTTGCTTTGATGACATCTGTCAATTCAATTCTATATGGTTCAATTACTGATGCAAAATCACCATGCCAAGTTACACGATTGAACAGCACGTCTAAATGACGAAACTTTGTTATCAAAATGAGTGTTCGTTAGTGCAAACGTTGCGTTCGTAGTCCCATTTTTCGGTAGACTCTTCACAGTCGACTCCTTAACATTTGTTGATCAAATTTGAGACAACAGATTTGGCAATCAATCAGCCAACATTCATAAGTCAATGGAACGTAAGATCGGCCGAGAACATCGCCGATGCCATTGTTCGCTGACTGGGCTTCGGAGAACCCCAATTTTGTCCACAAAATGATCTTTGGCGACAAGGTGCATTTTTGGATGAATGGCCGTGTCAACGAGCCGTATATAAGACGACGCCAACCCACACGAGAATCACCGGATGACAACACATCCTCAAAAAGTTACCGTTTGGTGTGAATTTAAGGCCAGAGCGGCGGCGGCGGTTTCGTTAGTCCGCACTTTTTGGAAAACGACGTTCGTGAGGCGGTCACTGTGAATGGCGAGCGCTGCAGAACGATGATGACTAATTTCTTAAAAACCAAATTATACCATGTAGACCTACACGAGATGTGGTTCCATTGGGACTGGACTACGTGCCACACACCCGCCACTGTTAACATTCAGCAGCCCAGATCTCCGGCAGAATGACAGTAGAACGTACTTACCATTATGCCAAGGAGTAAGTACTAGAAAAATTATATTAAGAGCCACATTATAGCCTTGAAACACAAGAGTACATTCATCTGATCGATTTCCGATTTCATGCCCGTGAATTAACAAATGGCAAATTCAAGATATTTATATAAAATTTAATTTATTCTTAATTTTAGCGAAAGCATTGAAAAATAATTTCAAATAAAATTAAATAACTTTCAGTATAAAACAGTAACCTAAGAATTCAGATTTTTTATCAGCAAAAAATCTTAATTTCATGCCACGAGCAGAGAGAGTACAAATCCTGCCATTTAGCTAAGTCGTTAATTTTTTTTGGTTACCAAAATAGCACCAGACGATAGGCCCATACAAAGTGGCTATCGTAAAAAGCATTCTTTTTTGTGTATCCTAACTTTAATGTTTTTTACAGTTTGAATACATTAAGATATTTAACCATCGGCATATTTTTATCATATTTTTTTCTTTTGATATTAGATATGTATGTATATGAAGACAAGTTCTACGCCGACATAAAACAAATTAAAAGCTTGGAGCTGCAAAGTGCTTATAGCAATACAGCTTATTTTAATGCAAACATAGATATAGATATGTATAAGCATTTTTATTGTCTATTAAGCATATTTTTAAGTTATGTGTGAGTATATCTGCTAAAATGCTCCTGGCCTTGGACCTTTGATCAATAACGCAATGGTTCATTTGGTTTTAATTTATTTATGTTCGCTCAAACGTTGTACAAATTAACAATCCTCTTTGAGGCCGAGACTCAAACAACTCAATTCAGAAGGCCTGTTTCCGCACGAAACCGGAAGGACGGGGTAAAACCAGTGAAACCAATTCTGGTGGTTAGCTGATTGATATACATATGTATGTAGAAAGTTCTCTTAGATGTTTTTTAGTGTCTTGGCCGACTTACATAGATAATTGTATTTTGTGGGAAGGCACAGTCAGGGTGACACAAAAAAATCTTAACAAAAATTTATAAAAAACCAAAAAAAAAAAATATGACAACAAAAAATGCTAGCCATTGCTGCTCTAGTTTTCAAGAAGTTCAAGTTTATTTTAAGTAGCTTTGATTAGGTTTAGCGTAGATTTAAATTGTATATATGGGCCATCTAGTGGTTTCTTTTTAAATCATAGGTTATTTTGACACTGACAGCTGTTTGCCGCTCGAAATCTTGACAGAAAGTCAGTATCATACCTCCGCGGAACGGAATGAGTCGCTTAACGCTTGAACAACGTTGGAAATATTGAAAACTTTTACAAAGTGAGTGCTCTGTTTTTTGTTTTGGTAGAAATGGAGCACTCCTGGCGCACCTTCTGTACGCAAGTTTGTGCAAAAACTTCATGAGACTGGTATGATTGTGGACTACACTCATGACAGATGAGAATGTTGCTGCTGTAGCCGAGCCGAGAGTGTGAGACTCAATTCACGAACATTGATCTCAACAGCTCAACATTTCACGCACTAGTCTCAGGAGAATTCTGCACAAAGATCTCGGATTATTCGCTTGCAAGTCACAGAATGCGCTAATGCGAAGCCAGCGGAGGCAACCACTTGAACGCCGTTGTGTCTACAATTAATGGAAAATTTCGCTCTTGCTAATAAAGCCATAATACATGAACAAAATTTAATTTTGTTCATTTTATTGCATTTTTAAAGAGAAGCTTGTATTTGGCCCACCCTTGAGATTCTTTTGAAAGAAAACTTCTCTGGCTGATATTTGGCCCTGTGGTTAATACAAGACAACATACAACTACGAAGTCACCCTAGCTCTACAAACATGTGGATGTACTCAAAAGTTTCAAAACCTATTGACTGTATTGGCTAAGCCACATCGAGCGAATTGACAGCAATCGTCCAAGGAAAAGATTCTTCTTATGCCAGCCTCCAGTTTCGCTATGAACGTCATCAAGAACAATCGCTTTTCATAGCATAATTAAATCATAAAATTCACCAAGTGCGAGTACCCTTATTATTCAACGATTAAACGCTGTTTATCATTAAGCCCGACAAGCCACCAAGTACGACCAAGTCTTCCACTTTATTTAAATTCATTTTAAGACCTATTTTGTAACTAAGTACTTAAACGTATTTAAAGTAAATCTGCTACGCAATTTAAATGACTTCCACTTGGTTCCACTTTGGTTTATAATTATTGAATAAATGATGCGCAATATAACGCTATACCCTCTTTGTATTTAAGCCTGTATTTTTTAAACATCTTCCACACAAATTAATTTTCCAATTAAACCTTTGTGTGTATATTTTACACTATCTACACAATTACATGATAAATTATTCGCATTCAAAGTAGATGTGTCTTTGATTAATTTATAATATTCGCAGGAATAAAGAATCCAACAACTGAAATAATGCCATCATCCATTACAATTAAACACAATTATTTTTAATTAAGAGAACATAATAGCACCATTTCCTTCTGTTGCATTGTTATAATAACAAAATGAATGATTGCGAATGACAAACACTCGAAATATATGCAGGCGACAGATCTACCCCAAATCCCTACCCCCATCCCTACTCTTTCAACTTGAAATACAAAAATACAGAAAAAAGCAAATGGATTTCATTTGTTGTCCTTATTTACGTACATATCCTGTAGATATCCTTCTGAATAAAAACACATACATGCATATCAACTCTACAATTCACTACTTATACAATCACCACAACTACGACGACGAACATCGGGTGAAATAATTACTGTACAATGTACATTAACGGAAGTCTTTTAATTTTTTACTTTTTGTGGTCCTTTTTGAATTCATTTTTGTAGAGGGTACTTTTGTATATATGGAAGGGAAAAGGGTGTTTTTTTTTGGTAGACGAAGGGGTCAGTAAAACATTGACCAGCCTTTCCAAAATGTGGGAAAGGTTCGACATGAAGAAATAATCCTTAAAGTAGCCGGTAAATAACTACGCCGCCGCCAAGCTTAATATTCCAGCGTTCACATTTTGACTACACTTTCATTAAATGTCAAAAGTGCTGTCAAAACAAAGGCAGAATAAATAATTCGCAAAATGAGTCCATTTTTTTTATTTATTTCTTAATTTCTTTGAAAAATAAATCTTCCTTTACAGTTCTTATCATGGTTCTTTGACTGGTACAATCAGGACCGGCCCGAGCTAAATTAGAGCCCTGCGCAAGCTTCATCAGTGGCGCCCTTCATTTGCGGTGATTGACGGAAGTCATTTCCTCATTACCCAAGGGGTACCCTTTGCAATGCGTTTTTTTAACGAGGTGTCCTGAAGAGGCTTATTCCCAGATAATACTTATATCTAATTAAAATAAATATTATTTTTATTAAAAACTAAATATATATACAAAAATAATAGTATAACTAAAGAATAAAAAATAATTGCAAACTAAAGTCAAAAAATACTCGTATATACCAAAAATTAAAAACAATATTTTTGAAGTAAGAAGTATTTAAAAACTAGTTCAAAAACATAACTATATAAAAATAAATAATTAACTCATTAATTACTGTTGAATTAAAAGTCTTATATTCATATTTACATATTTATTCAGTGTACGAAATAATAATAAAATTATTATTTTAATAAAAATATATAGAACCGAATTTATTGCAATAGATTAACTTTTCTTGCTTCTGTTTTAGCAAACTTAGTAACCAGATCACCATAATCTAGTGATTTGACAAGCTCTTTCTCTATAGCCATGATTGACAGGTCAACTTGTCTTTCTTGAGTCATTGGGATCCTGAAGTAATTTTTTATTAATTTTAGTTTCGAAAAACTACGTTATTTGAGGGAACTGTGATGATATTTCTAGAGTTAGAGCATGACTTCAGCTGATTGCATGTTAGTGAATTGTTCTTCTGATCGCATTTCTGCTAAAGAGTTTTTAGTAGCTTCCAGAACTAGAACGCTGTTAGATAAATTAACAAACGGGCTTTGTAAATACTTACTAGTTATATTATTTTTTTTTTCTAAAATATAAAACTACAATAATATGCAACACATAAACTTGAAACTAAAATTTTACTTCCTAATGACTCTGACTCTGCAGTGCTTCTATTCTCAACGTTTCCAGCCTCAGATATTTCAAAAAGAGCTTCATATTATATCTGCTAAGATTTTTTTTAATGGTTTTAAAGCATTTAGTCTACTCCCATCTGGTTTCAGAAAGGGGTTTAAGGTCAAACCAGCGAAATTTTTGTATATATGTCACAACGCTTGTTGAACCTGATACAAAGTTTTATAGGCACTGAGCAATGTCAAAAAACTTAACAGGTTTCAACGAACAGCAAGGTGAATCATTAACAACCAACAACAACCAAAGGGAATGCAAGCAGCCTGAACAAAATAAGCTCTTGGTTCAAGACTCTTAATTTTATTTTGAACACCAGCCTCTATCCTTACTATCACTATCCTTTCTTTTGTTTTGAGTTTTTTTTTACCACAATAGACAAATAAAGTAATAAGATAAGTCAAAAAATCCCTTTTTTAAATGTAAAGAACATGGCAAGAACAAAAAATAGAGAAAAGGAGAAACTGAATAAAACACATTCAAAAAACACTCAACCGGAAGAGTTTAAATTCATAGACGCAACTTTTGAATTTGCGCGCTGTTATGTCAATGAGTATGAATTTTGTACCTCAGAATTTCTGTTTGAGTAACATTGCTCACTTCAATTTCATATAGAAGAACTGATATCGGGCGCATGTTATCAACATGCAAGCTGTTAATTGTCGGTATTTGCTGTTGAAATTTTGTTTTATGTTACACTGCATAGGGAAGGATTATGAAAATAAAATAAATGCCTTCACTCATACACACGATGGTGAGTGTGAAGAATAACGTAACAGTAGATTGATAAAGAGAAAAATAGCAAATAGGTAGATCTCTGTTGTTAAGTGAACAAAATCGTGCACTTTGTAAAGATTTTGTGAAGTATTTTTTTTACTGCGGGGGTGTGGGTGTGTATAGAAAATTAAACATCGACTTATTTTTGGAATAGTAGATATGTATATACATATATATCTGCCTTTAAATTCAGAATTAGCTATTAGTTATATAATGAATATCAATATTGGTGTGAGCTGCAAAAAGAAATGAAACTTAAAAAGAAGGTAGGAAATGGTTCTGAAGTAGTGGCTTTTTTAACGCTTGCCGAAGGCGCTCCTTAGGTTCAGCGCCCTGCGCATTTGCACAGCTTGCACGTATGGCTTGTCCGGCCCTGGGTACAATATTTTCCAAGTCGTTCGCGAATGCGGTCCTCTTTTTTTGAATAATCAGGAACTCTTTATCTTACGAAGAGTTAAATTTTAGAAATACCTTCGACTAATCTTGTGTCCAACGTTTAGTTCTATCGTGTAGACTACAGTGTTTACAAATTGATCCTTAGCTTTTTTGCATTATTTTCCCATGTATAACCAAAAGATCTAAGACCTGTTAGTCTATCATCATTCCTTTCCGAAACTTTTGAGCGATTAATTGATATCCATTTAAGAACAAGCTTTAGTTCAGCCGCCATCCCTGGAGATAAAATATCTGAGACAACAACCTTCAGTCTCAGAACATCATGCCACACATCTTTCCTATCCTTCTTTCTCTTCCTTAACTTCACGCCCGCGCTGTGTTCAAACATTTAAAGGGTAATCATAATCCCTTGAGCGCGGGTAGATTATATAAAAAAAAAAAAAAAAAAAAAAAGACAATAGATTTCTGCCTATGACAAGCGCATTGTAATGGGAATCGGAAGAACCATCAAAAACTCCCTCCATCATAAAGAGTATACTGTGGTTGCTTTCATTGATAAACAGGGCGGTTTTAACAATATCGACACATCTGCAATCGCATCTGTACTGTCAAGTCATCTCTGTATGTTCACTTGGAGAATTGAACAATCAAATACTAGCTAGCAGGATTATTAATTCAAAGCCAGGCCGGTTATCTGTAAGAAGGTATGTCAGTTGAGGGATGCCGCAAGGCGGTGTCTTATCTCCCCTTCTTTGGAACTTGGTAGCAAAACAACTGTTGAGATATCTGGAAGCGGAGATTTACTGAGTGCTTATGCGGATGACATTGCTACGAGTATTACTGTATCAGGAAACCTTCTTAACATCCTAAAAGATCTCCTACAATATGTTTTAGGCAAACTTACAAACTAGATCCATCGGCGTGGACTGGGTGTTAACCCTCACAAAATACATCTCTTCTATAAGAAATACAAAATTTTTCATATAGACCCCCTTATTTTAGATATGAAGTGAAGTTGTGAACCTAAATTTCCTGAAAGAGTTAAAAAGTCCACAGTGGCACTCTTTCTATGCCAAAAAAGCACCTAACGTCTAGCGTGGCAGTACAGTGAACATATCTAGACAAAAACACTAATTGTTTAATACTAAGCAAGGTTCAACGGTCAGTTTGTCTGTTCATGGCCGGAACACTTTGCCCGACTCTCTCCGCTGCACTCAACATTCAGTTTCATCTTACACGCCTCGATATATTCGATAAACAAACGGCTGCAAACAGCTATTTTTCTAAAAGCCTCCTAGCAGTGAATCAATAATGAAATTGGCAACTTCATCATTGCACCGTTCCTCAGATTCGGTTTGATAAAAAATTTTAGATAACCAACCTTCTTGAGAAATCTGGGAGGACATGGAATTCCTGGAAGATGATTCAATTCATTTTTACACCGATGGATCAAAAACTTATAAAGAGATTGATGGAGGCGAATATCTTAGTTTCTCTTTTCGTCTTCTCAATCACTGTAAAGTTTACCAGGTGGAACTTATTTCGATAAAAGAAGACTTGTCTTGGCTCAAAAAAAACGGGATATCAATCAAAGATACCCAAATCTTTTCGAGCAACCTAGAAGCAATTAAATCTTTTGATTGTGTCTGAATCAGCTCAATAACAGCCCTTAACTGCCGAACGTCTGTCATGGAGATGGCACGGCAGTGTAATATTCACCTCTGCTGGGTTCCGGGCCACACCTTACGCACCTTATGCCTTAAAGGCGTACATTTGTCTATCGACAGCTCTTCGTTTTTTCGTTTTAATATCTGGATTGCAATTTTTTGCCCATGCTCTGTTAGTCTGTGGAATTCCATGAGAAAAGTGTTAAAAAGCAGCTTTTCAGAAAAATTCGTTAATTAAATGGAACTTTTCATAAATTTTGTAAAATCTTTCAAAATTGTTAGCAAAATATTTTTAATTTATTTCAGTGTCACATCAATTTAGTGAATAAAATTATTAGGACTAACTACAAGATATAGACGTATCAATGCAGTAGCCTGTTGTTCTCTTATTTCACATTTGGTTACTATCGAATAGCTGCCCGAATAATTTGAAAAATAGAACTACTGGAGTGTGTTCGTAGATTATGGTAAATTTTTTTTTTTTAGTTTAGTTTAAGTTTGAAGTGGTTTTGTTTAATCTTTTATTATCAGTCAGTTTCTACATTTCACTCGAAATTCAACTGCAATCGATCAAAATCAGATTTCGTGTTCTATAATTCACGATATCGTTTCGATTCCATACTTTTTTCGAAGTTAAATTGATACGAATTTCTTCGTTCCAGATTTTAGTTTTCTTAATTCTTTAGTGATTTTAACTGATTAGATTTAGTCGTGTAAACTTACTATTTAGTGTGAAATTTTCTGAACAAAATATGCTTTTATAAAATAGAATTCAAATTTTATCCTCCAAGAGTCTAAGAATGTGTGTCAAAATCTTGCACATAGTACTTAGAGCAAGACCGATATCTAAATCTTTTCCAACTAATTCTTGAAAAAAAACAATGCAGGAATGGAAATGTTACTGATTTGAAGGGATTGTTGGTCAGGCACTTTTATCAAATAGCTAGTACGATATGATACGAATCTTTTAACCACATAAACACCGTCAGCAATTCCTAATGACTTTAAATGATCTCTGATTTTTGGGAACATATCTGAATATAAACTCGAGCAAAGCATAGCATTGCCGTCTTTCGGAATGACAAATAAAAATGTATAAATACATATATAACGAATTAAACTTTATACAGCTTAATCATAAAAGGTAATAAACCAAATTTTAATTTTAAAGAGAATTAGATATTATTATTAATCGAATTTAAGATCATACTTTTCTTAACCATTTAATTAAAGTGTAGATCGTCCAATACCTATTTTGTTCTTTGACACAAGAATGACACTAATAAAACGACAAAAATAAATCAATTTTCAAACGCACTCCGTTCTTCTACGAAAAAAAAATAATTTTAATTCAAAACTGAACTTCACCATCAGTTTGCTGGCACGAACTGTCATGGCTTAGGTGTGTTCAGAAATAATGTTACCAATTTACCCTTGGCACGATACTTGTTTCAAACTTTTTAAAAATAAGGAAGGGTTAGTTAGCTTTTTATAGTTCATACTAGGCTGGACAAAAATTTGAGCCATTGTTTTTTTTTTTTGTGTTAAGCAAGAGGACAGACCTATGAGTTAAATGTCAAATAACTGTGGTGTGTTAGTTGTTAATAAGGACCTTTTCACTGGAAAGAAAATGAAAAACGAAGAAGAAGTACGGAAAAAGAAGGATTTTTGATTTCCCAATGAAAAAACACATTGTTAAAAAACACATAACTACTCAACGAACACAGCCCTTGAAATACATGCATGTATCAGTCGCACAAAATTTCCATTCGATACTTAAATAAAGGTTGACAATCCATGCGCAGGAGAATTGTACTTTTGTTATTCGTGGAAAATTCTACTATACTACTAATAGCTTTCCCAAGAGAACACTGCTACTGTTAAAATAATATGCATAAGTCAATAACGTGGGAGCTTTTCATAAGGAAGGAACTCTATGTAACTATGGAAAATTGTTCAAAGTTCAACCAGATAATCTTCAAATTCTTCTTGTCATCGTGATATTCACTTTACAATGTTAATTAAAATTATTAGACCATCAAAAAAGACACCCTGTAAATATAGTGTAGGATGACCAAGTACTTACTTGTCTCCGAACGTAATCAACCAATCCTTCCATGCATGGTTCCATGCAAAAAGAATGCTGACATGGTAGCAATTTCGGATTACGATATCTATCCAGGCACACGCAACACGTTAACAGCTGTTCGAATTGTTCCATTTTTCACACTGAAATTAAATTAATAAGAAACTAATTATTACATTTTTTATTGAATTAAAGTATCTGATAAAAATATATATAGAAATTTAAATTTATTATTAAATGGTTATAATAAAATATATATAAGGTATAAGATGATGCACATGTGAAAAGTCTACAGAACTGAACAAGTGTACTGATACTAGAGAAAGTAGGAAAAGAATATCCTATCGTATAGAAAGAAGAAGGTGTACGTAATGTCCTAGCTCAATTGGATCGAAGAGTCTCGCGATCGAACAGGCATCCGAAGGTTTTATATAAAAGCAAAGCAGCTACCTACTGATTTTAAGACTGCAATGCAATCTCATCGAAACAGCGAAGGTTCCTAATTCAGCAGACAATTCAGAACACAGCACATTATGTGTTGCGAGTAACACCTCAAGAAAGTACCACTTTCAGGCAATGAAGTACCAACTCGAGCACCCAGTTTAGAAGATGTTGGCCTGGCTGATAAAAAAAAAACTTAAGAACAACAAGGCCGCAGGTTCTGATGCAGGTCCTCAATAAGAACTTGATGTATTGATGAAGTTCATGCATTAAATCATCAACCAGGTATGGTTGGAGGGAAGCATCTACTGAACTATCTATCTATCATTTATATATCTATCAAGAACTATCGAGGCATATCATTGCTAAAAGTCGCATATAAGCATTAATCAGCACAAACCAGCTTGGCTATCACAGCGACAAATCAATCAAAGACCGAATTTTCTGGCTGAGGCAAGTCCTGGGAAAGACCAAAGAATTTCAAGTAAAGACTCACCATCTCTTCATTGACTTCACACCCCAAATGATGATAGCCGAACTCTGGACCTCAGAAAAACTGATACAGCTACATATACATATTATATCGCTTGAAATTGGTAACAGAGATGCGCTATCAAGTTTCAAATACATAGTTCATCTAGTACCTCAAAGTAAATATTCTATTTCCCGAACGACACCTTTGTAAAGATGAAGATGATGCTATATCATTTGGGCGAAACAAATAGGTTCAATACTTCTCACACAGAAGGTGGAGTGAACCTCCTTTAAACCAATTATACTGCCAGTACCAGTCTTGCTTAATAGAGCCAATAAGGATTACTAAACATCCTGTTTCGAGACCAATCAATAGGAGATGCTAGAGCACTTGGGCTGGCTCGGGATCAGACACGCTGGATAGCTAATTGTTTCAGGTATGACAGCCTTGGCTTTGATGAAAGCATCGCTTCCCATCGATCAGCGAAATCAAGCATCATTGTGCGTGGTTAGTACTTGGATGGGGGACCTTTCAAATATCAATCTCCGTTTCAATACCATACGCTCGTCTGACACATCCATTAAATAGAAAACGATGTGGTATTCATGAGCTCCTTTCTGACTGAAGTTTGCTAACTCTCGGTCTTAAGATCGAAGAAATCGCCGAAGCTCGTCTCAGAGCCACTTCGTTGTGTCGACAAATGAGATCAAGTTTTTGATCTTCAGTTCAGCTAGTTCGTTAAGATCGTCACGGAATAACTTTCCGAATGATTGCGCTTTCATTTTGGGCAGAGCAGAACATTAACAGCGGAAATGAATGACTATTTTCTTTTCCTGCTGGTTCCTTAAACTTAGGAATGCCTAACTTCAATGCATGTTCTCCAATTGGCCATTGTCCATTACATGTTTGTAGCTACCCTGTATATGAGTCTGCAAATAAGTTTATTTCTTCGGGACTATAGTTACAGGTTGGCCACATATTCCTAGATAAAATGCAGTTGGTGAAACTGCTCCACCAACGGTTGGATTCTGTGAAAAAACAGAGAACATTTTACCCTTCGTATCACCAAGAAAAACGTTCACTTTTAACGCATGTGATCTATGAACGGATGATCCTTGCCTGGCCAGTTTGTCTTTTTTTTTAATTTACCTTAATTTAAGTGTGACCTGGAATCCAAATAAGACTAACCTCAAGGCTTGAGGAAAATGTTCAGGCTTGCAAGCTCATTCCGGCAATGCTGGACCAATATGGAAGAAGAAAAAGGCAACTCAATGGCTTGAACACCTACCTGTCTGTGAAAATGGCCGTATTCCGGTTTTCCTCGTTTATACTTCGAATTTAAAAATGGGTGATTTACACAATTTGGGAAGGGTGAAAACTGAATTTAAAATGCCTTAGATCTGCATAGTTATTTGAGATCAGAATGTTAATTTCTATATTTAATATATCAATTGAATTGGTAATACCCCTAAGAAAACAAATCGCCGTTAGTAGGGTTCTTATATTTGCAAATACATTTCCGGTGAAATTGAAAATTATGCTGAACACAAATCATCTGCCAGCTATTGAATAAACTGTCACTAGGAACAGTGTTGCCAACTAAAAATCCAAACAAATTAAAAAAAAATCTGTTGATATGGACTTAAGAAAAGTGAAAAGGCAAAAATACTATTTCCTAGGTTGTTCTGCCCAGTAAATACCATTGTACATAACAAAATTAAAAGTTATCTAAATATAAAACAATATCTTAATTTAAGCCAATGTGTCTACACAATACATCATCATGTCTAAATAAAAATCTTGAAATATTATCTATCTCTCCGGAAATAAATACACTTGTGATTTCCTTTGAAATTCCAGGTTCTATCTAAAACGTCAAAATAATAATTTTAGATGTTGAAGAGTATTAAAGAAGTGTCATCTTTTTTCTCTCCATGAAAGTGGGGAAAGAAAAGGAGTATGTGTAGACTCATACGTCAATTCAAGTTCGCAGTTTTACTTGGAAGACAATGTATACATCGTCGTACCCTCATCACTCTTGAAGAATATGTCTCCAAACGTGCCATAACGGAAGGGGACCTATATAAGCTAGCTTTAGTGTAACCAATAAAAGGCCCCATTAAATTGTGCCGATAATCTACGTAACAAGTTTCTTACTGTTAAACTTTAGTAACATAAGGGACTGCAAGACCTTTTATGTAAACTATAATGCTGACATTTGTAAATTTGATATCCTTTTATTTTGTAGCTTAATTTTTCGAACATATATAACTCACCCGCAAGATAAAAGTTTTCCCCGTTGTATTCATAAAATTCCACGTTTCTCTTACTTCAATACCCTTGAGATAATCAATATCTATCAAAAGATCCTCTTGAATGAATTAAACACCAAACAAAAAAAATTAAAATAAACTCCCTATTATCATTTAACATTTTACGAGAAGCAACCCTTTTATCTATTTTGTATAGGAATCAATGTTTTTGTGTTGTAACAGGCATACCTTCTTCACTTAAATACCTCTTTTTCATTCAATATACATGTAATCACAGTAAAAAGTACAGTCAATCTGACTTTTAATATGACACAAATACGGGCGGGAAGAAATTTTGAAATTGTTTTTACTAATGATCATGGAGAGAAGTTTAAGATAAAAGTTGTCGTTACTTAACTGGTTCCGAAACATAAAACTTTTTAATTTATTATATTTTCCATCAGACAGAAAAAAAAGAATGTTTATAAATAATTTTGCATGAATTTTCTGATGTTTAATGTTTCCAAATAATTAAAACTAGCCGACCCAGCTCTCGAGTGCCAATTTATTTATTTAATTCATTATCATTCAATAAAAGACAGAGAATTCATAATTTTTTTAAATTGTTGAATGCAACGAAAAGTACCTACTAACCACTCAATCCTGGAGTCCAAAGGAAAACAGTTAATGGTAAACAATCTTTCAAACCTATACACATTTCTGACACATTGTAGATTTTTGACACGTTGCAGATTGGTTGTTGATGTTGTAGGCCGAAAAAACAATTGTTGGGTTGAACTGATGTTATTTGATGTATCAGAATCCGGTATGTTTAATGTGGATTTTTGGACGTTTCTTAATCCATCGACATCGTAGTCATACTTTTATGGAATTTGACAGTTTATGGCTTGACGAATAGAGGCCGAATTCAGTTATGACGTACAATGAGTATTTCATACCAAATGTTAGCCGAAAGCCCTAAAATTGCTCTTTTCCGGAGCAACAAATAAAATACCTTTTTTTTGGATATTTACAGACGTTTCTTAATCCATCGAAATCTTAGCCATCCTTCGATAGAATTTGACAGTAAATGACTTGACGAATAGAAGACGAATTCAGTTATGACGTACCAGGTGTATTTCGTACAAAATGTCAGCCTAAAGCCCTAAAATTGCTCTTTTCCGGAGCAACAAATAAAATACCTTTTTTTTTGATATTTATAGACGTTTTTTAATCCATCGAAATCTAAGAAATCCTTTGAAGGAATTTGACAGTTTATGACTTGACGAATAGAGGACAAATTCAGCTACAAAGTGTATTTCGTACAAAATGTCAGCCAAAACTTTTTTGACACTTTTTAATCCATGTACAAAGTATCCATCATTCGATGTTATTTGGCAATTTATGGCTTACAATAACAGAATATTTTGTGAGAACTATCAAAGCCACAAGCCAATCTTATCATCGAAATCGAAATTAAAATCGAATAGGAAAAATATTGAATCTTTTCAGTGAAATGAAAATGATCGGTTGGTTGAAATGATCGGATCATTTTCGTAATCGATTGTTGAACGATTCAATAATTTGAAATGAACGATTTACTCAGCTCTACTTCGAATTTGATATTTTGTTTGTTTGTTAACGTATTTGAGAATATTAACGCATTCTTGTCAAACCAGGGGGATATTTTATTTTCTGGGAAGATTTGAAAACAGTAACGCATAGAATAAAGCTAGAACTACATGCTCTCTTTTTCCAACTCATTTCAAATTTCTATCTTCCATCTCGAAAAACACAAAAAGTAAAAGTTGAAATAGTTCTAAATTTCACTTTTTCACTTTTTAAAAACACTAAAGCTAGGCGCGCACATTCAATTTTTAGTTTCGCAACTGCTTGGTTCGAGCAACTAAAAAGTTTGTGTTTTGACACAAACTAAACGATTGCCCAAAAAGAGTTCGCTATTTTGTGTAACATATAATTATATGTACCTGCGCGGACATCCAAAATAGTTCATCTGTTTTCTATAAGCAACCAAACCGTTGTGCAACTAAAAATTGAATGTGCGCGCCTAGCGTAATACGTAGAATAAATTGCTTCAGAAAATGACCGATAGATGTCGCCAAACTGAAAGCAACAGATGTCGCTAGTGTATGTGTTTATTCTTTTTTCACTTATTGTACTTTTTGCAAAAATTGCCAATTGTAGTTAAGGCTTGATGGTTTAAATGGTTCTACCTTTTTACTTTTTTACTTTTTAAAAACACTATTACATGGAATACATTTTTTCAGAAAATCACCGATAGATGTCTGAACTGAAATTGTATGGTGTAAATTATACGCTCTTTTCAGCAACAGATGTGGCTAGTGTATGTGTGTATTCTTTTTTACTTTTTGCAAAAAGTGATGATTGTAGTTAACGCTTAATGTTTCAAAATTTTATTATAAGAGCTCAAATACTAAACAAGCACTGCCTACTATTTATATTGATAATATTTCTTCATTTAGGGAGGTTCTCATTCAACAACAACAACATGTTCATCAACTTCTGTCGTGTTGGCGGATTTGTGTAATGTGAACACCACTGTGAACCCACATTAATGTTTTTGGGTTCTGGCTTTGAGTTTTGGGCTTTCGCTGAATGGTTTATTCTGGATTTGACATTTCTATTTATGTGTCAGTCGATTTGACATTTCTAATTGTTTTTGTTTTCCGGGCATTTTTTTGCAGTTTTTATTTATTGTTTTAAACAATTTCAGTGTAGTATGTTTAAATCATTTTGGCACTCTGCACATCTATGCAAAAAATGCTTTCGTTTAATATGTAATTTATGCCCTTTCGGTTTTTGTGGGCCGCGAAGTGTACCACAAAAAACATGTTTGCCGTTTTATTATATGATATAAGAAAATTGATTTGAGAACAAATTCCATTTGGCAACACTGTTTTCTGTGACAGATAATTTGAAAGTTCTCGGTCGTTTTTAGGTAAATTTGGTTTGGGAATTCATAATGAAAAGACTCACGCCAGACCAACGTTTGCAAATTGTTCAAATTCATTTTGAAAAACATGGTTCAATTCTAGAAATACATCAAGCGTTACGTGCGTTTTTATCTTTCATGAATATTAAAAACATTTGTTTATGTTTTCTTCTAAATTAAAGTTATCCGTCTCTTATAAAACACCCTTTTTATATGGAAGTTACTTTATGTTAAAGTTTTATCAAATCATGGGCCCTAAATATCCGTCCTCCCACCAAAACAAAATGATATAGTTGGACTAAAAGTTTTTTTAAGATGCTGTTAAATTCTGGAAAAGTATGTTTAATTCAACCTAGAATTTCACCCTTTGGACCTCTACCGGAAATAACAAACAACACTTTGGCACATCCGCATTTTGTTGTATGCAACGTCAGATTGACTGTACTTTATAGTCTCCGTACCATGCCGAGAATATTAACTCGACAATAAGTTTTCAGCCATAATTTCATTGGAAAATATTTAGTTATCAATAGAAAACCGCATAAAGGACTCTCTACATTTTATGAACACACTAAGCGAGTAAAATTGATATATGGCGTCACTGACAAAACCCAAACACACACAAAGTCAAATACCCCGAAAAGTTTTGCTCCAGTCCTTTCATTTGCACACAACACTAT
This sequence comes from Chrysotoxum bicinctum, assembly GCA_911387755.1. Taxonomy (NCBI): domain Eukaryota; kingdom Metazoa; phylum Arthropoda; class Insecta; order Diptera; family Syrphidae; genus Chrysotoxum; species Chrysotoxum bicinctum. The sequence continues at coordinate 199,661,252 of OU426987.1, read as the reverse complement.
TTAACAGAGACAACTCGCTTACTAGTTAACTAAAAACACCACATCGTCCTTTTAGATATTATCCTTGGGAGTACTATCGTAGCACTAATCCCCATGGCCAGGTCCAGATGGTAGGGAGATTATGAATGCGAAACATGAATTCAATACACAGTTTCACTGTTTCCAAGGATGTTACAATCTAACAAAAGACATTTATCTCATTGTGTGATGGTCCTTTTTGTTGGGGATGCGTTACCAACAAGTACAAGTTGAGTATTGTGAGGATGGGAACAATATACAAGCAAATTATTTGTCCGTTACCAGAGGAATTCCCTATCAAAAATCATGTTGCCAGCCTTTGGCTCTATTATCTCCAAATTTATTTCCAATTTTACTTTGATGGTTATAACCAGAAGGCGATTTTTGCTGGTTGTGTCCTATTTCCAATGCCAACTTCATGTCCTTGTTACAATTTCCCCCATACTTCCAGAAATCCAGAAACCGAACCAGCATTTTATCTTTGAAAAGTAAGGTTCTTGGTTTGTGAAAATATCCATGCGGAATAAACATTAATTGCGCATCAAGAAAATTCTAAAATTCAATTTTAATGATGGCAGCACGTTTTTCAAATGATACTTTTTAAACTATCATTTGAATGACAATAATAATTGTGCAGAAGAGAACCTCACGATTCAAGAATTATCCATATTTTAAGCAACATCCGGGGTTTATATTTTAGTTAATAAAATTTCTATGACGATTAACCATATTTTACAAGTGGTTTTATGAGTGAATATTTGTAATAAACTAGAAATTTAATAAGTGAACACGATTCAATTTCACACGTGGAAGCCATTTCGTAAACTACAAAGTGGCGCAATTTTTATCACCCTATCGTAAGATGTTATAATTGTTGCAAATGGCGTCGAACGTCAATTATATCTGAAACTTGTGAACTAGACAGCTGCAGAATACAAACAGACAAGCAACGAGGCGCTATACTCTGCAAGAGCGTGAAATATTTGTTTCCAATTTTTTGACCAATAAATCGGTCGGAGGTGTTAGCACTCCTTGAATTTCGACGTCAATTTCCAAATCGTGTCGTGTCAACATCAGTCGGTTAGCTACTCGCTTCGAAGAGACTGGAAGCAGAGGAGACCATGCAAGCATGGCCACCAGCGGACTGGTCGTTTGGCCGAAAATTTCGCGGTTGAGGCTGCAGATGCCACTGAGAATGAAGAATCATCAACTACATAACGGGCCACGCAATTGGACATTAACAGAGCGAATTTTAGTGAAATACTGCAAACAGTGCATCAGTTAATGCCTGCTGATCGTCCATTACATGTGAATTCTGTCAAGCTAACCTCAATCTGAAAAACGAAGAGCACGATCTTGTGTCGAAAATAATCATAAGCGACAAGACGCATTACCACTTAAGTGACTCAACGATAAGCAAAATCTTCATTTCTGGGGCATTGAAATTCGTCGTGTGATGCACGAAGAGCCATTACATCCACCAAAAGACACTGTGTGGAGCGGCGTTCCCGGGAGCGGAGTGATTTGGCCGTATTTTGTTGAGGACTCCCTCGGCAATATGGTCACTGTTACTGGCGAACGCTACGTGGTCATGATAAACGACTTCTTACTGCCGGAATTGGATAAGTCGGGCTTCGTAAAATGTGGTTTCAACAAGACGATGCAACCGTACGAGCCATAATGGATATTGTGAAGGAAGCGTTTCCTGGTCGCGTAATCTTTCGTTTTGGCAATTTGGCATGGCCAGCAAGATCCCCCGATTTAACCATCCCAAACTTCGTTTTTTGGGGCTACTTAAAGTCGCTGGTTGATGCCAACAAGCCAATAAGCCTAAAACAAATGCAGCATTTAAGGAGATAATTCTACAGGAATATAAACGGTTATAACCGAAGAACTTGTAGAAAGTCATGGCAATGCAATGAAATGGGCACAAATGTGTCTCAATAGCGGAAGCCACTTGACGGATATCATTTTTTTTAATTAACAGAAGCAATTGTGAAGATTCAAACAAAGTTTTTCATCACTCAAAATCATTTTGTTTTTATTTGGTGGATTAAATTTGCGCCATCTTTTATCAGACTAATCGATTCCCATGCGCTGCCACCCAAAACAAGTTAAGATTTTCTGCGTGGTAATGAAGGAGTGGCAAATCTTCCAGGAGTATCTCTTGTCGTGAAGTGTTTTTCAACTGGGCTATCGGGACTCTGCAAAAAATTAAAGGTCCCCTCCATTCCTGCCGACAACTGGTTGACATTTGCAAGTCACAAGGTTCAGATTATCTATGAGCTGTTGTGGCATAAAAATGTTGTTCAAAGTTAGTCTCCTTCGATTTGCAGACTACGCGCCATCGTATACGGTTTCTGGAGATGTACCTCAGCTCTCTCTTCTACTCCTCCCCAGTTGTGCTGATTCCTCTTCGACCGTTCTTCGCCAAGTACTTCTAGGTCGGCCCACTCTTATGCCTCACTGCGTGAGAGGGTTCCATTACATCGCTTGACTCGCAATGCACTCGTAGCCTTTTCAAAGCGTATGTCCACCAATCCACTGCCACTTACGTTGTCGTATTATAGAGTCGATGGGTTCCTGACCTGTCCTCGCATGAAGTTCATCATTGGAGATACGGTTAGGCCAGAAAATCCGCAAGATGTTTCGCAGAATCCGTGCTCCTTAATGGATGCAGCACTTGGAAAGTAACACCCACTGTCACAAGAAAGCTGCAAGCGTTCGTGAATAGATGTCTACCGTGCGATGATGGCATTTTATTTGAACTCACTGGAAGTATACGAGTACATTCAACCACTTCAACACTGCTAGCTTCTATAAGTCCAAAATTTGTTTTAATAAATTTATATGAGATAAAGTGTTTACTGAAATCACAGAGCTACATGGGAGCGGTATAGGAGCTTTGATAACGAATTTCCTTTTTAAAAGGCTAACGTCAACATTCTCTATATAATTTTGTTTAGACTTTCAAAATTTCGGGACGAATTCAGTTTTCCAGAGAACAGCCGAGCTTTAGCTGAACAAATATCTGTCACAACCCTTTTGCCAAGAAACTGATACAGTTGTCGAAGTTAGGTTAAACAATAACTTTTCCACAAGTTTAAGGCTCAATCACTCGGCTAAACAAGGACCTGTGTTTCAAAGGTAAAACAATTGGAATTATACGATTATACAAAAATCGGTTCAAAGAAAATGTTATTTTAACCAAAACAAACTTATACCATATATCAGATGTCAAAAAAACGTTAAAATAATATTTTCCTCAAAACGGCTTCTTGGATTTTGATTAAAAAAATATCTCCCTGTTCTAAAAATAGAATTGTTTACTTCATTTTTAGTTTCAAACTTTAAAAAATATATACGTACATAAGATGACATGTCAGAGCCGATAAATTTGTAAAAAAAACGAACTCTTCGTCGAAGCTAGCTGTCATTTGGCCAAGCCAAACCAAATAAAGAGTCTTCTTCATCATCATAATATCCTTAAAGAAGTAAATAAAAGTTCTGCGAGAGTTTCAATCAACATAATAATAAACTTCAAATTGCCAATAACTTTTCCTGCACACACAAAACTTTTTGATACGTATCTAGGTAGGTGCCTTCAAAATGACACCCTAGACAGTGTCTTAACTCTTTTTATTTTCCATCCCAGGGATCGGGGATGAACTTTGGTTATTGTGTGCCTGTGCATACATCAGCACCTCCAGTCAAGGATATCTCTAGATAGTATATTTTCGCAACCAAGGCCGCTCGCTATCAACTTGAATTAATTACATTCCGTCAAGTTTTTTGTTTTTTGTTGCTTTTGTTTTTTCAGCTCAATAACTTTTGGCAGTATTTGAAGGAAGCCCCTTCGAACGAAAAAGGGTAGAATTCCTGTCATGGCTACAATATCGATGGCTTCGCAGTGTCAACTGGCTGTCTCTCGCACATCGTGCTTCACATCACTACACCCATTAATGTTGTAATAAAGCACCTGAATGTAGCTTTAGCTTTTAATTTAACCCTTATTAAGGTTTTCCCTATAAGACCTTGCGCCTGAAGAGCATCACGTGCGGCAGAGTGTCGGAGTCGAAGACCTTGCGCTTCAATTTGAACATGACAACATGCAACATGTTCAAATGCAATAATCCCACGCGCGGAGCAAATATTTGTAAACATTTCGGCGTTAGCCGTTGTAGATGTACTCGTAAGACCGTAACTGAACCTTTGCTTTTGGCTTTCGTGAGATTGTTATGCGATCCGATTCGTTTCGTTTTCATTCCCTCAAAAAAAGAAAACACCAAAACTTTACCTTTGAAGGTTGTGCAACATTTGAGAAAGACTGGTTGAACAGACGTGTTCAGAATTCAAATGTGTACGGTGTCTTTCTCTTCGTCAGCCCCCGCGTCTCGTTATAGTCGAGTCGTGTATGCCAACCTATTTCTCGTATCACAAATTGAAGGACAAAGTTTCCGTACCCTCGTTCCTGTTCCCTGGCAAAGCTATCGCAACATTTTCGGCGCGCAGACGAAATTAAATTTCCGAACAACAATCAAGAAATGATTGAAATCTCGCTAAAACTTTGTTAGCTCTACTAGTACAGAGGGTATAGGTTGCTTCCACGCATTGATGTTGATAATTGGGAGTGCCGTGCAGGGCTTAGGCTTGGGATTAGCCCAAGTTACATGGTTTGATATCCCTTACCAGACTTAATCCCGTTTCTAATAAACCACCCCCTTCTATGAGAACAGATAGGCGAGAGATGTGAGAATAATGTGTAAATGTACATGCAATGAGGATATGGCATTTTGTAAATGTATTCGATTTGTTGAAATGTCTAACTTGGAAGACTCGGTTGAGAACAAAGGACTTTTTGATCGAATCACTGACAGTTTTGAACTTATAATATATGTGAACAAAGTTTCTTTGTATGTAGTAAAGTCAGTATGTTTTCGCGGCTTTGATTAGAAATTTGTTTATCTAAACCTTTCCTTACGATGAATACGCTTCTTCATAAATGTGTTGGGGGTAACTTTTTACCTGACAATAGGACATGTTTTGCATTCGTAACAAAACGAATTCGGGATTTTAATTAAAAGCTATATTCTATTCCAAATTTACGGGCTCCCGGACCTTTAACTGTCACTTTTGCAAATACACTGTTCCTTGTCGCGTCGAACTTGGAGGCTTGGAGTGGAAGACACTCTTGGCTGGAGCATTGTTGTGCATTTGCTGGATATGACCATGCCAAAACAGTCGACGTAGTTTAACTCTATAGATAACTACATACACGTCTTTGTCAGGATGCAGGTGTTCATATGGTCCGTATAGCCTTGTAATTGGACGAATTTTTTTTAAAATGGGACCCTCCATCTTAATACTCACTGTCTTCACCTGAACGATACAACATGATAGCGCATCTCCTAACCGTAAACCTGTGCAATTTTGTACGCCATTTTGGCGCGTTTCCTCCATTTTACTCTTTAACGTTTTTTGGACAAATTTGAGACGATCGGCTCGGTAATCAACCAGACAATTTCCGAACGTCAAAGGAACGCAAGAGCGGCCGAGAACATCGGCGCCGTCCATGAAAGTGTACAGCACCACCAAGGCAGTCCATTTCTCGCCGTGAACAAATACTTGGCCTTTAGGTGACTTCAACGATGCAGGGAAATAAGTCCACGGGAAATAAGTCCACTGAGGGACTCAGTTCTCACTTGGGAACGAAATCCACTTTACTAAAGCGGTCTTTGTTCCCATTAAGTAAGAACTAAGTCCACTTTCTTATGGGAAATTAGTACACACTCGAAAGTATAAAGTGGGAATGAATTTCCAACAACAAAAACTTATTGATTTTATGTTGGTTATTTTCCAGATTTTTTAAATGCTAAAGAAACTTTACATACACCCAACCTCGCACCTACCTAAAATTCAATAGTGTGCCCAAGCAGGGGGGTTCAGGGGGCAGCATGCCCCCCTTACATATCTTACTGTTTATACGTGTCGTTTCCATGGCTTAACATGGGAATTTATTTCACATTCAAAGGGAACTAAAACAACCCACAGTTTTTTGTAACGAATTTCCCACCTTGCATGGGAACAAAGACCACTTTAATAAAGTGGATTTCGTTCCCATTAAGTGAGAACTGAGTCCCTCAGTGGACTTAGTTCCCGTGGACTTATTTCCCTGCACCGACTTCAACTTGGTGAATTTTGCGTCGCGACTTGAGCATGCAAGATCATACTGATCTAGAAAATTTTTTGGATGAATGGCTGTGTTAACAAGCAAAATTGCCGTATTCGGGACGACACCAACCGACATAAGGTACACCAGGCAACAATTTAAAGTTACCGTTTGGTGTGGATTTTGGGCCTGTTGGCATCATTGGTCCGTATTTTCTTTGAAATAGACGCACGTTGGTGAGGCGGTAACAATGACAATCAATTTTCTTCGACCCAAAATGAACCATATGGACCTGGACGGCATGTGTTCCCAGCAGGACGGATGGCGCTACGAACCATACAGTAGACGTCACGATTGACATTTTAAATATTCAATTTGAGGGTAAGGTTATCTCTTGCAAAGGTCAGGTGAATTGGTCACCAAGGTCATGCGATTTGACCCCGCTACTCTACTCTTCCTTGTAGGGTTTCCTGAAGTCGCTGGGGTATGCAAATAAACCAAAATCGACCGACGCGACGCCCTTCAGGTGAAAATAACACAAGCCATCGCTCAAATTCAGCCAGATCTATGCGGAAGATTCATTTAAAATTAAACCACTGAAATCCGTACCACCGTAAGAAGCCGAAGCATTTTTTTTTACCTAGCAAATTTTATAAATATGCACTAAAATATAATATATCTTAAGACCTTGTTAATTATATTCCACTATTAAGACATCTCTGTTTCACTAATGTGTGATGCTTTTTCTTCGTGGCTGAGGTAAAACTCGTCGTTGTCCAGGGTTCTTCCTAAAGAAGCAACAAACTTTGGTTTGGAGGATCTAAAGCTCCGAATGAAATAATGTTTTTTCAATTAATTTATTTCGAGGCTTCTTATTCATAACATGGTATTTCATATATTTTTATTAACAATATTTATGTTCTTAAAATAAATAACACGGTATTTCATATAATACAGTATTCATAAGCCTAAATAACTAACACGGTATTACATATATTGTGTCCCTAGAACTCTGGAAAGAGAACCTGTCCAGTGAGCTACCTTGAAAAGGAGATCAGGGGAAAGAAACGTTCGGGAACCTTATCGGAAATTCGGAAGCCCTGTGTCCCTAGCACGCAACCTAGGAAAATAAACGGGTGGAACTCTAAAGAGAGAACCTGTCCAGTGAGCTGCCTTGAAGAGGAGATCAAAGGAAATAAACGGTCTGAAGTTCTTATAGAAAACCCTTGTCCCTAGCACGCAACCTAGGGAAATAAACGGGTGGAACTCTATAAAGAGAACCTGTCCAGTGAGCTGCCTTGAAGAGGAGATCAAAGGAAAGAAACGGATTCGGGAACCTTATCGGAAGCCCTGTGTCCCTAGCACGCAACCTAGGAAAATAAACGGGTGGAACTCTAACGAGAGAACCTGTCCAGTGAGCTGCCTTGAAGAGGAACCCAAAGGAAATAAACGGTCGAGAATTCTTATAGAAAACTCTTGTCCCTAGCACGAAACCTAGGGAAAACAACGGGTGGAACTCTATACAGAGAACTTGTCCAATGAGCTGCCTCGAAGAGGAGTTCAAAGAAAAGAAACGGGTTGGTTTAGTAAATAATAATACTCTTAATAATAATAATAATAATAATAAATGTTCCCCCACTCTAACTAATACTCCTAATAATCCTAAAACTTGCCCTACTCTAGCTAATGAAACCCTACTATTTTATAAAAAAAAATTAGATTAGCTTCACCAATACGTTTATGTTTGCGGCCCGATCTTAAACTCTCTATACACTAGCTTGGTATCCACACTGGACGAGAATAAAAGACAATTTTGTTATTTTCCCAACGACCACTTATCAAGTCTACGGCTAGGAGTCAGTGTGAATTACAAGAAATGAACGGCAAAATTGTACGTGTATGAAAATGGGTGTTGATCACATGACTCCAGATACACACTGAATACGTGTAATATGGTTATAAGTTATATAAGGCGGTATGTAGGCGTCGTAGCGTTTTGCTCGGTGATATGATTAGGGGTCGTTGGTGTCATAGCATTTTGCTCGGTAATGTGATTAAATTGTTTAATAATTGTAACGCTTCGTTACAAATGTACCAAAGGGAAATTTTGGTTAGTCACATCCCTGGATACACAAAATAGTTTGTTTCGTTCTAATATGTATACCAAATGTATGGAAAATAAGAAAAGTCATTGGCTCAAAATTTTAGTAGAATAAGTACGATATTCAAATTGTTTTATGCTATGATACTTTGTTAAAGCGATTATTTTCCAAATTTTAATTGAGTTTAACATAAAATTATATCTCCAACATTTTATTGAAGTTAAAATCATCAGATAGTTATTTTATTTGTTAAAAAGTAAACTAAGAACGATAATAGTTACAAAATGTTTAAAAATAAGAAAGAGTTAATAAACATCTTCAAATTAAGCAAATTGTTAAGAACTTGTAGTATTTTTAGTATTTTTAAATACCAATGCCAAGAAATGCAAACATATCCAAATAAAATGGTGGGTACTGATATTTATTTTTTAGAATTACAGTTATACTCGTAGTCTTAATCAATATCATCCGAAATGTGTACTCTTTTCTCTGAATTTTTAATTTTCAAATTATTGAATAAAAAAAACCCGAATTGTGTACCAATTTTTAATGAATAAAAAGGAATATGAAAACAAAAAATCAGCTCCTATTTTTAGGTAGGTAATTCCTTCTTGCTAATTATATGTGGGTAAGTAAATGGCAATAAAAATACGCCTTTAAATTTTAATGAGTTGAAAACAAGCTCTTAAATTAAAAGGGTGTTTAAAAGCATTTGGTTAAACCAAAGTATCTATGTCACTTTAAGGTAAGTGGGCTTTTAAATATTTAAAAGCCTTTCATGAAATCGGTAATTAATCTTTTTGTATCAACTTGTTGTAAATGAAATTACACGATTAATCAAAGAAGCTTTAAATATCGTAGTTAAATGTCATTCATTTCATACATAAAAGAACTACGTTAGAGACACAATGATCTCAAGCAAGTTTCAGGAAAGATTATTCTTCAGTTGATAATATTTTTTCACTCACTTGCATTGCTAGGTCTTACCTTGACGGGGAAAAAAATGTATATGGATTCTTTGTTGATTTCAAGCAAGCTTTTGACTAAATCGATAAAAATGCCCATGCCTGGAAATGTCTACAAAAATGCTATGATACAAGGTCTTTACGCTTGGTCTAACTAGCTGAATACCCACAAATGATAGAAATGATGGAAATGATGATAAGCAAATTGCAAGTATATTGTCCACTGTAGTGCGTCGCGGTAAAAACCAACAAATGCAACATATTAATGTTCGGCAATGGAACAGGAAAATATGTTAGGCAAAAACAGACCTTGGAAAATTGACCGTTTGAAATCGTAAGGAATATACTCGTATATGTATGTATATAGTATATGTAAAAGTACTTACATATAACTACACAACTTTCTCTCAAAAATTATCTAGAAAGTAAACTCAAAGATTTAAAAAAGGCTATCAATTGCAACTGGAAGGACAAGTTAGGGGTTTTCCATAATTTGAAAATATTTCGATAAGTATAGAAAAATATGTGAGTGCCGGGACTCACGGTTAAGATGTGCAAACATCAACGTTCCTCCGGGTACCGACTTTTTGTTATCGAACGTTCCCAATAAACATACATAATACAAGATTACAAAATTAGATTGGTATCCTTCAAACACCCCACACATACTTATACATATTTGTTGCTTCTTGTTGCTGGCGATACAAAATCACAAGCTACAAGGTTAAAATATTAAATTGTAAGCTTTCCTAAGTTTTTAAATCATGAATATCTTGGCTCCCGTTAGTCGTAATGGACTAATTTTTTTTTTTAATTTGAAGAAAATTAGCAGGACTATAAGACAAGAATCCAATACTGAAAAATATTTACCGTAAAATACAGTTTTTTTCTCAATAACTATGAAAAAAAGATATTAAAAACAAAAAAAAAAAAAAAACGTTGAAACCAACGGTAACTTTTTATGTTTTTGCTCAAACATATTGAATTAAATGCAAGTTGATAGAAAATACTGTTATTAGCAATAGGTACAGTTTTTTATTTTCACTTTGCGGCATACTGGGGCTGAGATATTAATTAAAACATAAAATCATAAAACGCGTGGGTGCGCTGACTTACCTATGTTCAATAATTTATTACTCGGCTTTCGTTCATTGTAGAGTGTTGATTTTTTTTTAAATTGTAGGGAATTACAGGAACTTTAATAATAAAAAATAAAAATTTCATAGTTAAATGAGCTTTTTTCTTTATAATCACGAAAAAGTGATTTTTAAACAACAACAATTTATTTTAACTTACTATAACTTTTTTGTCATTTGTTTAAACAAATGTTTTTTTTTTATAACATAATAGATAATGTTATTAGGAATAAATACATGTTTAATTTTTGTTTGTAGAAGATAGTGGAGCCGAGATATTCGCAAATGACCAAAAAATGACACAAAACACATTTTTACCAATAACTTTGGTAAAAAAAGTTGTCATGTGGTGCAAATTTGGTTTTAAGCTTTTCTCATAAGCACCTATCGAGCCATAAAAAAAAATAGACCATGCCTCTGCGCGCAAGGTCAGGCCCTTTTTCATGACGCTTTGACTGGACTATAGAGGAGAAATTGAATTTTTGTTTAGCTCTAAAACTAACGGTACCCCCCATACACCCGTAATGCAAAATCTTATTTATCTCGAAAACGGCTCTAACGATTTTGATAAAAAAAAATTAGGTGTTATATTATGAACATAAGCTACATTTTGGTCAAACAAAATTTTGGGGCAAAATGTTATTAGGGGTACCTGCCATAGACCCGTTTTTTTTTTATTTTCGACTTTCTCATTAACGGCTCTAAGGATTTTAACCCAAAATTTTCAGCAGGAGTCCCCTTAAGTTAAAAATAATATTGTATATAAAAATATTCGAAAAAATATTTGTTGGGTTTTTTTGAAAAAAAAATTTTTTTTTCTTTTAAATCAATATCTTCAAAACCTATGAACGATTATTTTTTGAAATTATTTCCTAAAATCAATATTATTTAATACTTAAAATTCGCATCCCACATTTTGTTCTTGAAAAATTTTAGAGAAATTTCTTATATAAAAAATGTATTTAATAATAAAACGCTTTTTTAAAGTTTGTTTGCATAAATTCATACTTTTCTAGAAATCAGACGGCAATTTTATGCATTTGAACATTTTTATCTCATTAAATCCATGTTTTATATTTATAAAATGTATCTTAAAATTCAAAGTACTTTTACATAAGAGCAAGTTCGTGCGATCCAGTCGTGTATTTTATTTTTAAATCGCCCTGAATTTGAATTCTTAAGTCATGCCTATCACAAGCATCTCGCACACAAACAGTTCTGACCACTTTTTCAAGCGAGTTTGTGCGAGAAGACTCATATTGTTTGTTTCGAGGTTTTAAGAAAAAAATCAAACGAGTAAAATTTTGTTATTTCAGTACTTGTGTTGTGTGGTGCAACTTTTTGATAATTTTGGTGGCAATAATTATCAAGGAATAAACAAAACAACCGCACAAAATAGCTTTTACTGTGCGGACTAGTTCTCGCATCTCGAATCGCTTGTCGCATCGCTTCTCGCATCGCATCGCTGTGTCGCACTAACGTACGAGTAGCTTTAGACCCACGTCTACCTACCGCCGCCGCCGCCACCATCATAGAAGATGTTTACACACCAAAATTGATAAGTAACTTTCTCATAAACCTGCTAACACATGGCACACATGAATGGTTAAGAGTTGGCTCTCTATGAGCCGTACTAGCCTTAAAATATTTATTTCTTACACGATTATTTTGACATCTTTAAATGCGTCTCATAAAAAGCCACACTACAGGTGCTCGGAAAGCGTCCTAATAAATTTATGGTGGCATCCTATAAAACATATCAAAATCATCTTTGATAAAATAACGTAATTTTGCAAAAAAAAAAAATTGGTTAATTAGCACTTGTTAATTCTCAAAGTCCCCTGATGGTTCAAGGTTCTTAATATGCTACCACAGTGTTCAATCACACTGTGGAAAAGTGACACATATGTATGTAATAATGTGAAAAATTGTTTTTTGAAAGCACGAATATTAGATTGGAGCACTTTTCTGAGCTAAACGTTATCAGATTCTCTGTAGATATCCCACCAACGACCTACATATGTATGTATGTCTACAAAGAAAACAAAATTTACGAAACAATTGAGTCCTCGGTACGAGTAATAGACCACAACTCACAGCCCCAAGTATGGACCATTAAAGAGCTACACAAATTAGGTAAAGGATAGAAAGTTTTCCTCATACGTTTAGCTTTCGAAAATGTATCAACATTATACCGACATTATGTACGAAGTCATCTCCATCAACTGGAAAACGTCTGGTAGCTGAAAAGAATAATATTATTTTTGGCTTGAGCATTAGAATGTCCAGACTACTATTAATGGATGTAACTTTGTCGTTATAATCTGAAAAACCGTTCCTTCGATGAGTGCCGATTTCCTAATCTTTGCATAGTCAACTGCTTGTGATGAATTTGGCCGAGGGATGTAATAATCTTCCAATGATATTTGGATTAGGTAGTTCAAGGGCCATCCAGATTACATATTATCAAACATTTAAGTTGTGTGCTATTAGCCGGTGGTCATTGGAAAATAGTAGTAGGAAGAAATACTGTTCAAAAAAAAAAAAAGTAAATACTGAACCCATGCAAAAATTCCCATACAAAGTCCCTCCTGCAATAATAAATACACCTTGGTACATATGAAATAGCCCTCTACATCGCGGCCTTCAAAAAGAAATGATCACAAAAGTGGTGTTTTTTAACACGGTGTATCATATAATCAGCGACTTCGAAACCCTACCAACTACGAAATGGAAACCGTCTTAAATGTTCGGAGACTTTTAAAAGGGTTAGTTGCCCCCCCCCCCTTCCACTTTTTCCAACATATTTGGTTTTTAACAATGTCTTTTTGAAAACTCCGACTGGTTTTTGTTTTTTGTTCTGTTAGAATCTATTGTTTTACGGAGTGATTTCATTTATCCAGTTTTCGGTTTTGGTCGAAACTTACCAAAGAACGTGCTTCCAACTTATGAAAACGTTATTCTCTGTTTTTTTGTGGATAAGTCGGAATAAAGCAAAAGAATATAAAAACTCGGTTTCGAATACATGTGAGGAAATAAGTGAAAAATTAATTAAGTTGTGGGAGTTAGCGTCGATACCAGCCGTTATAGACTAGCGTTCGATTTCAAATAAAATCAAAAATTACCATGAGAAATACAGAAACTTAATGAAACCTTACAAATCGAGAAAAGACGTAGAGTCCTATAAAAATCGCATTATGATTTTTAAAGATCAATCTCGTTGTCTCTTTGATATCGCGATATGTAAATGTAAGGATTTGAGATCATGCCAATGTGAAACACAATTCAAAGTTCCAGTGCGAGAGAGACAATTTTTGTTGGACCAACGAACCGAACGGAAAAAGGTAATACGAGTAAGTAATGTCAATGTCAAAGCCAAAGTCACAAAGCAGATTTCAGAAAGCCTTAAAACAAAAAGAAGTCATAATACATCACAAATAAAACGTGCCACTACATCGACATCACAATCCTTTTTGGAACAAACACCTTCAAATAGTAGGGCTTTCACATCTGAAATTCAAAACCATGAAATACTGCCGTCACCGCCTCCTCCTCATAAAGCAAGAAACTCAACCTTATCATCCGTATCATCACCGGAATCTTCTTTTGAAATATCTGAAACTCCGATTGGTGCAGATGAAGAACATTTAACGAAACAGAAAATCGAGAACTTATCGACAGTTGCGAAAGCTCTCGACAGATTTGGAATTTCGGACAGGGCAGCAGCTGCAATTGTCTCAGCTACTCTTCAAGATGTTGGAATGATTTCAAAGGACAATTTTACCAATGTTGTAGATAGGCACAAAATCACAAAATCAGATGTGCCCGTAAGAAAGAGAGGGCATCGTTATCATCTTTGTCACTATCAATGTCATTTCAAGAGCTTCAGTTTGGGATATATTTTGACGGAAGAAAAGACAAAACACTCAGTATGATAGATAACAGACGAAAATCAATTGTTGAAGAGCAGAAAAGTTTAGTGAAAGAGCCTGGATCTGAATACTTAGGACATCTCTCCCTTCCAAATGGAAAAGCTGAAACCGTGAGTAAAAAATTGAAGGAGTTCTTCGATGAAAAGGGGATTGATAAATCAAAAGTTGTGGTTATTGGAACTGATGGCACAGTTATAAACACAGGATCGAAGGGAGGTGCTATCCGTGTCGTTTGGAACTAGAAGCTATCAGGTCAAGAGAAGTAAATTTTCGCTCTTACAAAGCCAACCCAACCGAGGAAAATCGGAAAAAGTTTAAACAAGTCAGAAACCAATGCAACGCTGTTATAAAGAGAACCAAATTCTTACATGAACAGAAATTAAGGCAAAAAATTCTGCAATGTCCCAAAGGCTGTAGAAATTTTTGGTCATTTGTCAAGAACGTAAAAAATTCAACTTCATCTTCGGTTCCAACGCTCATCTACAATGACAAACCAATAACTAGCTAACTAGCTCTTTAGAGAAGGCAAATGTTCTTGCAGCTCATTTTGCTGCGAGCTCCATGTTGACTGTTAGCAACATTGCCCCTCCTGTACTTGAGAACGTAAATCATTCAATGGGACAGGTATATTTCCGCACTCGTACAGTTGCAAGTGCCTTCGAGATCTTGATATACGAGTAAACAAATCCGCTGGTCCTGATGGTTTACCCCCATTCTTCTGAAGAGGTGTTCTTCATCGCTGGCAAAACCATTACGTAAGCTTTTCCATCGCTCCTACTGTTCTGGAATCTTCCCTAGAAGATGGAAAACAGCATTTGTCCAGCCTGTTCCTAAATAAGGTGACCCTTCCTCCCCATCGTCCTATCGACCAATTGCACTTAAGTCCCTTCTTTCCAAGGTCATGGAATCGCTGATAAATCATCAGCATAAAAAATATCTCGAAGATCGACAGCTTCTTAATGAACGGCAATACGGCTTTCGCAGCAATCGTTTCACTGGTGATTTGATGGCATATCTCACCGAAGAGTGGAACAGATCTTTACATTGTTTTGGAGAAAGTAAGATTATTGCGCTTGATATTTCTAAGGCATTTGATAGAGTTTGGCACCAGTCTCTCTTATCGAAAATGCGTGCATTTAGCATCAACGGAACCCTTATTCTTTGGATAAGAAGTTACCTTCTAGACCGTTGAATACATGTTATATTGGATGGTTTTAAGTCTGATCTTCACAAAATAAATACTGGTATTCCCCAGTGCTCCGTTTTGTCTCCGACTTTCTTCCTCATTTTAATAAATGATCTCTTGTCTGAAACTTCTAATCCACGTCCCAAATTCACGTCCATCTCCTTCGGAAGTGGAATTGCAACGGTACCGTATGATAAGCTCATTAAACTCCGATCTTTACAGCATTGTTAAATGGGGTAAAAAAAACAGTGTGGAGTTTAATGGTTGGAAAACTCAACGCTGTCTATTATCGTTGAAGCAAATGTTCCCCTTATGCCATTGTCGCTGAATGGCACTTGCATCGAAGAAACCGAAAAGCTATCAGTACTCGGTATGTGTGTTAACGACGATCTTCGTTGGAATGATCACATACTCGAGACCGCCAAGAATGCTGCTAAATGCTTAGGATTTCTATATCGATGTAAGAAATTTTTCACCCCTTCTGATCTGGCTACCATTTATAAGGCGTATATACGTCCAAAACTCGAGTATAACTCACACCTTTGGGCAGGCGCTGCTCAATCTTCTCTCCATTTATTGGATAGAATTCAAAACGGAGCGTTAAAACTGATTGGAAACAGAGCTATAATGGATTCATTCCCATCTCTTGAACACCGTTCGAATGTTTCATGTATTTCCCTGTTTTATCGCTTCTTTCACAAGCAATGCTCACTCGAAGTAGCCAGTTGCATTCCTCCCCTTTATCAATTCACCCGTGATACCCGCTTCGCTAGGAATGCTCATCAGTTCACCCTTGAGCCTAACTTTGGTCGTACCGTCATATAGAGATTCGTTTTTTAGTCGCACAACAGGATTATGGAATAACTTACCCGGCACAGTTTTCCCTTGCCATTTCAATTTGCAAACATTCAAAATCAATGTTCATCGACACCTCCTTTCTTGCCCCTCCTAATTTCCCCCTCGCCCGTGCTGTGTTTAAAACATTATAAGGGTCTCGTAACATACCCTTGAGCGCGAGTATATTATAAAAAAAAAAAAAAAAAAAAATATTTTGACGGAAGAAAAGACAAAACACTCAGTATGATAGATAACAGACGAAAATCAATTGTTGAAGAGCATATAAATTTAGTGAAAGATCCTGGATCCGAATACTTAGGACATCTCTCCCTTCCAAATGGAAAAGCTCAAACCGTGAGTAAGAAATTGAAGGAGTTCTTTGATAAAAAGGGGATTGATAAGTCAAAAGTTGTGGTTATTGGAACTGATGGCACAGTTATAAACACAGGATCGAAGGGAGGTGCTATCCGTCGTTTGGAACTAGACCTGGGAACATCTTGATGGAACTACAACCGGACCACGAAGCTTCACAGGACCTTTGGGAAACAAAATGAAAGATTGTGAAAATTTATCGTTAGTGCCATTTCAATCTATTCAATGTAACCTTCCAGAAATATCAAACATTAATGATTTCAGCACTGATCAACGATACTTGTTTGAAATTTGTCAAGCTATCAGTTCAGGAATTTGTAGTGACAGTTTAAGAAAAAGAAATTTGGGAAAAGTCGTCCATTCAAGCTGACTTACAACTGGAAATCGAATATTGAGGTTATATGTTTCTATTGTGACTCCATCTGAAAATATGCTTTTGTTGGTCAATTTTATAATGCAAGTCTATGCGCCAATGTGGTTCTAAATAAGAACTAGACCTTACTGTATGGATGCCGCTCGAAACCTTCACAAAACTATAATGTTGACCGCAGGTATCAATAGTTGATTATGTTATTCAGAGAAATGTCTACTTCGGCCATCCGGAAAAGAAGCTTTAAGAAGAGTTAAAAAAAAGCACGACAGCAGCTTGGAATATCCTCAAATTCGGTGCGGTCTTTCGTTTTGCGGAAGTTTAACGTTAATGCTGAGGACTACATTGACATAATCGACTGGAATATGGGTATTTTATGTGATGCACCAATATTAAGAATCATTAGCTTGAATGTCATAAGTGATTGCATTCAAAATCCTAAATTGATTGAAACTATTATTTTGCCGTGCATAAAGGATTACCCTTGTCATACTCAAGCGACGCACGGAGCGTTGCGTTAAAATTGTAACTGAAGATGAGACAAGAGTCGAATCGCGAAAAAAATGCCGTTTTTTTTTTTAATTCTAAAAAAGATTTCAAAATTTTGTAACTATTTTTTCAAACTTTCACTTTTTTTTTAATTTTTGTTTTAACTTTTTTTTTTATATTTCATTTTTTGTTTTTGCTTTAACTATTCTTCATTATTATCAATAATAAATATTAATACCACTAAAAAAAATCGAGCCACCCTAATATGCATGTTGGAAACGACATAAGATTCATGTATTTTTTGACACTTATAAGAACCATCGTAATTTTGTTGTAGCTCGTATTAGGGCTGCAAAGCGACTTATGAAAACTTCCTTAATCCTGAAGCACAGTGTGGGAAAGCTCTTTGGCAAATGCAATGGAAACTGGGCCTTGTTAAACAGCTGTCGAGGGTAATTGTGAACGCAGATTCCAATACTCTCAACTCACAGTTTGTGTCAGTTGTTGTGCAGTCAATAAATCAAGATCAACAACTGTTTACTGACCAGTTTAATGAAGCTGATGACAGTGCATTCACTATTTTGCTCAATTAACCGATGAAGACGTTGTTTTTCGTGCTGGAAGGAAATTTAAAAGTGCCCTCTTACTTGTTGTCGACGATATTCGCAAAAACTTCGACGCTAACTGACCTAGATTCCTAACGTTGTTGGACTTCTTAAAAGCGTTTGATACAGTTCTATTTTATTCTATTCTCTATTCTTTAGCAGTCCAACTTTTGGGTTCGTACTAAGATGGTCGCCAGCAATTAGTAGCTGTTGGAAATGATATGATATGTTCCACAGGGCTCTATTCTCAGTCCTCATTTGTTTTTACTCTATGTAAGCAAAATTCCTCAAATAATTAAACATTGTACTGATATTTGCTGACGACGTTCAAGTAATATTTTTTTATTTATTAAACATTTATTGTTTCGTAATACGTAATCTGTTCAATTTTAAAATCACCAATTTAAATTCGGTGGCAAATATTTCGTGATAGACCATATTCGGCCTTCCCTATCTATAATCGTTATTCAATGTTAAATAAAAATTTCGAGGTTAAATTGTCGCACAAAAGCATAACCTGCCCTTTATATAGTTTCGCCAACATCGTTCTACATTGTTCCCTCAACACAAAAAGTCCATCGCTTCTCTGGAAAATCCAAGGTAAATTTATATAAATTTTTCCTCCATTTTTTTTTTGCTCGATTTTATTACAGCAATTTGAAGTAATAAAGTAATAAAGTGTCACCCATAGAATTTCTGTGAAATTTGCTGCGAAGTATTAATCAATAATTTTAATAGCAATTATTATTGTTATGATCCCTAAACGATTATTTGCTATGGCATTGGCAGGGGAGTTTAGCGAGGTGTTAAAGTGTTCTTCTGCCAAGAGCAATAACAGCTGATGGTATTGATTTTATGTAAATGTGTCAAAACATTATAACACACTGCCAAAATGGCAAGGAATCAAGGTTTAAATTTAAAATTATTGCAAGTGAAAAATGAAATACGAGCTTGAATTTTGTATAATTTATATGAAATTACTGCGAATCGTGTATAATAATATTGCAACGAACGTTTTTTTTTGTGGGCTTGTTCATTTTTGTAGGGTGATTTGGGTGTATTGTGTATTGGGATGAAATGAATTCACTGACCTACATAAAATTAAATTCAACAGAAGAAAAAATTATTTGATAGAACGTTTTCGATGAAAGGTGTACGTTAACAGAGAAATACTGCGATTTATTTTAAACAGAAATGCAATTCGATTGCGTAAATGAAAATGTAATTTTTTTAGTTAAATATTAATTTAAAAAGAAATATTTATATGTATGAATTCGGGAAACTGTGTAAATAAACTTCGAAATAATTGAAATACTACGAAAATATTTTGTGATGCATTGTGCTCGAAGTAACATTTACTGGAGGTGATAAAAGGTGGAATACAGAGGACTTTATTGCAAGGCCAGATATCATTTTGTCATAATTGGTAAAATCAACTGATTTTATGATTTATATGAATATGCTGTCTCAAAATGGCCAAGAAAACGCTAAGTTATAGCCGAATTAGTACGAAGTTAAAACTGTTTTACTATGATACTTGGTTAAAACTAGGTTTTTCCAAATTTTAACTGAGCTTAGCATTATACATTCTCCAACATTTTATTAAAGAAAAAATCATCAAATAGCTATTTTATTTTATTTTATACATCACGTTAAATTTATGTGACACTTTGACGTTTAAAAACGTCAAAAAATGTTTCGTTTTTGCGTGAACTGTCATTTCCTTGGGTGTGTTCGGAAGCAATTTTTTAAAAAAATTGCCTTAACACGATAAAAGTTATCAAATGTCTTAAATGAAGAAAAATTAAGTAAACTACTACAAACTAAACTACAAACTAATACCTTAACAATATTCTGTGTTTAACTACAGATTTAGTTTAAGTTTAAGCCGAGCAGTACATTGCTCGATATTAATCTCATATTATATTATCTCATTGTTTCTCATTGTTTCATTTAATCAAACAAACCCTAACCAATAACCTTAATAATGCCGTCTAGCTACGATTCGTTAAGTTTCGTTCGATCGCAGTCACTCGGAGCGCAATTGAATTTGACAAATGTAGAAAAAAAATACAAAGTTAACACAGCTGTCAAATCGCTTGATGCTAATGCCTTATTCATGTCACCTCTGCGAGCAATAACCTACCACTCAAATTGTTCATGCAGAATGCCAATCGTTGGGTGCGCCGTTTTGCTAGAATGTCGTCTAGGTCCATAGGGTTAAATTTGGGCCATCAGAAATTAGTTATAATCTTCTGGAGCGCTTGTCCTTGACGATGACCGCCTCACCGACGTCGTTTGCGAAAAACGACGAACCAATAACGCCGCCAACCCAAAATTCACTCCAAACGGTATCTTTTTGAGGATGCACTGTGACATGGTGAACCTCGTGTGGGTTGATGTGATAAGTGTGATGAGAAGAGTTTTTACCCAATATTGAGGTCCTCTTCCAAAATATCCGAAGCCCAGTTAGCGAACAAATGGCGCTGTCTATTGTTATGAACTTTGAGCTCGTTGGCAGGTTGGAAAGACCAAGAAGTTATACAAACGTTGGCTGATTGAATTCCGATTCAGTCGTCTCAAATTTTGGCACCAAGCTTTGAAGAGTCGACTGTGAAATGCCACTACGTCTACTGTAAAATGGGCGCAACGCTTACAACATTTGCACAGACTAACACACATTTTGATAAAAAAGTTTTCACATTTGATCGTGTAACTTGTAACTTGTCATGGTGTTTTCTCGTGTTGGTGTTGTCTCGTTGAATTTGTAACCTTAACCACCTCAACTTTAGAAAAGGGTAAAGATGACGACGCTGTCTAAACTGATTTCAGTAAGGCCTGTGAAGAAATTTCACTTAGACTATTCTTCTTAAGCTTTTCACCCTTAGGTTTTGAACCTATCTTCTAGAGATGGATGTCTTCCTGCCTTTAACACGGTTACTACAAAATTAGTTTCAGATCTATCCACTCCAATGATTTCTAACCTACCTCCGAGGTCCCACAAGGCAGTCACTGAGGTCCTCTCCTTTTTATCTACGCCGACCATACCAAGTTTTTCAAGACTATTCCTTCCACGCATGATTCTATTCTTCTCGAGATAGTTTCTCTATCTGGTGCTTGAAAAATTGCTTGGAGCTAAATGTTTCAAACTGAGAACTAGGCTTTGTGAAACGATGGTGCAATGAATTATCTGATCCCTACGTGACATAACCTTTGTTCGACAGTTCTTCCATACAAAAAGTACCTTTCACTATTTAGCTCAAAATTTAATTCCAAATATAAAGCAATCCACTTAGAGGCCATAACTTTTTATTCGTTTCCATATTTTCAGAACTCGGAGGGGACCTGGTCCAAGACAAACATCTTTACATCCTTTTTTCGCCATTATAAAAAGAAGTTCTATTTGGTGGCTTTATTAAAAGAAAAAGCCATTTAAACCCCAAACTGCAATATTGTAGTTTCTTTCCGAAACATAATCAAGATGAACAAAAAGTTTCATTTAACTGCAGTAATGATCATTTAAAAAATATAAAATGTGCTTTAAGGAAATTTTCGTCGTCCAGTAAGATAAGAAGTTCTACAATTACATTGAGTCAAAGCATTTGATAAGATAGCCTAAAGGGTTCTTTATAAAATGTGATTATCGTTTCGCAGCTTTAAACTTCGCAATTAGATAGTCTCCTGCGGCCATTCATAATTTAAGTAAAGAACAATTCAGAACAGCTTTTTTCATTTAATGAATCTATTTATAAAATAAAATGCATCACCGAAACCCTTGGAGATCAAAGCTTTATAGTTTGGTTAAAGGATGAAGATGTATGACGATGGTTCTATAAGGTAATGAGTAGTTTTTTGAATGAGGAAATGGGGGCCAAAGTAAAAGAAAATACTTAAAAGATTAGATTTTTGCTTAAATTTTTGAGCTCATGTTTTCCTACTGAAAACATATAAATGAATTGATTTTTTTTCCAAAGAAAAACACAAACAGAAAATAACCGAATACAACGACGAAAAAATCAATTTGAAATGGCATTACATTCGCCACGAAAAAAAATCTGAACTTGCCAACAGAAAACCGCATTAGTTTCTTTATTGAACTGTCATAGTTTGATGTGTGATCAGAAGCAGTTTATTAAAAAAAAAGCCTAGGCAATTAAAAGTGTTTAAAATTAAGAAAAAGGTTGTAAACTACATATTTTGACCAGTCTGTCAAAACAGTCAATAGTCAATACACCTTAACAGTAGATTGGTTAAAAATTTGCGTCAATGTTATTTGAAATGCTAAGAAGGTGTAGAAGGTTTCTTGGGTAGATTTTGGCGGCCATGTTGTTTTGATGACATATGCCAAATCTTCGGTTTATTATTCAATTAGTGATGTCAAATCACTATGCACGTAACATGATTGAACAGCACAGTCAAATGATAAAACTTAATTATCAAAAGGACCGCCAAGAATTCTTAAGTCAAGCGAACGCAATATCGGCCGAGAAGATCGCTGCGATCTGGTTTGAAAGCGTATAGCAGAACCCGAGGCAGTCGATTCCTCGTCGTAAACAAGCACTTGGCCTTTCGCAGACTTCAACTTGGCGAATTTTGCGTCGTGACTTGGATCTTCACTCGTACAAAATCCAACTGATCCAGGAGCTCAAAATTTGTGGCCATAGACAACCCGGCATTTGCTTTCTGACTCGGCTACGGGCCGTTTGAAAGAGGACCACACTTTTGGGCGAAGAGTGGCATTTTGACATGAATGGCTGTGTTTGTTAACAAGGACAATCTCCGTATTTGGGACGACATCAACCAATATTATTTTCACTATTTGGTGTAAATTTTGGACCGGCTGCATCGTTGTTCCGTACTTTTTCGAAAACAACATTGGTGAGGTGATCATTGTTCATCGCGGGCACTACAGAACGATGATAAACAATTTCTTTTAGCCCAAATTGAACCATATGGACCTATACGACATGCCATACATTAAACGCCACGATTCACATTCTTCATGAGGTGACGTTAATTGGCCACCAAGATGATGTGATTTGACCCCGCTCGACTTTTTCTTGTGTGGTTTCCTGAGGTCCCAGGGTCTATGCGAATAAACCACAAGAAATCGATGGCCTGAAAGTAAACATAACACAGGCCATCACTCTAATTCATCCGGGTATATGTGGAAGCGTAATTCGCAATTATACCACTTGGATCCGTTCCACCGTAACAAGTCAAAGCGGGAGCATGAGTCCTATCTCAATATCTCATCCTATATAACAGGTGGATCACAGAAAATTGTAATCAATAACTCTTTCTCGAAATATATAAATTGTATCTCAGGTGTTCCTCAGGGAAGCCATTTAGGTCCCCTTTTGTTTAATATTTTTATAAATGATTAAATATATGTTATTAGATAATTAAATTGGCTTCTCTATACTGATGATTTGAAATTAGTCCTTAAAATGAAAAGTGTTAATGATGACACCTCTCACAATTAGATACTGATCGGTTTTCTGAATGGTGTTATTTCTTTCTCAACGGAGCCGTAATGCAATTTTATATTTACACAATTTTAATTTTTTATACTGGCATTCCAATTTTTTTTCTTATTACTGTCTTAAATAAAATGCACGACTGTGTTGCACGAACTTGCTCTTATGTAAAAGTACTTTGGAATTTAAAATACATTTTATAAACATACGGAGGCTGTTTGAAAAGTTCTCGGCCTAACATAGAAGACGTTGTTTTAATAAATAAATTTTAATTCCTCAAATAGCCTTATATATATAATAATTGTATGTGAAGTTTCATTAAAATTGGTCGCGTACTTATATCAGTGCAATGTTTTGTTTGAACGAACCTATTGCTAACAACGAAAATGGCAAAAAAATGAAATTAGAGCCGTCATTAAATATTTGGTCAAAAAGAATATGACACCAAATCAAATTAAAGATGACTTTGATGAGACATTGGGGGAATCTGCACCTTCGTATTCCATGGTCAAAAAGTGGGCAGTCTTATTTAAACACGGCAGACAGAGCGTCGAAGATGATCGCAGAAGCGGAAGGCCAACAACATCCACCTCTTCAGAAAACGTCGGTAAAGTTCATAAGATGGTTTTAGACGACCGAAGGTTAAAAGTGCGAGAAATAAGCAACATAATGGGGATCTCTTCTAAGCGGGATTACCACATTTTGACCGTAGAATTGGGGTTGAAAAAAATGTCCGCAAGGTGGGTGCCGCGTTTGCTGAGCGAAGAATAAAAATTCAATCGAGTTGAAATCGCTAGAGAGAATCTAGCGTTATTTCGGAGGAATACCAGCGATTTCTTGAGAAGATTCATTACCACTGACGAAACATGGATTCATCATTATATTCCTGAGACAAAAGAACAATCAAAACAATGGAAGCATAGCGGTTCTCCTCCACCGAAGAAAGCCCAGTCGTGTGCTTGAGCTGGGAAAGTGATGGCGTCAGTCTTTTGGGACTACAAGATAATTATTTTTATTGACTACGTTCCCAAGGGCCAAACTATCACTGGTCAATATGTTGGATAAATTGGCTAAAAAAGTTGCCGAAAAAAGACCAGGATTAGCCAAAAAGAAGATCGTTTTTCTTCAGGATAAAGCTCCAGCACACAAGTCGGTTGTTGTCATGGCTAAACTCCATGAACTTCGATTTGGTGTATTGAACCATCCCCCTTTTTCACCTGATTTGGCACCATCAGACTATTACCTCTTTCCTAATTTAAAAAAAAATTCGCCTGGACGCAAATTCTTCACTAACGAGGAGGTGATTGCTGAGGCGGAGCGGTTTTTCGAAGAGTTGGAGGAATCGGCCTATAGAATGGGTATAGAAGCACTGGAACACAGATGAAATAAGTGCATTGATATAAGAGGAGAATATGTAGAAAAAGATTAAAAAAAAGTTTTAAAATTTATTGCGTTTTATTGGTTAGGCCGAGAACTTTTCAAACTGCCTCATAAGACATGGATTTAATGATATAAATTGTTCAAATGCATAAAATTGCCGTCTGATTCCTGGAAAAGTATTAAAATAATGCAAATTGAGTTTAAAAATCGTTTTATTATTTAATTAATTTTATATATAAGAAATTTGTTTAAGTTTTTCAAGAACAAAATTCTGGATGCAAATTTTAAGTATTTAGTAGATAGTTCATATAATTTTTAGGAAATATTTGCAATAAATAAATCGTTTACACGTTTTGAAGATATTGATTTTTCAAAAAAAAAAAAAATTTAAGTTTTTTTGCAAAAACCCAAGAAATATTTTTTGGAATATTTTTATATACAATATTATTTTAAATTTAAGGGGGGGTTAAAACCGTTAGAGTCTTTTTCCTGAAATTCTTTTTAGCTAAAATGTAGTGCAACTTTTTTATCAAAATCGCAAGAGCCGTTTTCGAGACAAATCAGATTTTCCATTACGGGTCTATGGGGGGTACCGTTAGTTCTGGAGCTAAAAAAATCAATTTCTCCTCTAGGGAATCACCGAAGACCCTTAAGTATCCAATTTGAAGAAAATATCTCCAGTAGTTTAGGCTGTACTTTGTTCTTATCTACTTTTTGTTTATGTAAATTATTTTATCGAGTTGCAATTTACTTAAATGTTTTTATAAATTGAAAATAAAACATTTATTCATTTTCGGAATCTCAAAACATCAGGTTATGGGCCTTATCACTAAGTAAAATATTTGAGGACTTGATAACAAAAAGATGTCTGAAATGAAGCAGAATATTGAAAAGCTTCGAGGGAGAGAAAATGTCGAAGACTGGAAATTTTCAGTGGCAGCCTATTTCCAAATGAAATAAAATGCACGACTGGGTCGCAAGAACTTGCTCCAATGTAATCGACTGGGAATTTTAAAAACGAATGTTATTAGAGAAAACTGTTCATAAGGATAAAGTTAATTTTTAAATTCTTTTAGTAGTAACAGAATGCTATGCAAATATGAATTTATGCAAGAACAAAAATTATAAGTCCTTGTAGTGGTTTCTTTAAAAGAAGCTTTTATATACAAACTTTTTAAAAGCTTTTTAAGAAAAAATTTTGGTACCCTAATTTAAAGTTTTTATTATTGTTCGAATAAAAATTAAATTTACGAAAAGAAATATTGACCCGTTTCGGAGATATCGAATTTTCAAAAAAAAGAAAAAAAATACATTTTTTTTTCAAAAATTCAAAAAATATTTATTTTAAAGTTTTGAAATGCAATGTGTTTTAGACCTTTTAGAAGCTTCCCTATAAAATTTTTTATTAAGATCCGTTATGTGGATAATGAGAAATTCAAAATTCGAAAAAATGGTTATATGGTAGGTACAAGCTGTAATATCTTAATTTCAACATTTTTTTATTAAATTAAAGATCGTAAAAATTAATTGAAAGAAAAAAAAATTTTCTCAAAATTCTAGGTGCCGTTTTCGAGAAAAATACGATTTTTGAAAACCTTTTTTTTTAATTTTTTAGCATTTGTATGGTAGGTACCTTTATTTTTAGGTAAAATAAAATTTTTTTTTGACATTTTGTAGATTATATTGAGAAACTTTTATTTATCAAGTTTAAAAAAAATCTAGCATGGGGTTTTCAAAATATTGAGTTTAAAAAAAAAAAATTTTGAAGTTTTTTTTAAAAATCCAAAAAAAATTTTATTGAAAATTTGAGTACACAATTCTATTTATGTTCTTGGGGAGCTTTAGCAAAAAAAAAAATGGTCAAAATCGGTTGAACCGTTTTTGAGAAAATCAAAAACTAAAAAAATGGTTCCATGGGGGGTACCCTCAATAACCATTTTTCTGAAAAATTTTTTCAACCAATACCTAGATTTAATTAAATGAAATTTTTCTGTATCTTTATTTTTAAAATCTGTTTAACAGTTTTTGAGAAAAAAAAATGTTTATAAAATTTCGAAAAAAATTCGTATGGGGGGTACCGTTATTTTTGGTCTTAAAAAAAAAAGAAAAAAACGTGTGGGGGGAAAAAATTAAAAATGATATCTACCAAGTTTAAAGAAAATCGGCCTAGTCGTTTAGCCTGTAGTCGAACAGACAGACAGACAGACAGAATTGCGAGACCCACTTTTATAGTCCTCGCTATCATCGTAATGTCAACTTTGATCAAAATCTCGAGTTCGATTTTTTTTACGAATGCATAACTTGCCTTATAGTACCTATGAGTCGCAAGTAAAAACTGTAGAATGCTGTTTCGGATAATGAAGCGGATGCAACGAACCGGTGCAGGGAAATAAGTCCACGGGAACTAAATCCACTGAGGGACTAAGTTCTCACTTGAGGTGGGAAATAAGTCCACGGGAACTTAGTCCACTGATGGACTCAGTTCTCACTTAATGGGAACGAAATCCACTTTACTAAAGTGGTCTTTGTTCCCATGCAAGGTGCGAAATTCGTTACAAGAAACTGTGGATTTTAGTTCCATTTGAATGTGAAATAAATTCCCATGTTAAGCCATGGGAACGACACGTATAAACAGTGAGGTATGTAAGGGGGGGCATGCTGCCCCCCTGCAACCCCCCTGCTTAGGCACACTATAGGATTTGGGCTAAGTGCGAGGTTGGGTGTATACAAAGTTTCTTTAGCAGTTAAAGAATCTGGAAAATAACCAACATAAAATCAATAAGTTTTTGTTGTTGGAAATTCATTCCTACTTTATACTTTCGAGTGTGTACTAATTTCCCATAAGAAAGTGGACTTAGTTCTCACTTAATGGGAACAAAGACCACTTTAGTAAAGTGGATTTCGTTCCCATTAAGTGAGAACTGAGTCCATCAGTGGACTTAGTTCCCGCGGACTTATTTCCCACATCAAGCGAGAACTTAGTCCCTCAGTGGACTTAGTTCCCGTGGACTTATTTCCCTGCACCCAACGAGAACCATTTTCAAATTAATTTAGGAAGATGTAAATAAATTTAACCCAAACGTAAATTGTTTTAAATTACATATTAGTATATCAGTTTAAACTTATTTTCATATAGTTTTAATAAGCTTGAGGTTGGGTTTTATCTATTTCAATTTAGGTTAAATTGATTTTAAATTTTGAAATTTTGCTTCCCGTGCAAAGCCGGGGTTCATCGCTAGTAAATAAATTTATTTTCATATGTACCTCATACATACTTGTTTTATTCTATTTCAACATCTATCTGTCCTTATTGAGAAATCTTAAACTTTGTATGGAAAAGTACAGTTTCAGCCACAGTTGTTGGACACTATTAAACTTTTTGGAGAAGATACGAGTACTTTAAATTTACAAATGGAGAGTTTTAGATTTTTTAGTTTTAGTTTGTACATATATGTACCTGTAATTCAAAAATATTCTTATCGTTGTTGAAAATGATAAGCTTTGTAGATATTTACATATTCAAAAACAAATTCGCTGCGGAAAGCTCCAATTTACTGCATTTCTTTTGGTGATATAGTGCACAATTATTTGTCGAAGTGGCAATACTCATAATAATTTGAAATAAGCGTTTGGCATTTAGATACGATCCAGAAGTGGGAGTCGATTGCGCCATGGTTGAATCAGTTTACTTTGAAACCATGCTTTGAGGTTTCCACATGATCCGCGAGAATTATGTGCTGCGAGTGGAACTGGCAATTTATCACAATTGAAATCGCCACTAAAACCAATGGCATCATTGCTTTCTGGCCAAGAACTTCGATGGAAGAATTTCTTGCAGAATATTAAAAATTACAATACTTGTACATAATTCTTTCCAAATGACACAATTAAATTATTTATATTTATATTTGATGATAAATAAAATAAAAAATAAACCGTATAGTGTTTTTAAAATTCTCGAGTACAAAATAAACAAAAATACGAATACGCCCATTTTTAATTTTTAAATATTTTTCTTCATAAACTTCTAAAGTTTTCTGTTGTCTGAAACATCACAACTTAATAAATTTAAATTTTAAAAAGTCAATACTTGACCTGCCGCCCACTATCCATTAGAATCCCATTTTACCCATTGCAAACTGTTAATTTTAGAATTAAAATTCCATTAGCGTCTTAAAAACGTCAAGACTGTTGATGAACAACTTCCTTTCCAAGCCAATGAATTGGGCTGTAGTTGTGTAGGTTTACATATATATATATATTTTTTTATTCGGTTAAATCAATTCAATCAAAAAGATAAACAGATATGGATGACGTGTTGATTCTCCAGATACGTTTTAGCTTAAATTGAGGAAAAAAAAAAACTTTTTTGTTTGAATAATAAGTTATTCATTCACGAATGAACAAACATATGTATGCGAGTGTGAGTGGATGTGAATGTTATTTACACTCTTGTGGGTGTTTGCCAAAATCTGGGGGTGGAAATCTGTTGCTTTCAAATAGAAATTTCGACATTTTGTTTTTTTTTTTTTTCATAAATATTGCAAAATACCAAATACAAATACAATGAAACAAAAAATGAGTGGGGGCTTACACGCATATACAAACATATATGTGAAAGAAAGTGAAGGTATGGGTTGCGTAGGTCTTATACAAAATTCATTTTGCTCATTTTCTATTCAGGAATCGTTGCAGGGAATCTGATTTATTTCTCAATCGGAAGGATTTGATTTCTATCTTATAAAAGATTAAGAAAAAAAAACACAAGAGAGAACGGTCGATTTGAATATGAAGTGGCAGTGGAGGTAAGACAGAAATCCCTTATAATCAATGAAATAACTGATAGATACATTTCAATCTGTCTAACTGAGTGACCAAAAAATATGCCGAATCTTGTAATTTTAAATATTTTTATTTGCTTTCGTACAAAAAATATTCAAAAATAATCCAGCAAACGCTTAAAAAATTCATCTTTTAAAATCATATACCTGCCTTTTACAGGGTGGCGCAAAATTAATCACCCTATCGGAAGACGTTATAATTTCTGAAAATGGCGTCGTACGTCAATCATATTTGACATTTGTGAACTAGATAGCTGCAGTATACAAACAAACAAACAATGGAGCCCTACATATACTCCGAAATAGCGTGGAATAATTGTGTCGATTTTTTTGACCAATAATAATCGGTCGATGGTGTTAGCGCAGCGTGAATTTCGACATAGATTTCCTAATCGTGTCGGGCCAATTGGGCAAACATCCCGACACTTAACTACTTGACTCGAACAGACTGGAACCACAGGAGACCATGCATGCGGGTCCGCCACCGGACTGGTCATTCGGCCGAGAATATCGCGGCTAAGAACTAAGAAACATCAAGTAGACGACGGACCACGCAATTGGACATCACCAAAGGGACGCTACAGCGAATTTTTGTGAAAGACTTCCCGTACAAATTGGAAACAGTGCTTCAGTTAATGCCTGCTGTTCGTCCGTCGCGTGTGAATTACTATCAAGCAGTCCTGAATCTCAACAGCGATGTCGAAAATCATCATTTTTCCACCTAAGCGGTTACGACAATTAGTGAAATCTTCGATTCTGGAGCACTGACAATCCGCGTGTGATAGCCATAACATTCACTCAAAGCCACTGTGATTATTGGACCTATTTTTTAGAAAATAATATTTTCTAAAAGTGTTTTAAAAAATAAGTACAGAAGAGTTTGTTATCATTGAATAAAAACATTTTTTATACATCTTTAAGATAGAGTTGAAGTTGTTTGATGCAAGGTTTAAAAAATTAGAGGCCATTGCGGCTCATAGAGAGCCTAAACCTAGTGACATAAAACTCTCAACCATTTCTGTGTTAGTGTTTGGGGAAATCGAGGGGACCTACAATTTTCTGCCAAATCGGAACGGTTAATGCGGAGTACTTTTGATGACGAAAGAGGCAGTAAACCCCTAGGAATCAAACCCAAGACTCTCTGAATGACAGTTCAACTCACTTCCTAATAAGCCAAGGTGTTCTACGTATTTATATCAGAAATAAAAACAGAAAAGGAAGGTATTGAAGTTTGGTCATTGTTTCTGTAAACTGTAGCGTAGTTAAATTCCCATTCAATAAGCTCACACCTATCAATGAAGCCATCATAGCACTAGGGGACAAAAACCGATATTGAACTTTTGTGCCAATAGCACAAACGTCTTAGCTAAACTTCGAGTAGGTAAAAATGGGCTTCAAAATCGGTCTGGAGGTAGTATTTTCACATCATCAGGGACTTATGAACCCTTCTTCACTTGAACACATGGAACAAGTCAAGGCGTTTTCAGGAATATTCAAGATTTTCATACAAAGTACAATGACTATAAATTCTTCATTCGAAAATTATAATTGTCTTCAGTAAAAGCTATCCAAAACTGCACAAGCTAGTATTCTACTAAATATAATAATTCTTCTAAGATCGTCATTCACCCATGCAATCTTGCTTCAGAAGAAAAACAACAGGTGATGACTGATGACAAGTGGATATACCTAGTTTAATTTTATTCCTTGGCAGTGCCACTTCTTTGGTCTGGCAGTTGCGTATTTCTGTCAACACCTTCATTATTTTTCTCGCATTCCATCATATCTTTTATCAAATTTATATTTTTTTAAATGAAAATCATAAATCTCTTTCACGCAACATAAAAATGTTGGTACCTATATCCTATTATGAATTGAAATGAATCAGGAAGCTTCAAGTAGTTATGTAGCTCATTTAACAAGGGCATTTTGCATGTCTTCACAGTTCACCCAACAAAAAATACTGTCCTCTCTCTGTGAAAATATTTTCAAGCTTCGTGGGTTTTTTTTGTGTTGTTGTTTGTATAACGAAATCTAAATATAAATATTCTTGAACACAGAGATACATCTGACTTGGTGGAATACTCGTAACTCGTAAGTTTGCCGGCTGACGCCTGTTGGCGATAAAATGTGATTTTATTGCATAAGATGAGGAAAATCTCTTTGAATTCTTCTAATAATTTTTGGTCTGGAACAACATTTTTCAACACAGAGATTGGCCGAAGTAAGCACAGATAAACAGAGTGCGCCATCTTAAATGTCAGTATGCGACTGGCCCCATTCAGTCAGTCGGCAATAACCTTTGAACTAATGGCACTTTATACGGAACACAATCCAAATCATCCTTCAAATCGCGCCACAAGGTGTCTTTACTGACGCCAAAATGCTGACGATATGATCCACGGAGTTTCTCGACAACACACTCTCTTACTGCTTCAACCAGTTCATTGGAACTTCTTAACTGCGTTGTTTCTAATCAAGTTAATCGGTTGATAAATGCTTACCGACATAAAAGATGGCACTTTACATAGCTTAATTAAAGTGTAATAAAGCTATAGACGGATCTGACTGCCTTGGTGCCGAACTATTCCAATTGACAGGGGATGAATTGGTTGGGAGTAGGCACCAACTTCTCTACAGAATATGGTGGAAAAAAGGGTGCGCTATGAAGGAAGTCTCAGTTTGAACCTGAAACAGGAGACCCTCTGAACTGCTGGCATTGCAGATGCATCATTTTGTTTTTATTGACTTCAAGGCCCTGCATAAAAAAATCAGAAAATTATCTAGTATTGCTTTTAATACTAAACTCATTCGTTAGGGCTCTAAGACGCTGCTCGACCAAGACTGGAAAAAATCTCATTCATCAAAAGGGTCTTAAGATCTATAATTGTGTACAATTCTGAGCTTGATGAGATTACTCATTCAAAAGATCCTCATTCAAAAGATCCTCATTCAAAAGATCTTCCTCTGAATTTGCTTTCAACAGTTTCCATGTAGGCTGTTTTGAGAGAAAACAAACTGTACGTCCTGTCCTATGCAGCGTCACCGAACTAGCCAGAAGTGAAAAAATACAATAATTGAAGTTGCCAGCTTTGAAAAGTAGATAGTCAATCTTTGAGTCAAACACAGTAGCGGAAGACTGTGGATCCGGAAAAGTCCGATAAAGGAATACCTATTCTTCTTGAAAGACTGGAGACAGCTAGTTAGGAATGGCAAGCTTAGCCCTTCGAGCCTGTGATTGCATGGGACTTTAGGCGTGACTGCCCAATTTATTAACCATTAAACCACGGAGTACCATATTAAAAATTAAATTGCACGATTCAATCGCATGAAATCGTTCTTGTATTTCAAGACTGTATTGTAGCTATACATCGAAGATGTAAGATTCTAATGTATTCAGCATCCGTTGGCATAATTTAAAGCACGTTTTGATATCATGGTGGAAATCTGGGTTCGATGCCTAGCCGTTACCATTCAAGGATACTGCCTCTTGAGAGTAAGTGAGAAATTCCTCAAGAATTATGAAAAGTGGTTATCATCTCCTGCCGTTTGCTATCGACAGAAAATTTAGAAAGAGCCCAGTATCATCTCTCTCCCTTTCTGCTTATAGTCCAATATTAGGAGCCGTAAAGCAGGACTGGTATTATAAGGGTTTTGTACAGCGTGCACCTCGTCTTAAGAGTGAGGAGTTTTGAACCCATATGCTATAGTGAATCAAAGTAGCAGCGGCTTCCTAGGGTAATTCTTCGTCGGACATCCACTAAGGTGTCTTTCGTAGACTACCTTCAAGTTTTTGCTATCAATAATGACGTTTTTTCATAATCGGTGGACAGACGTTCGTTTGTTTGGTGCTAGCATATACTTGGTCTTGCCCTCATTTACTTCTAGGCCAATATGTCTTGCCTGATCTTAAACAGTCGTGAAGGACTCTATTATAGAACGTTGGAAACGGCCGATGATGTCTCTATCGTCCGCATATTTCAACAGTTGGACAGATTTGTTGAGTATAGTGCACCATCTGCTTTAGAACAAGATTGAAGAAATATAATGATAGCTCATCTCCTTGTCGAAGCCCTGTGCATGTTTGTAATAGTTCAGAAAAGTTCTGCTCCCTAGTTGCACATTGCACCGCATTTTTTCCAATGTCAAGCAACACAGTTTTGTCAGTTTTTCCGGGATCTCGAGTTCGGACATCGCCATATAGAGCTCCTGATGACCAATACTATCATATGCGGCTTTGAAGTCGATAAATATATCATCGACTTGTCTCAATGTGAATATTTGTTCTATCGTGGATCTGCCGGACTGGAAGCCACACTGGAACTTGTCGACTAAATGAGAACCCTTTAATATTAGCTACAATAAAAATTTAAGTTTGGCTTAGGCACATGACACATGGACGCATGGTCGTTCAGATGTATAAGCTGAAAGACGACATGGTATGATAAAATGCACTTGCTTTCTTCACTTTTTTAGATTAGCGTGTTTTTATGAAAAAGTAAAATATAAAAGTGAATATAGTTTAGGCAATCAGAGTGAACATAGAGTGAATTTAAATTGTTGAAATGTGGAGAGTTAAGATGGCGCTTGATGCATTTGGAGAGATATGACATAAAAAGCATTGATTTTGACATTTCGACATCGAATATCAAAATATCACCGATTTTGGAGTAAAGAAAAATTGAAAATAATTTGAATTACCGTGCTGTTTATAAGTTTCAATAAAACACGCCTAATATTACGTTTCATTATGTTCGTTTAAATCCTATACATTTAATGGTAGATGAAAAAACATTTGCCTTATTTTAGAGCATTTAACGATCCGGACATGATTCCAAAATTCGATTTAGGATTTTTTTTCTTTAGGTATCATATTAATTTATTAAGAAAAAAAAATCATTTAATTTTTTTGGATTGGATTAGTGTCTCATATGCCTATTACGATTGTCCAGCAACCAGAATTTCTCCTGAACACTCGAAAATGAAGTCGTCCAGGTTATTCAGTTTTTGGCGGATCATGTCATTTGGACTCAGATGGAAGCTTATGATCGTGAGTTCCTTGGTCTTCACTCATACAAAAACTTTTTTTGCGGGGGGAATACCCTTGCGTTCGGAATCCAAATTGCAGCGCTTCCTAGCGAGTCTATTATCCAGTTTATGTCATTGTGTACGTACTATTTGCTGATGTTGATGACGTCTACTTGCAATTCCTCCAGCAGTTTAGTCAGTAGGTTGTCAGCCCCGTTCGACTCATGTGCATGTTTCCTTGTAAGATTCTGTTCGTTGTAAAGCCTTTTTCTTCGCATTTTCCAGTGACTCCCGAAACACTTGACACTTTCCCGACTGTTCACACATGATCTAGAGCAGATGGTGGAGTTTGTAAATCTGCGAACATACAAACCTTTGGTGGTTTTCGGCATTCGTTCCTCTTGTGACCCTCTTCTCCACACATAAAGCAAAACCCTGATCCTTTTCTGTCCCTGTCCTTACACTTGAAACATGTTGGGACCTCTACTCTACGTCGTATTCTGCACTGAAACCGTCCTATTTTGATTCGGGAAATCTTCAGTATCTAGTAGGTAGCTCGAGCGATCATATGAACTATAGCCATTTTCAGAGAGTTTCTGTTTGTCCCTGTCACTGTCACCTGTAGATCCAGATTTCGGCTAGCCGTTTTCTTATTGATGGCTTCCTAAACCTCCTCTATTGTGGTCGTTTTATCCAGGTCCCTGATATCGGGTGCAACTTTTTCTTTAAAGCTGCGAACTATTGATCTTTCACCTAGAATGTCTCTAAGAGATTTCCCAAATTCCTGCTTGTTTTTTGTCTCCCGTCCCAGTTCCAGAAAAAATTCCTCTTATTTTGTTTGTCGCACGGATTTGATGACAGTTTCGGTTTCATCCGGGTTGTTTTTTTTTTCAATTTCCCGCACTACACTTTTCCGCTCCTTTCATTAAATTACCTCATGTTTCCTTTTGCCTACACATTCCTTAGTCGGGGATTAACTAATATCTAGCGCTTTACCTTTTTTCTTTTTGAGAACTTGTGCGAAGCTGTCTCGTCCTAGGTTTGTTTCTGCAGTGTCCGCAAATTTCGCCTTGTGTGTTTTCTTCTGTTACGATTTGTTCGCTAGAGCTGGGGATTTCTTAATTTTTTTTTTTTTTTTTTTTTAAGAGGACTAGATGGAGGGTCTCCTGTTTGGTGCTGGCTTTGTTTGAAGAATAATTTTAAGAGTAGTCGCTTCTCCTGGCTCTGTGTTCCCGTTTTGTAGTGGTTTTCTCAAAAACTGGCTTCAAAATTTTTTGGGCTTTTGCGTCCCACTTCATTTTGTCGAGCGATTCCTCTAATGCAGCGATACCGTTTCTGATGTCTATGCTGACATTTTTCATAATTTTCAGTATTTCTGCGCTTCCTTTGAGATTGTGTCTTCAGGAATTTTTCCGACGGGGGCCCGGGAAAATTGAATTGCGGTTAACACTATAATCTTGGGCTACTACAGGTTCTTCTGATTCACTCAATTCTTCCTTCCTCTCTCAATGACTTTCCTGGAACCTCTCTGACTATGGCACTACAGCTTGCAGTTGGTAAAATTTCCTTCTAGAATATACAGGGTGATTGGCATAAGGTGTGACAAAAAGCTAGGGCGTGTAGGTTGGACTTAGAAAAGAAAAAAATCGTATGGGAGGGGGGGGTCTATTTCCCCCCGTTTAGGCGGGAGGGGCAATTTAAGAAAAAAATCACTTAAAACAGAAAAAAAATTATTAAAAAATAACGGTGATACCTACAGAGTAATGCTATAGCATTTTGAAAAGCCAGAAATACATTCTTTAATTCTGTTTTTAAATAAAGTTGTTCGAGTGAATAGTTTTTGAAAAACTAATTTTCAAAATCAAAATTTTGAAAAAAAAAATTAAATTTTTTTTTTTAAACAATTTTTTTTCAAAATTTTACGTAATTAAGTATTATTTTTTTATTCAATATTCAATGCTCTTATTAATTTTTGATCAAACACAAAAAACCGGATGTCAAAATGTTTTGTAGTTTTTGAGAAAATCAAAAATAACAAAAACTACTTTTGTTCTAAGAAAAGCCTTTTATTTTAGTTTTTACGTTTTTGGATTCTTATGTAGGTGAATTTACGATTGAAAGGATTAACTTTCTTTTTACTATTCTTTTAATTATCGTCTTATAAGCATACAATAATGTGACAAAGTACTGGATTAACCATATTTCACACATTTTTTCATTGAGAACACCTGCGTGAGAGCATTGGTTTAAAATTGACCTGCCACTTTTTTATTATGGTGGGGTCGGCTTGGCTTAGGTGCATTTACGAAAGAAAGGATTAACTTTAAATAAACAGTAATTATGTATTTTATCTAAATATGCAAGTATTTATTATTTAAATTGATTTCAAGATTCAGGAACGTTTTTGTTCTTATTTCGCAATTGCATTTTTCTGTCACTAGTTAGGGCGTGTAACGCTGCATTATTTAAAAAACATTCGCAGATCGATATTAATCCAATGCTCTCACGCAGGTGTTCTCAATGAAAAAATATGTTATTGTATGCTTGTAAGACTGATAATAAAAAAATTTTACAAAAAAAGTTAATCCTTTCTTTCGTAAATGCACCTAAGCCAAGCCAACCCCACCATAATAAAAAAAGTGGCAGGTCAATTTTAAACCAATGCTCTCACGCAGGTGTTCTCAATGAAAAAATGTGTGAAATATGGTTAATCCAGTACTTTGTCACATTATTGTATGCTTATAAGACGATAATTAAAAGAATAGTAAAAAGAAAGTTAATCCTTTCAATCGTAAATTCACCTACATAAGAATCCAAAAACGTAAAAACTAAAATAAAAGGCTTTTCTCAGAACAAAAGTAGTTTTTGTTATTTTTGATTTTCTCAAAAACTACAAAACATTTTGACATCCGGTTTTTTGCGTTTGATCAAAAATTAATAAGAACATTGAATATTGAATAAAAAAATAATACTTAATTACGTAAAATTTTTCAAAAACTATTCACTCGAACAACTTTATTTAAAAACAAAATTAAAGAATGTATTTCTGGCTTTTCAAAATGCTATAGCATTACTCTGTAGGTATCACCGTTATTTTTTAATAATTTTTTTTCTGTTTTAAGTGATTTTTTTCTTAAATTGCCCCTCCCGCCTAAACGGGGGGAAATAGACCCCCCCCCCTCCCATACGATTTTTTTCTTTTCTAAGTCCAACCTACACGCCCTAGCTTTTTGTCACACCTTATGCCAATCACCCTGTATACCGAGCTGCTGGAGGACTTTCTTTCACCGAATCAGTCGATCCTACAGTTTATGAATCCACAACTGATAAATGACAATCGTAGAAGGACTGCAAGATATTTGTGTGTAGTACTTACAACAAACAATTGCCAAATAAAAAACGAATTTGAAGTGAGCGCCCCTTCTAAAATGACTCCTAGAATTTTGTATATAACTTCGACCCTGACTTCAACATGAAACGGAAACTGCACCTTTGATGGAGGAAAAGAAAACAAAACTGTGAACTGAGCGAAGAAGCACCCAGTTACTCCTGAAAGACACCATTAGCTTTACTAAACGCTCTAGGCAAACGGGATATTCAGACTCCTTGTTGTGCTACACACCCTACATACCTATGCATATGCATATAGTCTAAGATGAAATGCCACTGGCAGAGTGGAGACATTTTGTGGCGACACATTATAAGTTTTCATAATTGTATCGTTTCGGCACCCAGTGAAACGAAAGTAAAAAGGTGTCTCTGTCTCCGAGCTCAGTTGATGTGTATAGGACCGACCAAAAACATTTCGTTCGTCAGGCTACACATCTGAAAAACCGACGACGACGTTCATACACATCGACTACATCGATTGGACAACGAACAACGGCGACAAGACGCACGCACGATGTAGGTATACCTAGACAACTAGATAGCTATCTTCTGCATGGCTTCCAAGTTATGCACATTAATTGGGGCATGCACCTGAAGTAGATGAATTTAAGAATCTTTTTTGACAGAGGCAAAGATTTTTGAATATAAGAACTTCTTTATACTCGCGTACGTATATGTATACCATACCCAGGTTTAGGCTTCCCGATGGTATAGGAGGAGAATTTAGTGTCTGTTGGCTTGCTTAAATCTTATGACTGCAAATTAATGAACATTATACATTTGAATAGACCAACTAACACGCATTCATGATGTTCTGCCAGAGATATCTATTTTGGTTTTTTGAAAGTATTTTTTTTTATTTTTGTTCCTGCTAAATTTTAAATACTTCAAGAAATTTACAATGTTTGGATATTGTAGAGATTGATTTGATTCTGCAAGAAACTTTTGTGGTTTCTATAGAAATTTTAGCAATGAAACTTTATAAACTTCATCGATTGCTATACACTTTAGGCATTGAGGTTAGGTAGATCGAAAAGTATATATTTAAAACTATTTAAGTTTTTCCAAGCAAATAACTGATAGATGTAGAGTAGGTTGCGGGAAGAAAATAGAAATCAGAGTTAGCTATTGTGATATCTTTGTTGGAATGAGATATTCCTCCAGCAGCATTATAGTTGCCCATTACATTTGTTATATGTAATAAAATAAAATACCGGACTGGAGCGACCTTTATCTTCTGTACTTTTGGATTTTGAAATTGTATCTACAGGATTGCGCACGGTAAATGGATGGAATTGAATCGATCATAACTACCTTTATAATCGACCTAGATTGTTAAATGTGCTGTAATTTTATTAGAACTTAGTTGCAGTTGCCAAGATGGAAGTGACCTGTTCAACAGTGTGTTTTCTGTGCGTAAGAGTATTTTTTAAACGTCAAACCGATCGGATCGATCAAGTGCAGCGTGCCTTCCGTTCACATTTCAATATTGCTCCCTGCAGTTGATTTTCCATTCGAATTCAGATTCTTACGCCGCCGCCGGTTAATGGCTTTTTAAGAACTGGAAATATGTGTCCATCCACTACAGGGATCCATGCGATATCAATGTAATTGGTGACTGGTGATTGAAGAACAGGGCCAAATACAAGTGTCTTTTTTAAAATGCAAAAAATGAACAAAATAAAATTTTGTCCATGTATTATGGCTTTATTAGTATGGGCAAACATTCCCATTAATTATGGAACACAACGTCGCGTCGTTCAAGTGGCTGCCTCGGCTGGTTTCGCAGTAGCGCATTTTCTCGGTCTAATTTTTCAAGACATTGTTGATGGTTTCGGTCTGTAGCTCACGGATTGCATGTATGATATTGGCCTGAAGTGCTTAAGTGGCATAACATCGGTCCTTCACGGTTCCCAACAAAAAAAAGTCCAAAGGGGTCAAATCGGAGCTCCGAGGCGGCCAATTGACATCGCCAAGACAGCTGGTAACACGATTTGGGAATTTGGTGCTCGAAAGATCGATTGTAGCATGGGCTGTGTGGCATGTCCTGCATGAACCAGAGGTCTTTCAAATCCATGTATTTGACTTCAGTAAGAAACTAAACGTTGTTCCCAGCCTCATTTTTGAAGAAAAATGGTCCAATAATGCCATCACTCCACAATCCATACGAAGCTGTCACTCTCTGTGAATGCATTGGCTTCTGGAAAATAACGTGCGGAATTCTGAGCCCAGATGCGGCAATTTTGTATGTTACCGTAGCCGATGAGATGAAAATGGGCCTCGCCACAAAATATCGTTGTCCTATTCAAGCCGATCTAAGGTCCAAACTGCGCAGCGATAACGAAATGAATGGTTGTGCGTCTTAGCAAGTCAACATCATGTTTCGGAACTCCATTCAATACCACAATAATATCCAATACTAGAAAATATTGCAAGCAATCAAACCAGGACCAGTTGCTTTCAAAACCATCAACAGGATCATTGGAAAATAGCCACAAATACCGGAAACCATTATCAGCAATGATATTGAAGCTACTTCGGACCAAGACAAGGTGGAAGCGTTCGCCGGATACTTCGAAGGAAACTTCACACCGAACCCACCTACTGACCTACTGAGGCAACAGTTTGACAAACACTGCAACTAAATTTATGCAATCTAGAGGAGGTTGTAGAAATCATCGGCAATTCTAAGCCAAAAAAGTCTGCTGGACC
This sequence comes from Chrysotoxum bicinctum, assembly GCA_911387755.1. NCBI lineage: Eukaryota > Metazoa > Arthropoda > Insecta > Diptera > Syrphidae > Chrysotoxum > Chrysotoxum bicinctum. The sequence continues at coordinate 199,620,240 of OU426987.1, read as the reverse complement.
AGATGGCGTCTCCTGCTACATCCTGAAAAGGCTGCCAGATGCAGTGATGATTTTCCTCACAATAATTTTAAACAACTGCATCAACAACTGTTACTTCCCTCAGAAGTGAAAAACAGCAAAGATTGTTACAATTCCGAAGAAAGGTGCTTCGAATTTGCTTTCCAACTACAGGCCAAAATCACTTCTCAACAACATCAGCAAATTACTGGAAGAAGTAATCCTACGAAGACTGAAAAAAATCTGCTGTGAAAATTCCATCATACCTGACATGCAATTCGGCTTTCGAGAAAAACACTCAACCTTGCATCCACTCGTAAAATTCCAATATCGCACTACAGCGCTCAACAGTAATAGTGTCACCGTCGGATGCTTTCTGGATGTAGAGAAAGCATTTTCGTGTGGATAGACGGCCTAATCCACAAACTTCATGTTATGCAAGTTCCTCCGCCATTAATAAAAATTCTCTTTTCTTTCTTACTTATCTTTCAGGAAATTTGTCGTTCAAGTAGATAGCTGCAAGTCAAACATGAAGACCATCAGAGCTGGAGTCGCCCAAGGCTCAAAACTAGGCCCCTTCCTCTACAACTTGATGACTTCAGACCAACCTTCTCCAATTGGATGCGAAAACCTTCTATATGCTGATGACTCGCTTACCTACGCCACATCAATGTCACCACTAATCGCTTTCCAAAAAGTAGAAACCCACATCAACAGACTCTACCAATTCTACCAGAAATCAACACTTCCAAATCAGAACTTGTCTGCTTCAGGAGACCTTCAACTGGTAGAGGCATTCGCACCGCAATAATTTGCAGACATCTGGTCCTGATACTCCCTGACGGATCCACCATAGTGGCAAAGCCAAGTGTTACTTTGCAAATAAGTTTTCAACATTTTCCAACTTTGGTCAAGCGTAAAGAAATTAATTACGTTCCGCAGCGGTATGATACTGACTTTCTGTTAAGAATTCGAACGGGAGACAGCAGTCAATAGGATCAAAATAACCCTTGATTTAAAAAGAAACCACTTAGTGGCCCAACCTTTATGATATCAACAACTTCGAAGAAATTAACGAGTTCATCCATTTTGGAGAAAAAATATTTTCCCTCCGAATGACTACTTGATGGAAATACGAGTATATCAAATAATTAGCTTAGGAAACCGCTGCTACTTTGGTGTGGCGAAAAAAATGGGTTTAATACTCCTCGTGTGTAAAATGTTGATAAAATGTAGGCACTGAGAAAGTCTTAAATTACATACAACAACGGCTCAGAGTATTAGACTGAAAGCAGAAAAGGGGAATTGATAGTGGCCTCCTAAGAAAGAAGATTCTTCGACTTTTATTTGGTTTCTGAGCGTGTAAGGCCATTTGAAGAGAAGATACAACCGAGAACTTAATCAGTTGTACCAAAATATGGATGTACACGTAGACCAGAAAGCTAAATCACGTCGCCCACATCGAACAAATGGACAATAATTATATATCCAACAGAGTCTCATAATGCCAGCCATCAGGTTCGAGATGTTACGGAAGACCGAAGCTCCCGTTTAAAGATTAAGCCATCATCGTGGATGTAAGAGCTCATAATCGGCAAGCAGCATGCTTGGGATCGTAAGGGAAGGAAGGACAATCGTCCCAAGCAGTGATGGGTCGACACATAGAACCATGTCGAAACGTCGCGGTCGGGCCGCAAAAATTTGAATTTTTTTTAATGAAAATAAGAAGAAGTCCGTAAAGCAAATTTAAAGTTAGATGAATATTTATAACCGCGAATATAAAAGTTTAAAATTTCAAAAACCTTAAGAATTTTGTTTTAAGATTTATCATAATTGCAAAAATTAACGACAAGTTCATCATCATGTTTTTATTTAACCGTTTTGGGAGCAATTCAAAATTACAGCCAATTTCTAATCGTAAGCTTCCCTTTCGCGACGAAAAAAACAAAAAAAAAACCATAAACTTTGATACTCGCACTAACTTCTTAGTTATTATTTAAGTATTCATTGTTTTTCATTGGCAAAGTAAATGTCACTTTGGTGTCTACTCAATTTCCATATTTCAAAAAAATATTATCCTTTCCCCGCATAAACAAAAATATATAAACTGAAAAAGTTTCCATTGTTTGCATTGTTTAACCGATTCCACCGCCCGCACATTTTCAATTTATTCAAGGCTTTGTTTTGTTTTCTTAAATCACACACAAAAATGCACAATGACCCCAATTTCCAACCCAGAACAAAATTTTTCGGTTGAAAATTACACAGACACGACAAACTGCAATGTCATAGTGTGTTCGGAACAAAGAACTTTGTTGTCAGTTACAGCGAAATTTCCATGATTTTAAAATGGAAAATAAATTCAGAAAACTTACTTCGTGACTTTCCTGACACTTACCCTTGTCCTTTGTCTTAGTTTTTTTTCCTCCACAAATAAAGTTGCCAATGCAATCCGGATAATATAATAAATTTGTTGTGTTTAACTTCTAAAATCTTTTCTTGTAAATTTACTTAACTTCTATTGATTTTTCACTTTACACGTATTTTTTGTAAATTTAAGTTTGAAATTCTCAACATTTATGTAAATTTAAACTACTTTTCGCACAATATTCCTGTGGTCGAATTTTATCTCGCTCAATGTCTCACAAGTAAGTTTACAAAATTCGAGAGACATTTTTGTAAAACTTAAAAGTAAAATTAAAGGGAAATTAATTATTTTTAATTGACTAAAACTTCATCCAGGGAATTAGTGTTTTTCCAAACAAAAAAAAAAACCCGGAGAACTTTAATTTAAAAAGAGAAAAGACGGATAAGAAAGTCGCTTTTTCGCGAGACCAATTAGCACAGCACTATAGCAAAAGTAACACTAAATTTTTGAAAAACCGTTTTGCCGCACATCGGACAAGAAGAGGAAATAAAGAATCCCAATTTCATCACCTCCGTTCCGGTGCGACGCGACTTTCACAGGGAGACGGGTAAAGTGTGCGGGGCAAAAAAGTTATTCTTGGCCAAGGGAAATCAAATCGAAGAAAAGTTTTGTATAACGGAATCGACAATACGTCGGGAAATGTGAGTGTGAGTGTGTTTCATGAGAAAATAAATAAAAACTGATCTGCAGAAAATTAAAAAAAACTTACACATACGCATATACATATAGGTGCATCCATAGCCACACAAAAATAAGATACAAAGAAAGAAGAGAAAAAGAAAATTTAAAAAGCGAACGAATGTTTATAAGGAGAAAGCTCGCTTCAAAATAAATTTCCCATTTCCATACAAGTTCAATGCACAGATACAAATGCAAACAATTTCCCGATAAATTCTTTTATATCTTTTGTTTAAACACAAGTGGATTTGTGAAGATCATAAAGTTTCTTTATTTCAAAAAAAAAAATATTCAAAAGAAGATAGTGAAACAACAAACAAAAGAGAGAGAAAACAAAACTGTGAAGGGAACATAAACTGTTATTTTTCTAGTTATATGGATATTATTTTTTGTGGTGTGTTCCAAGAAAGGAAATGGATGTTTATTTTAAGATATGGTTCAGGGTCAGGGATGTCAGGAACACACCAGACCATGTATTCCCTTGAAAACATGTGATTGATTTGAATGAAAATATTAAAATAAGAATTTGTTGTGAACTCTTGAAAAAAAAACAACACAAATTTTCGAAACTGAATGCGTCCATCACTGAAGTTGTTGTTTCTTTGTTTTTTGTTTTATTTAACTGAACACGCACAATCAACTACTTGACAGATCTGTCAATTTTCACTTATTCAGCTTCTTGTATTATACCTACTACTTTTCATCAAAAGACATAACAGAGATTTAAGGCAAGGGATTTAGGTGGTGTTTCACATATTCAAGATTAAAAAGAAGATTAACTTTGGCAGCATCCATCGAAATAGTCATGGTGTTTCAATTTTTCTTATAAAGTAGAAGTGAGAGAAAGAAAGTTTTATTTGTGGCAAACCATGAAAAATCATCGAGATAACTTAGCACGATATGGATATTAGGTCAGTTCGAACTAGGGAACAATTGATGCAATGAAGATTTAACAAGATTAATTTCTAATCTGCTAGATTTACGAAATAAATGTGTAGATAAATAAATCTTCGAGTTTTAAAGAAGATTTATGGTAAATCCACTTAAATTCAGTATTATCTCTGCGTGAAAGCTCTCTCTCTCTCTCTCTTCCTTTTCCTCATACAACTTCCAATTTATATAATAATTTTGTTCTTTCTACATGAAATTTGAACGACTTTCGTTTGAAATCATTTTTTTAATGTTTGAAAGGTGAAATTATACGCTTTGGTAATCGTTCTTTCACTTAAATAAAGCACTTAACTAAATTTTAATGAAAATTGTAAATTTTTGTTTTTTTTTATTATTTTAAAAACAAAATTCTGAAGCGCATACTCGTTGATATGTTTTTTTAATGTATAAACTTTTATAGAATGAAAATTCAAAAATCGATGTTTGATAAATGATTCGCCATTAATCAGGGTACCAACGTTTTAAGAGTGTGAATTTTATACCATCAGAAAGGAGATGAAAAAAAAATATTCGTACATATTTAGTTGCATATTCTGGGCCAAAAACTAAAGGGATTATTAAGAGACCCTTACAATGCACGGGCCAATGGGAAATAAGGGAGAAGAGAAACGACGTTTCGATGAACTTTAATGTTTGCAAATTGAAATGGCAAGCGAAAATCATTAAATTATCGCATAATCGTGTTGTACGACTGAAAAGCGAATCTCTATAATTGACGGGACGACCAAAATTAAGCTTGAGGATTCCTAGGGAAACGGGTATTACGGGTGAACTGATTGAGGGAAGGAAGGCAACTGGCTACTTCGAGTGAGCATGGTTTGTGAAAAAGCGATAAAACAAAGAAATACATGAAACATTCCGATGATGTTCAAGAGATGTGAATGATCTGTTTCCTATCAGTTTTAACGCTCTATCCAATAAGTAGAGATAAGTTGGGTAGGCATTATTTTTAATTACTACAGCACAACGACACGGGGAATGAAGTCAATAAGGTTGTAAATGGCATGAAGATGTTATTCCAGGCAATTTGCGCTTGTTCAAGGATTGATTTTAAATTTTTACAACAATTCCCTAATCTACAATTTTCCATATATTCTCTATGAGGTAGAGATCAGGGGCTTGCGTAGGCCAATTGATAACGACAATACGGTTTTAGTCTAACCAATGCTTGACAACATTAGCGTTGTGTTTAGGATCGTTTTCATTTTGATGTTTTGAAGAATCTCCCTGTTCATAAAACGATTTATTATTCCGTTAAACTTGCGTATTGGCCCGAATCCTTGGCTGAAAAAAACGTGTCTGGACAATAATACTCCCTCTACCATGCTTTACTGTGGAATTCGTATAACGAGGATTTAAGTGTTCGCATTGTGGCCTCCGTACCGTACGAGATCCGTCAGATCCCTTTAAATTGAACTTGGATTCATCTGAAAAGAGAACCGTTTTTCATTTTGCCACATACCAATTCAATTGCCCTGGCGAACTCCAGGCTCGAACGTCGGTTTTTCCGAAATGTAAATGTTTTTTTTCTTATTGCTCAATAAGATAATTGATTCACCGTTAGTGAAATCAATTACATTATTTTTTCTTTTAGTTCGTTGGAATATATTTTACGAGCCATTTTATCAATTTTTTATACAAATTATAATGTATGAGTTATGCGACAAAAATTCGAAGCGATATTTTTGAGCTTAATAAGCCTGAATTATCATATCAGTATATTGCAACCCAGGTTAACTGTTACAAAAATATGGTGGTCGGTGCCATTGTCCATTTCCGTAAACATAAAACCACAAACAATGTTCCACGCGGAAAGAGACCAGGGACAACCATAGTTTATACAGATAGAAAAAAATTGTTCGGCTGTCAAAAGCAGATTCCAGAAAAAATGCAGCTGTCATTCAGCGCGAAATAATGGATGAGTCAAATGTTCGCATATCAAAAGAACCGTTCGTTTGATTGAAGCTGCACTTCGTGGACGAATTTCACGCAAAAAACCAATAGTCAAAAAAGTGCAAAGACAGCGGCGCATCCAGTTTGCCAAAAGACATGCCGATTGGACGGTGAATTGATGTTTGTGTTGTGGATCGACGAGACGAAGATAAATCAAATTGGTTCCCACCGCAGAAACTGAATCACATGCCCCAAATGTAAGGAATTTGACCAAAAGTACATTTCACCGGTAGTCAAACATAGCGGTACATCAATCTGCTTTCGGGAATGTTTTTCTTCGAACGGCGTAGGACCGATTCATTATATTTACGGAATTCTTAACAAAGAGAAATATCTGGCAATATGCCAGTTATTTGGACTTTTCAGCAAGACAATGACCCGAAGCATACTGCAAAACTCTCGCATATGTGAGTACTTGACTGGCCATTGTCAAGTCCGGGCTTAATCTTTGAATTTTCAAATTTTCTGAATGAAAATTGATGACAAACTGTTTTTAACACTAGACATAGAAAAACCTGTTATTCTCTCTAAACAAAATAACGAACCCCATCATATAAATGTTGAAAAACTGATATTCAAAAACCCTTTTTTCCTCGAAAATGGTACCTAGAATTTGTATACACTTGTTTCTATTTCGCTAAAATTGTACAATCTATAATTCATTGAAAAAAATATTTTGAAATTAAGACATTACATTACAGTAAATCTGAAATTCATAAAATAAATGCTGGTGTACCACTGGGCTTCGTTTTGTCTCCGACTTTCTTTCTGATATTCATCAATAATCTTTTGCTTAAAACTTTTAATCCATGTGGATTTACTTGTAGAACGGCAGCGTCTAGTATGATAAACTCATTAAATTCTGATCTCGACAGCAATCAAATGATGAACTATGAGCCACTATTAATGAATGGTATTTGCATTGAGGAAACAGAACAGCCTTCAGTTCTCGGTATGTGTTTCATAGACCATCTAGTGTGGAATGATCACATATTCGACGTCGCCAAAAACTCCGTGTTTGCTAAGTGTTAAGGTTTCCTTCGACGCGGCAAGAATATTTTCACCCCTTATGATCTGGATGTAATCTATAAGGGTTATATTCGTCCAAAGCTCGAGAACAATTGAGAAGGTACTCCAGTAACTTACTTGAGTCTCTTGGATAGAATCCAAAGAAGTGATTTAAAAATAATAGGTGAAAGAAGTATAATAGAAAGATTTGCATCACTCGAGAACCGTCACAATGTTTCATTACCGTTATTTTTATAAACAGTATACTAATGAAATAGCCAGTTGCATTTTTTCCCTTGAATATTTCAACAGTAATACTCGCGCTTTAGCGAATGCCCATCTGTTTACACTAGACCCTTATTTCTGACGTACTGTTAAACACAGAGATTCTATCTTTAGCCGTACTACACGAATGTGGAATCCTCAGTCCGGCCCAATATTTCCTTCTCATTTTAAATTTTTAAATCCTTCCTTTACTACGTGCAAAACTATAAAAAAAGAGGCTTTAAAAAGAAAACTCCAATCAATTTTAAGTCGCTAACACTTTTTTCCGAGCACTGTGTTACTTATTTTTCTAAGAATCTGCAACGAAAAAACATCTCAGACAGCAGAAATTATGTGTACACATTTTGCACACGTCATAAGTTCTGAACAACAAAATTTACATCTTGATAATTTCATTAAACAAAAAAAAATAAATCTTAAAATAATCCACGCGCAAGCACTTCTTCACGAGCTACGTAAAACAAAATTAAAAAAAAAAAACACGAAGAAAATAAAATTTATTTTATTAATGGCAAAGGGATCCAAAAAGTGCAGCGTGTAAATATGCTTTACAAGTACTAGAGGTGCATTAATGCCAATTAACAATAAATTCATTTTATCTCTCAAAATTAGTAAGTAGCGAAACGTAGGAAAATAACCTTATGGAGCTCTGCTAAACATGGAAACTTATTACACTTTTATAATTAATGGGAATCCCACAGAGAGTGTGAATTAACAACACCGGGTTTTATGTACATATAACAAATGAATTCTCGCCTTTTATACAAAGCAAATACTTGCTCTTCAATTATTATTACAAATACTACAATATTCAAATTTAAAATAGAAAACATTTCAACTTAGCACAATGGAATTACTCGTAAAATACTTGTACAATTCTGTGGAAACACATCAATTAGGAAAGTACTCGTACAGTGTATTTTATTAGAAACTAGCAGACAGTAAATGTGGATTACAGACATTGGAGCTGTACCATTGATAAACCGTTTAAGAATTTAAATGGAATTTTGTTAATATTTGCAAATATTAAATAATTAATTTTTATTTCAAAGTTCTGTATACATATATCGTGTCAGTAAACAACGGGTTTGTCGAAGTGTCAAAAATATTGCTGCTGTTCAGGCGTCCGTAGCAAACGATCAAAATCAGTCAATTCCACGGAGTTCTCAAGAATTGGGCATCGCTTAGACCACATTATTGCTTATTTTGCGTAAGGATCTTGGTTAACACCAATACAAGATCAAGCTGACTCAAGAATGGAAGCCGATGGACCATTTGAAGCCACGTACGTTCTCCGATTTGGCTCTGGAGAAGATGCGCCAAGATGATGAATTTCATCGCAAAATCATCTTCAGTGACGAAGCTCATTTTTGGCTCAATGGGTTCGTCAATAAGCAAAATATGCGTTATTGGTCAGGTGAAAATCCACATTTGCTGCATGAGTCACCACTTCATCCACAAAAAATAATTGTTTGGTGCGGTTTGCATGCCGGCGGCGGCGGCGGCGTTATTGGGCCATATTTTTTCGTCAACAATAACGATCGTCACGTTACTGTGAATGACCAGCGTTATCGCGCCATGATTACCGATTATTTGTGGCCCAAATTGGAAGACATGGACTTGGACGACATGTGATTTCAACAGGATGGTGCCACAAGCTACACAGCACAGCTTACAATCGATTTATTAAAGAGTAATTTTGATGAGCGTGTTATCTCAAGAAATGGGCCAGTCGATTGGACCCCTCTATTGTGCGATTTAACGCCTATAGACTATTTTCTTTGGGGCTAGGTTAAGTCATTGGTTTATACCAACAAGCCGCCGACGTTGGAAGAGCTCAGAGCCAACATTAAACGCGAAATAGCGGCCGTTTCAGTCGAAATGTGTGGCCGAGTCATCGAAAATTGGGTCCAACGAATCGACCGCTGCATACGTTCCCGCGGTGGCCATATGAACGAAGTCAAGTTCTATTCATAAATGTTTGGATTGTACTTTAAGCCGATAGTAAAATTTTTGAAATATCTCAAATGGTTTGCGTTTTATTTAAAAACAAGTTGTCATGTCCTTATTGGAAAACCCTTTAGATACATGTTTGGAGGGTTCTCACTCCTCAAGTGTTCATAACTTTTGGAATTGTGTGTAATAAAAGGAAACTTGCCAAGTAAACTCTAAATTTTAGTCAAAAATAATAACAACAAGATTTTGCTTTATAATTTGTAGTTACTTCGATGCTACCCGTACTTAAGGAGTTTGATATTAAACTTCATAAACTTAGACTAGGCCGATATCGGTGTGGACTGCGTGTTAACCCTCACAAAACAGATTTCGTCCTTTTCTCTAGAAAATAAAACATTCCCCATATAGACCCCCTTCTATTAAAGTATATTTACATTATTGGACAAAGCAAAATACTTGGGTCTTTTTTAAGATAAGAAGTAAAGTTGGAAACCTTACATTCAAGAAATAGTTAAAAAATCCACAGTGGCACGCTTCTCATGCAAAAATGCAATTGGGAATAAATGGGGGTTCCAACCCCGAATTACTCACCTCGATAACCATACCGATTCTAACATACGTCGCGTGGAAAAATGGTGGACAGTTCTAGACGAAAACACTTTTTATTTAAAACTAAGCAAGGTCCAACGGTCAGCTTGTTCGTGCGGATCACTTCGCACGGCTTCCTCCGCTGCGCTGGACATTCTTTTACATCTAATACCTCTCGATCTAATACCTCTCGAGCAAACACATCTATTTGTCTGAAAGCCTCCTCGCAGTGGATCAATAATGAAATTGGCAACTCCACCACCTTTCTTAACTGATTTAGTTCACTTCCAAATAGCATCGATTACACCATCCCTCAGATTCATGTTTCAGATAACCATCCCTTCCTGATAAATCTTGAGGGAGATGATTTAATCCATATTTACACCGATGGATCAAAAACTAATGACGGGGTTGGTCGGTGGACAAAATAAATTTAAGTCTCTCTTTTCGTCTTCCCAATCAGTGTAGTCTGTTCGGGGCAGAACTTTTGGTGATTAAAGAAGTCCTGCCTGGCTAAGGGAAAACGTGATATCAAATAAAGATATCCGCATCTTCTCGGACAGCCAGGCAGTTATTAAATCTCTTGATTCTGTCTCTACCAGCTCGATAACAGCCCTTAACTGCCGATCGTCTGTGATGGAGATGGAGCACCAGTTTATCATTTACCTTTGCTGGGTGCATGCCGGGCCACAGGGACATTTCAGGAAATTGTAAACCTGACAAACTCGCGAAAAGTGGAACAATTATACATTTTTTGTCAGATAAGGTAAACATAGGTATTTCCATTGCTATGTGTAAACTTATGCTTATGTAAACTTATATGAACAAACATTAGGTGGCAGTCAGTTACGGCTTAAGCGATTTTTGTAGTCATATACATATCTCCAAAAGCGGTATTGCTAAAGAGTTTAAATTTGGTGAAACGCCATTGTTTGATCAGCTCAGCAAATTTGGTGGATTTGAAGTTTCTGACTTTATTGATACGAATAAATAGTGTGTGTATAGTGCCGCGAACTTGGCTGGACTTTGATCATTTGAAAAACGTGGATATAGTCTTATCGGATACAAAAGACGGTATGCAGCTTATGATTCATAGAACTGAAATCTACTGCGAAACCTCATGTGTCTATTCTCATCTACAGAGCTTAAGTATATGGATATTTTTCTTTTGAAGTTGTGGAAAAGTTCGTTCGATTTTTTATTCGAAGTACTTTCAGGTTGTCAAGTTATTAACCGAATGTTGTATCGAAAAACAGTTTTAGACTCTCTTAAAATTAATTTCAATTATTATATGGCAATGAATGAATGAATAATTAAGATGGAAGAAGAAAGTTTTACAATTTTGGTGCTACCGCAGATGATAAATTTAGAAAGAACCTGCTTTTAAGAGTGGAACAAGCACTTTAACAATATCACCTAATAAAATTTCTGTTTAGTCTAAATTCAAAGTCAATGATTTGCTAAAGAAGCTGAATCGTTAAACTACTGAGACTTCTATAGTAACTCGTACTTCTTAGCTTAAAGTAATTCTGAAAAAATCAACACGATAATTAGAGTACGAAATAAAGTCATTGGTTTGAATTATATTCCGCATCGACCAGAACTACCATTACTGTGCGATCTATGCCATTCGAAAGTGCATGAAAATGCATACCAGTTTCTCAGAATCTTTCCGATACTTAAGTAATTCTGAAGTCGCTTTTTTGTGGTAGATGTTCTTGATTTAGATTAAATGATCACTATTTTGAATGGAGAACGAGGCTTGGACCTTTTATTTGAGTATACTACAATTTTTTTTTGAAACAGAACCCTTATACAGGGTTAGGCCATCTAGTGGTTTATTTTTAAATCATATGTTATTTTGAAAATCTCGCTCGAAATCTTGACAAAAAGTCAGTATCATACCCCCGCGGAAAGAAATGAACCGCTTTACGTTGGGAAATATTGAAAACTGTGTAGCCCAAACAGTGCGTTTTTTGAAAACAAGTTTTGGCCGAAATGAAGCACTCACCGCACCTGCTGTACGAAAGTTTGTGCAAAAAGTTTGTGAGACTGGTGTGCTTGTAGACTACACTCATGGTCCCTGTTGTCGTACGGTGGGTACAGAGAAGAATGTGGCTGCTGTAGCCGAGAGTGTGAGATTCAACTCACGAACATCAACTCACCAACATTTGACGCTTACAAGCTCCAATTGATTCAGCAATTGAAGGCGCAAAACCATCTGCTTCGTTATTGTTTTGCAGTTTGGGCCTTAGGGCAGCTTGAATTGGACATAGATTTTGGGCGAAAAATCAGGTTCGGCCCGCCCTTTACTCATTGATTCTGACATTTTGAATCAACCTAATCAATATTTACTTTGGTATCATTCAGTTTCTCTGTTATTGTCAGAATTTCTATTTATTTAAGAAAAATTAGGATTGATATTGAACTTCTATTTGGGATATTTTTCCGGCTTCAGTTTTGGCCTACAAACATTTTTAAATTGGGCTTTCGACCCATGGCTTTCCACTCACAACATGTGAAGGAATTTTTAATAAACAGTGATTGCCTGAAATGTGATACGATTTGAGATTTTTTAAAAACATCATAGAATTTCTAAATTGCCCACTTAACGAACTTCCACTCAATGACGAGTATCTGAGACATTGCGGCTGCGAAATCGACCACAATATTTCAGTTTTCTCCGAATGAAGGCTTGGTTTTTAAATTGGGTCATTCCTTCCGGTTGAAGGCTGGAATTCGAACGCTCTCTTGGCTGAAACATTGTTTGCCATTCAAGACCAACAAGTTTCTACGATGAGGTTAATATAGTTTGCCTACCCCAATAGTTAGATATATTTATTGAATAAAGTTTACTCGGTGTTGAAGCGGCAGAAAGTGATTGAAGAAATCGCAAAACGGCTCATCTTCTTTTGGAAATCCAGTGCATGTTTGGACCCTGTGCAGTGTCACGTGGCACAAATTGATCAGTTTTTCTATGGTCTCAAATTGGGCTATCGCCATAAAGGGCGCCTAAAGATGAATAGTTATGAAGCTCTACTAGATATTTTCCTGCAGTGTTGAGAATTACCCTACGATTTATCTGTCAAGCCCTAAGACCCACTTGTGCTGGCCGACTATTGTGCTTTAGAACAACTTTAAACGCTCACACAGAACGTTGGATAGTATTATATGCGACGTTTAGCAGGGATAAGAATCTATAGTTTTTGCTAGACACATATGATCGCCCAGTCTTTGGGCATCCTTCGTTCCACTCATACTTGGTTGATGATTTGATGATTGCATCAAGTACACCCTGCCAAAGAATCACAACCATATTTGAAGAGATGAGCAGTTCCCTTTGGTGTAAAGATTTGTGCGTTTGACTGTTATGACGAAGGTCTGAGTTCGATTCCCTTGCCATGAAAACTGCGTTTCATCTTAGGTCGTTCGGACTCGAGAGAAACACTACTGTTTCCTATTGAATATGACTATGACTATGACTATGTTATCTTTGTCACCGACTATTAGAGTTTCAGTTTTAAAACCAGCGAATTCGATATCATTGAGATTGGAGGCCTCTTCTTTTAACATTTCCCTTCTTATTTCCACTTTTACTCTCTTCTCTGATTGTTTTTGCTTTGCACTGTATCAAAATCGTATTTTCGAATACTCTTCTCTCTTTTCTTTAGTTCCAAATTCATCTTCATATCAGAAGTTCGTTCTCTGGGGTGTTTAGTAGTCTACGGTGGTTTCGGCTCAATCTTTGAGCTGTTTTCCTCCGACAATCAGGAAATGGTGGTACCCCTTGACTTAATGGTAAGTGCGTTGACTGTCATGAGGAAGGTCTCGAGTTCGATTTTGCTGCAAAAAGTTTTTACGCGGTGTACTGCCTCTTGCGAGGAATTGACAAATCCTCTAAGAGTTTATCTTTTGTCATGAAAAGTGCTGTTCAATATACGTTCGGAATCGGCACGTTGAGTTAACCCAACTTAACGACTACTTTCAATGTGCAGCATCACTATTTGACACCTTGCTTCGGTATAGAACTATTCTTTGTTGTACTGTACTTTGTTGTCTATTGTACTGAATTGACATTTAAAAAAACATGTCTACTTTAGTCAAGTTTATGAATTGATAAATGTCAAAGTTATTCACTGCAATCAAGTCCACAAAAACCCATTTATTTGTTATTAAAAACTTGATTGCAGCTATCCTTTTGAAAAAAATCTGTTTAGTTAGATTGAGTGAAACAATTTTCAAATAAAACGTCAATTTGTTGAATTACCCACAATGGCGTATTTCACGATGTCAATTTGAACCCTAATATATTACCATCACAACTTTTTGATAACCAGGCTTCAACCAATTTTTCCAAACAAGCCAAACCCAACCAACTCTTCTAATTCATTATCGGTATAGTTTTCCCTCGAAAAATCAATTAGATTATTGTGCATTGACTGCAATTCAGTTTCGGGAAATTGTGTGAATTGTATATCCATCGAATTTCGTAATATAATTCAATTTAACTTTGCCCAGTTAAAGAATTATACACGCCCTTCAAAAATTCAATCGAAACTCTAATATCACTTTCCCCCCAAATGCATTCTCCAAAACAATTAGTTTTACATCAAACTCTATACTAACAAATAAATTGTGTGTACATACATAAATATATAGGATTTCGAAATTGCTTTAACACTAATTCGATGCATCCGCATTTGCTATAAATTCCAACAATCCATAACAACATTTTTTGTTTGGATAAATATTCTATCACCCGCCGCCGATTAAACCAGGGAGGTTACAACGAAATAATTGTTTTCACTCTTTGGATTGGCCTTGTCATTTTGATGTGAGAATCCATCAAAAACAAAATCAATGGATGTTAAACAATTTAAATTTGTTTTTTTTTGATGAAACACAAAATATTTCAGCCTCAATTCTTAATTTTACGTGCGATGCAGTTTTCCTACATCATCAATACCACAAGTCCGTCAAAAACCGAACAAAGTTTTGTAATTCCTTTTTTTTTTGTTGAGATACAAAAAAATACAAAATATTGTTACGTGAAATAAAAGATAAAAGTAAGTTCTTTGACATAAAAACCGATTTTTTTAAAATATTCGTCCTTAGAGAGTTTAAAGCTTATGTAACAATGTTTTTTGTTAATTTTTAAGTGTTGCCAATTTGTTTGTATTTGCGAGTAAGAAACTTGATAACTTTTGTGAACATTTTTAAAGAAGTAACAAGAAAAAACTTACTGAAAATTTCAATCAAGGGACCTTCTTTCTTTTTATTAAATTTGATTCCAACTCTGATTTACCGGAAACCAGACTTTTCAAAGCAATTAAGGTAACCTAGTCACTAAACCACAGATGTTTTCAATCATTATTTTCAACAGTCCCTAATTGTGCAACATTCTTGAGCGAGTAAAAGGGCAAGAAGACAACTCACTTCGAATCAATGAAGAACCAGCTAAATGAAAAGTTTAAGAAGAACAAGACTGCAGGATCGGAGATGATGTTTTCAACTTACCATGTGTGGAAGAAAGCATGCCCGATAAATGGACTGCCAGTTACACATGCCTCATCTACAAAAAAAGCGATCCTATGAATTTCAAAAACTATCGAGACGTATCCCTTTTATACGTCGCATATAAGCTCCTATACAACGTACTTTTGGGCCGTCTGTTTTTTCGTGTCGTGCCGTGTCGTTTTGCGACACTAGTCGTCAATGTTGGTTTCGCCCCTGCAGATCGACCATAGACCATAATAGGATCGACGAATTTCAAGTCGAGACTCGACATCTTTTCAACGAATTCAAAACTACGTTTGATCACCAGGACCTCTATACGAAGTTAGTGGAGCTCAGTATCAAAGGGAAACTGTTCCAACTGCATCGCATAATAATGAAAAATATGCGTTTAAATGTTCAACTGGGGAATTGATCCTCCGAACTAAACCAAAAAAGCACATGATTTCGGCAAAGAGATGCACTATCTTGTGTCTTTTTAAATTCGACCTAGAGCAGATAGTCTGCGGGGAACAAGCGTTAACACAGAGGACCATATTTAACAAATCTGTCCAACAACGGACAGTATCGATATCAAAACGGACGTTCCGTAGATTCCTTCACTAAGATTGAAGATCAGACGAAACTTGTTGCTCTTTAAGTTAATGAGGACAACAAACAAAAGCTCGAACTACACCTTAGCAAAGGATCCGACGAAGAATTCCTATAAAACCAGAAAAAATTGAGATTGGCGAAACAAATTAGTTCGAATAACGTGTCATATAATACCCTTATACTATTAATCCTTCTTTACAGCGCTGAGCTTTGGACGATAAGCAAAAAGGGAGAGCAGATGGTTGGACCTTTCGAATGATAAATTCGGTCTTACTCGTATATGCGATGAGATCGAGTGATACATGAAACATTCGGAAGCTGTACCAAGATGTAGATGTAGTCCAGAAAGCCAAAACGCATCGAATGGACAACAATGCTCCACCTAAGAAGGTCTTTTAATCGCAGCACCCATGTTCATGACAGCGCATATGTTAGAGCGCTTGGCACACGAGTAAATGACTGGAAGCAGTTTAATCGGAATCGCAGAGGATGGAAAGCTACCGTGTCTCCTTCAGTAAGTAAATCAGAAATATTGAAAATAAGAGGAACACATGCTTTTCTAAAAAATGTTTAAAAAATGTATAAAAGAGAGAAGGCTGTTCCAACTATTTAAATATTGTTTCTGTAGGTTGAACTTTTTACCGAGTCGTTTAAGCAGTTTAAATAAAGTGTACTACTCGATTGAACTTACTTGCTCTTTGGTAGCCGTTTACGAGGTAAATAAGATTTTCATAATGGCTGTACCCTTCATTTTGGAGCTACAAATCAAATCTTCCAGGGAATCACCGAAGACCCGTAACTTTGTAGTTTTGAAGAAAATGGATTTTTAACTACCCTTGAAATGTTAGAGCACAGTGCGAGCGTTTAGGAAAGTTGAAGAGGATTTAAAAGGAAATACCGATGCACATTGGTTCTGAATGTCTTAATTTCGCGACGGCATAGAAATATTGAGCCGGATAAAGCATTGCACGTTCGTGTTGTGCGACTTAAGAAAGAATCTCTGAGTTTAACAGTACTTCCGAAATGTGATTTAAAGGTAAACTGATGGACATTCCTTGAAGCGCGAGTATTATAGTTGAATTTGTTTAAGGGGAAGAATACATCTGGTTATTTCACGAGAACATTGCTTATAAAAATAACGGTAAAATAATAAAAGACAAGAAACATTGCCGTGGTGCTCGAGAGATGCAAATGATTCTTTTATACTTTTTTTCCCCGATCACTCTTTATAACTCTTTTTTAGATTCTATCCAAGAGGCTCAAGTGGGATATTAGAGAATCTGTCCAAATATTGGAATTCTACTATACATTTGGACTATAATAGGCCTTATAGATTTCAGTAAGATCAGAAGGGCGAACTTGCAGCTTCGAAGGAAACCTTAATACTTAGCAGCGTTTTTGGCGACGACATCGGATATGTGATGGTGGTATGTGATCCACACACCTAGAACTGAGAGCTGTTCGGTTTCTTCAATGCAAGTTCCGCTCATGGATAACGGGATTGGGGATGGGTTCCGCTTTAACGATAGAAGACATCATTGAGTTTTTAAAGCATTAAATTTTACACCGTTTAACGTTTCATATATGACAATGCTATCGATCAGAATTTAATGAGTTTATCATACGCTTCCGTTGTAAATCCAAATCCAAAAGACAAGGACGTGAATCTAGAAACGAATCTGAGAAGCTGAAAGTACGGTCGCCAGCGAAACAGGTGATCGTTTATGAATATGAGAAAGAGAGCCGGAGGCAAAACGGAGTCCTGTGCTACACCAGCATTTATTTTATGAATAAGAGACTTGAAACCATCCAATACAACCTTTATTGATCGGTTGGAAAAATAATTTCTAATACATTGAAGATCAGATTCATTAAAACCAAAAGCACGCATTTTCGACAAAAGAGAGATTGGAGTTAAACGCTATTCAATGCTTTTGAGTGCAATAATCTTATTTTCTCCAAAACTATGTAAATATTTGTGCTACTGTTTGGTGAGATACGCCATAACCAGTGGAACTTGCCTCTGCAGTGGACTACCCAATCCCGGCCCCCAGGTACATGTCCACAACGAAAAGTAAACCTCCGGTTTAAAGATCAATACATAGACCTTTCATGGAATGGGAGCCAAATAAGTAAGTAAATAAGATAAGAATTCGAAATTTGGAAGGAGAAAATTTGTTATCAAAAATGTTTAAAATATGTATAAAAAAAGGAGCTTTAAAAAAAATTGGTCCACCGATTTAAATACTCTTTCTGTAGCTTAAACTTAATTTTTTGTTGACCAAAATGTATTATAAAAATCGTTTGAACCGTTTTCGAAATAAATAAAAAAAAATATCATGGCTGTATGAAGGTTTTTATAATACAAACTCTGTATATCTACTACTGAAAACAAGCTGTAATATCTTAATTTCAAAATTTTTTTTATTAAATTAAAGATCGTAAACATTAATTGAAAGAACAAAAATTTTATCAAAATTCTAGGCGCCGTTTTCGAGAAAAATGCGATTTTTAAAAACCATTTTTTTAATTTTTTTAGTATTTGTATGGTAGGTACTTTTATTTATCAAGTTTAAAAAAAATCTAGCATGGGGTTTTCGAAATATTGAGTTTTGAAAAAAAAATTGATTTTTTTTAAATCCAAAAAAAATGTTTTTGAAAATTTTAGTACACAATTCTATTTACGTTTTTCAGTAACCGTTTTTCGGAATTTTTTTTTCAACCAATAACTAGCTTTAATTAATTTAATTTTTTTTGTATTTTTATTTTTGAAATCTGTTGAACAGTTTTTGAGAAAAAAAATGTTTATAAAATTTCGAAAAAAATTCGTATGGCAGGTACCGTTATTTTTGGCCTTAAAAAAAAAGAAAAAACGTGTGGGGGGAAAAATTAAAAATGGCATCTACCAAGTTTAAAGAAAATCGGCCGAGCCGTTTAGCCTGTAGTCGAACAGACAGACAGAATTGCTAGACCCACTTTTTTAGTCTTAGCTATCATCATTATGTTAACTTTGATCAAAATCTCGAGCTTGATTTTTTTACGATTGTATAACTTTCCTTATAGTACCTATAAGTCGCAAGTAAAAATCAGCCAAGGAGAAGACGTAGCACTATTATTGGACTTGTTGAATTATTGATTCAAAATAGCTTTTTTTGGCGTTTAGTCCCCACGACCTCACATGGTACCGTTAATTACTAAAGACCCTCAACTATCAAGTTTAAAGAAAATTGCTGCAGCGGATAAGGATGTAGGTCAAGGTACCATTGGGGGGACCCATTTTTTACTGTTCTCTGTCATCTTAATGTCAACTTTGATCAAAATCTCGAGTTTGATTTTTTTTCAAAGCAGGATTTCTTAACATCGGTAAATTATTAACTATAAGCCTTTTTAATATTTCTAACATGAATTCATACAACCCATAAATTTTATAGACAATTTTTTCGACTCAATTCATGGTTGAATAAAGAGAAAGGGAACACAAGTTTTTGATCAAATTTCTTACAAAGAAATTTTATAACATTCATTCTACTAATTCCTGAATCTGCTTACCAGAAGCTTGGTCCTTGCATCCATTAGAATCGTCTAAAGGATAGAATAAAATAGGTAACAAAATAGATTCCTGGGACACAACTATATATGATGTTGCGAAAAGCTTAGCAGACTTTAATGCCAATTATGTTGTCTTTTTGAAATTAAGATTATAATTATACGAGTAGGTCTTGAAAAGGTACCATATATCGAGGTTTTTAAAGAATTCACATTAAATAGTAAGCTCCCTCCCCATTGAATATAGTCGTTGCTAGAGCAGATATTTTTTTTATTATTTTGATAGATTTTTTTTTAACTTCTCTGGAAGGGTACTTCTTACTTTGTTACACAGTTGGGTTTTCTGAATTAACTCCCACTTCTAGTACCTGAATTCAGAAGCCTTAATTACACATGAAAGAACTAATTTTTATGTTTGGAAATTTTAAACTTGATTATTTTTATTAGGTTTTGATGAAGCTTCGTTAAGATCCCATTAACGCAATACAAAGCATCTTTCAAAATTAATGCTTCCTCCTGAAAGGTAAATATAACTTCACAAAGACTTCCATGTTGTTGGTTTTATTGCTAAAGTATTGTTTTTACAATGTTAATAATTTTTATAACATAAACAGTGTAAAAATATCACACTATAAAGTAACTCAAAATAGATATTAAAAAACTATCTCTAATACTCGTAGTACCATTAAGATCAAACTGCGATTTGAACTTAATTATTCATTAGAATAATTTCATTTGTACAGTGAATATAATCTACTAAATCACCAATTCAATATAAATTTTTCAAAAAGTAAATTTAAACAAAATCCATTAATTCACATCCACAACAGAAATTTAGAAAAACTAATACAAAACGTCTTAATTTTCTGGAGGAAGAGTTAAGCTAGGTATCACATTTCCTAATGGGTTAATATTAAATTAATTATAATTGAAATGACAAACAATTAAAAATGACACTTAATAACAAAATTTTTTTTGCCAAATTATACAAAAATTCAATTCATTGGAAAAGTTGTTGAATAGCTTATAACAAACAAATGTGGGTACACATGGCGTATGAGTAACTATTTTAGTACCTGAGCAATCATTTGGCACATTTGTAGAGTACTCGTAGGTTCAAAACAATAACTGTTATTTCTCCGTCCTCAATCCTCAAAAAGGTTATTTTTGATATAATTACATTTAGGGTTAAATTTTTAATAAAAGGAACAATACACAAAATGCCTTTACTTTGAACCACTTTATCTCAAAAATTCAAAAAGGTATTTCGATTATATTCTAACAATATTTGAAAACATACATTTTGCTTATTTTTCTTTGAAGTTTATTCAGCTTAGTCCTCCTTTAACATTGATTACATTTAAAGGGAGCTTTACATATTACACATCAAATTTTAGGAACAGGTTTGAATAGGTATATGCACTAGGGGATTTCTGTAACATCTTTACAGCCCTCATTCACTTGAGAATACTGATGGTCTTTGTTGTGTGTTTTGCTATTTCTATAGAAGTCTGTGAAATCTATACAAAATAATACCAACGTCATATTTTTAAAAATATTCAGTTCATCTTCATCAGATAGACGAAGTATTCATCCCGAAGGACTAGATTAAGACTTTAGTTCAGCAATATTATTAGAGCTTAGGCGAAGTTATCTATGTTTACGAGTAGTCCCTTTTGGCTGCGAAGAATGCAGGTTGAGTAAGACATTTCAAAAATTCTATTAATTTTTCAAACATTTTTTACGACTAACAGCCAAGAGAATACGAGCATTTTGAAAGCTGGAAGAAGAATGGTAAAATGTTGAAATAGAACAAATTCTTTAAGAATTGAGTTGACAGGTTTGTATTACAAAATATGTATGATTTTACCTTATAAATTATATTTGAAAATATTTTTAAAAACTTGGTTGGATTGGAGATTTCCGAAAGATCAAATATTCAGGGTGATTCCTTATTACAGATCAATATCTATATCATAAAATGTTCCTAGCTGTGAAACATTTGATGTCTTCACACTACAAATTACTGCAGAAGTTCACGATGAGACATTGATCATAATAGAAGATTTGTGGTTATTGATGGTAAATAAAGTATTGTCGGGTTTGGGCATCACAGCAATCAATCGTCCTATGCGCGATGCGTTTAACCACGAGTTGCAAAGAGAACAACAATACGATACTGAAGTATTGACTGAAACAATTCGTTCAAATGTTCCGCAATGAAATGAATAACAAAGAATCGCCTACGATACTTTGATGAAATCTGTGAACAGTGGATCTGGTCGAATTTACTTCCTTGATGCTCCTGGGGGGCTGGAAAAACATTCCTTATTTTATTGCTGTTGGCAAAGATAAGTTCACAAAATGAAGTAGCCCTAGCATTGGCTTCATCTGGAATAGCTGAAATTACCACTGAACATACAAATCAACAAAGCACTAGTTTGCAACATCGCCAAACACAGCGCATTGGCGAAGATTCTACAGATATGCAAATTGATCGCTTGGGATGAATGTACGATGGAACGTTAAAAGATCTTCTTACATGGAAGTATTTTTGCAACAAGAAGATCAAACTGCGATTATGTTTTCGAAGTAGTTATTAGATATTGGAAATGGTGAGGTCGCAATTAATACCTCGACCGGATTAATTACACTACTCACGGATTTTTGACACTTCGTCGACTCAAAGGAGGAGCTTAATCAATGTGTTTTTTACGGACGACGTAGAACAACAGTTCAGAAACCATAATTGGTTGAGTGAATGAGTAATATTGGCGACCAAAAAATAAAAGATGTCGATGATCTGAATGCAACTATTCATAATTTTCTTCCCAGAGAGTTGTTTTCTTACAAATCAGTTGACACAGTTACAAACCAGGATGGTGTAGTCAACTTTCCCACAGATTTTTTAAATTCCCTGGATTTTCCTAGACTACCACCTCACAATTTACAATTAAAAGTAGGATCAGTTTTGATTATTCTGCGTACCATTAATCAACCTCGACTGTGCAATGGAACGAGACTGGCTGTAAAAAAGCTAATAAAATTTTTGTATTAAGTTATATATATTTTTCAAAAATATATGAAGGTGATACGAAGTTTACCGGGTCATCTAGTTTTGAATAATGATACACAGGCATTTTCTATAAAAACAAAAAGTGTGAATTCCGGGAACACCAGCGTTCATATGAGTTCCGAACTTTTGTTACCAAATTTTTGTACCCAATAAACATACATTATAATGCAATCGTCAACATGTTTTTTTTTAAATATTGAAACGAAAATATTGAACAAAAATTATAAGTCGTTGTAGCGGTTTCTTAAAAAAATGAACTTTTATACACAAAATTTTAAAAACATTTTTAAGAAAAAACTTTGGTACGTCAACTTAACGGTTATATTACTGTACGAATAAAAAATAAATTACCAAAAAAAAACAGAGTTGTTTTTGAAATATCGAATTTTTACAAAAAAAAATTTTTTTTATTAAAAAAAATCTTCTTTTAAGTTTTGAGATGCAATATTTTTCAAACTTTTTTGAAGCTTCTCTGTAAAAATTTTCATTAAAATGGGTTGTGTCAATACTGAGAAACTCAAAATTTGAAAAAATGGTTCTGTGGTAGGTACAGTCAGTAATATCTTAATTTTTAAACTTATTTATTTGAATTATAGATCGTAAAAATTAAATTAGAAAAAAAAAATTAGAAAAAATACGATTTTCGAAAACCATTTTTTTAACATTTTTACGATTTTCGAGAACTATTTTTATGGGAGTACCGTTATTTTTAGGTAAAATAAAAAAAAATTCCCACAACTTGTCAAATGCATTAGGAAACTTTTATTTGTCAAGTTAAAAAAAAAAATCGAGCATGAGATTTTCGAAATATTGAGTTTTGAAAAAAAACATTTTTTGGAATATACAATACTATTTTAATTTTTGAGAAAATCCAAAACAAAAAAAATGGTTCCATGGGGGGTACCATTAATAAATATTTTTCGTAAATTTTTTTTTTCAACTATTATCTAACTTTAACTAAATAAAATTTTTAGAATTTTTTTTAGAAAATCTGTCGAACAGTTTTTGAGAAAAAAAAAAATATTTTTAAGGTTTCGAAAAAAAATAGTATAGTAGGAACCGTTATTTTTGGACTTAAAAAAAATTAAAATATCAAGTTTAAAGAAAATCGACCGAGCCGTTTAGGCTGTAGTCGAACAGACAGATAGACAGACAGAATTGCGAGACACACTTTTTTCGTTTTCTCTATCATCGGAATGTCAACTTTGACCAAAATCTCAAGTTCGGTTTTTTTACGAATGTATAACTTGCATTATAGTTGTCGTAAGTTAAAAGAATAGTGTAATCAGGCTCTTTATGTTTCTGTACTTTATGTCACTCCTTCTGTCAGAGATTTATAAGCCTATCAACATCATTCCCATCTTGTAATGGAAATGGTCAGAAAATACTTGTATAAGCGGACAAAACTAAAATCGTAGTCATAAAATTTTCCAGTTGAAATTTGATAGTTTAAGAGAGAGGTCGTTAACAATTTATTAGGAACCATCTAACGCAGCAACAACGTGTTAAAATTTTGGAAACATTTTATTTAAATAGTTCTAGTTAGTGAAAACAACATCGACCTGGACCATAAAACGCACCCTGTACATAGATACCTTATAACTTCAAGGTCTTTGCGCTAGCCAAAGGCACTAATTACATACAATAAAGACTTCAAATTTGGAATTTGATTTTAATGAGCAATGCAACTTTTAGAAACTATTGGATATGAACAATTCATAAATGAAAAATATGACACACATTTGAAAGAAGGGACGAAAAATGTAGGTTAAATTATAAGATGCTAAAAATTTTTTAGTATAAAACGAATATGTTGCAAATTTTAATCAAATTTAGCATCATACATTTTATTGAAAATAAAATCATCAAAAACCTATGAAATCTTTTAGGTACTAACTTCGTATGACACTTTGACATTTCCAAACGTCAAAAAAGTCTGTTTGGTTAGAGTTTTGCACAAACTGTCATTCTTTAAGGTTAAAAGCAATTTAGCAAAATTACGAAAAAGTTAGTTTATTGCTTTGAAATTAGTAAATCATTTAGCTTTATTATACTAATAGCTTAACCCAAAGTAGTTTAAATTTACGCAAAGTTAAAGTATGATTTTGAAATTAAGTTGATAGAACATAATACATATAGTTCATTTTAAAATAATCTTCATACTCTTGCACAATTTTTCTTTAAATAAGAGATACCAAAAACTAAAAAGAAAAAATTCCTTCAATATACAACTCTCACATATTTAATCCCCCCATTTACAATTTAAAAAACAATTGGCAACACACAGCAGCTTAAATATTAAACTATCAAAAACAAAACCTACAACAAAATCGGCCCGCTTGGTTGTTTATTTTTGGGCTACATTTATAGTTATGACAGCGCTAAAGCGTCGAACGTGGCGCTACAATAGGATTAAACGTGAATAAACGTAACTATTTAAGAAAAAAAAAATACTATTTTTCATTGCGCTTTTTGCCAATTAACATGCCTCAGTTAAAATTGTTTGGTTGTTCAATTTTCATTTAAATTTGATTCCCTCTTAGGGCTGCGTAGGGTATTCAAGTAACAAACGAAAATGTGAATATTACGAATGGTATACAAGTTAAAACATTTTTTTAAATTAAATTATAAAAAATTAGCTGTAAAAGTGTAGCTAGTACCCAGTTGAAACATCTCGATATTCACAAAGGGACATGGCGATCTCCTGATCAATCAACCGTGAACCAGATTGACCACATCGCGATCGAAGCAAAGCACTTCTCCAGTATAGATTATGTTCGCACGTTCCGAGGGATTGACATCGACTCAGACCACTACCTCCTTGTAGCCAAGGTTCTGCTGCGGATATCCCGACCCAAGCCGAATAAAAGAAGTATTGCGAGGAAGTTCTACGTTGGACATTTACAATCGCAAGAGTTCGCAAGGTCCTTTTACGATCGAGTTTCTAATAACCTCTTAAAAATTCCTAAGCCGCCAGCTTCATGTATTGAGAAGCAGTGGCAACATTTGCCAAGCAACTATGAGAAATGCCGCTTCTGACGTGCTGGCTTTTACAGGATCACCACAATGAAACCCCTGGTTTGACGGTGCCGGCAAGCACATACAGCAATATAAAAGACCTATAAAGCGGCGCTATAAGGAAGAACCAGAGCTGCCTCGCCAGCTCTACGAGCAGTAGAGGAGAGAAGAACACCGGCTTCTCAGAAAGAAAAAGAAGGAGCATGAGAAGCGCTCGATCGAGGAAATAGAGGAATGCCATAGCAGGAATGATGTTCGGAATTTTCAACAAAAAATAAAAAAAACATTACGAGCATACAATTCCCGAGCCGAAGCCTGCATGGACAATCAAAGGAACATCGTTGTAGAACCGCAGTCCATGCTGAGAACATGAAGACCATTTTTCCAAAATTTATAACGGCGATGAAGAAGAAAATTCCGCTGCTATAGACATAGTACCATTCGACTTAGGCGACGCAGACCAACAATACCGCCCACCCGCCCTGGATGAATTGAAGTTAGCTATATCGAATCTCAAATCCAACAAAGCCGCTGGAGCTGACAGCCTCGCTACGAACAATTCAAAGCGGCAGGCAATGACTTGGTTGGGAGTATGCACTAGCTCATCTGCAAAATATTGTCGGAAGAAAGCATGTCCGATGAATGAAACTTCAGCATTGTTTGTCCGATCCTCAAGAAAGGAGACCATCTGAAGTGCGCCAACTACAGAGCCATAAGTCTCCTGAACATCGCGTACAAGATTCTTTCTGCTGTATTATGTGAAAGTCTGAAGCCTTTCGTCAACAACCTGATAAATTCATAGTAGTGCGGCTTTAGACATCCTGAGCATGTGCAAAACATACGGTCTTATCGTACTAAATACCATGTTCGTCAAACAAAGCCGACACCTGGTCACTTACAGCAGTGGTGGAAATGAAACCCAGATTGATTACCATTTGGTATCTAGTTTCATGAAACCCCGGGTAAAAGATTGCAAAGTCATACTAGGAGTAGGAGAAGCGATCGCCCACCAACACCGTCTCCTACTGACAGAATTTTTTATGGAGACAGTGAACGACAACAAACATACAAAAACTTTTGGGAAGATCAAATGGTATAATCTGGATAAGGAAAAAGGCGAAGCTTTTATTTCGAATATGCAAAACGTTCTGTATAACAACACCGATATAGTTCGAAATGAAGAGAGTACAGCACAAAGTATGTGGGATCTCCTACAGAGAACTTGCAAAGAAAAAGCCAAAACACTGTTAGGGGTTTCAAAAGGACACAACCAACAAGGCAAAGAAACATGGTGGTGGAATAATGAAGCTAAATCAGTTATAAGTAAAAAGAAAATGGCTTTCAAGGCTTGGTCGAAGTGCCCCTCTAATGATACAGAGCAAAAGTCACGCCTCGAAGTGGAATATAGAAACTGCAAGAAAGAAGCGAAGAAGAAGTGCGCCCAAATTCAAGCAAAGAATACAGAAAACCTGTATCGGGAGCTGGATGAAATTTCTACCCCGACAGCTGGTGCTATTCAAGAGCTACGGCAAAACACGAATAAGGGCGCAACTATCTTCAAAATAGCCGCTCAAAGAAGAAGAAATGCCCAGGAGATTTGGTCGCCAAAGTTCATTAACAATGCTCAAGGCCAACTACTTGTGGAAGACAACGATATTCTTCACAGGTGGCGACAGTATTGTGACGGACTTCTAAACGAACAATTTCCAAGGCTATACTTTCCAATAGCTTCACCTAACTTAAGCGAAGTATCCGACGTCACAGTCGAAGAAGTTAGTGAGGCGGTAAAATACTCCAAAAAGGGAAAAGCTGTTGGCCCAGACGAAATACCCTCAGAGTTTTGGAAAAAGATGGGAGACATCGGGTTTAGATGGCTCATGATTCTTGTCTCCAAACTTATACGAGGTGATCGCATGCCTAATCAATGGAGGGAAAGTTACCTTCTTCCAATTTATAAAGGAAAGGGTGATACTCGAAGCTGTGATAATTACCGTTCGATTAAGCTGACGCACACACCATGAAGATCGTTGAGCGAGTCTTGGGTAGCCGACTGCGAAAAATAATTAGGCTATCTGATGACCAGTGCGGGTTTGTCGGGGGTAAGTCAACCACGGATGCAATCCAGAGTATAAGAATAATTATGGAAAAACATCGGGATTCTTTGGAGGATTTGCATGTCGTATTGGTTGATTTTGAAAAAGCATTCGATCGGCAACCACGAGATCTAATATGGGTGGCCCTCAGGCAACGAGGAGTTCCAGAAACCTATGTGCGGATAATTATGGACATGTATGATGGAGCAGTTACTAAAGTAAGATGCGCAGCTGGAGTCACCGAAGAATTCGAAATCACAGTAGGTGTACACCAGGGAAGTGTCTTGAGTCCCCTGCTCTTTATTACAGTTCTTGATTACCTGCTTGAAGGCAAAGTGACGGATCCAAAAGTACATCAGTTATTCTTTGCTGACGATGGAGCCATCATAAGTGAAGACCCGATATCCCTACAACGAGCACTTGACGTATGGGTGGATGTTCTAGAAGGAAGTGGGTACCGCATAAGCGCGAAAAAGACAGAATACCTGTGCTGCCCATTTTCTGATCCACACATGCCTATTCCAGACATTTATTTGAATAGAGTAGTGCTTCCCAAGTGTGAAAAGTTTAAATATCTGGGGTCTATGATAAATAACGAATCTACTTGTGATGACGATATCAATCATCGCGTAAGCGTAGGATGGATGAAGTGGCGGGAAAATTCTGCTATCTTCTGTGACCGAAAAATGCCCCCTAAGCTGAAAGGAAAGCTCTACACTTCAGTTGTGCGTCCAGCACTCACATACGGTTCACAATGTTGGACAATGTACAAAAAGTATGAGAGTAAGCTAACGGCAGCTGAGATGAAGATGCTTCGTATGACAGCAGGAGTTACAAAGCCTGATCGAATTAGAAGTACGAAGATCCGAGGAAGCCTTCATGTTAAGAATACCATTTCCCAAAAAATTGAACACGACCGACTCAGTTGGTATTGCCATGTTCAAAGGAGAGATCCTGAGAACCCCGTCAAAAAGGCAATATCATACAACGTTCCAATTCGGAATAAAAAGAAAGGTAGGCCTAAACACTCCTGGTACAAACAAATGCAAAAACACCAACATTCAGTTGGCCTCAGAAATGGAACAATACAAAACCGGGAGGCTTGCCGCCGATTTCTGAGGTCAACCCGGCGAACCCCACAGGCGGATCACTAGTGTGAAGCAGATACGTGGGAGAGTTATGATCCCCTCGACATCGAGATAATAACAGCGCCGAAACAAAGGAAGAAGAAGAAGAAGTGCGGCTTTAGACCATGAAAGTCGACTATCCATCAAATATTCATATAACGGCAGAGTTTGGAAAAAATCCAGGAACTTCAAATTGACACCTACCACTTTTTCATCGATTTCAAAGCCGCGTATATAGGAACGAACTATAGGAATGAACTCTGACAAACTTGTACGTTTGTTTAGGATGGAAAAGACCTAACCTAAACATTTGTTTTAGGCAGGGCGATGCTCTGTCGTTCGACTTCTTCAACATCGTTCTTGAAAGAATAGTGCAAAACTTACGTGTCGACACAAGTGGCACAATATTTCAAAAGTCCGTCCAAAAGCCGACGAAATTGACATTATTGGAAGAACAAAGCTTGATGTCAGTGGCGCATTTGTGACCATTGAGACGGAATCGAAGAAGATGGGTTTAGCCGTAAATGAGGGCAAGATCAAGTATTTGTAGTACTGTCATCAAGAATGGTCGCACAACACCGACGACGTCTTAGACAGAACGTCACCATAGACAGCTATACGTATTATATTGAGGTAGTTAAAGACTTTGGACTTTGTTTATCTAGGCGCAGCTATTCATACAGAAAATAACCCCAGCGCTGAAATCAAACGAAGAATAACTCCTGCCAATCGCTGATTGTTTGGACTAAGAAGGCAATTGAATAGCAAAGTCCTCTCTCGAGTAACTAAAGTATCCCTCTATAAAACTCTCATGTTCCCGGTTCTTGTCTATGGTGCAGAGACATGGACTTTGTCGAAAGTGGATGAGAACGCTTTAGGAGAGGAAAATTTTCCGTGTGATCTTTGGTCTCGTCTGTACAGACGGAGAGTTGAGGAGAAGATATAACCATGAACTGTACGGGCTGTACAACAAAATTGACTTAGTCAAACGAATCAAAGTCCAACGACTAAATGGCTAGGTCATGTAGAGCGAATGGACCCAATATCTCTAGCCCGGAATTCAACTCCGAGGAACGGCAGAGTAGAGGAAGACCGCGACTCAGATAGCGCACACAAGTGGGAGAGGACCTCAACCAACTTGACGTGCGAAACTGGAAACAGCTAGCTAGAGACCAAGCATGCTGGCCTAACCATGGCTTCACACTTAACCAAAGATTTTCCATAAGATCGAGGTAAGGACTGTGTACAGGCCAATTTATTGTCTGAAACACCTAATTTTCGAGCCATAATATTTGAGGTATACATTATTCGGATACCCAACTTGCTAAAAATGGTGGTTAAATTCGTTGCAAAATATCGAGATATTTTTCTTTGTTAATTTTCCCTCGATTTTGATTCAAAGTCTAACAGAACTCCACAAAAACCATCCCCAAGCCATCACAGAACTGATATATTCTCTAAGGTTCTCATTTTAAATATGTCAATGCATTGTAATCGACAGGTTAGATTGTAAGTTAGTCTTAAGAATGATGAATTAAAGTACAGGCTCTAAATCAGATTGTGTTCTTATTGAAATATATTAAGAGCCACCGCCATGTTTTAGAGTCTTTTGAACTTGATGTGATTGGAGTGATTCACCGGTTCGAGACCAATAATAGGATCTGCCATCTGTCTCTACACGATTGACTTTTGTCTCATAAGACCAAATAACTATGTAGCTTCAAATAGTCAATGGTCCAGTTTTTTTGTTTCTTGACAAAAAATAACCTGGCTTTCAAATGTTTGGCTGAAAGTAGAGGCTGGTTTTTTGGATTTCACCTTGGCGATCAATACATTTTTTTTAAGTTCCCGGTGTGCAATGACTAACTGGTTTACCTATACTGTGGGCTGCTTGTTTTGGTGTTTTGGCCTCGCAACTTCTCAGTTCTCGCTTCATTTTTCTTGCCTCTTGGTTTGAGAGCTTTTTTACACTACTTTAATACTGGAAGACCACAGGGAAACCATTCAGAGCCAGATCTATTTATTTTATTCACAAATTACTTACAATTTGTTCTTTTTAATATGTAGGCCTTACCTAGGGTTTTGGAATTTCTTCACTTCCTATCATATCTGATTTCTATTAACTATGTAGCACTTTAAGTTAAATATTTAACTAGTAGACCCGTGTATGCGTTGCTTTGCTTGATTTTCAAAACAAAAACTCTGAATTCTTAAATGCTGACTTACTTTAATGAAAAAGAAATAATTCCCCCGTTTCTTATCAGTGGATTTGGGTGGATTACGGGTAGTGGGATTGTTATAAAATGCCTGCCAAGATGATTGCTGACTTATAAGAAAGAAATTTGTAAAAAACAATGCGTCTCAATACACGGAAAATGTTTTGCGTGATGCGCCTTTAACCTGAGTTACTCCTTTAACTGTACAAAGTATAAATATTCTATCCACCATGAGCAAGAATGTGGAACCCATTCTCGAGAATTCGTATATCTTCAATTGCAATTTTTTGCAACAACATTTTTGGTTTCCACGCAGCAACAGAAATTATTGGGATTTCGAATTCATCAAAGCCCATATCTGAGCTTGGCAATTGCAATTCTTTCAAGCTTCATCCGCTTTTGTTTGCAATTTATCAGCAAACCAAAAACAACAACAAAATAATACACATATATCCTGACAGTGGTGCAATCGGAAATAAATAAAAATTTACATAATTTTCGAGATCGAAATCAAATAAAAAAAAGAACGCCCGCAATATTTAACCCGAATGCAATTCCAATCCCTATCCCAAACCCAATTCAGCCCAAAGCATCAACCATCGAACGTGTACGACAGTTTTGAGTGGCATTATGAATGTGTCTGCTGGTGTCACACTATTATCATGGGGTTGACGCAAATCACCCATTTTGGACATATTACCGGGATATTTGGTTCAAATTGGAGGCGGATGGTTTCCTTCTTTTTTTTTTCAAAAAATTAATTTTAAATGTAAATAAAGGTAAAACGACACACACACAAAAAAGGGGGAAATATGGTTTTATGGCATGTCGCTCGGGGACAACGAACACAAAACATACCACGGATGATTGGCAGGATGTTTATGAGTTAATCAGAATCAGATGAGGGTTGGTGAATTACTGAATTGAATGTAAAATTTAAAGCGATGGCAATGGCAAGTACACACAGGAGCGAATGTGAAGGAGTCAGTCAATAGATAAAATGTTGCTCTTGCAATCACAAATCAATTGAGAGAATGACATAGTGATTCTGATTATTATCATTCGGGATTTTTCAATAATTAAAATCGGTTTTATAACTTATGCGGTCGAAATTGTATAAAAAAAGGCATAAATGTGGGCACCGCACGAAAAAAAAACTGCTGTAATAATAAATGGCATGAATTTTTCATGAGAAACCTTCAGTTTTAATACCTACACCTACATGTGTACATATATGACAGAAAATTATTTAATGGCTCGACTATACTTTAACGATGGCGAGCTTAAATATTTATTTCAACAAATTAAATTAAAAGGCTTAAACTTATGCGTTCAATTTTTAAATCAAATCCAGAAACGTTGTCTCTTAGTTTAATGAAGAAATCTGTCGTTCGAAAATGCCAAAAGTTCCTAGCATTAACCCAATGCTGTCAAATAAAGTTCATCTTTCTTTAATTTATCACAGAACGGTCGGGGATTCTTATTACTGAACAGTAGAACTAGTAAGTCGAGTAGATCAAACTTCTTAATGACAGAACGTCAAATCATTTTGAGGATATAGACAAAAACAGATTAATATAATACTTGACAGCTAAGAACTCAAGTTCATAAAGATTCTTCATCAAGTTAAAACTTATTTAATGTATCATCAGACAATCGGAATAATTTAAAACTGAGGGTAGGTACATATATCATTTATGAAAAAGTCAAATAACAATGGTCCAAAATGCCTTTCCTGAGGAAGCCAAAACAATGTCCACAATGTAAAATGAATGAATGTTGTTGCTCTTAATTTACTCGTATAATCTGTTTAATCATGTCTGTTGGAATGGATATTTGTAATAAAGCTATGCTTAAGATGCTTTCGATGGCCCGAAAGGGATTCACTGTTTGTTGTCTGTATGCGCGTAGCCTAAATTTGACAGTTCGGAAGTTGATGTTATTTGTATTACAGAGACATGATTGAAGCTTGCAACGTCTAACTACATGTACCAGCTTCTCAATTACAAACTGATATGTACCGATAGAGCCAACAAGTTAACTAGTTTAAACGCTAAAATTATTTCTAGATTTGAACCTCAAGACCTCTAGACTGAACCTCAAGAGCCACCCAAAACCCATAAACTGGGAGATTTTCTGTCAAGCTCGTAACCACTCGTCTTTTTTAACTGGCAGAGTTAAAAAAAATATATCATTTCAAAATTAAGCTCTGATCAAACCTCACGTAAGTCTTGGAGTAGCCTGCATTTGTTTGGTATTGGTATAAAGGAAGTGGTTTAAAATTTGCAATCTCTAATGACCTTAATAAAGGCTTTGTGGATAATGAAGGAGAATGAATTGGTCATGTATATCCTTTTTCTAAGATCCAACTCAGTAAGTGAAGATGGAGTTCCAATACATTTTATTAAAATAATATTACCACGAATTATACCCATCTATATTCATATAGTAAATTTTTGTATCATGACCTTTTCTTTTCTAAAATGTTGGAAGCGTGCAAAGGTAATTCTTGTACCTGAGAAAAACAATTCTTCAATTGCATCACATTTTCGGCCGATAAGTATACTGCCTTGCCTGTCTAAAACCTTAGAAAAAGTTTTGTCAAACTAAATTTCAAACATCAGTCAGGATTTCAAGTAGTCCACAGCTGCTCTACGGCTATGGTTAGGTTCCTTGAAAATATTCGAATTCAGTATGACCAAGGCATGTTAACACTTCTCTGTTTGCTGGATTTTACAAAATTCTTTTGACCGAGTTAATCACAATATTCTGTGCAAGAAACTAAAAGTTTATTTTAACTTCAGTGAAAGTTCGATTCGTTTTATACAAGACTCTTTAAGGCATCGAAATTAAAAGGTTAAAGTTGGCAATAATTCTTCTGATTTAATCAGCTTGCTTGCTGACATCCCACAGTGTTCCATCTTAGGTCCTATTTTGTTCTGCATGTTTATAAATGACTTACCACATATTTACAAAAATGTCATTTTATATCTCTCGATACTCAAATTTATATTTCGGGACCTTTTAACTTATTAGAAGATCTAACTAGATCTAGAATAAATGAAGATCTGGATGAGATTCACAATTGGTCGCCGTCTAATGGCCTTACGCTAGATCCAGTGAAGTACCAAATTATTGCCATCTGCAGACGAAAATTTGATACGAGCAATCCACCTGTTTTTCTAGCACAATTTCAAATTGATTTTTCAAGTACTACTCTAGGCTTTGAAATAAATCGTTCCCTTACAGCCGTCGCCCATATTAACCTCTCTTCGGAAATTGAATATGTTCTCTGATCTAACACCGCACCGGTTGAAACTAAACTGGGAATTAGCAAATCTTTGCTTGCACCACTAATTGACTACGCTCAAGTAGTATACCCTAAACTCAATTCTCAATCATACGTAGAATGCTTGTTGCTTTTAATGCTTTTAATTATATAAATTCATCAAGGCATTTTTTTTAATATGCCATTAAATTATTTAACTCCTTTCCATTGGCGATAAAGCAGATAATAGGAATCTAAGAATTTAAAAAAGGCAATTTTTAGACATTTTAATTAAACACTTTAAATAAACATCAAATCTTATTTTTTTTAACTTACATTATATTATATTTTTTTATTTAATCTTAGTAATGTAAAAAAGAAATCTCTTATTTTAATAAACTTAAGAGTCCAATTTTAGGGTACTATAAAAGACTATGTCTTATTTCTACGCCCACTATGGAGTAAATAAATTGAAATTGAAAACCATAATTATATTCATACCTAATTTTTACAGCTTAAATAAAATCGATATAAAGGATATTGACCTGCTTTCCTTTTACAAATCAATTTAAACAAAAGTTTGCGAAGATGCAAGAACTTGTGTTAATCAAACGACCACTTACAAATCCATGCTGTCTTAGTTGATATTAGGTATATACTTTTTCTTTTAGTAGTTTTCTGAAAGCTTGCGTACGGCTTGTAATTTTTAATTAAATGTCTAAGCCCACTTTTGTAAACTGAAATGATGAAAGATATTTTCAATTCATCTAACATAATTCCACTTTAATTTTTTTTTTGTTATAATTTTGCACGCACTAAAGAGATTATGACTACTCTTAAAATGTTTGGGCACAGTGTGAGCATTTTAGGAAAGTTGGAGAGGAAGAAACCGATGAACAAATGGATTCAGGTAAAGCATTCCACATTCGTGTAGTTAAGGTTAAGGAAAGAATTTATGAATTTTACTGATGGGCACTCCCTGAAGCACGAGTATTACAGTTAAATTATTTAAGGAGAGTAATGCAACTGGATACGTCACTAGAACACTGTTTATATATTATTTTAATAACGGTAAAGTAATGAAAGACAAGAAACATTGCAATGGTACTCGAGAGATTCAAATGTTTCTGTTATACTTCTATTACCTATCATTTTTAAAGCTCTTCTTTGCATTCTATCCAAGAGATTCAAGAGTGTTATTGCAGTGCCTGCCCAAATATGGGAATTGTACTCAAGCCTTGGACGAATATAAGCCTTATAAATTACAGCTACATCAGAAGGAGTACAAAAATTTCTTGTAATGCCGAAGGAAACCTAAACACTAACTTAGCAGCGTTTTTTGGCGACCTCGAATATGTGGTCATTCCACATAAGGTGTTATGTGATGCAAACACCGAGAACTGAGAGGTGATCAGTTTCCTCGCTACAAGTGCCGCTCATGAATATTTGCATGGGGAGTGGATTGCACTTTAACGATAGAAGACAGCATTGAGTTTTTGAAGCATTAAAAACCCCCAATTGAAAATGTTATAGGGATCAAAATTGAATGAGCTTATCATACGCTGCCGTTCCAAAACTACAAGGAGCAAAGACATGTATCTGGAAACGAATATGAGAAGCTGAAGGTACTGTCATCAGCAGTTTAATGGATTAGAAGTTTCAGACAAAAGATCATTGATGAATATCAGAAAGAGGGTCGGAGACAAAACGGAGCCCTGTGGCACACCAGCATTTATTTTATAAACTTGTATTTAGCGGTTTGCTGGGCGTAAATGAGAAGTGGACACGTCTTAAAAATACTGTCATTAGTACTGCCACCTCCATCTTAGGCAGCAGTCATAAAAATCGGAACGACTGATTTGATGATGAATGCAAGCTAATGACTGAACGTAAGAATGTTGCGTACCGAGCATGCAACAATCTCATAGAACGCGGGCACGCGAAGAGGAATATAAAGAGCTCAGAAGAATAGAAAAACGGCTACACAGACAAAAAAAATCAGCCTGGGAGAAGAACCTAATCTGTGCAATAGAAAATAGCCGAGAGCGAGGTCCGCACCAGGCGCGGAAGTTCTATCAATCCTTCCGAAACATGACGCAGTACACACCACGCTGCACATACTGCAAGGACGGAGAGGGAAATCTGATCACCGATCCTGAAAGCATACTGGAGCGATGGGAAGTGTACTTCAATGAATTGCTAAATGGTCAGCTCACTGCAGAAGTGGAGGCTCCACTACTTCAAGAAGAATACCCTATGTTGCCGCCACCAAGCATAGAAGAGGTTGAGAAGGCTATAGGCCGGGTTAAACAGAACAAAGCCCCGGGAGCCGATGGCATACCAGCCGATGGCATACCAGCCGAATTATTTCATCACGGCGGGCCAGCTTTACGTCAAGCAATTCATGATATTATAGTGCACGTATGGGAGAAGGAAGAAATGCCAGAAGACTGGCGAAAAGGTTTAATATGCTCCATACATAAGAAGGGAGATGTCACAACGTGCAGCAATTATAGAGGTATCACATTTTTGAGTACCGCCTATAAGATACTCTCCTCTATCCTACAAGACCGGATAACCCCATACGCTAAAACTGTCATCGGACAATATCAGTGTGGTTTCATTCCAGGCAAATCAACAACTTATCAGATCTTTACCCTTAGGCAGGCGATGGAAAAATGTCTAGAATTTAACATCCCAACATACCATCTGTTTATAGACTTTAAGGCCGCCTATGATAGCATAGCCAGGGTAGAACTTTACAAAGCCATGAGAGAATTCGGCATCCCAAACAAATTGACAGGACTATGTAGGTTGACCATGACCAACGTAACAAGCCAAGTAAAAATAGCCGGATTGCTATCCAGACCAATCAAAATCTTTAATGGACTCCGACAAGGGGACGGTTTGGCCTGCCTCCTCTTCAACCTGGCGTTGGAGAAAGCAATCCGTGACTCTGGCACGGCAACAAGAGGGACCATCGTCAACAGGTCCAGCCAGTTACTAGCTTACGCAGACGACATTGACATCATCGGAAGAACCGAACAAGCTGTACACGATTCCTTCATCCAGATCGAGCAGGCGGCACAAAATCTGGGGCTGCACATTAGTGAAGGTAAAACAAAGTACA
Source organism: Chrysotoxum bicinctum (assembly GCA_911387755.1). Classification (NCBI taxonomy): domain Eukaryota; kingdom Metazoa; phylum Arthropoda; class Insecta; order Diptera; family Syrphidae; genus Chrysotoxum; species Chrysotoxum bicinctum. The sequence goes on along the minus strand of OU426987.1, from coordinate 199,582,814 downwards.
TGGTGGCGTCGAATGCGAGAGGAACAGTTGGTCAAACAATCAAGGTAGCGGAGCACGAATTTGAAGTGGTGCAATCCTTTAAATACCTTGGGTCAATAGTAGCAGCCGATAACAATATTGAAGAAGAAATACGCGGGCGGCTTCTCAAATCCAACAGAGCCTACTATAGTCTGTCAAAGCTTTTCAATCCAGAAATCTCACTATAAATTCAAAACTGCTGCTGTACAAGACCATGGTCCTGAAAGTACTCACATATGGATGCGAGACTTGGGTGCTTAGCAAAAGGCACTCCGACCTCTTAGCTGCGTTCGAGAGAAAAGTTGGCCCCATGTGTGAGGAAGGACGATTCCGGAGACGGTACAATCATGAACTGTACGCAATCTACCTAGAAGCAGATATCGTGACAAAAATTAAGCTCGGTAGACTCCGGTGGGCAGGGCACCTAGCTCGCATGAGCGAAGAGCAACCTGCCCGGAAAGTTCTCTGTGGTACATTCTATGGTAGACGACAGCGTGGTAGACCATGCTTGGCGCTGGAGAGATGGCGTAGACCAGGACGCCCGAAGCCTTGGAGTGCGCAACTGGATGGCGTCGGCTAGAGACCGGGATAGGTGGAGAGACTTGTTGAAAGAGGCCAGGACCGGAACCCGGTTGTCGAGCCGATGATGATGATGATGATTCAGCAGTTTGAAAAGTAGTTTCTAATTTATCGAAGAAGAGATTCATCAATACCAAACGCATGCATTTTCGATAAGGCAGCTTGATGTCAAACGTTATCAAATTCTTTTGAAATATCAAGTGCAATAATCTTACTTTCTCCAAAACGATGTATAGATTTGTGCCACTTTTCGTTGAAATATACCATTATATTACCGGTGGACATATTGCTACGAAAGCCATTCTGTCGGTCATTGAGAAGCTTTAGTTCTTCAAGATATTTCTTGAGCTGAAAATTTATCAGCATTTGCATGATCTTAGTGCAATTGGGTGATAGTTATAGGTGGGATGAAGATTAACGTTTTTTAGGGACAGGCTGAACAAATGCTGCTTTCCATCTTTCCATCGGAAAGATACCAGTAGATTAGGGCAGATAGAAAAGCGTACGGAATAGTTTTGCTAGCGTAAAAGAACACACATCTTCCTTTCTAGGACATTGAAAATCAACTTGTGATCCCAAAAAGCCATTACATCAACCCAAAGGCACTTTTTGGTGCTGCCTTCACGCTAAAGGAGTGATTGGGCCGTATTTTTTTGAGAACGCTATCGGCAATACAGTCGCTATTACTGGCGAACACTTCTTACTGCCGAAATCGGATGACCGGGGCTTGGCCAACACCTTGTTTCAACAAGACAGTGCAACCACACATACAGCACAAGCCACAATGGATATTGTGAAGGAAGCGTTTCCTGGTCGCGTTATCTTCCGTTTTGGCGGTTTGGCATGGCCAGCAAGATCGCCCTATTTAACAATTCCGGACTTTTTTCTTTGGGACTACTTGAAGTCGCGGGTTTATACCAACAAGCTTCAGACAATCGTAGCCCTTAAGGAGAATATTCGAATACGAAAAGTTATTACTGGAAATCTTGAGAAAAGGTAATGGAAAATGTGATAAAACGGACACAAACTTGTATCAGCACTGAGAGGCTCGAGAAATTCTACTATTTTGATAGCATCAAAACTTTGCAGAAACGTTGGGTGAAGTGAAAGGAGATTATGTTAAAAAATTAAATGTTTTTTTACCGAAAAGAGTGTTCCTTATTTCATTTTTCACACTTATTGACATATGTGTAAACAAAGGTACTACATTGCAAAGAAATAAAAATTTACTTGAGATTTTGATCAAACTTGACATATTATCGTTATATCAAGTGGAAGCAAAACAAGTGGTTTTCGAAATTTTGTATATTTCCATATATGAACATTATATAGTACCAATAACAAATATAGACAAATATTATGTGGTCTTTAATCATTTTATAAATAATTAAAATTTTGTTGTTTTGTTTCTATTTTGCGTAGGCTTCAAAAGAAATATACTAATTACATATATGTATGTACTTTCACGTAATTGTACTTGCGATTTGATTTTCTCATGTGACGCAAACACTAAAGAAGAATACAATATTTTTACAATTTATCCAAATTTAAATTCTCAGCACAGAAAATGGTTAAATAAAAACAAACACCATAGACCCACACGTCAATTAATATATTCCGTCTCACGGATGCGTTTGTTTTTCTATTTTTGATATTTTATTTGCGATTTTAATGTACACAGTACAAGTTAATAACGATTACATTAGGTATTCATTTATGAACCTAATTTCCCATTCCCACACTCACATTCCTATACCCAGCACCTTACACCTTATTTCCTGTCCACTTTTATATTAGTCAGCGCAATATCATTAAGTTAATAATTTGTAAAACCATGCAAGCAAATCGATTATTTGCATTGCTAGCTATTTTAAATGCAAGCAAATCAATCATTTGCTTTGCAAATTTGTAAATCATTGAATAAAGAACCAGTCATAAACTCAACAGACGAGAATAAACATCTTTTTATTCACTGGCGCCCAACTTTTTATTCGAATAGTATCTGTGGCTTCAAAATATTTCGGTAAAGAAATAGCAAGCAAACAAATTACAGAAAACGCGATAACTAAAACCCACAACCAAACCAACTTTTTTTTTTTCGATTAGTATCTGTAGCTTCAAAATTTTTCGGTAAAGAAATAGCAAGCAAACAAATTACAGAAAACGCGAAAATTAAAACTCACAACCAAATATTTTTGTTCTATTAGTACTATGTGGCTTCAAAATATTTCAATAAAGAAATAGTAAGCAAAAATACCACAAAAAAAACGCGAATTAAAAAGAACAACAACTACTTAACCGCAAGATCAACCTAAAAGTGTATCTCGACAGAGAGTTTTTATGTAAAAAGAAACCTTAAGAACATTAAATTACTCCTAGTTGCCTGAGATCACTTTTATCGTGTTATTGTTGATTTCACCCCTCTCATCCACAATTAACTTTATCTCGTTGTGCTTTAAAAACATTTTTGTGTAAAAATATTAAGTCAGCAAAAACAAAAACACGCGAATTAAAATACTTTAATAAGATCCATCGTTCGTCGGCTCATCAACCCACCTGTATTTCGACACAGTGTTTTTCTGTAAAAAGAAACCTAAGGAACATTAAAATAAAAAAAAAAACCTTCTGCTGCGGATGTGAGTCAAGCTTGAAACGAAGAAAAATGATGCAGCTAATTTATGTAATGTATGTGTAAAGATATATTGTCATTTCATTATTAATTATTATTACTATTATCTGTTTCTATACTATCGATTATTAAATTATTATTAATTTATGTAATGTATTTGTAAATTTATATCGTGTCATTAAGTATTAATCATTATCAAATAATATTATTGCAATTAATACTATCGATTATAAAATTATAATTCTTTAAAATCAAAAAATGTCTGAACTTTCACAGACAATAGCGTCAGCCGTGCGGGTAGCTGTTGAAGCAGCATGTGAGACAATAGTCAGGAGAATGGGGGATCAGATAACAGAAAGTAGACAGGCAGTAGATAGTGTAAATTCAAGAATCGCAGAGCTATCCGATAAATTAAATTCTGTACATTTATCCCCAACCCCAATTTTATACGAACCTATTTCTGTAGCACCTGAAATATCGTGTCAAATATCACTCGATGTTGTAAAATCCATACCGGATTTTGCAGGTGAACGCGCGAAATACATTTCGTGGCGTCAAGCAGCTAAGACCGCAATCAAGTTATTCGACCCATATAAGGGATCGGAAAGGTACTATCAGGCAGTTGCCATTATAAGGAATAAAATTGTCGGTTCCGCCGATTTAATACTTTCTTCTTATAATACGGTCCTTAATTTCGACGCAATCATTGCGCGTCTCGACAATTCATACGCAGACAAACGACCACTTCATGTATTAGAAAATCAAATGAGCATTTTATGCCAGGGAAATTTGTCCATCCACCACTTTTACGACAAAATAGAAAAACATCTCACTTCAATAACGAATAAGATATCAATGGATTTTTCAGGCAATAATGAACTAATTAATTCTTTAGCCTCAAAATACCGAGCAGATGCACTACGGGTATTCATTTCTGGTCTTAATAAGCCTATTTGTAACATATTATTTTCTGCTGGCTGTGAAGATTTACCTTCTGCATTGGCGAAGGCACAGGAACTCGAAGCAAACCAATACAGGTATAATTTTGCCAGAGCATTTGATAAAAACTTATCATATGCTAGTCCTAGTGGTCTGTCAAGAAGCAACACTCAATTTAAGAGAGTAGAGCAGGCCCAAAGCCAACCCCAACCCCAAGCACAAGTTTCCTCAACCATAGATAACCAACAGAAGCAAAGCCACCAAGCAGAACCATATGATCATATGAGCGTTGATAACTCGTCAATTTATAGACGCAGCAAAAGATCAAATATTCAAGCAGCGGTGCCCGAGGCTAGTAATAAACAGACCCTCAGGCAACAGCCGCAAACTTATGAAAACAGGACACCAAAACGCCCACGCGAGTCCGATAGAGTGCCATTTTCGAAAGCTCAACGAATTAATTTCGTTAAATCCAAAAGTACTGACCAGGAACTGAAGAAAAGTTCCGAGTACGAAACAGAATATGAAGACGTAGACGAATATGATGAAGAATTCCAAGATCAGATTAATTTTTTAGAATAAAGTCGGCTCTCCCATATGTTGAAAAGAAACTAAATGGTAAAGCTCCAATTAGAATCCTAGTAGACACTGGTACAGCCAAAAACTATATTAGACAAATACCCTATTTGAAAACAATTCCTAATAATAAAAATTTTAAGGTAAAGACCATTCACGGTGAAAATAAAATAACTCACAAATGTAAAATGCAGTTTTGTGATAAGATTACAGATTTTTTTATCCTTCCCCAATTATCAACCTTCGATGCGATTGTAGGATATGATTTTCTCATGGAAATAAAAGCACAAATCGATACAAGACGCTCATTGTTAATTTATGAAAATGGCGAAATGCAAATTAAATTCTTAGAATGCGAGCAGGTAAATAATTTAGAAATCGATATAAAAACAATTCCTGAGACCATCAGAAATGAATTTAAAAAATTGATAGAAGACTTTTCAGAAGTATTCGCTCAACCAGATGAAAGATTACCTTTTAATACAGACATAAAAGCTACCATTAGAACATTAGATTCTGAACCAATCTATTCTAAACCAAGACCATACAATATTGCAGCAATTCCTTTTGTAAACAAAGAAATTAAGAGATTGCTCAATGATGGTATAATTCGGCCATCACATTCCCCTTATAACACCCCTATATTAGTGGTAGGGAAAAAAGGAATTAATGAAGACGGTACTCCGAAATCTAGATTAGTGTTTGACTATAGAAAATTAAATGAACGCACTATACCAGATCGGTACCCGATTCCTGAAGCTTCCGTTATTTTATCCAATTTAGGGCAAGCAAAATATTATACAACGATCGATTTAAAATCCGGCTTCCATCAAATTCTCCTAGAAGAAAAGGACCGAGAAAAAACGGCGTTTTCCATAAATAATGGAAAGTATGAGTTTTGCAGATTGCCTTTCGGCTTGAAAAACGCTCCAAGTATATTTCAGCGAACAATTGATAACATACTACGGAGCGATATAGGCAAAATGTGTCATGTATATATCGATGACGTAATTATTTTTTCTCAAACAGAGGAAGAGCATTTGAAAGATATAAAAACTATATTTTCTAAACTTTTCAACGCCAACATGCGTATATCCCCAGAAAAATGTAAATTTTTCAGGCATGAGGTTGAATTTTTAGGATTTCTTGTATCTGGAGACGGTATTAAAATCTGCCCCAATAAAGTCAAAGATATTATTGACTTTGAAGTACCAAAAACACTTCGAGCACTAAGATCTTTTCTTGGTCTTTCTGGTTATTACCGTCGATTTGTAAAAGACTATGCTCTGATAACCAAACCATTAACAAAATATCTCAGAGGAGAAAACGGAAATGTAGGAACGAACAAGTCTAAGAACATCAAAATCACTCTTGATGCTGAGGCTATATGTGCCTTTAATAGAATAAAGAACATTTTAGCCTCCGAAGATGTATTACTATTCTATCCCGACTTTCGTAAGCCCTTAGATTTGACTACCGATGCTTCATCACAAGCAATAGGCGCAGTGCTCTCTCAAGGTGGTAGACCTATCACAATGATATCTCGAACTTTGAGTAAATCCGAAGAGAACTTTGCTACAAATGAACGAGAAATGCTAGCGATAGTTTGGGCATTGCAATCTTTGAGAAATTATTTATATGGTGCTCCTGATATTCATATTTATACAGATCACCAACCACTCACGTTTGCGATTTCCGAAAAAAATCCTAATACTAAACTAAAGAGATGGAGATCATTTATTGAGGAATATTCTCCAACCTTTCATTATAAACCTGGTAAAGAAAACAAGGTAGCAGACGCATTATCTCGTCAACATATTAACACTCACTCTTCCTCCGGACAAACCGTGCATAGTGAGGAGTCCCTTACGAAAGTAATACCTACGGTAGAGAATCCCATAAATTGCTTCAAGAACCAAATCTTTATTAGTCAAGGTTCTGAGAAAAGCAAAAAAGTTAAAATTCTTTTCCAAAAACAGGTTAGGCATATAATAACATTCAGATCAGTCGAAGAACTTATCGAAATAATGCGTGATGTTATTAATACGAACACAGTCAATGGCATCTATTGCGACCTTGAAACCTTAGGAAAAGTACAAAATACTCTTATGATAGCTTTCCCCAAAGTAAAAATGAAATATGCAAAAAAGTTTGTTCAAGATGTGTTTAACGAACACGATCAAGAAGAACTTATTATAACCGAGCATAACAGAGCTCATAGAGGACCACACGAAAATTACAGACAAATAATATCTGAATACTATTTCCCAAATCTTATGAAGCTATGTAACACATACGTTTCTAAATGTATAATTTGCAAGGAAAATAAATATCAGCGCAGACCAGCACAACATCCAATCGGTGCAACACCAATTCCCACGTATGTAGGAGAGATTCTGCACTTAGATATTTACAATACCAGCCAAAAATATTTCATAACATGTATAGACAAATTTTCCAAATTTGCTATTATAAAACACATTCCGTCTAGAAACTCTATTGACATAAAAAATCCATTGATTGAAATTATCTCCCAATTTCGAAACACGAAAATAATAGTTATAGATAATGAAGGTGCTTTTACATCAATTGCAACACAAGCATTACTAAAAAATGAATTTAATATTTCAACACATTCTGTACCAGCTCTCCACAGCCAAAGCAATGGACAGGTTGAAAGATTTCATTCTACTCTTGCCGAAATAGCTAGGTGTACTAAAGAAACTACAACAGATATTGTTGAACTAATGCTCCTAGCAACCTTCAAATACAATAACTCAATACATTCAGTTACAGGTTGTAAGCCCTCAGACATTTTTCATGACATTTCTAAGGAAATGAAGAATGAAATAATTTCGAAACTCAAAACCAAACAAGATAAAGACCTTGAATTTCACAATAATAACACCAAGCCCAAAGAATTCAAACCAGGAGAAAAGGTATATTTAAAAACGAATAAGAGAATAGGAAATAAATTATCCAAATTATATAATCAAAAAACTGTTCAGGCAGATCTAGGCACAGCCGTTGTAATTGACGGAAGGCAAGCTCACAAAAATAATTTGAGATAATACTCTACTTTCAGATTTACCCTAATATCGCTAGGATCTACGAGGATAACTGACTATTCTTCTGCCCTATTTATTCCGATACCAGCAGGCGACGTTGCTATTTATGAAGAATATTTTTATTTGAAGCATGTAACAAATTTTTCGCTCATCGAAACCATCATATCTGATAATAGCAATGTGTTAAATAAACTAAACGATGAAAGATGTAAGGAAGTACTGCTGCAGGATGTACACGAAATAGAGCGTTTGCTCCAACTGCTGAAATCCCCTATTAGAAAAAGGCGATCCATAGATTTCATAGGTTCTGCAATAAAGTTTATCGCAGGTACTCCCGATCACCAAGATATGGAAATATTAAAAATGCAAGAAGATGAGTTGACTAGATCCAATAACAGACAGATTGATATAAACACCCTTATTCAGAATAAATTAGATGAAATAACAGATAGAATTAATAATTTTAATATAAATGATATCAATAAACACGACGCGGCTGATGACTATGAAAAGTTGACTTCTATCATGTCTAGAAGAAACAGAATTGTAATAAATAGTTTAAGCACGGATGTTTACTCTTTACTTTTAGCAAAAAATAATATTGTTAATCCTCTCATTTTAAATATAGAAGAAATAGAATACATTAAAATAAGAGAAAAGGTTATTACTGAATTAATCGACCTATTAAATGTCGCTGATGTTAAAATGTACTATCAAAATGAAACCTTAGTTTACTTAATTAAAATTCCTAAAGTACAAGAAATTTGTAAATTATTCAAAATTGCTCCAGTTGTTCACAATAACAAAATTTTAGATTTAAGTTCTAATATATCCGCAAATTGTAATAAAATAGAATATCCCCTAAGTTCATGTAGAAAAGCTCCATTATATTCTTACTGTAAAATAGATCACCAAAATCCTTGCCTTTCCCAGCTCCTTAATAATCACACGGCACAATGTCCAACTACTCAAGCTGATCACCTCTTAAAAATTGAAGCGTTCGCTGATGGAATTATTATCGCCAGAGACGAAAATATAACAATTGATGACAAAGACCAGCACATTATACTAAATGGTACCTTCCTGATAACCTTCGATTCCAAAATTAAAATAAATGGAAATGAATATCGAACAAACCAGCCATCCGATGTGATTCACCTTCCAGCCCCGAAGAAGACAGTTCTGAACGAAGTCGCTTACAACGAAAAGATTTCCCTACCCTACTTGCACAAGTTACATTTTATCAACAACCAAAAAATTAAGGAATTTAACGTTACCTTAGAGACGAGTAAGTGGATGTGGTACGCCATCGCAGGAATACTCACCATGGTCATTTTTGTTCTACTATATACAAAAATTAAACCAAGAATAGTTACATTTAGATGCAACTCAGATCATGTGGAACCACCATTAGATAAAGACCTTATAAAAATGCAAGTTTTAAAAATGATGAACGAGGACGTTCAAAATTAAGAAAGGGAGGAGTTAATAACGATTACATTAGGTATTCATTTATGAACCTAATTTCCCATTCCCACACTCACATTCCTATACCCAGCACCTTACACCTTATTTCCTGTCCACTTTTATATTAGTCAGCGCAATATCATTAAGTTAATAATTTGTAAAACCATGCAAGCAAATCGATTATTTGCATTGCTAGCTATTTTAAATGCAAGCAAATCAATCATTTGCTTTGCAAATTTGTAAATCATTGAATAAAGAACCAGTCATAAACTCAACAGACGAGAATAAACATCTTTTTATTCACTTACATGTTCTCCGTACTGCACGATAATTGTTGTTTTTTTTTTCTTTTTTTTTTGAAAGTTCGCCAAAAATTTAAGGCTCGATTAAATTTTATTACATTTGCATCCTCCACTCACTATTTTATGTTATTATTTATTTATTTATTATACTTTTTATTTAATAGTTAATGATTTATGAAAGTCCAAAAGTAGTTTTAGGTTATGTTGTTTTAAGTTATTTTCTGGAAAATTATTTTTGAAATTTATATCAATATGACGAGTCCCTTCGTATTAAAATATTACCGGCTAAAAATTTTCTGGACTCTTTTTGTACGAAGTTAAGGCGGCGAGCACGGCGGATCCATCAAAATTAAGGACCACCCTAATTCTATTTCAATTTTTGGTTCAGTTTATAAAAATGATTAAAAACAAAAACTAACGTAGAGACATATTGACTTGTGGAGAACATGAACCTAGTGACTTACAACTTTCTACCATTTCTCCGTGTGTTTTAGCTATTTTCAAGAAAGTCTTAAAAGCCAAGATAAGAAGGACACTTGATAAAAACAGACTTGAGAGATTTGATACTTTTTCGGAAGATTTTTTATATATATTTTATTGACACTGAAGTTGTTTTTTTAAATATTTTTTACTGACATACAATTTTGTTTAATTAACAAATAAAAAGGCCTGAAGAAGAGCGTATTCATACTCGAAACATCATTTTACCGATAAACATCTTGTTTTACTGACCTAGACCCTGGACAAATAATTCTCTTTAATAATTTTGAGAGGTCACTAATAATTTTCACATATTATGCTTTCTTGGAAGAAGCAATTAGTCTGAGAAATATTTTGTTTCTTTTTTTTTAGGTCGCAGCAACTGGGAATGTCCAACAGACAGCACTACCCATTTTGCCAAGTGTACCACGTTTTCGTGCAGTTTGACTGTATTTTAGTGTTGATGATCAGGATTAGTAAGAGATATTGATTAGTCTGAACGTGGAGCATTAGCACCTCATCAAATTCAAATTTCAATAATATTATTAGAAGAGTTATTCGAATCTTCCACGTAGGAGCAATTGGACAATGATCGGTGAAATTTTGTGGAGAGTTGGTTAGGCTGTGATTTTTCAACCGATACGATATTACCCAGCCAATAGTGATAAAGGCTACATAAAGCAACATTAACATAGGTTTTGCCTTTTCGCAGACGAATTGGAACAAGTGGAAGTGGAATAATATTGAAACAGCTACAATGTAATAGAGAAATTTTATTACTTAATAATTACTGACTAAAATTTGATGGGCTTACTTGGCAAGTTTTTTTTTATGACCAATTCGAAAGGTTTTAAAAACTTGACCAGTGAACCCATCAAATTTTACATTAAGCTATACCGCTCTACAAAATTTCATCATTCTACAGCAATCGGAAGTGTTCCATATAAATTAAACATTTTTTTAGAAAGTGGGCGAATACCACGCCACCTGAATGGAAAACCTCAATTTTTATTTTTGGTCCTTTACATGCAACTTGAGCCCTACCGTTCTACCAAATTCCGTTGTTCTACTGCAATCGGAAGTATGCCATATAATTTACATCAGTTCTGAGGAAGTGGGCGGATACCACGCCCCTGAATAGAAAACCTCAAGTTTTATATTTTTTTTTGTATGCGATTTAAGGCCTACCGTTTTACCAAATTTCATCGTCTTACAGCAGTCGGAAGTACTCCATTCAACCAACACCAATTCGGAGAAAGTAGGCGGATACCACGCCCCTGAATGGAAAACCTCAATTTTTATTTTTGGTCCTTTATATGCAACTTGAGCCCTATCGTTCTACCAAATTCCATCGTTCTACTGCAATCGGAAGTGTGCCATACAATTAATATCAGTTCTTAAGAAGTGGGCGGATACCACGCCCCTGAATGGAAAACCTCAAATTTTATAATTTCGTCTTTATATGCAATTTAAGACCTGCCACTTTACCAAATTTCATCGTTTTACAGCAGTCGAAAGTGCTCCATTCAGTCAACACCGATTCAGAGAAAGTGGGCGGATACCACGCCCCCTGAATGGAAAACTTTAAATTTTCGATCTTTTCTTCTGCTTGCATGACAAGACCTACCGTTGTGCAAAATTACAATATTCGACGATGTTGTGAAGTGCTCCATAATTTTGATGATCTGTCAGTCAGTTACGGTTTTTTTTTATTTTTGAGGCCTTATATCTCAGGAACCGCTTACGCTAGAAAATTGAAATTTGGTAAGGCGCCTGTGCCTGACTAGCTTAGCAAATATTCAGAATTTTAAGTTTCTGACTTAATTGGTACTAAAAATAGTGAGGGGTTAAAAATCGCATGAGTTTGTTCCTGTAAAAAGGGTGTAGTGCCAGAACTTGGCTGGGCACTACCGTGCCCTTTGATAACTTATATTACGTAAGCAACTTCCGTAAGTAAAACTTACATATGTAATCTTGGCCTTAGCATTGCTTTGACACCTTTCGAAATCTTAATATTTTCGTCTTTTTTTTTGAGTCAAATCAAGTAAGGACTGGGCTCATAAAAATTAACGAGAAAAATCGTTTATTTCACATTCGATGAAAAGACCACAGATCAATCGAAGGTGGACAGTTTATCCAAAAATGAAAAAATTGATGACGTCCGCTCTTTCTCCATCAAAAACTTGTGATAGGGATGAGAGTATATGATCATAGAGTGTGGTTTAGAGGAAAAGTTTCTACTTAGAATATAAACAAGTGCGGATCGCTGGATGGGTCTACAGAAATGAATAAGCTTTTTGACGACCTACAAATGACAGATGCTGATCTATTACAAAAGGTTTTTCAAATGAAACTGATAGATTTTGGCTGCCCATGTAGTTTAAGTGACATCTGTCAAATCTGTTGCTTATTATTCAGTTAACCCACATTTGTACGCTAAAGGAACGCAGGACCGGCCTAGAACATCGCTCCATCGTGAAAGTGCACAGCACAACTACTGTGAACTCGACCGACCATTCGCAGATTTCAACTTGGCGAATTTTACTTCCGAGATTTGAGCCTACACCTGTGCAAGATCCAATTGACCCAAGAGCTTAAAGCTTATGACCATAGACAACGTTGTTTGTTCGCTGACTGGGCTTCGAAGCGTTTACAAGAAGACCCCAATTTAGGCCGAAAAATCATCTTTAAAGCCGATGCGCATTTTCGGACGAATGGCTGTGTTAACCAGCAAAATTGCCGTACATAGGACGACACCAACCCACCCGAGGTTCACCAGGTGCAATGCATCTTCTAAAAGTTACTGGTTGGTGTGGATTTTGGACTGGTGGCGTCATTGCTCCATACTTTTTCGAAATCGACGTTTGTGAGGCGGTCACCGTCAATGGCGAGCGCTACAGATCGATGATAATCAATTTCTTATTGGCTTAATTGAACCATATGGACCTAGAAGACATATTTCTCGCAAAAATGACGTGAACTGGCTACCAATGTCATGCGATTTGACCACACTAGAATTTTTCTTGTGGGAATTCCTGAAGTCAAAGTTCTATGTGAATAAATACCAATCGACGTAAACATGACACAAGCCAGCCCTCAAATTCAGCCGGATAAAACCGGAAGAGTCGTTAAAAATTGTACCATTCGGATCCGTTCCACCTCAAAGAAGCTGAGGCGGACATTTGAACTATACATGAAGTATAGATGGGCCTAGCAAATAAAAAAATTAAATCTATGCGACCTTATTGGAAAACCCTTTACATAAATATTGATATGTTTGTTTGTTTTTTTAGGGGTTTTGAATACCCTTGAAATTTTGAACACAGTGCGGACGGTACTAAAATAGCGCAAGTGCTTGGGATAGTGTTGGATTATTCTTTTTTAATAATGATGCATGAAATCAAAAAGCCCCTCATTTTTGTAGGGATCTGCATTCACTCTTGCACACTCCCATTTTGGTTTAGCGCCACCTCTGATCATCAGACTCGCTCAAGTACTTTATCACATGATTTTGGATCTTTAAAAATGCTTCGCTAGATAGAACCTGACTATCCATTTGAGTTAGTACAAAATTATGATATTAAGAATTCCAGATGGATATTTGCTGGAGAGTATTTTCGAATGATAATATCAGCGAACTAAAATATAAAGAGTCGTCCTAAAAACAAGCTTTAGTTACCTAAGAAGAGCGCCTAGTTGCACATTAGTTACATGTGTTCGCAATTATAAAATGCGAAGTATAAACTATTGGAGCTATATTTTCAAATTTGTGAAGGCTTGTCGAACTGAATTTTAAACGGCAGAATAGTGTCGTTTAACTTTAACTACGGAATGAACCAAATTTGTTATTGAACTGCAGTTTAAACCAAAAGTGGAGTTTAAACTCCCACTGTGAAACTGGGGGTTAGTGTCTTATATTTGTTGTTTTTGAATTTCAATAATATTGAACTTTCGAAAGTGGAAGGCTATTTAGAATAAAAGTTAAAAATGAAGTTATTACTTTACTTTCCATACCTACTGTACTGTGTAGTTGTCATTATTCTTTCAATTCAATTTAACAAAAAAAAAAGAAAAAAAAACAGTTCCCTTCTTCCTTTAAATCTATTTCAAAATTGCAATAATTACATGTTCTACTCCAAATAGTCTATACTATGTCTATTTTTGGACAAGAAAATTTGTAAACGAAAATACATTTTCTCTATTTTCCTTTAAAAATAAAATTCAACAAAATACGAATAAAATGCACCATTTTGTACTGAAGAAGAATGAAGCTATAGCTAATCAAGTTTCAGTGGAAAACAAAAATTAAAACAGATTTTTTTTTCTTACGGGAACGTGAGTTCGGGAGAAACGAAGAACGTATCTAGTATTGGTTTATTAATAGGATTGATGTATATTTGTATTTATATTTCTGCTAGCGCAGAGACACATGCAAGTATCTATATTTTAGAGAGAAAACTGCACCCCAGCGACGAGAATGGCGACGATAAAGAAAACTCAATTTTCCATATTTATTTCGAGTGTTAAATTTAAAATTTATAGAATCACATGGAGATTTTTATTATAACCAGCCAGCGATAGAACGGGAAGAGATGCACAAGGATGTATGTGCATATTTTTTGGTGTTCATTTCTTTTTATCTTTATTTAATATTCCACTTACCTTTTTTGTATAAACTTAAAAGAAATAGGTATATCCGAGGCACCCGGTGAGGGTCCTTTCTTCAAACGTGTTATCTAGTGTCCCTGGAACAAAAAAAAAGGGGTTAGATATTTATGCATTCAACATTCGGATTTAAGTTTGAGAAAATGTTTGTAGAATAATGAAAAAGCTAGACAAAAATGGCTGAGGATATAAACACTGTTAAATCTAATTTAATCAAAAAATATTTTCTCAAATATGATAACCCCGGGTAACGTATTTTTTCTCTTTAAGTAGAAATCTCCAAGAAGAAGAAATTCAACTTCTCGAATAGCAAAGTTGGTTCTTTTGCAAAACGAAATATTCGAAGGTTGGTATTTGCATTTGAAAGATGACTATATTTAAAGCTTAAGTACACATTTTGAGAAAGCTATTAATTGATTTTTGTCTTAAAATAATCTTTTTCTACCAACAAAATACTGCATACTAAATCTTTCAATATTTAAAAAAAAAATTGTTTTTTTTTCCAAATTTGTTATTTCAGTCACAGATTTTATTTGAAATTTAATTTTCACTAACCTAACAATTTAAATATAAAATTGGCGTATCAAAGTTATTTCTTAAAATTTTTAGGACACTTTTTTAACGATTTAAAATTTTAACTTGCGACTTATAGCTTCTATAAGGTAATTTATGCATTCGTAAAAAATCGAATTCGAGATTTTGGTCAAAGTTGACATTACGATCATCATCATCATCATCGGCTCGACAACCGGGTTCCGTTTCTGGCCTCTTTCAACAAGTCTCTCCACCTATCCCCTAGCCGACGCCATCCAGTTGCGCACCCCAAGGCTTCGGGCGACCTGGTCTACGCCATCTCTCCAGCGCAAGCATGGTCTACCATCACGCTGTCGTCTACCATAGAGTGTACCACAAAGAACTTTCCGAGCAGGTTCCTCTTCGCTCATGCGAGCTAGGTGCCCTGCCCGCCGGAGTCTACCGAGCTTAATTTTTGTCACGATATCTGCTTCAAGGTAGATTGCGTACAGTTCATGATTGTACCGTCTCCGGAATCGTCCTTCCTCACATATGAGGCCAACAATTCTCCTTAAGACTTTTCACTCGAACGCAGCTAAGAGGTAGGAGTGCCTTTTGCTAAGCACCCAAGTCTTGGATCCATATGTGAGTACTGACAGGACCATGGTCCTGTACAGCAGTAGTTTTGAAGTTATGGTGAGATTTATGATTTGAAGAGCTTTGACAGACTATAGTAAGCTCTGTTGGATTTGAGAAGCCGCCCGCGTATTTCTTCTTCTATATTGTTATCGGCTGCTACTATTGACCCAAGGTATTTAAAGGATTGCACCACTTCAAATTCGTGCTCCGCTACCTTGATTGTTTGACCAACTGCTCCTCTCGCACTCGCAGTCGACCATAGCCATGGCGAAAAAAGTGGGTCTCAAAATTCTGTCTGTTCGACCAAAGCTTAAGCGTTTTTAAATTACCCCCCCCCCCCCGTTCACACGTTTTTTTTTTTTTCTTTTTTTTTAGATCAAAAATAATGGTACCTGCCATACGAATTTTTTTAGAAATTTTATAAATATTGTTTTTTTTTAAACCTGTTCCACATTGTTTTTTTTATTTAACTCAAAAAAATTTCATTTAGTTAAAGCTAGAGCTAGGCAATGGTTGAACAAAATTTTCCGAAAATGGTTATTAATGGTACCCCCCTTAAAACCATTTTTTTGTTTTCGATTTTCTCAAAAATGGTACAACCGATTTTGATCATTTTTTTATGCTAAAGCTCCCCAAAAGTTCCAATATTTTTGTGCATTCAAATTTTCAAAAAATTTTTTTTGGATTTAAAAAAAAAAATAATTTTTTTTAACTCAATATTTCGAAAACCCCAGCTCGATTTTTTTAAACTTCAGAAAAATAAAACTTTCTTCATATAATCTACAAGATATCAGAAAAAAATATATTTGACCTAAAAACAACGGTGGGTACAGATCTAAAAAAATAGTATTCGCATTTTTCTCAAAAACGGCACCTAGAATTTTGATAAAATTATTTTTCTTTTAATTAATTCCTACGATCAATAAATTATTAAAACAAATTTGAAATTACTATACTACTGACTGCACCTACCATAGAACCATTTTTTACGAATTTCAAATTTCTCATAATCGGCAAAACGGATTTTAATGAAATTTCTCCTAGAGAAACTTCTAAAAAGTTTTAAGAAGATTGCATTTCAAGACTTAAAAAAAAAATTTTTTGAATTTTTGAAAAAATAATCTATTTTTTTTTTTTGAAAATTCGATATCTCAAAAACGGCTAATTTTATTTTGGAAATTTATTTTTTATTCGTATAATAATAGAAACTTAAAGTTGGCGTACTAATTTTTTTTTTCTTAAGAATGTTTTAAGAAGTTTTCTTATAAAAGCTTAATTAGTATTTGTTCTTAGTTCCAACTGCTAAAGGATTTGTTTTAGACATTTAAAAATGAATTTTATGCTTATGAACAGGTTTTCTCTAATAACATTCAATTTTGAAATTCTTAGTCTTTTATTTAAGAGCAAGTTCGTGCGACCTTGTCGTACATTTTATTTTTCTAGCAACAGCAATTTTTTTTTTGTATAAAAAGTATCAGAATTTAAATTTTGAGTCATTTTTTTAGTGAAAGTGGCAGCTCTGAAATTTGACAGGTTCCACCTATGAATGTTCAGATTATTAAAAATGGAGGGCTATAAAAAATCTCATTCGTTCAATGGGTAATGGAGCAAATTGAAGTGAATGCTGATTTTAAGATGTTCACCGAAGAAGTGCATTTCCATCGAATGGCTTTTTCAGAAAAAAAAAAAAAATGACGAATTTGGGACTCAGAAAAACCTCATGTCATCCATTAAATATATAAGCATCCACAACGAGCAACTTTTATAAAATATAATATATTTTATAAATATAAATATAAATGAGGCCTGAATTAGAGTAATTCTGAACAGCATTGGTTTTAGTAATATGATAAAGGAGTTCTTGTCACCTTAACTAGACGGCACAGATTTGGACGGAATATGGCTTCAGCAGGTCAGAATCACAAGCTACTCGGCGCATGAAACAATCGATTTATTGGAGTAACGATTTCCAGATAAAATCATCTCACGAAATTTTGACGTCAGCTGGCCAAATTATTGTGATTTTACAGGGAATTAACTAGAAACAATTTCTGAGCTCAAGGCCGTAAAACATCATCGATGAGAAGCAGCCACATTTTTCTCAAAAAGTAATTTAAAATTTCATGAAAAAAAGAATGGTCTATTATCAGAGCTTCTGGGGTCATTAGCCGTGGAATAAGTCTACTTTACAAGAAACAAGTGATTTGTTTTTTAAATATTATGTATTAAGATATTCTTATAGAAATATTCTTATATATTGGCGCAGTATTGATGGTGTCGGAGGAGTGGGGTGATCCGGTTGATTGAGTGATCCGTATTCCCGATTATTGTGCTAAAGCAAACACACAATAAGAGACATCAAAACCTACTTTTTTTTTAACTCTATCCAAACTTGATGACTCCTTGAGAATGTCCAATATTATATAAAAAGGCACACTTTAGCGGTAATTGGGCCAAAGGGCTAGACTGCCAATGGTCTGTATTTTTATTTACCTTTTTACCTTACTCTTACTCTGTTGTTTTTTTTTCTAAATGTCGATTCACTAGAGTAGATACTACTTTCCTAAAAGTGTTTATATAAACAATTTGATCAAAATCAGTTTAACATACCGTTTTCGAGAAAATCAAAGTAAGAAATTATTGCATGGGAAGTAAGATTTGTAACCATATTTTCGTCTATACTTATATAATCATTTGATTTTTCTCAATCTTTGGAATAGTATTTGAGATAAAATAGGGTAAAGCAATAAATTTGTGATTAAAAGGTCAAGAGCGTACGACCTTGGGGCTGGGGCAGTTGTTACCCCTCCCACTGATTGAAATAAATTTAATACACTTCTGAGGAATTCAAAAATATTTTAAAAATATTTAAGATGTTCAAGTTTTTTTTTCATTGTTGGATGCTTTGTATTGGAAACTTTTAGTTATACTATCAGAACATGGTAAATTCATTTCTGTAAAATGTATAACTTCTATACATTTTATAAATATAAAACATGGATCTAATGAGATAAAAATGTTCGAATGCATGGAATTGCCCTCTGATTTCTGGAAAAGTATGAATTTACCATATGCAAACAAAGTTAAAAAATCATTTTATTATTAAAGTAATTTTTTATATAACAAATTTCTTTAAAATTTTTCGAGAACAAAATTTGGAATGCCAATTTTAAGTATTTAGTAGTATAGGTTTTAGGAAATAATTCCAAAAAATAATCGTTCACACGTTTTAAAGATATTGATTTTTCAAAAAAAACTTGGATTTTTTTTTTCAAAAAACCAAAAAAAATATTTTTTCGAATATTTTTTGGATACAATATTATTTTAAACTTAAGGGGCTCCTGCTGAAAATTTTTGGTTAAAATACTTAGAGACGTTGATAAAAAATTCGAAAATAAAAAAAAATGGTTCTATGACAGGTGCCGTTGATAACATTTTGCCCAAAATTTTGTTTGACCAGAATGTAGTCCCTATTCATAATATCACACCTAATTTTTTTTATCAAAATCGTAAGAGCCGTTTTTGAGATAAATAAGATTTTGCATTACGCGTTTATGGGGGGTACCGTTAGTTTTGGAGCTAAGAAAAATTTCAATTTCCCCTCTAGGTAATCACCGAAGACCCTTAACTACCGAGATTGAAGAAAATAGCTCCAGCGGTTTAGGTTGTAGATTGAGGTACATATGTACATACATACGGACATACAGACAGACAGATGGAATTGTCGGACCCACTTTATTCGCGTTCGCTATCATCGTAATGTCAACTTTGACCAAAATCTCGAGTTCGATTTTTTTATTCCAAATGCAGAACATGCTCTATAGTACCTATTTTGCAAGTAAAAATTGTCGAAAAAAAGAATTGAATACTCAAGAAAATAAACACCTTGCGCCAACGACAGAGGCATTAGTCAGCTTCCTATTGCCTACAAGATCCTGCTGCAAATATTCGCATTTTTGCTGATGTTCGAAAAGTCACAGGGAATTCAAATCGACACCCACCAACTATTCATATTTTTCAAGGTCGTGCAGGAAAGCTGGTTGATGATGGAGGTTGTGCGCTGCTTCATCAAGGTGGGGAAAGATCTATCTGAAGTCAAAAAAAGTCTTATATGAGCCAATGCTTAAGCATGCGACTTTTTTTAACACTATTCTTTTTTTGAAGGAATAGTACTAAACTCTTGCCATTACAAGAGGCACAATCTTTCAATGGTACGTCCAGTTACTCACATACGTCGAAGGTATTAACACAATAGGAAGGAACGGGACGTAATTTAATCAGTGGCTGTTTTGTGAGTATAGAGGAGGCAGCAAAAACTATGAGTTTAACAGACAATGATAAATAAGAAGTCTGCTAAAAAATCAAAGAACGATATCAGTACGCTGATTACAAACTAACTCAACCAACTCAAGTATCCCTTTATTAGACAAAAAATAATCCCATTTCAGTTATATGGAGCAGAGGCATGGGCCATGTCAAACGTGGATGATAACACTTTAAGTCCTTTTGAGAGGAAAATTCTACGGGTGATTTTTGGTCCCATCTACATAGATGGGGATTGGAGGAGAAGATACAACAATAAACTGTATCGACACGGTAAGGCTACATCGTCATAAGTCATAACCAATTGAGGTGGCTGATTCATTTAAGTCATTTGCTTTGACCCAAAAATCTTTGAATCTAACCCGGAGGGACAGCTCAGCAGAGAAAGACCGTGACTCAGGTGGCACTCACAAGTAGAAGAAGATCATAATGTGCCAAATAAAAGACAGAAAGCTCTATGGATCGAGGTGAATGGAAGAAGCTTGTAAAGTCCTGGTTAACTGCGGACTATAGTGTCATATTAAATTAATAACAATAAGAAATAAGAAGAACCAACCCTCATGAGCTTATGACTTCAGACTCAACACTTACTCTAATCTGATGTTAAATTAAAGAAAATCATTAGTCGATCTTTTATAGATTGATTCTGATTCCCAGATGATTTTCTTGGAAAAAGAATGCTTATTGCCATTGGGAGGGAAATGAGAGAGAAATAGAATCTTCCGTTTATATATGTATATTTGAACAATCAGAAAACTTTGTGCATCCACTTGCATATAAACAATTTAAAGAAAATGGTTTTGAGCGAAAAGACCGAACGCCGGAAGTAAAGCTTTCTTGAATATATCGAATCTCATCTTGTTAGCGAAAAAGAAACAAAAAAAACAATCCTATTCAGTATGATGATTAATTCGGCAAAAATTATAAGCAGAAAACCTTTACAAATTGCAAGGAGATAATACAACACAAAAAAAGAACATAAATTTTGGCAACATTTCAATTGCGTGTATCGGCTCTAAATGAAAACTAAAATAAATTAAAGAATCCCTTGTGCATTGTTGCCACCTGAAAATTTGTGTGTCCACCAGCGTGTTCAGGTGACAAATTTGAGGTCATAATCACATTGATTGAGAATTCGTGGTATCCTTCGATGCGCACTCACCATGATCATTGTCAAGAGACATTCATTGTTTGCCAAGCTCTGCTGATGCTTTTGTATACAAAACAAAATTATTTATAATCACAAATTTGTTTTGGTTTGGTCTAACAAGAACAAGAGATAACATTGCCTCTTCTGACTTTCTCGATTTTTTAAACTTTACGTATCCAATCAATTCACAATTACAAAAATTAAAAAATCATCGCACAATTGATTGATTTTTGATTGATATGTATTTTCACTCGAAAATAGCTTTTTATAGAAATACATTCAAGCAATGGAAAATACGTTGAACCTTTCAACCATTGTGATTGTGAGTACGAAATCGTGACGACATAAAGACACGATATACATATTTAGGTGTCCAAAAATAATTCTTCGAATGCATCAAAAAGGTCTTTTTCAAGATGTATGGTAGTAGCCGCCGAAAACAAATTATGTGGATGACAATATTCAATATGTTCCACAAAAACACTTCAAGCAATTCATTGCAGATATTTAGGCGGTTGTAAAAGTATATTTCGAGAGCTTTTTGGAACTTTTAAAAGTGCAAACATACCTGTTCCAATTGAGCTTTTAAAATTTAAGCTTCCAAAAAAAGAGCAAATTAAATGTTTATAGTTAAAAATAAATCTTTTATTTATTTATAATTCAATTTTCCAATTTCAAATAATTTTAATTCAAGTAATTTACAGAAGATTTGTGTATCTTGCATTTATAATTCCATGGCCAACGCCCTGAACAAATTTTGTTTATAGCTTTTTTCTTCTTGTTGGAGGTTACGATTCCCACTCTCTATTTTGAACATTATGACATTTTAAAACATTGAATGCTAAAAATACAGTTGGAAAATAGAAATAATTTGTTTTTCTTTTTTAATTTAAGAAAAGCATTTTTAAGAGTGTTTTCACCCAGAAGCCAAATCACATAATCAAATTGCATAGGTTTTTGCTGAAAAATATAAATTTTTTTATTGAAATTTGTCATAACGAGATGCAGTTAGTCTCTTGTTATGTCAATTATATGTATTTCTCGATTAGAATCGACTAACTGAGAGATATATCCCCAAACGTGTCCTATGGTCTATAATTTTCTTTAAACTTGGTAGAAAAAGTTTTAAAATTTCCCCCGATACGTTTTCACTTTAATTTTTAAGACCAAAATAACGGTACCTGGCAATTACAACTTGTTCCAAAATCTTAGAAAATATTTTTTTCTCTCTCACAAAAAAAAATTAAAAAAAAACTTAAATAAGCTAAGCTAAAGGTCGAAACAAACTTTCCAAAAAGTGGTTATTAATGCTACCTCCCATTTTTTTTCGTTTTTGATTTTCCCCAAAAACTTTTCATATGTCATAAAATTTTCGAACTTCTTTTTGGGATTTTTAAGAAAGGTTTCAAATTTGTTTTTTCAAAACTCAATATTCCACTATCTTCAAGATGTACAAAAAAACTTGTTATTACACCATACAATAACATGGTTTTTGAAAATCATATTTTACTCGAAAAGTCAACTAGAATTTCGATGACTTTTTTTGTTGTTTAAAAAAGTTTAAAAAACATTGCATATCAAAATTTAAGAAAAATATATTAAGTCGATTTTTTTTAATTCGAAACCTCAAAAACGTATCTTTAATTTTTTTCTTAAAGATTTATTTTTCGTCCGGCGCGGCTGCGTCCGAAAATTTGGTCTTAAAAAAGTTTCAAATTTGTTTTTTAAACTTATTGAATTCTTGTTGAGTTTTTTTTTTTTAATAAGTTTTGAAACTTTTTTAAGAAAACATTTTTGGGACGCCAGCTTTGAGTTTTTATTATAGAACCAAGAAAAATTTAACTTCCTGAAAAATATATTTTCTCGAGATTTAAGAAATCGCATGGCATCATTTAGCTCCCAATATTAGTATTGGGAGTTGTTTTAGTCATTTGAAATATGAATTTTATATTGATGAATATTTTTCTCTAATAACATTTATTTTTAAAGCTCTTAGTCTCTTAAACATAAGAGAAATTTCCTGAGACCTATTCGGAAAAGCCCCTCATGCGGACAAAATTATTGACATTCTGAAATTTGGTGGAAATGTTCGGAAAATAAATTTCGAAAAAATATGAGGTTGTGTTAGGCTTTTAAGGTGTCTCCTTTTTTTGAGGATATTATATATTTATAGAGGGATCATACAAGTGTCAAATTGACCGCTTATAAATAGAGAATGGAAATGTCTGCCGTATCTCAGACAGTGATCTCTCATGGATAAATAGCTGGATAAATAAATTAAGTATAGCAAGTGTTTTTTGTTCTTGAAATCAATGGTGCAAGAATTTAACAGCCTATCATTAAGGTGTTGGTATGATACTACCTAACAATTTGCCAACTTGTAGTTTACTAGCTCATTCTTAATTTTAAACATTTTCTAACTAGTATCGTACTCTTCTTTCTTTTCCGGTCAGCAGCCACTTTAACTTAACCTATCGTACTAAAGCAATTTTCTTAATAAATAGCTTCTGAACACACCTAAAACAATGACAGTTCGTACAAAAAACTAGGTAAACAGAGATTTTGTGGCGATTGTAAATAGCACGATACTAAAAACATGAAATTGGTATTCCATGATTTTATTTTTAATAAAAGGGTAAAGAAAGTATGATGCTATATTCGATTAAAATTTGCAAAATCGTTGTTTTTACCTAGTTTCATACTAAAACAGCTTTAACATCTTACTAATTCAACTTAAGTTATGTGCCAATATTTGTGCATACAAGAGATTTTCATATAACCGTGTTTTTCTTATATGCAAATTTTAAATGTCAGTCAAATATCCTAAATTATAAGCATTTTATTTATTTATTTGCCTATAAGTATACCCCCCTATTACGGTTTGCGAATCGAACGTTCGAGGTGAGATTTTTTCATTGCGAACTACACATTCGACAAACTACGGTTGGCGAACTTTACAATTCGAGTTCGAAATTTGATTGTTTATTAAAAATATCAAATATATGACATTTAAGTCGAATCAAAGGTTCTCGATTCGCCAACCGTAATAGTAATTTCTGACACTCACATGTTTATTTGTTCGACTCGCCAGTCGTAATAAGGGGGATAAACTTTCGTAGACTTAAAAATTTTAATGAGTACAATACCTTGCCATATTATTAGGCCCAAACGAAAAAAAAATAATTAAACAGAAACATAGCTCGATAATTTTCTACATGTTTACTTTATAATTGAAAGTGTTATTACTCTTTATTGTTAACTGTAAAATAAGTTGCATGCTTTAAAGATTACACCAAATGCAACACGCCACATTTCTTTCATATATAGGAAAATTTAAAAGAGTGATTTAATTTTTAAGTTGTTTTATAGTGCAATTTCTACAAAGTTATGGTAAGTATGAGTGCTAAATCTTTTGTAATTTATATTTATTTAAATTTAAAACAAAAAAAAATTTATTTCTTGTTTAAAGATGGGAAGAGCGTCAGATCTCTCTCCAAAGAATGTTGGGCAAGTAGCTGGACTTTTAAAGGCTACTAACATATCCCAATATGAAATATCGGTAACAGTCGGAGTTTCGAGAAGTTCTGTTAGAAATTAAAAAAAAAAAAGATTGACCAAGGGATGACCTTAAGTCCCCGAAGAAAAGGTTGCTGTGGTCGACCACGACACACATTTCAAAGAACAGATCGCAAAATCAGGGTTGTTTGCCTTAAAAACAGAAAATTTACAGTGCGTTTGCTCACGAAAATAACCAAAGATGGAGGAGTCAAAGTATCTCAACGCAAAGTTCAAAGGCGCTCGGCAGAAATGAAGTTTATCGCAATGAAACTTGCTCGAAAGCCAAGACTAACGCCTGCAATGAGTTAGAAGCTGATGGAATGGGCTCATAAGTACAAGCATTCAACTGTAGAATATAGGAATAAGCTGTTGTTATTAACCTTTTGTTTTGTTTCAAATAATACAACAAAAAAAATCAATCAAAATGCATTTTTCCCAGGTTTGTTTTTCGGATGAATCGTTTTCACTGAAAAGTAAAAAATTCGTTGAAGACCTGGCAAGCAGAACAAACCAGAGAACAATATTCCAACAATTAAGCACCCTCTATACATAATTGTTGGGTCTTTAATATCAGGGAAAGGAGTAGGTTTTCTTTAAGTTGTGGAAAATACCATGAGGCAGGACCAGTACAAGCAAGTGCTTGAAATCTTTTTGTTGCCACAAATTCGGAAGTGGTTTTTGAGCCATGAAGGTCCAATATTCATGCACGACGGTACTTCTTGCCATAAAGCCAAGAGTGTTACGGCTTTTCTCAATTAAAAAAATTAAATATTGGACTGGTCTGGATATTCTCCGGATATGAATCCCATGGAAAACGCTTGGGAGCTTCTTAAGCTCAAAGTTGCAAAAACCCCTATAACAACCAACACTGAGCTTGTGGAAAAGCCTAATCCTAAGTGGCAGAATAATATCAAGCTCAAAATTGCAATTCAAGCGTGTATTAATAATATGCCCCGAAGAATAAAGGCGCTTGTTTCAGCAAAAGATCAACACACAAAATATTATAATAAAGATGGTTTCTCTTAATCTATGTTTTTTGTATCAAAAATTGTATTGACTTTTATTTTTATTTTATCAGCAATATATTATTTATATATGCTAATAATATAAATTAACAAAAATGAGCAAAAAATTTAAGCTATTTAAAAAAAAAAACATTAAAAATAAAACAAAGTAAACAAAAATGTTGCATTTTTTCGCTTGGGCCTAATAATATGGCAAGGTACTGTAATTATAATACTATGAGTCGATAGTAGGGGAGAAGGGGGTACATTTGACACTTAGTTTTTAAAAGTCTGTATTTCTGAAAACTGTTAATGTAGTCTATTGTTTTGTTTTGTATTTGATTTATTGATTATTCAAGATTATGCTAACATATATTTTTTTGTTTTAAAACATTTCCACATTTTAAAGAAAAATATTTTCTAAGAAAAGTCATTTTGTCAAAAGTGCTCCGGTAGTGGGGCACCTTTGACTTTAAAAGGGGTACATTTGACAATAGTGGATTAAACCAGACATTGTGTGCATTAAATTTCTAAAAGTATCAACGGATCCAGCACGTCTGTTGTTTGAATAGTAAAAAAGTAAATTTTTGTTTTTGAACAATTTATTAAATAATATAACGAAAAAAATAAATCAATAAATTCACTTTCTAAAAAAAAACAACAAGAATAAAAAACAGAAATTATTTCATTTATAAAGATAAAAAAAAATCAGTCCATGTAAATCTTAATTCAAATTTATCGATATCGACATTTTTTAAACAGTTTATTTAATATATAATTTCCCAAAATCAACGTCAAACAAATATTTTTTGCAAAAGTCAAAGGAGCCCCGAAGGAACTTTATAAGTTTTTTTTTTTAATAACTAATATTATATTTTCACAAAACTGGCTTTAATTTATTGAACTTTAAGCATAGTACTATCATAACATTGATTCACGATAGAAAAATTTATTTTATTAGGTTCACAAATCGCTTACTTACCGGTGGTCAACAATTAGATCAGAGTGTAGTAAAATACTAAATACTACCTACTATAACTTTATCTTTACCCACGGTAACACTTACGAACTGTCAGACTGACTGGCACCTCAAAATAGAAAAGACACAAAATATATAGACCTCAAGGAGAGCAGAACATAAAATATAAGTTGAATATATTAAATAAAAGTAACTTAAAGTAATTACAACAAAAATTTATATCTTGATAAATAATTAATATTTATAAAAAGTTATTATTGTATAACCCTGAAAATTGTGAAATAAAGAAGTTAAAATTAAAGACTAAATTTATATACTTGTACATTTATATATGTACATCACATGGCGACCGTGACTAAAAAAGCACCGCATCCACAACTGATCAAAACATAAAGGCACAATTCAAGCATCAACGTCACACCAGATCACCTGATAAAATTTCTATATACTTACATATGTACATGCATTCCACATAAGTATGTATATACTACCTACCAACGAACAGCAGTCATATAGTTAATTACGTAAATATTTACAACTATGTATACTAATGCTGAAAAACATCATACAACAACCTAAATATTACTTACTAACTATATTTAAATTTTTCAATTTATATTATATTTATTCAATAATGTTTAATTCAAAAAAAAAAAATCATTAAAAAGTTTGTCCATAACTGCAGATAAGACCATGATTTTACTGTGATGCTTTGATTTACCGTAGAAACCTAGTATTTTTTTTTTCAAGTTTTTTTGTTACATGCATTAGATATAGCTATTTTCGTTAATCATTTCTATATTTGATCTGGCTTAAATTTTATATATGAAAAGAAAACAGAAGTTTAGTTCGCGATATTTACTCAATGTGCGACCAAGAAATTAAACTAAAAAATTATTTCTTTAAACTGAGTGTTTTTGTTGCTAAGGTAAAACGCGAGAACGTATACTCTTTAAACGAATTATCAAAAGCAAACACAATTAAGAATTTAAAAGCATTATTTGATTCTTATATTAAATATTTTGATGATCATTTTGAATCATTTCCACAATATAAAAAAAAGCTTTACACACGACAAAGAGAGTTAGCGGTGAAGAAATGCAAATCTTGTGTTGAATTCTTAGGATTTGAATATGCTACCGATTTTAAATTTGCCTTAGAGTTGTGTGAAGAGAATTCAGATTCAAATTCAGATTCCGATTACGATTTAAATAGAAGTAAGTTTGTTTTGAATTTAGATGAAGTGATTAAAGATACTCCCTTAAATGAAAAACTTGAATCAGAAATAGAGAGTTATTTAGAAAAACAATTAAATATGGCTGCATTTGATTTGAAATTAGCTAACTCTTTAATACCGGACTTTGATGGAAATCCCAAGAACGTAACTGATTTCCTAGATAAATGCGAATTTTATAATGATACACTAAATAACACTTCGAAAGATACTTTATTGCAATTTCTTTTGAAGGTCAAATTGTTACAAAATGTAAAATGTAAATTTAAAACGGAAGTTTCACCAACGAATTTTGAGTCTTTTAAAAAATCTATAAAGGACAGGTTTAGTGACAAAACAACTAAGGAAGAGAAAATAAATCAATTAGAAAAATTAAAACAAGAAAATTCAGTAGCAAGTTTTGCAACTGAGATTGAAAACTTAAGTGCTGAGTTGATTGAACTTAAAATGCAAAGTAAGGATGAAACTGCGCGTCCCATAATAAGATCTGAAGTAGACGAGATGGCTATTCGAATTTTCTCAAGGGGCTTAGAAAGAGTTGAGATTAGACAAGCTTTAATATATAAGGAACCGAAAAGCTTAAGCGAAGCCATTAAATTTGCACTAGAGGCTGACTCAAAATTTATTCGTACACAGGAAACTAATATTAACAGTTTAAGATCACAAGATTTAGAAAACTATAGGGAATATAATCAAAGCTGTTATTACTTTCAAAATTCAAGAAATCCCAGAAACAACTCATTTTCCCAATTTAAAAACAATAACATACAAAGATATCAAAATTCAAACAATAGGAATTTCGACAATAATCAGAGTATTTTGTATAATAATTCGAACATATCACCTATGAATAGAAATTATAATAGAAATTATAACAATTACAGAAATTACGACAGTCGAAATCAAGGAAATTATCGACAAAATCAAAACCATCAAAACAGCCGAATTTTTTTTAACCAAAGCAGGAATAATAACTTCAACAGCCAAAATCGTAACAATAGTCAAGTTTATAACCGGAATAATAGCGAAACCCAAATTCAGGGAAACTCCAATCGCCCTCAACAGGGATGCCAAGTCGTAGCTCAGTTGAGGGATTGTCAAAACTAAATATTTATTCAATTAATGTTCTCTCGGGATCAGATTTTGTTAAAGTCAAAGTCAAAATGACTAATAATAGGTGGTGTTATTTGATGATAGATAATGGAGCTTCAATTTCAATTTTTTCTTCTAAGAAAATCGATCCAAATCAGAAGGTAATTATAAGCGAGAATTGTATAATAAAAGGTGTCACTCAAGGACAAATAGTAACTATAGGAAAAACTTATACAAAACTAACTTTTGAAAACGAATTTTCTCTTATACATGAATTTCAAATAGTTCCGAAAGAATTTCCCTTAGAAGTAGATGGCATTTTGGGAAGAGATTTTTTAAAAAAGCTGAAAGCAACAATTAATTATTCAACTTACATTTTAGAATTTAAATCTGACTCGGATGATTTAATTTCTGTTCCACTTTGCGATAAAATAGATGACTTAATATATTTACCAGGAAGATCAGAAGTAATAAGACGTTTAAATATTGAATATAATGAACCCAGTTTAATTATTTCTGAAGAAATTGAACCTGGAATTTTTATTTCAAATTCTATTGTACATAATACGCCATACTTAAAAATTGTAAATACAAATAAAGAAGACACAAAAATTAAAAACTTTATCCCCAAAAGCCTACCGTTGGCTGAATACTATGTTCTTGACCCTTCCAAAAGGGAACACAGTATTTTTAACCTTAATTTTTCAAATGGAACTCAAGAACAATCAAAAGTAAAAACAAATTCACGATTAGATAAAATTAAACAAACTATTAATTTAAATTTTGTTCCTCATTATGGAAAAGATTCAATTCAAAATATTTGCTGCGAATTTGAAGATATATTTTATTTGGAAGATGACTACTTAACTACAAATACATTTTACACACAGAAAATAAATCTGACTGATGATATACCAGTGTATACAAAAAATTATAGAATCCCACAAGCACATAAAAATGAAATTGATAGACAGGTAGAAGATATGCTGAAAAGGGATATAATTGAACATTCTTACTCTCCGTATAACTCACCTTTGTTGCTTGTACCGAAGAAAAATAGTTCTGACATCAAAGGCTGGAGAGTAGTCGTTGATTTTAGAAACATAAACAAAAAGGTTATTTCAGATACTTTTCCTCTCCCCAGAATTGATGAAATCCTTGATCAATTGGGAAGAGCAAAATTTTTTTCAATCTTGGACCTTTATTCGGGATTTCATCAAATTGAAATCAACCCTGATTCAAGAGAGTGCACAGGTTTTTCTACGGGTTCTGGTCACTATCAATTTAAAAGATTACCATTTGGTCTGAAAATCTCACCTAATAGTTTCCAACGTATGATGACCATAGTGCTATCAGGTCTCTCTCCTGAATCCTGCTTTCTTTATGTAGATGACGTGGTTGTTTTTGGTTGCTCGCTTAGTCATCATAATAAGAATCTTGTTAAAGTGTTTGAAGCTTTGAGAAAGCACAATTTAAAACTCAACCCGAATAAATGTCAATTTCTGCAAACCAATGTTACTTATTTAGGACACCAAATTTCCGATAAAGGCATACTTCCAGATCCCTCAAAGTACTCTGTCGTACAAAATTACCCTGTTCCTAAAAGCTCAGACGAAATACGACGTTTCGTGGCATTTTGTAACTACTATCGTAGATTTGTTCCAAATTTTGCAAAAATTGCTCATCCTCTTAATAAGTTATTAAAAAAAGATATTGAATTTAAGTGGACACAAGAATGTCAAATAGCTTTCGAAACACTAAAAAAGAAATTAATGGAACCCCCAATCTTACAGTATCCAGATTTCTCGCAAGAATTTAAGTTAACTACAGATGCTTCCGATATAGCCTGTGGAGCAGTTTTGTCCCAGGTTAAAGATGGCCATGACCTACCTATTTGTTATGCGTCAAAAACGTTCCAAAAGAGCGAAAAGCATAAACATCCCTCTTTAAAGGAATGTATAGCAATACATTGGGCCGTAGAGTATTTTAAGCCATATTTATTAGGACGAAGATTCAAAATATTTACAGATCATAGGCCACTTACGTATTTGTTTGGAATGAAAAATCCCACCTCCAAATTGACAAGGATGCGTCTTGACCTTGAAATGTATGATTTCACAATTGAATACGTTAAAGGGAAGCACAATGTATGTGCCGATGCACTGTCGAGAGTACCAGTAGATAGCGACGATTTAAAGCAATTGTGCATCAATGCGATGACAACTCGAAGTATGAAAAAACAAGGCGTGCCTAGTTATCATGATGAGAAGGATAACCCTACCGAAAATATTGTTGACCTTAATGTATACTCAATTTTGACCGAAAACGAGGTAAAAACATTTCATGAAATTAATTTCATAATCCAACCAAACTGTGAAATGGAATTTCAAACTGTTGAGTATAACCAGAAAAAGAAATCAGTCACTTTGAATATATTTTTAGAATCAAATTTTTTAAAAGATACTGCTCTAGAGCAAGCATTTTCTCTGTTAGAATTAAAATTAAAACAATATAATATACGCAAGTTTAAAATAAGCCAAAATGATTCGATATTTAAACTTATAACAGTTAAAAAATTCAAAGATATTGGGAACCAGGTACTAAAAACATTAAAAATAGCAATTTTACCATTAAAAATCAATATAAGCAATCCACTTGAAATAAACGAATTAATTCAAAATTATCATGAGAGCCCTCTCGGGGGACATGTTGGAGTAACACGACTAATTAAAAAACTTTCACAAAAATACACATTTCCAAATATGAAAAAACTAATACAGGTATATATTTCAAATTGTAAAACATGCAAAATAAATAAATATAGTAAAAAAAATACGGAATTCACACAAATTACAGATACACCAAACACTAGCTTTGACACAATTTCAATAGATACAGTAGGACCTCTACCTAGAACAACCAAAGGCAATAGATACATTTTAACAATAATTGATGAATTAACTAAATATGTAACACTTTGTCCTATTATTAACAAAGAAAGTAGCACTGTAGCCAAATCTTTTATTGAAAACTACATTTTAAATTTCGGTGCAGTTAGAAAAATAAAATCAGATATGGGAACAGAATATATGAATTCACTCTTTAAAGAAATTATGCAAATCCTAAAAATTCAACACAGACATTCCACACCATACCATCCAGAAACAATAGGTTCATTGGAAAGGAACCATAAGAATTTAAATGAATATCTAAGAATACATATCAATAACGAACTCAGTGATTGGGACGATTGGGTTAAATATTACGAATTTTGCTATAATACAACACCCTGTGTTGTGACCGGTTATACACCTTTTGAGTTGGTGTATGGAAAAAAAGCTAATCTGCCAATTGATTTAAAAGCTGCAGAAATTGATCCGATTTATAATATTGATGATTATAGCAAAGAATTTAAGTTTAAATTACAAACAGCTCACGTAAGAGCCAGACAAATGGTAGAAAAGAGTAAAGTGAATAGAAAAGAATATTTAGACTCAAGAATTAAAACACCATTGGATTTTAAAGTAAATGATAAAGTTATGTTAAAAACTGTAAATCAAAGCAAATTAGAACCAATTAAGAAAGGGCCATACATCATTGTTAAATTATTTGAAAATTCCAACACCTTAATTAAAGAAATATCTACAAGTAAAACTAAATTAGTACACAAAAATCTATTGTCAAAATATTAAAAATAAGATACAAATTAAATATTTCTAAGCTGTATGAATAAAAATGAAAAATATTTCCTTACTGTACAAATAAGATGAAAATGAAATTTATTGCTAAATTGTAAAATTAACAAAAATTATAACTCTGCGAGTTAAATTTTTTTTCTCAAGGAAGGAGGTGTAGTAAAATACTAAATACTACCTACTATAACTTTATCTTTACCCACGGTAACACTTACGAACTGTCAGACTGACTGGCACCTCAAAATAGAAAAGACACAAAATATATAGACCTCAAGGAGAGCAGAACATAAAATATAAGTTGAATATATTAAATAAAAGTAACTTAAAGTAATTACAACAAAAATTTATATCTTGATAAATAATTAATATTTATAAAAAGTTATTATTGTATAACCCTGAAAATTGTGAAATAAAGAAGTTAAAATTAAAGACTAAATTTATATACTTGTACATTTATATATGTACATCACAAGAGACACAGAAAACACGAAAACTTGTGGTACTCCACGAAGAGTTAAAGAAAGACTGCCGAATTTCAAAACGTTTCTTTAAATCAAACTAAGCTTCTTTCTTCATCCAAACTTTTCTTTTTTAAGGGCACAATCATACCGAAAAACGTAAAGTCAAATGTGCCCCGGTGTCAAATGTACCCCAGCTTACGCTATTATGCTGCTAGTACTCTTTATACTAGTTATTAATAGTATATTTTTAATATATTATTGCTAAAAAAAATTAAATAAATAAATAAATACTACAACAATTTACTATACAAAACTGAAAGAGGTATAAGTGTTATAAATTAATGTAGTCATTTAACAACGGTATTCTTAATGTTACTTTATTCTATAGAAGAACTAAGATCGATTATATCAGCATACTCGTATTTGTTGAAAGATTTACAAGCTTTTCTAACTATCATTACTATTTTAGTTTTTTGAATTTGGCCGCCTAGATCGTGCGATTTAACGCCTCTAGACTATTTTTTGTGGGGCTATGTTAAGGCTCATGTCTATAGTGACAAGCCCGCTTCGATTGACGCACTGAAAGCATTTATTCGTGAGATACTGGCCGAAATGTTATAAAAAGTATGCCAAAATTGGACTAAGCGGATGGACCATTTGAGATTTGAGGTGCAGCCGCAGCCAACATTCGTAGGAAATAATCTTCAAACATTAAATTATATCGAACGTACTATCGATTCAAATAAAGATTTCGTGCATTTTTCTGAATTGTATGTGTTTTTTTTTTTTAATTTCCGATAGCTCTTAAAAAATCACTCGTTATAATCTTTATGCATCCCAGACTCTAAATTAGAGTCAAATATCACTGCTAAGTCTTCAAACTCTCTTTTTATAAACTTTCTGAAGCTCGTAGTTTGAAGTTTTATAACTACAAAAGAACGAAGAAAACGATCTTGAAAAGGAAATTATGAAGTAGCTTGAAATCTGTCAAAGATTTAATCGATTTGTTTATTTTAACATCATCTGCAAAGATTAAATATGAAAAATATGAAATAAAATGAGACAAATCGTTAATAAATAGTAAGAACAAAAGTGGTCCTAAATGACTGCTTGGAGAAACTCCGCAGACATTTGAAACCATGTCTGATTTTTCTGGACCTATTTTCACATATTGAACACGATTTTTTTTCGATAATTATTGATCCAGATAATAGTTATTTTGTGGATCACTCTGTCAAACGCTTTCGAAAAGTCAAGGTACACAACATCTACTTGACTGCCACTTTCAATTGAATTCACACAAAAATTTGAGAAAAATGTAAAATTTGTTACAGCTTATTTTCCAATTCTCAAATGAGTTACACTTGAAGTTTAGCTTGAATTCAGTCGATAAAAAAGTAAATAGATAACCTGTATTTATCGTCCGATTTATAACTCACAAACTTTATTGATGGATCTACTATTATTCATTTGAATATTTAAATATAGTACTTTTATAAGTCGGTTAAGTACAATATTTGTTCACTGCAAGTTTCTGATAAGTCTCAACTTTTCCTCAGTCACTTTGAAGGAGCAAAAAAGAATACTCAGTCCAAAAAAAATTCCATATCAACATTATCTTTTGTATTCGGAGAAAAGACTTCAAGTTTTTTAGAAAGTTTATGTATCTAAGGTTTTCGGTCTTACAGGAGTAAGAAATAAATATTACGACTTCCTCATATCCCACTGTAAGAATTATAAAAATGTTCTATCTAAAACATTAGGCCTTACGAATAATCAAATTTAGTGACGACTTTAATATTTCAGGGAATTTTTTTTTTAATTGAAGCGAATAGATTTTGAAGGCCTGTGTCGACCTTGTTTGTTTTGGTGACATCTATCAAATGGTAAGTTACACGATTGAAGAGCAGGTCTTAATGATAAAACTACATTCGAACGTCAAAGAAACACAAGATCGGCCGAGAACATCTCCGCGGTCCGTGAAAGTGTACAGCAGAACCCGATGAAGTCGATTCCTCCCCCAGCACAAGAACGTTACGTAGCATCCGAGACATGGGATTATAAAGCGGTTTCCAATTAGATTTTCTGATCATTGACAGTTTAAAAATTGACAGATTTGAGAATGTTAATGTTATGTTTTGTCAAATTAACTGTATTTATTAAGAGTCAAATAGTTTTATTAAAATAAGTCTTCTGACCGAGCAACAACGTCCGTCGCCGGTTGTTAAATTGGAGTCCACCAGTTCAGTGAAGAATTTTTCAACACCCATACGTCAACACAACATAATATCAGCTTAAAATATAAACACTGGCCGTGATCAATTCCGCTTTTCTGCTTTTCGCATACCTCAATTTGGGAAATTTTCCGCAATGACTTGAGCCTACACTACACCCTTACAAACTTCAAACGAACTCCTCAGGAGCTTAGAGTAAACCAACATGGTCAACGACTTGTGTTCGCTAACTAGGCTCTAGAACAGTTGGAAATTGACCCAATTTTCGATCGAAAAATCATATTCGGCTTTTATTTCTATCAATGCCACAGCGACCCGGAACTCAGATTAGAGTAATGTCCACAAAATCATCTTAGATTGAAGACCCCACTTTTTACCAAAGGTTAAACTACAGCCATAGGAATCTATACAGTCCTTTTTAACTCTTTCTTCAATATTCAGTTTCCAGTTTGCACTGGAAGAGAGCAAAAGTGTTAAGTATATCTTAGTTTTGGTAGTTAATAGCATCAGTTCTATTCAGTTTCGCTTTGATTAACACCTAGTCCAAAACTCGTGGCCCAGTTACTAACTTTTTTTAAAGTCATTTCTGTGATTTCATTTAGCACAAGGGTAAACTTTTCTGACACTAGTACTACCGTCTTTACGCCACATCTTTCCTGAGGTGTTCCTCTACTAAGGTGCTTGGTCAAGTTTATATTACCCAAAGTACCTAGAATCCATTGATATAGTCCACTCCCTGATGTAGTCTTCTAAGCAAAACTTGATGATTGATTCCAGAATGGACTCGGTAAGGACGTTGTTGAAAGCCAGTTCATCTGCTATTTCATTCCCTTCTATATTACTATGTCCAGGCACCCAACAGAGCTTGACTTGGTTAGTGTTACAAATATTGTTCAGCATGTCTCGGCATTTTGTTACTGTCCAGTCTCATTGGCTAAGGTTTTAATGGCTCTTGGCTGTCCACGAGGAATGTGATCTCCGACGAGTTCAGTTTTTTCATGCGTACCAATTCCTACCGCCTTTTTAATTGCGTAAATCTCAGCCTGAAAGACACTACACTCATCTGGGAGTTTGAATAATTCTCTAACATTGAGAGTTTCACAGAACACCCTAGCTCCTGTTCCTTCTTCCATTTTTGACCCATCGGTGTAGAAGGGAAGGAGATACTTTGTTCATTAATTAATGAGTTGGGTTCCCATCCATGCCTTTCGGGTATTGTAATAGAGAAATGTTTGTTGAAATCTATTCTGGGTGGTAAGTAGTCAGTCGTCACATTAAGCCCGGCCACTGTGTCGTAACTTTGCAGGATAGACCCATGACCATAAGTGCTGTGCTTCCAAGAAATCATTTCTTGAAGCCAAGTGCGCTTTTGTCTGCTGTGCATCTTATGTGCTCGTCCAGGACTGGAAGATTTAGAATAATTTCCAGCCCTGCCTGTGGCGTAGAACCCTGTGCCCCAGTTATTCCTAAACAGGCTAGTCTCTGTACCTTATTCACGTTTTGAGATAGCTAGATAGCTAACTTTTTCTACAGCCTTACACCACACTATCG
The DNA here is from genome assembly GCA_911387755.1 of Chrysotoxum bicinctum. NCBI lineage: Eukaryota > Metazoa > Arthropoda > Insecta > Diptera > Syrphidae > Chrysotoxum > Chrysotoxum bicinctum. The sequence goes on along the minus strand of OU426987.1, from coordinate 199,545,658 downwards.
ACCCATGGGTAAGTATGGGGCGGACAATCGATGTGTACATCCATTGGATGACCACTGGATGACCTGCGGTTGCATGCCCCACCGTGTACTGAAGGTTTTTTTGCATGTGTAGAGAGCAACAGTATATTTTTATTTAATTTAATAGTTTTCTCGATTGTACGCACTACCTCATGAAGGGCCTATAGATTTGCATGATGACAGTTTTTAAGAGGACATCCGTTTAGAATGTCTCTAATATAGATTTCGAGAATGAACTACAAGGTTTTGAGCAAAAAAGAAGACTAATTGGCCGGAAATCCTTTAGGGATTGGTGACCCCGTCTAACGGCTTTTGGTATAAAAACTACTTATACTTGCCTCCAAGACTCGAGTATATAGTTTAAAAACAGGTACCCTTTAAAAATTATTTCCAGTCTTGGAACTGCCATATCTTTCATTTTTTGTAGCAGTAGCAGGATGGTAGTATGCCATCCAGACCTGGAGACTTATTTGGAGAGAAAGTGTTAATTGTCCTGGCAATTTTCTTATTCGTTATAACGGTGTTGAATTGCCATGGACGAGCCATAACCATGTTAGGGGATATCTAAGCGTTTCGGGGCTGCTACTCACAACCTGGAAAGTGTGTCGCCATTAGTATCTCCAAGGACTCAGCCGGAGAAATTTTTAGGAGTCCATCAGGCTTTTTCAATATTGACGGATTGCAATGGTATTCTCGATAGTACTTTGCCAAACCTTGCAGAATCTTTTATATTTTCAATTGATTGACAGAATTCTCTCGAACAATGCTTCTTGGGCGATGTGAGAGCTCGCTTGTAAGGTTGAAAACTTATGTTTATGGCAGATATTGATAATTGTTCTTGTCATTTTTCTCAGGATAGACAGATCTTCATTCCACTAGGGTGGCAGTGATTTACGGCCATATTTGATTTGACAAGAGACCTTAAAAGCGATATTCATCGACGGACCAGACATATTGTCTATGCACAAATTTTTTTTAAGTATTCATACTCACGACGTAACCGACAGTATTCGCTTCGAAACCTTAGGTCGACTTTACTCTAATTTTGCGTTTTTATCATAGCATTTTTTAATTGCGATAAGCTCTTGTAAAGCCAGGCGGGCTAACCACTCATCTTAATCCGTTTAACCGGTACAAAGTACTACCCTTAACATGGTTATCACAGTTCGAGCGTTAGGAAAACAAGGAAAGAGAGTTTAAACTTTAAAGGTTTTGAGAGCACATTAGTTTTGAATGTTTGAATACAATAATGGGAGAGAAATATAGAATATCACAGTTGAATTGTTTAAGCGAAGGAACGGATCTGGTTGTTTCACTAGAACATTGGTTATGAACATAACGATAAATAATGAAAGATGCAAATGTTTCCATTATAACTCTATAACCTATATTTTTTAAGGCTAATGCTATCCAAGAAACTCAAAAGGGTTATTGGAGCACCTGCCCAAATATAGGATTTATACTCAGAAGTGGTGAAAAATGTCTTGCATTGCCGGAGAAAACCTAAACCTTTAGCAACATTTTTGGCGTCGTCGAATAAGTGAGCATTCCACATTCCAAGAACTGAAAGCTGTTCGGTTTCCTCAATGCAAGTATCACTCTTGGATAATGGATACTGGCATAAGGGGAGGATTTCGCTTTATAACGATAAAAGATTATTCCTCAATGGACAATCCTGTCAAGATCAAATATTAAATGAGCTTATCTAACGCTGCCGTTCAAGTTCCACTTCCGAAGGACAATAAAATGCAGCAAGACAATTTAATGGATTAGAAATTTCAAATAAGAGATCGTTGATAAACATGAGAAAGAGATACGGAGACAAAACAGAGCCCTGCGGTACACCAGCATTTATTTTATGAATTTCAGACTTGAGACCATCCAATATGACTTGTATTAAACGGCCTGAAAGGTAAATTTAATTAAAAAATAATTAAATAATAAATTATTTTTTTTTAACAGTCTACTAAACTGTGTACACAAAAAATATGTCTCAATATTTTGGCAATAACAGCAATTAAAAAATAAATTTAGATTTAAGAGACTTAAAAGATCTCAGAGATCTCAAAAATAAACGTGAACTGTCTAATGTTAAAAGACGAGCACAACTCACTCAAACTCAATTTTGAAGCATTTTTATTTGTTATATTAATTTATTTTCTTAAAATATTTTAGAATAATCAATCCAATACATTTTGAATATTAATAATGCTTAAGCTTAAAAAGCTTTCAACATTAACACACGTATGTAATTAAGTAAAAAAATGTATACAACAAATTCAGCCGGTAAATAATTTTCGAAATAAATATTCTCGAAATAAGAAAATATAAATTTAGATAACCACTCATATCAACACAACAAATCAGTCCTCCAAACATAAAGTAAACATTTTTTATTAAGTTTTTTATTAATCAACCATCCCACGATAATCATTTTCGCTTAATTTAAAAAAATCCATAGATTTTTTGTATGAAAATAAGAAACACTTAACTAATTTTTTTTAATAATTTCCATCGCTTAATGACATCATCTGGCCAAAAAAAATAATTTATTTAAAAAATATTGTTTTTTCTAATAATTATACAAAATAAGTCTGTGGTGTTGTTGAATGTCAGGAAATTGACAAGAAGAAGAAGGTTTCTTTTAATTTTAAATTAAATTCGAGAAAAACAAATTTTGGCATAGTGACAACCCGAAGAGTCTATTTAAATTAATTTCCCCCTTTGTGACTAAAAATAGCCCTAATGATATCGCACATAAGCATGTGAGTAATGCGCGAAGCAAAGCGTTTGATTGCAGAAGGCGGGCATAGAAATCTTTCAAAAACCTTTACATAATTGATTTTTTTTTTTTTTTTTTGAAAAACTATCGTTTTTAACTCACTTTTTGTAGAATTTTGTATTTCCTGATGTGATTGAACTTGCTGAATTAGTTATTGTAATTATTGGCATTTAATGCTGGGTTAGCACGCCAAATTGAATATCGGTCTTTTCACTTTACTTTCGAATATGGCACAAAAACTACTTTCGAAAATCGGGGTTTTCTTAGAAAAGAAGGAATTATTTGTGAGAGCTTTGTCAAGCACACGCACCAAAATTCGTTTTTTATTTTTTTTTTTATCTTAGGAAAGATTTATGTTGATAATTTTTTTTTAACCGATTATGAGTATTTTTTTCACTTAGCGGGAAAACTCCGAATTACTGAGACTGAAACTAGACGTAATCAGAATAATTTCCACTTGATGATTCGAATGGCCCGAAGGCCTAAGTTATACTAAGGAAAAGTGTTCCGAAATGTAAAAATCTTCTTTTTTTCGAAAAAAAAAAGAAAAACTAAAAAGAGTCAAACACACTTTGGTCCACTACAGCAAAAGAGGAAAATCAAACCAACAAACACCTTTCTTTTAGCCAGAAAATTAAAAATACCCCATGTGGCTGAGATTCGAAAATGAGTGGTTGAAAAATCGCACCGGTAAATGAGAGGAATTAAAAGTGAGATGTTAAAGGTAAAAATTTTTTGTTTCGAATATTTTTTGAGTTAATGTGATGATTTGGCGATACATTTTTTTGTTAAATCTTGAGTGAAAAGTGTAGGTTGATTTTATGAATGAATCCGAATTGTTGATTTATAGTTGGCTCTTTATATCGCATTGCAGTTTTAGTCTCTTTTTTATTTTTTTATTCTCTTAATTAATCTCGTTTATAATTAAATGTGCTCTTAATTCTTTATCAGTGAAGAGATTTACAGGGAATTCTCCTGCCGTTTTAAACAGAGGAGAGGTATCTATTTCAGGTAGCTCCCAAACGTCACTAAACAAGAAAAAAACTTAAGAATGAAAAAAAGGAATATTATTTTTATGACTGGGAGACCAATAAGAATGTACCAGACCTACAATTTTCCCAGTCCGAACTGCTTAGATAAGAGATTTTTTCATGAGAGGAGATACTGCCGTATCAAACGGTTTCAAGTCTGATATTCAGAAAATAATTGATGGTGTGCCCCAAGGTTCCGTTTTGTCTCCGACGCTCTTCATTATCTGGAACTACTAATCCACTTTACTTAATCGATGACGACTATCAGCTTTTCATATTCGTTTCCAGATTCACAATTTTTTTTTCGTGGGTAGATGAAGAATCTTCATAGGCACTATGAGCCCGGTACTCATAGTAGTGTGAGATTTTTACTCACTAAAAAACACCTCCCTTTTGTTCTTGCGACTACAACTAAGTTACCTTATCAAGTAGTTTTAATTTCATAATATTATAATCACGTTTGGCAGGAACTCCCCATTGAGAGGACCTGCGGATACCGCATTTAAAAGCGGATACTCCTTATGGCGCTAGGTCGAACGGTCTCGTTCTTTGAAGTCGGCGCACAAGGTTTGTCTCATCAATTGTTTGTCGAATAATTCTATTGCTATGGTTATTTAAGTCAGTTCGTAGCTTCCCAGCGAAAACTGCTATTTCATCTTCAACAGTTGGTAATCGCAAGTCTCTGTGTAAATCACTTCAAATTAAGTGTGCCAATTGATTTCGTCGATTCAGTCTACAATGCGGACTTTTGGCCCGCAGGAATCATCATTCGCCCATTTATTTTCATTCCAAAAAACGTAGAGTAACTTGTTCTCAGATAAATGAGAACGACGATACTCCAATAGTCAAAGATATGAACAATAATTTAAAAATCTATTACCATAATATAAGTGGTCTAAGAACTAAAGTGAATAATATATATCATGCTTCGAGTCATACTGAATACGATGTCATAATTATAACTGAAACCTGGCTTTATGAAGGAATCTTATCAACTGAGATATTTGATAGTAAACTTTACAACGTTTTCCGTGTTGATCGTTGTAAAACGGCTGCTGATCGTGGAGGTGGAGTTTTAATAGCAACTCGTTTATCTCTTGCGAGTAATCAAATAGATCTGCTTGTTCCAGATGTCGAGCAATTATGTGTATCAATTAATCTTGTTTCTCATATTTTATATTTTATAATTAGTTATGTTCCACCTAATAGTGTTTTGGATACTTACTTAAATCATATTATGAATATAGATTTTATTTCTAAAAAGTGTAATGATTCTAACAATATTTGTATAATTGGAGATTTTAATCTAAGTGATATTGTTTGGATTTGGTCTGATAATGACAAAATGTTAATCCCTTCTAACATGAAAAAAAATTTCGAATTTGACTTCATTGATCATTTGTATTCTTTAAATTTTATACAGAAGAATTCAGTTTTAAACTCTCTTAATAAAATTCTAGATTTAGTTTTTGTGAGTGATGATGATTATAAAACCGACGTTTTTGAAGCTCCCTATCAATTAGCAAATAACTCTATTCACCATAATCAAATTTTAATTGAAATCAAAATTTATTCATTTTTGGAACCTGTTTTAAACTCTGAGAAAGTTTACAATTTCTCAAAATCTAATTTTTCGGGTCTTAATAGTTACCTAAGTATTTTAAATTGGGAGTATGAATTAAAGAATCTTAATGCTCAGGAAATGTTTTCTTTTTTCACAAGGATTTTAATAAATTCTTTTCCCAGGTTTGTTCCATGCATATCTAAAAGAAAATTGTCAAGGCCCCCATGGTACAATAATCAGCTCCTTCACTTAAAAAATGTGAAAAATAAAGCCCACGCTAAATTTAAAAAAACCCTTAGTGAAAGCGACTACAATCTCTTTTGTGTTCATAGGAAAGACTTTGAGGTTCTAAGCAAGTTTCTATATAGAAACTACATTTTAGATACAGAGTACAAGCTCAAATTTGATTCGAAGTCATTCTGGTCATTCATAAGCAATAAAAAAAAAGTCAATAGGGATACCGAAAACTATGTTTTTTAATGATATTATTTCAAATAATGTTGATCAAACCCTGGATCTATTTGCTTCATTTTTCCAATCTGTTTATTCTAATTCAACATCCAATACCAAAACAAATTTTGATAAAGTATCAAAGATTGATATTGGAATAATGCATCTTGATATCCTTGATGTTGAAAATGCGCTTTTTAATTTGAAACCAAATTCAAAGCCTAGTGTTGATGGCATACCTGCCATAATTCTAAAAGAATGTTTTAAGATAATCTCTAGGCCATTATGCATTATTTTTAACAAATCACTTAGTTCGGGAATATTCCTAGGTGAGTGGAAATCTTCCTTCTTAATTCCTATTTTTAAGTCAGGTTCTAAAAATAATATTGAAAATTATAGAGGTATTTGCAAACTATCTTCAATACCCAAGGTTCTGGAGTCAATCGTTAAATCCAAGTTACAATTTCAAATTAAGGAACATTTATCCGAAAATCAACACGGTTTTGTCTCTGGTCGATCAACTGTTTCTAATCTTGCACTCTTTACTTCTTATGTGGCAAATGTTCTAGAAAATGGATTGCAAGTAGATTCAATATATACTGATTTCACCAAGGCGTTTGATTCAGTTGGTCACAGCATTCTCGTTAAAAAACTTGAAAATTTTGGTTTCCATTCAGCAATGCTTAATTGGATCATCATCATCATCATCGGCTCGACAACCGGGATCCGGTCCTGGCCTCTTTCAACAAGTCTCTCCACCTATCCCGGTCTCTAGCCGACGCCATCCAGTTGCGCACCCCAAGGCTTCGGGCGTCCTGGTCTACGCCATCTCTCCAGCGCAAGCATGGTCTTCCACGCTGCCGTCTACCATAGAATGTACCACAAAGAACTTTCCGAGCAGGTTCCTCTTCGCTCATGCGAGCTAGGTGCCCTGCCCACCGGAGTCTACCGAGCTTAATTTTTGTCACGATATCTGCTTCTAGGTAGATTGCGTACAATTCATGATTGTACCGTCTCCGGAATCGTCCTTCCTCACATATGGGGCCAACAATTCTCCTTAAGACTTTTCTCTCGAACGCAGCTAAGAGGTCGGAGTGCCTTTTGGTAAGCACCCAAGTCTCGGATCCATATGTGAGTACTGGCAGGACCATGGTCCTGTACAGCAGCAGTTTTGAAGTTATGGTGAGATTTCTGGATTTGAAAAGCTTTGACAGACTATAGTAGGCTCTGTTGGATTTGAGAAGCCGCCCGCGTATTTCTTCTTCTATATTGTTATCGGCTGCTACTATTGACCCAAGGTATTTAAAGGATTGCACCACTTCAAATTCGTGCTTCGCTACCTTGATTGTTTGACCAACTGTTCCTCTCGCATTCGACGCCACCATGTACTTTGTTTTACCTTCACTAATGTGCAGCCCCAGATTTTGTGCCGCCTGCTCGATCTGGATGAAGGAATCGTGTACAGCTTGTTCGGATCTTCCGATGATGTCAATGTCGTCTGCGTAAGCTAGTAACTGGCTGGACCTGTTGACGATGGTCCCTCTTGTTGCCGTGCCAGAGTCACGGATTGCTTTCTCCAACGCCAGGTTGAAGAGGAGGCAGGCCAAACCGTCCCCTTGTCGGAGTCCATTAAAGATTTTGATTGGTCTGGATAGCAATCCGGCTATTTTTACTTGGCTTGTTACGTTGGTCATGGTCAACCTACATAGTCGTGTCAATTTATTTGGGATGCCGAATTCTCTCATGGCTTTGTAAAGTTCTACCCTGGCTATGCTATCATAGGCGGCCTTAAAGTCTATAAACAGATGGTATGTTGGGATGTTAAATTCTAGACATTTTTCCATCGCCTGCCTAAGGGTAAAGATCTGATCAGTTGTTGATTTGCCTGGAATGAAACCACACTGATATTGTCCGATGACGGTTTTAGCGTATGGGGTTATCCGGTCTTGTAGGATAGAGGAGAGTATCTTATAGGCGGTACTCAACAACGTGATACCTCTATAATTGCTGCACGTTGTGACATCTCCCTTCTTATGTATGGGGCATATTATGCCTTTTCGCCAGTCTTCTGGCATTTCTTCTTGCTCCCATACGTGCACTATAATATCATGAATTGCTTGACGTAAGGCTGGCCCGCCGTGATGAAATAATTCGGCTGGTATGCCATCGGCTCCCGGGGATTTGTTCTGTTTAAGCCGGCCTATAGCCTTCTCAACCTCTTCTATGCTTGGTGGCGGCAACATAGGGTATTCTTCTTGAAGTAGTGGAGCCTCCACTTCTGCAGAGAGCTGACCATTTAGCAATTCATTGAAGTACACTTCCCATCGCTCCAGTATGCTTTCAGGATCGGTGATCAGATTTCCCTCTCCGCCCTTGCAGTATGTGCAGCGTGGTGTGTACTGCGTCATGTTTCGGACGGATTGGTAGAACTTCCGCGCCTGGTGCGGACCTCGCTCTCGGCTGTTTTCTATTTCACAGATTAGGTTCTTCTCCCAGGCTGATTTCTTTTGTCTGTGAAGCCGTTTTTCTGTTCTTCTGAGCTCTTTATATTCCTCTTCGCGTGCCCGCGTTCTATGAGATTGTTGCATTGCTCGGTACGCAACATTCTTACGTTCAGTCGCTAGCTTGCATTCATCATCAAACCAGTCGTTCCGATTTTTACGACTGCTGCCTAAGATGGAGTTGGCAGTACTAATGACAGTATTTTTAAGACGTGTCCACTTTTCATTTACGTCCAGCATACTGGCTCCAGGACTTACTCTCCCTAAGTCAGGTGTTTCTAGGGCGAGTCCTAACGCATTACCAAAGGTGTTACTGGTGTTTTCATTGCGCAGGGCAGCCGTGTTGATTCGAACCTGATCGGCGGATGCAATGCGTCTTCGCAAGGCAATCCGCCCTCGGAAAACCATACCAACAAGATAGTGATCCGAGTCGATATTGGCACCTCGGTACGTTCGTACCGTCATCAAGTTCGAGTAGTGGCGACGGTCTATCAACACGTGGTCTATTTGGTTACGAGTGACTCCATCAGGTGATACCCAGGTGGCTTTGTAGATATCTTTACGCGGGAACCTGGTACTCGCAACGACCATGTTTTTCGATGCTGCCAATTCTAAGACTCGAAGTCCATTGTCATTAGTGTTCTCATGCAAACTATGGGTGCCTGCGTAATGCCTGAATACCGGCTCCCGACCTATTTTTGCGTTCAAATCCCCAAGGATGATTTTAACATCATACCTTGGACAGGCATTGAGGGCCCTCTCGACTTGTTCGTAGTAAGTCTCTTTTTCTTCGTCTGAGGACTCCTCCGTAGGTCCGTGAACGTTAATGAGGCTGATGTTCGTAAATTTGCCTCGCACGCGAAGGGTGCATAGCCTTTCGCTTATAGCGTTAAAGCCGATGATAGTAGACTTCATTTTTTCGCTGACTAGGAAGCCTACCCCGAGCACATGGTGTTTTGTATGACAGCTGTAGTATATGTCATATTCTTTCTTCTGTAAAACACCATTCCCTGTCCATCTGATTTCTTGAAGAGCTGTTATGTCAGCTTTATACTTTGACAGGGCATCGGCTAGCTGCTGAGCAGCTCGAGCTCTATAGAGCGATCGTACGTTCCATAAGAAAATTCGTAAATCGTTTTTCCTTTTTCTATGCGTGGGTTGTCGTCGTGAGATCAGTCCGTTTCCGAGGCTTGTTGTCGGTCTCGTAATTCTTTTAGTTTTACGGGACAGGGAATTAACCTGTCGCCAACCTGAGGAACCAGCCTGATCATATTAGCCAAACCTTTTTTAAAAGGCTTGTTTCTAGCGGCCGCCGCGGAGAGGCTATGATCACACTTCCACCAGTCCCGAATAGTTACGGCACGTGCATGTTTTCGTATGCTACATGTTGTTCCCCCTATTCGTCTGATGGCTGACCACCGCTTAATTGGATCGCTTCTTCCTTAATTGGTAGAACTCAACGAGTATCCATAGAAAACAAATATTCGAGATCTATAGATTGCACATCTGGTGTGCCTCAGGGTAGTCATCTAGGACCGTTATTATTCATAATTTTTATTGACGACATAGTGTCGAGAATTAAGTTTTGTCAATGCTTAATATATGCGGATGATCTTAAACTCTTTCTTAAAATAAATAACCTTAAGGATTGCTTAAAGGTACAGCATGATTTAAACATTCTTTCCAGTTGGTGTGATGAAAATTGCCTAAAACTAAATATAAAAAAATGCAATGTCTTAACTTTTTCTAGAAGTTCTTCAATTTATATCTATGATTACAACCTTAATCGATGTCAGTTAAATAGAGTCGACCGAATTAAGGATCTTGGTGTTATTATTGATACAAAAATGACATTTAACTCACACATCGATTATATCGTAGCTAAATCTAATTCAGTTGTTGGTTTTATTAAAAGAAACAGCAAAGAATTCACCGATCCTCACACTCTCTTATCTCAGTTTGTAGCATTGGTTGGATCTATTCTTGAATATGCCGATATAATTTGGAACCCTATATATAATGTGCATTCTGATCGTATCGAAAATGTACAAAGGCGTTTTACCAAATATATATTCAGGAAAATGAGTTGGGATTTTTCCCCCTCTTATCCTGCTAGATGCCAGTTACTGGGTATTTTGCCTCTTAAAGCAGAAGAAACGCGCATGAAATAATGTTTATTAGAGATGTGTTATGTAGCCATGTTAAATGCCCCTCACTTCTATGTCTTATTCCCATTTATGCCCCTGTTAGAACACTGAGAGAAAGACATTTTCTTTTTGAGCAACAGCATCGAACAAACTATGGGATGAATGAAACTATATCCAGGTCTATAAGATCTTTCAATAAATTTGGCGTTGTTCTAGACTTGCACTATTCCAGGGACCGCTTCAAAAACATAGTATTTAATTTAATTTCTTGCGAATAAAATAATATTTAATTTCATTAATATAAATAATTACAACTTATTCTTTCTTTTTTATAGTAATAGTATTTATTCTATCTATTATAATTGTAAATAGTCTGTTAAGCTAAGCTTGTAGATGATTAAATAAATAAATAAATAATGTACCACGGAGCATTAACGATTTCTTTGAGAACTTTGCTCTGGATTGTAATATTTGTCTATTGCTTGGTTTAGTACAACCCCAAAGTTGTATACCGTACGTCCATACTGGTTTTATCACTTGCTTAAAGATAAGCAATTTATTGTAGATGTAGATTTCAAGTTGATCTCGTTTCTTTTTAACGTGAGTTTTCCATTTAAGCTTAGCGTCTAGTGTCATTCCTAGGTACTTTGCTTCATTAGTATGGTATTTGCACCGAATTAATGTAGGTGGGCAGATTGGTAATTTTTTTATAAGTAAAATTAATATGTGTTGATTTGGACTCATTTAGAACAATTCGCCATTTCTTAGTCCATACCGAAATTTTATCTAGAGCTCGTTGGAGCTTCTCGGTTGCAGATTCAACTGAATCGGATATTGCAAGTATAGCCGTATCGTCTGCAAAAGTACCTATTATGGTATCTTATTCTTGAGGAATATCGCTAGTGTATAGTGCAAACAGAATCGAACCGAGAACACTTCCCTGGGGAACACTTGAAATAGCCTATTTTCGAGGTAGGACTTAAGGATGTAATATATTTGATCCGGAAAGACCTGTCGCAATTTAAACTTAAGGCCATCGTTCCAGACCTTGTCGAAGGCTTGAGAGACGTCTAGAAATGCGCTTGAACATAAATTTTTTCCCTCTAGTGATTTCTCATTGGTTATCCTGTACACCTGATCAATTGTTGAGTGACTTTTCCGGAAACCAAATTGATGGTCAGGAATAAGCCGCTTTTCTTCGATTATAGGAAGCAGTCGCTTTAATAAGATTTTCTCAAATACTCGTACCTTCGAAATCAGTGGCAAGAGGGAAATCGGTCTATAAGATTTCTTTTCGTTCGGAGACTTTCCCGGTTTTGGAACCGTTCAAACTTCTGCGACTTTCCATTGGCGTCGAAAGTATGAAAGCCTTAATGCCGCATTCATAAGGTGCTGAAGTTTAATTGCTGCTTTTCTGGGTAGCTCTTTAAGCACGCGAGCATTTATTGGGTCGTATCCAGGAGCTTTATTATTTTTAATAGCTTGATAGAGATCTGATAACGTGATATTCCGAATAAGAAAGTTTTCAGATAGCCATTGGATATCACTATTTTCATTTATCAACGCTTGACCGTCAAAAGGTTTAAAAGTTTCCTCTAGATGTTCAGCAAATAAATCGGCTTTTTCTCTATCGGAATTAGCCCATCCACTATTATTTTGTCTGATTGGTGCTGAATGTATTTGCGGCTTTTTAACATCTTTTTTAGCTTTCCACAATGAATAGTGCGTATTTTTATCTGCAGTCAAAATTTCAAGAAAGGTAGAAATCTTCCGATTTTTTGAGTAGCGGATAGCATATTTGAGTTCATTCGAGAGGTGGTTTAAGATGTTTTTGTCCTGAGGTGCTCGGAATTGATGCCATCTTTTCCGAACAGTTCTTTTTTCGCGAAGCAGATCTTTGATTTCCGGTGGAATTGTATCTGCGCTGCTAATTAAATCTCTAAAGTTGTGTGGAGTGTTTGTTTTCCCATGCAGCGTCTTGTATGACTTTAATAAATATATCGACTTCATCTTCTAGCTCTAAAGCCGTTTTCAAAGATATATGAAGTGCAATATTTTCTTCGCAATGTTCTCTGAATGTATCCCAGTTAGTTCTGTTGTTACATAAAAATAGAGCTCTTTCCTTTTTGACTAGCTTTCCACTTAATGTCAACATGACTGGTGAATGATTGGTGGAAAAGTTAAAGTTTTCCTCGATTTTCGTGTAAATTTTATATAGCCCTTTTGCGATAAAGAAGTGTACAAGATGACTCACAATGCTGTTCATCTTCTGTGAAACTGAACTGGCAACGTATGTTAAGCACATTGAATTCCGATCTTGACAGCATTATACAATGTGGTACTAACAAATGCGTGGAATTTAATGCTTCGAAAACATAACAATAATTTTTTCCGGCTAATCGGACTACTACCGTTTAACTCTCATATCTGGGCTGGTGCCCCATTACATATTTGAATCTATTGGATAGAATTCAGAATAGAGCCTTAAAACTTATAACGAATGATTTTTAAGAGCTATCGGAAATTAAAAAAAAAACACACACAATTCAGAAAAATGCATGAAATCTTTATTTGAATCGATAGTACAGTCGATATATGTAATTTAATGTTTGAAGATTATTTGATGCAAATGTTGTCCGCGGCTGCGCCTCAAATGGTCCATCTAACATTTCGGCCGGTATCTCACGAATAAATGCTTCAATGTTGGCTTTCAGTGCGTCAATCGAAGCGGGGTCGTCGCTATAGACATGAGCCTTAACATAGCTCCACAAAAAATAGTATAGAGGCGTTAAATCGCACGATCTAGGCTGCCAATTGACCGGCTCCAAACGTAAAATAAGCTGTTCGCCGAATTCACCTCTCAATTGGTTCATTGTTACGCGTGCTGTGTGGCATGCGGGACCGTCTTGTTAAAACCACATGTTATGCAAGTCAAGCTCTTCCATTTTGCGCAAAAAAAAAGTTTGTTATCATCGCTCACCATTCACAGTAACGTTGCGTTTTGCATCATCTTTGACGAAATACGGCCTAATGATTCCACCAGCCCATAATCCGCAACCAAACAGTGACTTTTCTGGATGCATTGGTAGCTCTTGCAATGCTTCTGGATGCTTTTCACTCCAAATACGGCAGTTTTGCTTGTTCACGTATCCATTTAACCAGAAATGAGCTTCGTCGCTGAACACAATTTTTCGATAAAAATGTGGATCTTCGGCCAACTTTTCAAGAGCCCATTCAGCAAAAATTCGGCGTTGTAGTAGGTCGTTCGGCTTCAACTCTTGCACCAGCTGTATTTTGAAAGGCTTCACACCTAAATCCTACAGCAAAATTTTCCAACTAGTGGAGTAACAGAGGTCCAATTGCTGCGAACGCCGCCGAATCGATAATTCACGGCCATCACTAACACTGGCTGATACAGCTGCGATATTTTCCTCAGTTCGCACTCTACGTAAGTGTTGGTGGTTTAAAGTCCAACAATGTAAATTTGGTGCGAAATTTAGTCACAATAGCCCCAATAGCCGCCTCAGTAGGTCGATTAAACTGACCATAAAATGGAAGAAGCGCACGATGAACTTTCTTAACAGAGCACGCATTTTGATAATAAAATTCAATAATTTGCAAGCGTTGTTCGTTTGTAAAACGATTAATGGTTAAATTATAGACAAAACTGAAGATGTTTGACAGTGACACAAAACACGAAACGTGCGTGAGCTGTCAAAAGCAGTGTTGCCAAAAAGAAAATAGCAAAAAAATCACCCTTTAAAAGACACATCCATTTGTTTTTTTTTGTTTCTCTGAAACACCGTCGTAATGTCAGTTGCATTCCTCCCCTCAAAAAATTCTGCCTTAAAATTCGTCTGGCAGGGAATGCTCATCAATTTACCCTTGAGTCTAATATCGGACACAATGTTAAATATACAGGTTCGTTCTTAAGCCGCACTACTTGAATGTGGAATACTTTGCCCTTTCGATTTTTCTTCTTAATTGAGATGTTGATGTACAGGCTTTTAAGAACAATGTACATTGACATCTCCTTGAAATTTATTTTAAAATATCCAAGAATATTTTTTAAAAGACTTTAGAAGATTCTGTATAAAAAGATTAATTTGTAAGAATTAAGGGAATCAGAAAAAAAAAGTTATCAAAATTCTAGGGGACGGCTATTTGAAAAATCAGATTTTCGAAAACCTGTTTATTTTTTCAATTGTACCTTGAGACTCGATATTTTTGGATAAAAGAATAATTTTTTCCTACATCCCGTAGATAATGTTAAAAACTGTTAATTTTCAAGTATCACAAAAATATCGATCATGTGATTTTTAAAAACTTTTTAACCTTTTTTTTTAATTTTAAATACACATCACTATTCAAATTTTTTAAGAGCTTAGGTCAATAAAAATTAAATGCGAGAGTAAATGGCCTTTGAAATTTAAAACTTGTTTTTAAATAAATATAATTTGAGAAAAATAAATTTATGCAAACAAACTTTAAAAATTTATTTTATTATTTAATTAATTTTTATATAAGAAATGTCTTTAAAATGTTTCTAAAAAAAAGTTTGAGATGTCAATTTTAATTATTTAATTATAAAAAATTTAGGAAACAATTTCGTTTTGAAGATATCGAATTTTAAAAATTCAAAAAATATTTTTTCGAAAATTTTTATATACAATATTTGTTTTCAAATGAGCTCCTTCATAAAATTAAATTTTGATTCAAATAGTTAGAGCCGAAAAAAGGTTAATTTTATCTTAAAATTTAGTTTGACCAAAATGTAGTTGAGGGCTAAAATAAATAAAATACACGACTGGGACGCACAAATTTGATCCTGTAATAAACTAGAAATTTTAAAAACTATTGTTATTAGCGAAAACTGTTCATA
The DNA here is from genome assembly GCA_911387755.1 of Chrysotoxum bicinctum. Lineage (NCBI taxonomy): Eukaryota > Metazoa > Arthropoda > Insecta > Diptera > Syrphidae > Chrysotoxum > Chrysotoxum bicinctum. The sequence continues at coordinate 199,530,283 of OU426987.1, read as the reverse complement.
AGGATAAAATTAATTTTTTTAATCACCTTTAGTAGTAAGAGATAAAAACATAATGCTATGCAAATATGAATTTCCGCAAGAACAAAAATTAAAAGTCGTTGTAGTGGTTTCTTAAAAAAATAAGCTTTTATAATTTGGTACGCCAACCTAATGTTTTTATTAATTTACGAGTAAATATTAAATTTCCAAAAAATATAAGCCGTTTTTTAGATATAGAATTTGCGAAAAAAAATTATTTTTTCAAAGTTTTGAAAAGCAATGTTTTTCAAACTTATTACAAGCTTCTCTATAAAAAAAATTCATTAAAATCCGTTATGCAAATAATGAGAAATTCAAAATTTGAAAAAATAGTTCTATCGTAGGTACAGTCTTAATTTCAATTTTTACTTGCGACTTATAGGTACAAGGTACATACAAGGTACAAGGCAAGTTATGCATTCGTAAAAAAAATCGAAATCGAGATTTTGATCAAAGTTGACAATACGATGATAGCGAAGACTAAAAAAGTGGGTCTCGCAATTCTGTGTGTCTTTTCGCCTACAGCCTAAATGGCTCGACCGATTTTCTTTAAACTTGGTAGATATATTTTTTTAATTTTTTCCCCTCACACGTTTTTTTCTTTTTTTTTAAGACCAAAAATAACGGTACCTGATATACGATTTTTTTTTTCGAAATTTTATAAATATTTTTTCTCAATAACTGTTCGACAGATTTAAAAAATAAAAATTCAAAAAAAATTCATTTAGTTAAAGCTAGGTAATGGTTGAAAAAAATTTTACAAAAAATGGTTATAGAGGGTACCCCCCCCCCCCCCCAAAGAACCATTTTTTTGTTTTTTATTTTCTCAAAAACGGTACCCCCGATTTTGAGCTAAGGCTTCCCAAAAATATGAATAGAATTTTGTATTCAAATTTCCAAAAAAATTTGTTTTAAAATAAAATTCAAAATTTTTTAACAAATGTTAAAAAATAGTTTTCAAAAATCTTATTTTTCTCGAAAACGAGCCTAGAATTTTGATAAAAAATTTTTTCTTTCAATTAATTTTTATGATCTTTAATTTAATAAAAAAAATTTGAAATTAAGATATTACAGCTTGAACCAAGCATAGAACCATTTTTTCAAATTTTGAATTACTCATTATCGACATAACGGATTTTAATGAAATTTTTTATAGAGAAAATTAATCGAAAAAAATAAAAATATACCAAAATTTTAAGTATCGATTTAAAAAAAAATACGATTTTTGAAAACCATTTTTTAATATTTGTATGGCGCTTACCGTTATTTTTAGGTAATATAGATACATTTTTTTTCTCACAAGAGAAAACTTTTATTTATCACGTTAAAAAAAAATCTAGCATGGAGTTTTCGAAATATTGAGTTTTGAAAAAAAAATTGAAATTTTTTTGGAAAATTTGAATACATAATAATATTCAAACTATTGGGGAGCTTAGCAATAAAAAAAAATTATCAAAATCTGAATACCGAAAAAAAACCCAATACCTTCTGCATGACAGTGCAACGATTTAACCATTATACCAAGCGGTACTACTGTGGCTATAGAATAGCACACTTAATTTTTTTTATGAAAATCGTTAGAGCATTTCGAGTTCGATTTTTTTTCCAAATGCCAAACTTGCCCTATAGTATCAACATATACCTATCGCATCTTTCAAATCTGTTGTTTATTATTCAGTTATTGATGCCAACACACCATTGGTACGAAGTTATTCGAAAACGAAGTTGTTGAGGTGGTCACCGTCAATGACGAGCGAGCACTACAAAACTACGATAACCAATTTCTTATAGCCCAAATTGAACCAAATGGACCTAGATGAAATTTGAACGTGCTGCACAGCAAACGCCACGATTGACATTCTGCATAAAAGATTTGAGAGTAAGGTTATCTCTCGCAGAGGTGACTTGAATTAGTTATGCGATTTGAGCTCCCTAGACTTTTTCTTGTGGGGTTTCCTGAAGAAACCGATACCTCTAAGGTGAACATAAAACAGACCATCGCTCAAATGTACCCGAATCTATGCGGAAGTCATTGAAAATTGAACCCCTCTGATCCGTGACGTGAACGATGTCGTTTTCCATTTCTAATGGCATACATGGATCTTTCATTGAAAAAAATAATTTTTTAATACCTCATACATAGCTTGTTTTATTACACTTTAACATCTACGCGTCCATATTGAAAAATCCTTTCGGTATATAATTGTATAGATTTTAGTAGAAACCCTCGGGATAATGGTTAGTATATGGGACTTCCTCATGTTGGAGGTCTGTGTTCGATTTCCAGCTGCTGCACTGCCTCTTGCGTGAAAGTGACCAATAAAATCTCTTATCATGAAAAGGGCTTCATTGCTTCATCGCACCTAACCTGATCGAACTAGGCAGAAAATTGTAGGTCCCGTCCGTTGCTGTCAACACGCACACAGGAATGGTTGTGAGTTTTGAGTTTATGTTCTATACGAGTCGTTGTACCCCTAATTTTTTTATTATTTGCATTTATTGTAAAGCTATAAGAAGCACCTCCATCCATTTACCCGACTATGCTCATAATCTTATGAAGCGTAGCAGTTCCATGAGGATACAAAACAAAGAAAGTTCAAACGAACAAATAACAAACTAAACTTCCCCACTCATAAAATGAGTGTATATTGATATTAAAATAATATTTCTCAAAAATCTAATTTAAGCCTAATGTTTTATTCATCATAATAATTTTGTGCTTAAATTTTTACAACATTTCTGCCTAAGGAAAAACCTTTTAATTAAAAGCAGCCTCCTTTCAAAAAAAAATAATTATCCCCACAACGTATTTTTATTTGATTGCGATACCTTTTAATAAGTCTCCCGTGCAAAAAAAGTTAGTCTTTACTTTGGAACTAAAGTAAATTGACTTATTCTTTTCGTCGTTTTTTGGTAATATAACTCAAGGTTTTCAAGTCCGATATTTTTAATTAAGAATTTTACAGCCAGACTTTATTAAAACAAAATAATGATGAAACGGATCAACAGCCAATCAACTTTTACATTAAATTCATTTGAGAATATGTTTATTTTGACTTATTTTATGGGTAAAGTATTGGTTTCGTGTTTTAGTTTCATTTCAGTTCTTAAACAGTTGTAACATTTCGAATGTAGAGACATTCAGAACGAAGACGTAAAATTGGTAGATTCTGTCAGCTGAATGACTGTTTGTCTAATGGTCTACAATATAAACGGATAAAATTATAATTTTAGAATTTGGTATAGACCATTGTTTCGTAGAGGAATTTTCGAAAACAAAATTTCTTTTTAAAAATCCAAAAAATATTATTTTGCGAAATTTTTCCAAACTATCTATTTTCCTCATTATTTAATTTGATCGAAACGGTTAAGGGGTGGCCGTGGCGCGATGGTTGTGTGCTCGCCTGTCAACCTCATGATAACAGGTTCGATCCCTGCCGTCGCACAGTGGGCCCAAGTGATGTTTTTTGTCTCAAAAATCTGTAACTTTTTTGTTTCTTGAAATAATTCAGTGAAATTTTGCACTAATAATCTTCAATATATTAGCTATCAAATAACACAAATTTTTTAAGTGTAAATTTATTTTAATAAAATTTAAAAATTATTCAAAGTTCAAAATTAAGAATTTATGGCTATAACATGACTTAAAATATATTGTGTAACATTTAAAATTCATTTTTTTTTTCTAAAACTAATTAACTAGTAATAGTGTTTGAAAGTAGGGATTTAAATGTTTTCCAGGAGGTGCATAGCTTCTTCGCAAAGCTCTTTGCACACAGATGATTGTTTTTTGCGTAAGCTTGAAATAAGTGGATCTGATGTTAATAATAAACGGTGAAAAACATCCTCATTTGTTGCTGCCCTCGAACACTTTCTCGAATGAGTCAATCTAATTTTTTTATAATCCTTATTTCGCGCCTCCTGTGCTTCTTCTGATAACTGACCAATAGGTAGTACCATGAAATGTTTTATAATCGCTTCCCCGTGTATAAGTGTTTTATGCACCGAAGATGGCATATAATACCATTTATATTTGTCCACATAAAGCTGAGCTGTATTTAAGCCATACTCGCCAAACTTCTGAGCATCTACAGACAATCCTGATGAAAGAGTTTGCAGAATAACGTAAAACCTTTTTATTAGTTCTTCATCTACTCCTGTTATATTGGCAGAACATTTGTAGTTTTGGAAAAATCTCCGTGCAGTGTTACCATCATTACTATTACCCGTACCTTGTCGAGGTTTATCTACATGTAGACCCAGTTCAGCTCGAAAACGGTTTTGAACATACTTCTTCTTATCTTCTTTACTTTTTTTGTTTTCGGAAGTATTTGCAGACCACTTCTCAAAGGAAAGATTGTAGGATAAATGTAAAATTAGTTCCATACATCGAATCCAAGCGTGTAGAGTAGAAAGACCATACTGGTATGCACTTTCGTTTTTTGGTTTTGATTTTACTTTCATTAGGTCATTCATCTCCTTGGGTTTTGCTCCACATACTGTACACACAGCACTCGAACTTGTTTCAGTTAGGACTTGACCAACTTTTCCATCAATCATTGTCAAGAAAAGCTCATGTTGAATTTGTATTGCTTCGTCATTTTTATTTAATTGAGTCACTTGTAATTGATTGATCTGGTTTTGTAAAGCATTAACAACTTCTTTTGTCTTATCGGGGGTTTCTTTTGAAAACTCTATTAATATTGGGCGACAGTAACGCACTGAAGAAAAAGTCTTATTTTGCCATAACACCATGTTAGTATCCGTGTTAATAAGTTTGATCGGAACGAGTGAGGCTATAAATAAGTTGGCATCAGATATTTTATCATTTTCACCTAATAATATTTGTTTGTATTCACTTTGTCCCGAAGAACCATCACAACCCCATTTAGTAAAGAGTTTCAAATTTATAGATCCAGAAGTATAGATAGAATCGATTTGCAAGATACGTCTAGCAGTATGGTCTAGCAAATCTTGTACCTGAACTTTAGCTCCTATATCAGTTACAGTAATGCTTGACTCTGGTGGGTAGCACAGTTCCTTCGCTTGGGCTAACATTTGATAAGATGGAAGTATTGAACATTTTTTTTCAACCAAGCAAGTCCTTAAATATTTGTATTGGTATTTAGATAGATCTAAATCGATAAAGATGCCCATAGCTTCGTCAGTTGAATAAGGAATATTAAGGGCTGAATCATGTGAAATTTCCTTCAAAAGTTTTTTTTTTTCGTCCTTACTTAAATTACGTAGTATAGCTACAATTGCAGCTTCTTCTGATTCTCCTAAAGACCTTAGTCCTTGAGTATATGCATTGTGTAGGTGTTCCAATCCATACTCTTGAAATAATTCCATATTTTTACGTTTTTTTGTTTTTTTCTGATGACTCGCCATATATTTTAGAAGGTCTTCCTAGTTGTCCAGATGAATTTGGTTGCTCTTTATTAAAAATGACTTTGAACTCACTATCCAACCACTGTATATTATTTTTCACAAAACGATCTCTTGTTCTAGATGCTTTAATCCACCGATAATTAAATTTTGAAATAAAGTTTTTACTGATACTTGATACAGCATTTTCAAGTTTCGTACCTGATAATTCAAATTTAGAACTGAGGTAATTCGTAAGGCCTTTTAAATTGCATCCATTGTTTATAAAGTAGTTGCACAATTCATTTACAGAAAACACTAAATAACTCATTTTTTAACTTTTTTTCGCACGTATTTAACTAATAAATAACCCGGACTCACAAATTTTCCTTTTTAAATACCGCATACGAAGCCATTTATGGCTTTTTGCATTTTAATCCTTTTTTAACCCTTTTTTCCAAAAAATGATTAAAATGCCTAATTACTCCTTTTTTAGGTATATCTGACAATCAATTAAGAATACTTTCATCTACCTGCTTCCATATTTATAGGATTTATATTAGTTTTGGAGGTAAATGTTGTCAAGCCATATTTGGCTTCGTATGCACTAAAGGGTTAAATTCCACATAAACATTAAGAAAGTATAAAATCATTAGAAATAACGGAAGTTTGCAACCGTTATAATAAAAAAGAAAGCCCAACAAATTAAAAAAAAAAATAAATATAATCTTAAAAAAAAAAAACAAACAAAAATGCTAATCTTAGATTTTTTGTTTTGTAGCTACCTTATTATAAGCTTATCGCTCTTGTTCAGAGGGGGGCAAATTGGGGCAAAAAATTTTTCTTTTGCCATTTTACTAATGAAATGAGGAATCTTTTGTATAATAAAAGAAAGCAGCGGAAGACAGCGGAACCATTTAAAACCTTAGCCAAAGATAAAAACAAAGGAAAAAAAAAAACAAATTTACAAAAATTATTAAATTTATTAAACTAATATTTTTTTTTTAATATCAATTGATTTGAAAAGCTAAAACTACAAGCTTTCCAACGATATATAACACTTGTATGATCACATTATAAAACAAATGAAGAAAATTGCATATAGGGTTGTCTCGAGCGACCACTTAAGGTAGCCATATTATTGAACCATGCAAATTAATTCATAAAATTTTAATTGCAGTACAAAATTTGAACTTTTCTTGATACATTTGCATAAAAATTTAATCTTTCGTAATAATTTTGAAAAATACATTTTTGAGACGCAAAATGGCATTTGGGCCCACTGTGCGTCGTCTATGTCGTTTTAATTTCATTAAAAACCTTCTAAAATTGTCATCAATGGGTTGCTGGTTTACTCATTACATGTTTAGGCATAACACTTACAACATGTGATTGGGTTAAACTAGTATGCCCAACAAGGATGAATACAAATAAAATAATGTGAATTATAAGGGACATAGAAATAAGACACGGCATTTCTCCGCTTTAGTTCAGCCGCCATCCTTGAAGATAAAATATCTGAGAGAACCACCTTCACTCTCAGAACATCGTGCCGCACATCTTTCCTAACGTTCTTTCTCTTCCTTAACTTCACGACCGCGCTGTGTTCAAACATTTAAAGGGTAATCATAATCTCTTTAGCGCGTGTAGATTATAAAAAGATTATAAAAAAAAGCCGTTGTAGTTTAAATCCATAAAAAGGAAAGTTGTACGGAATGTACATGTCTCCAATAGAGCACTTCACTTCCTTTTATTAAGTTTATTTAGTAAATTAAAGAAGGTCCTAAAATAAATATTCAATGCCTAAAAATTAGAAGAGTGAAGGGAGCTTGAAGAGCGGCCTTGTATACATAAGTTGAGGATAACATAGAGAGAATAAAATGTTCTTAATCTCTTAAATAATTACAAAATGTCACATGTAGCCTCCATTTATAGCCCATTATTTTATTATCAGATATAAACTTCTTTGAGAGGGGAATTCATTTTCAAGAGAAAGTTATAGCTTGAGATTTCTTAAAGTTGTTAGACTCCATTAAGTCCTATTTTAGGCTTCCAAAACAGATTGAGGAAAATAAAAAAAAACGATCTTAAATGGCATCCTTGAGGTACTCCAGATAATGATTTCACCAATACGGAATCATTCGAGAGTATTTGGCGAGACTGTTTCTCAGAAAACCAAAATTAGATATTACTTTATAAGACCCGTCTATATGGATGCTATCATTCGCGGTGCTTGGATTCGATTTGAATTTCTTGCTTTTTTCCCAAGATCTATCGGTATTTGAATTTTTTTGTAAGTGGTAGTCTTTTGCACCCCTAAGCCAGACTTATATGGATGTAACAGGTCGTCAACGAATGGTGTCAAGCGTTTACGTAATACGGCAGAAAAGCGAATCTTGAGTTTTATTTATTGGATCGTCAAAATTAAGGTGGTTAGTTTAGAAAATTGAAGTCGTTATACCGCTGACATACAAATTCCAAAAATCGATACACCAATGGCTACAAAGAAAACCTGCAAGACCTTTGTATTCGATATCATAACGCATGCACTTAAAAACGCTCATATTCATATTTAAGTTACGGCACCAAACCAAAAATTAGCTGTAGGCTCTTTGACTATCAGCACCAAGGCTATCCGCTCCAATAACTGTACTGCTCTTTTGAACTTAAAATTAGGTATACCTTTCTTCACTTCGTCTGGATCGAGTTGACGGAACTGTTGTAAGTTTATTGGTAAACCTTGTCTAATAGAGGAATTCAATTCATCATTTCATTAATAAACTTTGCAGAAAATAGTTTCCCATATTGTCAACACCTACTGCAATTCTACTTCGATATTCCTTGGATCATAATTGCCGACTTCATTTCGTGCTTCATTCTTGCTTTACTCTTTTTCCTCGATCGCTCTCTTTAATTGTTCATTTTATTTTCCTTCTGATAAGCCGTGTGTCGTTCCTCTTGCGTTTTCTAAACTCTCGAATAGTTCTGGTCCTTCTATTCAATTCAGCACTGCTTTCTTAGCCTTTTGCTAAGCTGCATGTGCTTGTCGATATTCATCGTCAAACCAGGAATTCGTTTGTGAATGTCGTCAGTGGTCATCTCGGATGGTTCTTGGCAATTTTTCACTAGTTCTCATTACTTGATGGTGACGATATAGGATTTCTTGTGGCCTTCTAAACATCAAATCATATACAAGAATGCACATTGTGATGACCCATCGTGTAGAAAGCCTATTAAGCGATTCTTATAGTCTCGATCGGAAAAGAACCTAGCGATCTCTTGTAATTGTAGCCGCCCGATGTTAAATCTCCTTAAGGTATTTTTTGTTGTTTTTGTAGGAATCCTCTGTATTATAGTGAATCCATTTGAACTTGGGTGCAACCCTTTATACTGGTGGAGTGACTTATATTGACGTAGCTATGTCCCTTCCCAAGATCATGCGTCTTATCTATGAACTCGTTGGACATGTCTTCGGTGTCATCACATTTTCCATTGCTGGGTTTGTCAAGAACCAAATCCGTTCATATCCGAGCTTTGTTATTGCCACGTTGGTACGACCGCCAACTTGAAGGACCATAGCCTTAATATAATTCCAATGAGAAGGAGCCAGATAAACTGTTTCATATAAGCCTTAGCTCCGAATAATTCTAAGTTGCTCATATAAGATGTTTACAAAATAGTTCATCCTGACTAGAAATGAAGACGCCACCACTGATTCCATCTAGAGAATTTCTGAGCTCCCGTGGAAACACTCAACCTTCCACAGGCATTGAAACCCTATTTCCAGTTGAGCTAGTGGGCACCCAAATTTCCATGGGTGAAGAAACCAGAGATTCGTTTTGAAAAATGTTTTGGATTGTGGTGTACTTTTGATTTCACATACATAGGTTTAGGGTAGGTTGACGTGGCTGTTAGCAGGAGAGCCCACACACCTATACCATGAGTTGGTCCATTGTAATACCACGTTGGAGTATTTCTCTCTAATCGTTTAACCAATTGGAGCTCTTTCTGAAGCGATCGAGATTTGCCAGATCACAAAGATCATTGTAGTAGAAACCTCCCAAACGGAGTCTATGTCTTTGGGATAAAGCAGGACATAAACAGAGAAGATGAGGGATCGATTCCTTCTCTTCTTCGTCCATGAAGCTCATGGCAAAAATCGTTAGAATAAATTCCAAGTACCGTTGCGTGCCTGCCTATCAAACAGTGTCCTGTTATAACACATATTAAGGAGCTTATGTGCGATCAACCATAATATATTCCACCCAATGTTTTTTTCTCTGTATAGCATAAGTTTATACGTAGCGATGAGAATACATATATTTGCTTTATCTGGCAATAAAAGGTGTGATTGTTCCACTTTTGGCGAGTCCTGAAATTTCCATGTGGCCTGGTACCCAGCAGAGATGAATGTTAAATTGCTGCGCTTACTCCAACAGAGACGATCGGCGTTAAAGGCTGCTTTTGAGTTGGTAGAGACAGAATGAAGAAATTTAATGGCTGCTTGGCGGTCCGAGAAGATGCGGATATCTTTATTCGATATGACATTTTTCTTAAGCCAAGACAGCACTTCTTTAATCGATAAAAATTCCGCCTGGATGTGGCTTCTGTGATTGGAGTTTACTGTCTCAGCAAAAACCTTCACCAACCCCGTCATTGGTTTTTGATCCATCGGTGTAAAAATGGATTAATTCATCTTTCAGGCAGGAATTCCATAACCTCACATATTCCCCTAGGAGGAATTGTTTAACTGAAATTTTTCATAATATTCAATCTAAGGGATATTGTAATCGATGCTACTTGGAAGTGAATCGAATGAATTCAGAACTATCGAGTGGGCAATTTTATTATTGATCCACCACGAGGAGGCTTCTAAACGAATAGTTGTGTTTGTTTGCCGAACAGAATGTCCAGAGCAGTGAAGGGGTTGTGCGAAGTACTCTTCCTCAGCACAGACAAGCTGACCGTTGGACCTTGTTTAGTACTAAAAATTAGTGTTTTTGTCTAGAGCTGTCCACCATACTGCCACGCCAACGGACGTTAGAAACAGCCTAATTACGAGGTGTATAGCTACCTAGTGAGCAATGCGATGCCCAATGTCTATTTTGCTAGAAAATAGTGCAACTGTGGCCTTTTTGCCTCTTTCTTGAGACCCAAGTATTTTGCTTCGTCGGAAAATGAAAGTAGTGTACCTTTTATTGAAGGGGGTCTTTATGGGAAATTTTGATTTCCTATAGAAGAGGACCAGTTTTGTGAGGATTAACCCCCAGTCCACGCTGATCGGATGATGGTTAAGATGGTTTCCTGATACGGTAATAGCAATGTCATCCGCATAGGCCTTCGCTCTTTAACTCTCCGCTTCCAGATATCTCAACAGCTGATTCACTACCAAGTTCCAAAGCAGGGGAGATAGGACACCGCCTTGCGGCACTTCACATTCATATGTATCAATAAATATATATGTACTCTTGAAATATATTTTATCTTCCTTATATAGAAATAAATAACTTACATCTTCAATGCCTTAACTTGCCTTTTTCGTAACACAATACGAGCTACTAATTGCGACCCACTCACGAATTATATTTAGAAGACCTCCATTTATTAAATTTACCTTTCTTTTACCATTCGAACATAAATTTTTACCAAAAAAAAGCCATGGGATTATTGCATGTGTTCAAAAAACCTACAGACATTTAAATACAAGGAATACCATAATGCCTAGGAGTACGAATTCCAACTAAAGCTTTCGGGTTTGTTTTTTAATTTAAACTTTCATATAGATCAGTTGTTTTAATTAGTATTTAAAATTGAAAGTAACTTTGGTAGTCTTGTGAACGAGGAACAGTTTACCTGCTTCTTATTCAGTTTCGGAAGACCCAATTAAATCATCCACAACCTTACTATATAAATACCTTTAATTTTGCAAGCCAATTTTAAAAATGAATAAAAATGTTAAATTAGCATATTTAAAAGAACGGCTCAAATTTAATTCGTTCAGAGTCCTTCATTATTGAGATAATTTTTTTTTTCATTTTTCCAACATTTAAGATACAAAATAAAAAATCTCCCACGCAGGAAAATGATGTGCATGGGTACGGTAGTGAAACTGAAAATAAAAACCCTTTTTTTTTGTGTCTCGCTGAATAACTGTGAAGAAAAAATTTAAATTAAAGAAGCGCTGGTAAATCAATTTATTTTCTGGCGAAACCAGGTGAGGGATGCTGTTTTATCTTTTTGAAAATCTGCTTTTCGTTGTGTTTGTGATAAGATGAATCAATTTTCCATCAAAAATATGCGATAAAAAAGTGAACATCAAAATAAAAGCTGCTGTTATTTTTGCAGGCAATTTATACTCGTACATTCGCAAAAAAGTTAACTTTAAGTTTAAACTCGTAGAATAGTCTGTAAGGGCTTTAAAAAAATATTCTTTTTGCGTTTTGACTTTCAAATGTGAATTTTCTATTAACAACTTACCTCTTAGATTTTTGGATGCTGTTTTTTATTTTATTTTATTTTAAATATTTTTAAATTATAACAAGAAATAAACTTTTAAGTTAAGTAAAAGGCAATTCAAACTCATTTATTTGTAACACAGTTTAGACAAAGCTAAAATGAAAAGTTAAATAATTTTTTATTTTTTAAAAATCAGAACAAACGTTATATTATTAAAGTTTTCCCAAAACTCTAACTTTAGCGGCTCGGCAAAATGGAAATAATGCCCCACAAAAATATGAAATAAGGCCACAAAAGAGCACAGAAAACAAAAACAATAAAATTTGTCAAATGTTTGTATCTAATTCCATTTTCTGGGGCCTTATTTCATTTAGTTTTTGGGACTTAATTTCATAATGAAATAAGGCCCCAGAGAAATATGACCCCAACATTAGTTTTGGGGCTTTATTTCATTTTATTTTAAAAAATAATTTGGGACTTTAGAAAATTTTTCATATTTTACATGAAAATGCTAAAACAACATTGGCGCAAAATTTTAAACAGCCTATTATTAAGGTATTAGTATGATGCTACTTAACAATTTGCTAACTTTATAGTAGTTTACTAACTGATTTTTAATTTTAGACATTTTCTAACTAGTATCGTACTAAAAGAATTTTCTTAATAAATTGCTTCTGAACACACCTAAAACAATGACATTTCGTGTAAAAAAGTAAGGACACGAACCTTTTTTTTATGTTTGCAAATGTCAAAGAGTCATATGAAGCTAGCACGATACTAAAAAAATAAAGTAGGGTTTCGATGATTTTAACTTTAATAAAAGGGTAGAGAAAGTATGAATCGGATATAGCGATTAAAATTTGCAAATTCGTTGTATTAACCTAGTAACCTAAAACAGCTTTAGCATCGTACTAATTCAATTAAAATTTTGCGCCATTGTCTTTCACAAAACGTGTGATGAAAATCCGCTAATCAGGGACCCAGAGCTTGTATGTACTGTTTATTGTGGTCCCAGCACAATAAACGATATTTCTATGACTTTTACTTACTTATACTTTTCAATGTAAAGATCGTGCTGATGCTGAAAACCACCACGGAGTAACAGGATGAAAAAATTGAAAAAAATTGCACGATCAAAGTATTAGTTTAACAGTTTGGGGTGTTATTTTAAATATCTGGGGTCTATGATAAATAACGAAGCTACTTGTGATGACGATATCAATCATCGCGTAAGCGTAGGGTGGATGAAGTGGCGGGAAAATTCTGCTATCTTCTGTGACCGAAAAATGCCCCCTAAGCTGAAAGGAAAGCTCTACACTTCAGTTGTGCGTCCAGCACTCACATACGGTTCACAATGTTGGACAATGTACAAAAAGTATGAGAGTAAGCTTACGGCAGCTGATATGAAGATGCTTCGTATGACAGCAGGAGTTACAAAGCTTGATCGAATTAGAAGTACGAAGATCCGAGGAAGCCTTCATGTTAAGAATACCATTTCCCAAAAAATTGAACACGACCGACTCAGTTGGTATTGCCATGTTCAAAGGAGAGATCCTGAGAACCCCGTCAAAAAGGCAATATCATACAACGTTCCAATTCGGAATAAAAAGAAAGGTAGGCCTAAACACTCCTGGTACAAACAAATGCAAAAACACCAGCATTCAGTTGGCCTCAGAAATGGAACAATACAAAACCGGGAGGCTTGCCGCCGATTTCTGAGGTCAACCCGGCGAACCCCACAGGCGGATCACTAGTGTGAAGCAGATACGTGGGAGAGTTATGATCCCCTCGACATCGAGATCATAACAGCGCCGAAGAAAAGGAAGAAGAAGAAGAAGTTTGGGGTGTTATTTCATTTTCAAAAATATGCTTCAATAAAAAAAAAAAACAATTTGGGGTTTTATTTAATTTTTCTAAAAAAAGTCAAAACAAGTTGGGGCATTTTTTATTTTATTTATGGGTCTTTTTTGTAATTGGATGGGGTTTTATTTCACTATGAAAAAATACCAAAATTTGGGGCCCTATTTAATTTTTTCTTTTGAGGTCTTATTTCCTGGGGCCTTATTCCACGGGGCCTTCCTTAGTGTGGTCAAGGATAATTTTTGCACGAATATTTTACCTTAAGAATTTGATTTTTAAAAAACGACCGAACAACGAAGATATAAGTAAACGTGACTTTTTTCTATTTATCACTCCAAAAAAAAAAACCTCTCATGTATGTATACTTGAACATTAATCGACATTATGTGAACTGCTTATGGATTTGCAATGCTAAACGCATTAAATTCAGATTGACAACTGCTTATTGCTAAGCTTCATTCATAGAGGCGGTATTAACAAAAACTCGAATTCCCGTCTTTCATTATGAATTAGATTATGGTAATGAGGGTTGCCGCATGCCTCCACTAAAGTTTAACACATTTAAGATAAAATGCACGACTGGATCGCACGAACTTGCTCTTAATTATGTAAAAGTACTTTGGAATTTAAGATACATTTTATAAATAATATAAAACATGGATTTAATGAAATAATAATGTTCAAATGCATATAATTGGGAGCGGGTCAAAATGCTGTATTTTAAAATACTGTATGGTCAAAATTCTGTATGATTCTGTATGGAATACTGTATTCTGTATTTCAAAATACTGTATGTACAAAATACTGTATGATCAAAATACTGTACCTCATAATACTGTATCTCAACATTTTTCATCTCAAAATGCTGTATGAGCATGAACACCTAAAAGTTTTGACAGATCAATGAGTTTGGTGCAATTATTTATTATAAGCAATAAATTGTTGAATTTAAACAAAACAATTGTAAAAATATGAGAGAGATACAAACAATTAAGAAGAAGAAAATGAAAAAGAGAAAATAAGAAGAATATACCATTTATTTTGTTTTTGTTTTAATTAATTCAAAGACTTATGAATTATAATAGGTACATGTTATTGTTCAAGGGAAGTATATAAGAAGGGAGCGTAACGTAATCCCGCTTTTTATAATCCCGTTCTATTATAATCCCGCTTTTTTAAATTCCGTCTTATATCGCTAATCCCGTTTTTTAGAATACGTAGCTAAAACTTATTGATTTTATGTTGGTTATTTCCAGATTCTTTAAATGCTAAAGAAACTTTGTATACACCCAATCTCGCACCTACCCCAAATCCTATAGTGTGCTCAAGCAGGGGGGTTACATACCTCACTGTTTATACGTCGTAATAAGAAAAGGGATAATAAAAAACGGGATTATAAAAACGGGATTTTAAAAAACGGGATTATAAAAAGCGGGATATCGTGCCCAACCCATAAAAGAATATTATGCTAATGAAAAATTATTACGATATATTCTTAAAAAAAAGTATTCTGTTTTCAAAATGCTGTAAATAGGCTGAAAAATAAAAATCGTTTTGATAATGTAAAAAAGTGCGCGCTATTTACAGCATTTTCAAATACAGAATTTTGACCAACCAGAATTTTGAAATACAGAATTTTGACTTACAGTATTTTGATCATACAATATTTTGAACATACAGTATTTTGAAATACAGTATTTTGAGATACAGTATTTTAAATACAGTATTATGACCCATACAATATTTTGACCCCAACCCCATAAAATTGCAGTCTGATTTCTAGAAAAGTATGAATTTATGCAAAACAAACTTTAAAAAATCGTTTTATTATTAAATAAATTTTTTATACAAGAAATTTCTTTAAAATTTTTTAAGAAAAAAAATGTGGAGCAAGAATTTTATGCAGGAGCTCCTTTGCATTTGAAAATATATAATCTAAAACTTTTTTCGAAAAAATAGTTTTTGGATTTAAAAAAAAATAATACTTTCTTTTTTTTTGAAAACCCAATATTTTAAAAACGGATACACGAATAAAAAGACACTTCGAATGAAAAATCTTAGATTTTTTTATTTTTCGCTTTGAATGTACATTAAACTTTACCGCAAATTTCATCATTCTACAGCAATCGGAAGTACTCCATATATATTAAACATTTTCTCAGAAAGTGGGCGGATACCACGCCCCCTGAATGGAAAACTTCAAATTTTCGATTTTTTTCTCTGCTTGCATGACAAGACGTACCGTTGTGCAAAATTACAAGATTGTACGATGTCGGGAAGTGCTGCATAATTTTGATGATCTGTCAGTCAGTCAGTCAGTTACGGTTTTTGTGATTTTTGATGCCTTATATCTCAGGAACCGCTTATGCTAGAAAATTGAAATTTAGTGAGGCGCCTGTGCCTGACTAACCTAGCAAATATTCGGAATTTTAAGTTTCTGATTTCATTGGTACTGAAGATAGGGAGGGGTCAAAAATCGCCTGAGTTTGTTCCTGTAAAAAGGGTGTAGCGCCAGAACTTGGCTGGGCACTACCGTGCCCTTTGATTTTGCATTACGGGTGTATGGGGGGTACCGTTAGTTTTGGAGCTAAAAAAAAATTTCAATTTCTTCTCTAGGGAATCACCGAAGACCCTTAACTACCGAGATTGAAAAAAATACCTCCAGTAGCTTAGGCTGTAGTTCGAGGTACAGACATACAGACAGACAGACGTAATTGCCCGACCCACTTTCTCGTCTTCGCTATCATCGTAATGTCAACTTTGATCAAAATCTCGAGTTCGATTTTTTTTTTCAAATGCAGAACTTGCCCTATATGTATATATGTAAGTACCTACTATATAAGTAAAAATCATACCAATTTCGTATGTGCATCTTCAGTCAGTCGTTAAATGTTCTTCAATAGGGATTTCTAAACTTTAGCAGGTGATTGCGGCCATATGGTTGAAGCTACATCTGTCAAATTCGCTGCCATTTATTAAGCGTAACTCTTAAATTAAAAACCTTCAACAATCAACTTATCCAATTCCCAAAACAAAATAAAACATTGCTGAAAGCATGAAACTACGAGAATCTCAAAAACTGTTCATATCTCGAAAATCATAATACATATTGTCGACAGCAAACAATGTAAATGTTTTCGACAGCAAAATTTCAACCTTTTAATGTATATGTATTAGTATTTGCTTTATCAAGATAAAGCAAAAGCATTTACCTCCCAGGGATGAATGATATAATTAATCTGCCTCCCATTGTGAAGTCCTGCTATTATTTGTGTACTCACTGACAGCCTCACAACTCAGAAGTAAGTAATTATAAAATATAATGTGTCTGGAGCAGCAGGCATATTAAACTTAACTTACCAAGCAAAAATGTTATCTTTCTGCTAATATTAATTTATTTACTTCCTCAGGGAACTTCGACAAGATAAAAAAGAGAACAAAAAAATATTGGCAACATTTTAAGGGAAAATAAATATAAGATGGATGTCAAAGCCAAAAGTCTGATTTATGACTTACTTTAACGCCTTTATTTTCAAGAGTAATGCAAGTCAATATTTAGATTAATATTTTTTTATCAGAGTTTTTACGTTCTTTTGTGAAACTGTTAAATTTTTGTAATTTATGATAATTTGTATTCTTGAGCAGACGCATTAACCATTTTTTATTAAACAATATACAAAATACTCGGAGATATAGTAAATGGGATTCAACTTGAAGACACGACCTTGCGTTGCTTCGATTGATTTTGAAATAAAATTAACAAATCTTAATACAAGGTGGTGCAAAATTAATAATCCAATTTTGTTTTTGAGTTGCATTTAAATAAAAAAAAATTGATTTTGAGTGATAGTGATGGAAATCTTGCTTTGGACTTTAACAATTTTCTCTGTTAAGTGGAAAAAATAATATCCGTCTATCAAGTGGCTGCAGCCAATGTTGATAAACAATTGCGCCTGTTTTATCGCATTTTCCATGACTTTCTGCAAGATTTTCGGTGATAACTGTTCGCATTCCCAGTAACAGTGATAAAGAAATACGATCCAATCACTCCTCCCGCGTGAACGCCGCACCAAACAGTGCCGCCTATGGGGGGATGTAATGGCTCTTCGTGCATCACAAGCGGATTTTCAATGTCCCAAAAAATGAAGATTATGCCAATTGACGCAAGTAAGTGGAAATGCACCTCGTCGCTCGCTGTAGGGTCCTTCTGGTTATGTCCAATTGCGTGGCGCGTCACGTCGTTTGGTTGATGTTTCTTCGTTTTCAGCAACATCAACAGTCACAGCCGTGATATTCTCGGCCACGACCTACATGGTCTCCTGTGGTTCCAGTCTGCCGGAATGTTTGCCCAGTTGGCGCGACACAGTTAGGAAATAGACGTTGAAATTCATGCTGCGCTAACACCACCGACTCATTTATTGGTCAACAAAATCGACACAATTAATCAACTCTCTTACGAAGTATAGCGCTCTATTGCTTGTCTGTTTGTACTCTATAGCTGTCTAGTTCAAAAATGTCAAATATGATTGACGTACGACGCCATTCCCAAAAATTATAACACCTTCCCATAGGGTGATTAATTTTGCGCCATCTTGTACAAATACATTCACTTATAACTTCAAAATACTTCCCTTAAAATTATGAATATGTTTTGAACCATTAAGTCCATCCAACTTATCAATTGAGATCGATCGGAAGACTCATCGATCTGTCATTACCAAAACGTCAGTCAAAGCTTACATTTTAATACAGTGCGGCAAAATAATTTTTATTTTTTATGTGTCATAATAGGGACGGTGTGATCTAACGTTGCCAGACGTCCCGGATTTCAGACATAAATTCATCTGTCCCGTCGGGGCAGATTTTTTCCCGGTATGGGGATCAAACTCACAAAATAATGCCTAGTGTACCTACATATTTTTCAGTGATAAGGACCAATCGCTGCACTGTGATTTAATCTTAAGAAATTGCTTTTAAAATTTCAATCAAACAAACCTAACTTAACGAAGAATGTATTTTTGCCAACTGACATCTGTCATTAAAATTGACAAAAGAAAAATATTTGCAAATGACAAATGACAAAAAAGTCAATTATATGACTTACACGCATATTATGATTTTTTTTATTTTATCCCAAGCAATATGTTGAAATCCCGGGATTTTTCATTATTTTAGCCATTTGTCCCGCCGAGGTGTAAGAAAAATCTGGCAAACCTAGTGTGATCTGACTCCGGCAGCTCGGGCGTGTTTCTAAATTATTGTTTAACCAACTGAAACCCCTTCAAAAATTATTATATTATTTACATTATATATTATTATATTAAAAATTACACTTCTCCAATTGGGATCTGCTTAATTTGGAGAAAATTCAAAATTCCGTCGAAAAATCATTTTCAGCGATAAAGTTTATTTTTGCTTCAATGGTTTTGTCAATAGACAAAACATGCTTTATTAGACCCCAACACATCCATATGCCCTTCAAGAGACTCCATTGCCTTCACAAAAAGTGACAGTGTGTTGTGGATTTCATGCCGGTGATGTGATTGGAACGTATTTGTTTTCGATCGAATTATGGCCATGTTATACAGTGAATGGAGTTCGCTATCGTGCAATATTGGAATACTATTTTAGCTACAATCGAATGGACTTGACTCTGCTAATCAAAGTTTTGTAATTGTATAAACTCGAGAAACTTATGCGATTTAAAATCGTTGGATTCCATTTAATGGGTTTACGTTAAGTCGTAGATTTATGCTAAAAAGCTAATATAATAACAGGGACTCATGAACAATATCGAACTTGAAATTTCTAATGATACGTGATCGCTACGTTTATAAGGGAAATTGAATCAGAATTGAATCAGAATTGAAACAGGATTTAGAAATTTGTTTGTATACTTGAATGCAATTGAAATCGGATAACTCGATCAGTCGATCCGATCCCAAGGCGAGTTGGATCGAATCAAAAATATGTATGTATCAACGAAATCGACGAGTTCACAGCTGATTATTGGTGTATTTTGTTTTCAGATAGTTTCCGTTATGTTTTGCTTTGTTCTGTTGCATATTTTTTATTGTAATTTAAGCAAATCATTTTTAATCTAAGTGTCGCCATTTTGAACGATATTCAGAACACCGCACGCACACAATTAAAACCAGACTGTAACTTCGATTCTATTTGAATTCAATCTTTCGATCCAGCGTGGCCATATACCAGAATTTCCATTTAAGAAAAAATGTAATTTGTATGGGGTATTTATTTGGGCTACTTTTACGGCTCCGATTTTGGGATACAAACATTGTTAAATTGGGCTATTGAACTAATTCAAGACATGGCAACGCTGGTTATCACGGGGAAAAAAAACAATTGCATACTCTCCAACATTTTCGAGAAGCGCATCAGATGAATAGTTTCCACTGAAAATTAAAGTGGCGTTTGGAGAGTTTCTGCACAGTCGCCATCTTGTTGGAATATCATGAAGAACTCGCCTCACTAAACTATCGGATCGAAAATCCAAGGGCAGACGCAATGAAAATTCTATGTGGATTGCAAGATTGAACTTCTATTTGCCTTAAAGTTCTCAGTTCCTCTAATGGACTGAGGGATTCACGATCTTTGTTTTTTTCAAACTTGCGGTTTTTCTGAATGGAGTGAATCATGAAACAATCTATTTCGGGCCCAAGATAGGGCTCAACATGGCTAAATTGAAGCATTTTCGTAGAGCGATCAGTTTTACGATCACAGATATATCGGATCGGAAATCCAAGGGCAGACGAATGCAAACTCCTAATTGCCTAAAAGTTTTCAGTTCGTCTAATAGACTGAGAGATTCAATCCAGAGTAGGGCTCAACACAACTTAATTGAAACATTTTCGGAAGACGATCAGTTTTAGGATCACAGAACATCCTTTTGAAAACTAAGCCCAAACGGCAAACGCACGCCCATCACTATTTCAACTCTGATGGTAACTGAACAAGAGACACGCTTGTCAAATGGGACAACTTCCGTCAAAAATGTGACTTCTATTTTCTGATTCTAATATAAAGTTCCCAGCGCAAGCCTACAAGTTCAAGACAATGCATGGTAATATGTGGATTTGTGATTGTGGTATATATAATGCAGTATATACCACGCTGATGGCTTTCAAAATAGATGGCTAAACGCTTTGGTACACAAGCAATAGGCTTAGACTTTTTGGTACATCACGAAGTACTAATGCGCTAATATCCGAAGATTAACTGCTTTGGTATATCATCTGGTACTAAGCCTTTAATGTCGCTTAAAGTAGAAACCTTAACACTCTGCTACCTCACCAAGAACTAGATCTCTGGTGGTACTCAAAGAAACGGGCCGAATGTTTTGATGGCAATCAAAACAGCACTAAGCTAATTGCTCTAATTCATCAACGAAAGCCTAAACGAACTGGTGAATCCGCAGATCCTAGGCCTCTTATATTGTCCTGGAACAGATATCCCAGTTTTATGAAAGAATTCCTGGGCTATTTTCGTCTGTTTGCCGAAACTGCTACAGTTATCTACTATTAAGTGAAATCTGCCAAGTAGAAGGCTTTTATTGGGCTCGAGAACAGCCATTTTGAATTGATAATTTTCCTCATAAAATTAATCGCTTTCTAATTAGAAATGTACAAAAAAAACCGTAAAACTTTTGATTTATTAAGCTAGATATCTCGCAATAGCCGCTTAAGTCTTTAAAAAAAAAGCAATCATGCAAGGCCTAATACCTTTATTTTATAATTGGGAGTATGTAATTCGGTTTTATTGCAACTACCAAGCTAAATAAAATAAACGGTGATTTTTTAAGAGCTTGAGAACTTTTTTAAAAAAAAAAACGCATAAAATTTGCAAAATCTCATCGATTCTTTATTTGAAACGTTAGATTGGTCCATGACATTTACTTTTTGAAGATAATTTCATTTAAATGTTGACCGCGGCTGCGTCTTAGGTGGTCCATTCGGAAAGTCCAATTTTGGGTAACTTTTTCGAGCATTTCGGCCGGAATAGCCCGAATTTCTTCGGAAATGTTGTCTTCCAAAGCTGGAATAGTTGCTGGCTTATTTGTGTAGACTTTAGACTTGACGTAGCCCCACAAAAAATAGTCTAAAGGCGTCAAATCGCATGATCTTGGTGGCCAACTTACCGGTCCATTCCTTGAGATGAATTGTTCTCCGAAGTTTTCCCTCAAAATGGCCATAGAATCGCGAGCTGTGTGGCATGTAGCGCCATCTTGTTGAAACCACATGTCAACCAAGTTCAGTTCTTCCATTTTTGGCAACAAAAAGTTTGTTAGCATTGAACGATAGCGATCGCCATTCACCGTAACGTTGCGTCCAACAGCATCTTTGAAAAAATACGGTCCAATGATTCCACCAGCGTACAAACCACACCAAACAGTGCATTTTTCGGGATGCATGGGCAGTTCTTGAACGGCTTCTGGTTGCTCTTCACTCCAAATGCGGCAATTTTGCTTATTTACGTAGCCATTCAACCAGAAATGAGCCTCATCGCTGAACAAAATTTGTCGATAAAAAAGCGGATTTTCTGCCAACTTTTCTAGGGCCCATTCACTGAAAATTCGACGTTGTGCAGATCGTTCGGCTTCAGTTCTTGCACGAGCTGTATTTTATACGGTTTTACACCAAGATCTTTGCGTAAAATCTTCCATGTGGTCGAATAACACAAACCCAATTGCTGCGAACGGCGACGAATCGACATTTCACGGTCTTCAGCAACACTCTCAGAAACAGACGCAATATTCTCTTCTGTACGCACTGTACGCATTCGTGTGGTTGGTTTAATGTCCAATAAAGTAAACAGAGTGCGAAACTTGGTCACAATCGCATTAATTGTTTGCTCACTTGGTCGATTATGTAGACCATAAATCGGACGTAAAGCGCGAAATACATTTCGAACCGAACATTGATTTTGGTAATAAAATTCAATGATTTGCAAGCGTTGCTCGTTAGTAAGTCTATTCATGATGAAATGTCAAAGCATACTGAGCATCTTTCTCTTTGACACCATGTCTGAAATCCCGCGTGATCTGTCAAATACTAACGCATGAAAATCCTAACCTCAAAAAAATCACCCGTTATAAATTCATTCCTTGAAACAAAAAAATACCATCACAATCGAAATGTATGATCGCGATTTTATTCAAGTTCAAACATCTTTATAACTTTGGTAAACATGGAAATCCTTGTTAAGTGAAAAGCATTTAATAAACCACAGGGTGAGAGTGGAATAATTTCCCTGCCAGGCAAGAGTGTTAAGAAAACGTTTACATCTAAAGATAATTTATGTCTATAATTTTTGTCTTCATCTTTTTTTTTTCCAACCGAGCCTCAAAAAAATGAATGTATGCTCAAACATGCTAAGCTGTTGTGGTGACCATTTATCCTTAATTTAAGTGGAACACCTTTTTCCGAAGACTCAGTCAAAGATCCGGCAATAGGAAGACTTACCCTAACTGTTATACTCAATGAGAGGTCTAAAGTTTTTTAGGGAGTGTCTTAGTAAATAATTTGTGCATTGTTGGCCTTAAAAAATGTGGTCAATGCATAGTGCTCCCAGGCTTTAAAGCCCAATTTTTGGATTTATTCGATTAATTGAAAGAATGTTTAGTTAAGAAGTGACAACATTTTATTTAAAAACTCTTCAATATGGGCTTTTTTGATATTCGGAATGTCAGTGAATAATTCAAAGTGCGATTGTCAAACGAAAAAAAAAATTGCGAATCACTCACAAGAAGGTATTTGACTTTGGACGCCTTACCATACCTGAGAGAGAAATTCTTTACTGTTCACTTTCCTACCAAGGATGTCTACAATCAATGGTACCAGTATCCGATACCATGAAAGAGGAAGCCGAAAACACCGTTGACTGCCAAACACTCTAGAAAAAGAACGCGTGGTATGATAAATCCATTCAAGAGCAAGAAAAGATTATCGGGTAAAGTGAAGAGGAGAGAAGAAGGTTCTGCTTAGACAAAAAAGGATAGCCTCCCAACTTAAAGAAATTGAAGTCTCTTGATCGAAACAAAAATCAAAGGTTTACAAAAAAAGCCAAACAACTGCCTTTTATGTTGAAGAGCAGAACGCAATCTTTTCGACACAGCGAAATTAACCTATTCACCGAACCTCAAAAAATTCAAGCAACATTTCCAACAGCTGCTGAGTTCAATCACTCAGTAAAATAAATCTACGATTAGATATTACAAATGCTTAGGAACAACACGCCCGCAGAATGTATTGGGACATGTAGATGTTTTTGTAGGGTAAAAGCATCAAACCATCAAACAAAAATGGCTGCAAGGAAGCATTTCCGATTACTGGACTTCAGCTCCATATAACTCATATTCAAAAAACCCACCTATGTCCTAAAAGACCTTTCAAAGCATATCACTATTCTAAGATATTAAATACTGTGAACAGTGTGTGCGTCTTAAGCCTTACTGCAGAACTTTTACCGGCAAGCATTATTAGGGATTTCGCCCCTTAAAATTGGGCTTGAGAATTGATTGCTATTCGGAAATCCCCACAAATGCAAAGTTTGGCGTTTGGCATTTATTTAATCATTTACTATACTGCAACTATGTACTAGGTGCGGATCTCAATGGATACATTGTACCCTCGGGGTGTGGGTAGTGTTTGAATGGGAAGGGTAAGAGAACGATCCTAATTTCCGAATAAATTTAAGGATGCTTTTTAGTGGTAACAATGAGACGTTCTTCAAAAAAGTATTTTCCGAGGGCATCTTTTCTAGTTCTGGCTAGGCTGGGGCATTCACAAAGAAATTGAACTGAGACCTCTTCCACGTCTTCGTTCTGCCACCCTCTGTTTTAGTCAGATGTGCTGATGCCCCTTCTTCTCATGTGGGTTCCCATTGAGTTGTGACCCGTTAGGATTCCAACCAAGAAAGATAGTTGGGATCTGCTAAGCTTAAGAAGATACTCTGTTTTTTTCCTTGAAATATCTGGCCAAAGATTCCTTGAAGCCCGAAAGATGTCAATTGTTAACAATTTTAACATGTGCGGTCTTAAAGAAACTTTTGTGAATTCTATACTTTTTCGGCTCCATTGCCGTAAGTACCCAGGGTACAATTTGGCTCTGTTCAAGTGATGGACCGTTTTTGGCCAGTGCATCAGCTATTCCATGTCCCTAAATGTCACGGTGTCCCGGGGCCCACCGAAGGCTGACTGACTGAATTTGTTTCGACGAGCAATCTTAATTCACTACTGCAGCGAGCAACCAGTTTTGACTACGTGCAAATCGACGAAATGGCTTTGATTGCCGCATAGCTATGATATCTATGAAGATATCAATGCTCTGTTTAGCCAATTCACATGTGGAAAGATATTTTGCTTGTGAGTTTTAATGATCTATTAATGGGTGGGTTGTCTAAGAAGATGCCTGGGCTTCCGTTTCGGAACCGACTGTAAGACGGATACATGATTTGCTTTTAGAACCAGGTTTCCATCCATTGTTAGTGTAACAAAGTTAAAATCTTTATACGATGAATGTCTGTCAGTGAAGTTGACAATGGTTCTGTGACCACGGTCGCTCCTTTTCCAATTTTTACACTCTTTAAGTCGTAGCGCACTTTTGGCTGCCAACTCCTTCATCAATAGGTCGAATGGGGCAAGTGAGAGGAAAGTTTCTACGGATGTGTTGTTGACGTGGTTCTCAAGGCACTTGTTGTGCCGGTACATACCAATATCTGAATTTTTGTCATTGCCTTAAGATTGGTTCCCTTGTACAAGGCTGGCCACCAAACCAAATAGACCTTAAAAGCAGGCTTAAAGGCAGTGTTCATCTAGTGAATGGTTCTGGAGCTGGGTCAACATCTCTTGCCGAAAATTCTGTAGATTGCTATTGCAGCTTTTTTTCCCTTTCTTCGAAGTTCTCTTTTCAGTTAAGTTTACGATCGATAACTAAACCAAGATATTTGGCCGTGCCAGTGCAAGAGGGTTGACATAAAGTCCTCACCTACTGCCCCAATCACTGAGCTTGTCAAGGTCTGTTTTTAGGAGCCTCGCACAGAGTGGGGACAAATTTTGATGATGCCATTATCAATATATCATCAGCATACGCCATGACTTTAATCCCGCCGCCTTGCCTCAATTTAACTAAAATTTGGTTTAAGACCAGAAGACAAAGCAGGGGAGATAAGATACCTCCCTGTGGCGTACCCCATCACGCCCTAACACTAATGTTGGAGTCAACCATTTCTGCAACTATGGGCGCTGCCCATTGACTCTAATCCACAGATTTGACAACATCTAAGCATACAAATCGTTTTGATTCTTTCCAAAATGTATTCTTCAATGCAAAAGACATTGATCGGTGCTTGAATAATTTTGGTTGACTATTGGGTTAAAGTATTAGATGACCTACATAATACTTGCTGCAACCAAGTTCCAAGCGGAAAACGCTTTTGTGTTCATTCATTAACTGTATTTAGAGGCTAAAGCTAACTACTGTCAGTCTCTAGTTCTTGAGTTGTTCAAAAAACATGCTCCTATTAAAACTGTCAAATCGCTTAGCAAAAGCTGTTCTTGTTAACACCGGAGATTTGTAGTGCTATCAAATATCACAGAAAAATATATGCAAAAAGGAAAAATAATCCTACAGATAGAAATTGAGAAGTTTTTTGTCGCAACTTTTGTGATTTGCAGAGCCAAAAATAAAGAATAACCTTTGTTCTATAGTGTAGTGATCCACTACATGCGACCACTCTGACAGCCTTATATCATATAAACATTCATTTCCATTCCCAAGATACCACACACGATCTTGTACGGTATCATCTTTCTTTGTAATTCGCGCAACCGATCCACAACACTGCGGCACATTAATGTGTCATCTTCGAGAGCCCACTTGGTGAAACCTAACACCACGGCAATTAATTAATTGTCGCCAGCTCTGTGTCATAACTATAGCTACGACTATAACATGAGCCGGTACGAACGAAGGTTCCAAAAGTAAGGCAAAGTAAGAATGACAATTATGCACATGCATTGTTTTTGGGTTCTATGGACATCATATGGCACTTCAATACACTAGGTCACTATATTGACTGTGTGTATCTGGAACTACAATGGATACGTGTATCTATTGGATATGTTTTGTATTGGGCCAGTATAAATGAAATATGATCCATTGAACTCTTAGGCAATAATAATAATGCAATATTGATTTGGTGTCAATGCGTGTTGGCAACGGATGTTGGGAATTATGATGAAAACGCTCTTTTCATATGAGGTTGCGTAAGAATGCATTTTCATATGGAAATGCCGAATTTCATTATCAAGTGGTTGAATGGTGGGGATGGAAATTGGTTCTTTAAAATCAGTATAAATAAGCAAAGGATGATTAGGGAAAAGCAGAATTTAGCCACACATTAAACTCGAAGGTTGCAGCCTACGCATTGAGACAGCGGGCCTTGCGAGAACAACAATAAAAAACATTTAAACTTTAATAAATCTTTCATTTTTTAATCATTTTTATCTTTTATTTAATAAACTAAATTCTCCCCATATACACTCTTCCCTGAAAGTCAGGAAGCACGGGTATTTGGGTTATTTCATGGTGGCAGCGGTGGGATTCTTTTAAAATCCCCTACCATAGTTATTTAGCCTTGCCAATACAAGAGACCTCTCTCTTGATGCGTTCTGGGGCTACACACCAGAAAAAAACGTTAAAAAGTGAAGTGAAAATTTTTTTTTGCTTTTGTGATTAAAGTGTTAGAAATCCTACGAGCGTAAGACCTTGCTAGCTTTAGAGCTTAAGCATTTGGCAGACAGTAGGTAGTGATAAAAGACCAGGCCGTAATCCTCAACTTTAGGGCGTGAAGCCTGCCTGGCAACAAAGAACAACAACTGCAACGGCAACATAAGCAGCAGCAACAACAACAACAACCACAGCATCTGGAGCAATAATAACAACAATAACGGCATCGACTACAACAATAACAGCAATAATAACAACATCAGCGGCATCAACCACAAAACAACAGCAATAATAACAACAACCTAAAAGTAAGAAATTATTTTTTTGAAATTTGTATATATATATATATTTCTGCCTTATCCCTCCCTTAAGAAAAAAATATATAAAAAAAATTTTTCCAAAATTGTCTCCACACGACAAGACCGACAAAGACTAGATCTTTTTTTTCAACTACCTTTTTTTTCTGAATCCGAATCCGATATAATGGAGTTCCGTATTAATATAAGTGATATTTTCAATATCATTCCCACTTTTAACGGTAACCCCACTGACCTAAATAAATTTATCGCATGCGGGAACATACTGTTCTCGTCATGTAAAAAAGAGGAACATAGTACGTTCCTCGAAATAGTAAAAACGAGGCTACAAGGTCCGGCTTTCGAACTCATACAGTTCAACTCATTCACTAAATGGAGCGATCTGGTTACAAAACTAGAGGATGAGTTTAAAGTAACTAAAACTCGTACCGTCGCGCAAAATGAGTTGCTCTTAGCTAGGCAAACTGCTAGAGAGTCGGTCAAAGAATTCGGGGACAAAGTTTGTCAACTCTTAACCTCCCTCAACTCAGCGACGTTCGCTAATACTAACGACGAATCCGTCAGAAGCTATTTGGTGGAAGAAAATGAAAAATTGGCTCTTCAAACTTTTGAGGATGGCCTCAGTAGCCATAATTTAAGGTTAATGGTTCAAGCCCATGGGGAAACCAATCTAAAAAAAACAATCGAGTTTGCAGAAAACCATGCTGCAAGAGTGGAAAGACAAATGTCGTCGTTTAGAAATAAAACACAAACCCAGCAAAACTCACCCTCAAACTTTTCTTCCCGACCCACCTGTCAAATTTGCGGGATCTTGGGACATTCTGCCCAAACCTGTTACCGCAATAAGACCCTACCTAATATTACTCCTAAAACAGAAATAGTTAAATGCAACTATTGCAAAAAAAATTATCACACGGAAAGTGAGTGTAGACTGCGAAAAATACACTCACAATCAAACCAAATAAACCCCCAAAATCCTTTCAGGCAGAACCTCTTTACAGGTACCCAAAATAATGACAGGAATAAAAATGGCGAAAAGCGACAGGTGAATTTCCACCACGTATTACCCGAAAGCCATTTTTCTGTCAACGGTACGGGAAACGAAAACTGTCGGGACGATCAGACCGGCTATCCATCCCGACAACACATTCAAGCCGAAATCCACCAAACACAAGAATAGTGGCAAGCGTAGTCATCGAACTGCTTCCCTATAACGACCTAACAATCATCCGAATTCCCTTCACAGACGGTCAAAATAGAAATCTCGTTATCGACACTGGCGCAGAAATCAGTATCATAAAAAAACCTACCACCCAACCCATGAAAAACGAAAAAACAAATATGACAATTTCAACCATGGGCGGCCATAAGGTAATAAGTACTGGAATTGCCAATGAGAGTCTATTGATCGGTTCTGATGAAGATAAAATAAAAATTACTCACCCCTTTCATATTCTAGATACAAGCACTGACATGGATTTTGACGGCATCATCGGTAACGATTTTTTGAAGAAATATTCATGTATAGTTAACTACGATGAAAATTTTATAAAGATATTCCCTTTTATTGATAACCACTCTACTGCTATGGTGCATAGTTTTGGGAAAGTACTGAGTACTATTCCTGATCACAAAACTTATGTGTCAGAAGCAAATCAAGAAATCCATTTCATACCTAAATCTGAAATTTTAGCTCAAACTACTATGCTCAAGAAAAAATACAAAAATAAAGCCAAAACAAACCTTCAAGAAGATTGCACGACGGAAGGGTCTAAAAATACTGACTCTGACTCCCCTCAGTGTCTTACAGACATCAATGCAGGAAGTACAGAAAAGGTATGGGAATCGTTGAATGATACCGCTTGCCTTCGGGTCGGGTCAGGAGATTCGCCACAAAAAGACTTCGATAAAGTTGCTAGCAAAAAACTTCATTCGAAGAAGGTCAAAGGCAAAATAATTTACAATAAGCCTATGGTAAAAGAAACCATAGCAGAAAATACATTTAAACCAGCAGAAAGTAAGACTGAGATAAAAGACATCTCAGCAAAAAATAAGACTGGGCAAGAAAAAAATAAGAAAATTATAAACATTACTCTTGAGCAACGTAGTCAAAAATTGGTAGAAATCCCTTTTGAGAACAAACTTTTAAACTCACAAGATATAATAATAAGAAAGAAGGAAATTACCCCTGGAATATATCTGGGCGAATCAATAGTAACACCTAAAAATAACAGAATAAAAATACTCTTAATGAACATTTTGGATGAAGAGAAAACTTTAAACTATAATGACTTAAATATAGAATGGGATACCCTTAACGATTATAATATTATTTCACCTAATGGTCACCAAGATCATTTACAGGAAAGACTTTCAGACTTGGAAGCCGTAATAGAATTAGACCACTGTAATCGAGAAGAACAAAAGTCCATACTAAAAATCTGTAGAGAATTCAATGATCTGTTCTTTTTAAAGGGCGACCACCTCACCCACACGAATACAATACAACACAAAATAATAACAAATAACACTAATCCCCCATTATTTCTGAAACCTTATAGACTCCCCGAGAGTCAGAAAAATGAAATTCACAAGCAAGTGAAAGAAATGTTGAATGATTCAATAATCAGACCTAGTTTTAGTCCTTGGAATTCACCTCTTCTTTTAGTTCCGAAAAAGTCTGGCATTTCTGGTGAAAAGAGATGGAGAGTTGTTGTAGACTTTAGAAAACTTAACGAACAAACAATCGGAGATGCATATCCTCTGCCGAATATCACAGACATTTTCGACCAATTAGGTAAAGCAAAATATTTTAGTACCTTGGATTTAGCTAAAGGGTTTCACCAAATATTGGTGGCAGACTCCGACAAAGAAAAAACTGCTTTTAGTACACCATTTGGCCACTACGAGTATAATCGTATGCCTTTTGGGTTGAAAAACGCCCCTGCTACGTTCCAACGACTTATGAATAACGTCCTTATGGGTCTACAAGGCCTAGAATGTTTTGTTTACGTAGATGACATAGTTATCTATGGGTATGATCTTGACAATCACAATGGAAAACTCATCACTGTATTAAAACGTCTACGGGAACATAACCTAAAACTCCAGCCAGATAAATGCAATTT
This sequence comes from Chrysotoxum bicinctum, assembly GCA_911387755.1. Lineage (NCBI taxonomy): Eukaryota > Metazoa > Arthropoda > Insecta > Diptera > Syrphidae > Chrysotoxum > Chrysotoxum bicinctum. Next base: position 199,499,389 of record OU426987.1, on the reverse strand, counting down.
TCTAAAAAAGGAATTAATTTACTTAGGACATATTATTTCGGAAGATGGAATCAAACCCGATCCCGAAAAAATCAAGGCAGTAAGAACCTTTCCCATTCCTAAGAAACCAAAAGATGTTAAGTCATTTCTAGGCTTCGTAGGATATTATCGGAAATTTATTCCTAACTTTGCTCATCTAGCCAAGCCATTGACAAAACTTTTAAGGAAAGATGTTATTTTCAAATGGGATGCATTTTGTGATGAATCTTTTAGAAATCTTAAACAAAAAATTATAGAACCTCCAATACTCTCTTACCCTGATTTCACAGCAGAATTTATTGTCACTACCGACGCCAGCGATCTAGCATTAGGCGCAGTTCTTTCCCAAGGTCAAATTGGACAAGACAGGCCAATATCTTTTATAAGCCGCACGCTAAATGACCAAGAAACCAGATACACCACATCAGAAAAAGAGCTACTAGCAATAGTGTACGCTCTCAAACAATTTCGACCGTATATTTATGGGCGAAAGTTCACCATTTATACTGATCACAACAATCTCTTATGGTTGATTGGGCAAAAGAACCCCACATCTAGATTATTACGTTGGCGTATATTGATGGAAGAATACGACTTCAATATCATCCACAAGCAAGGCAAATGCAATGTTATTGCAGACGCCCTCAGTAGAGTAAAGCTTGACAATGAAAGTAAAGTCCTAGTGACAACTCGTAATCAAGCAAGAAACCAGAATAACCACAAAACTGTGCAAGATAACGGAGAAGATAGTATAGAACACCTATCAACATTCACTCTTTTGGAAGATAAGGGATCAATCTTTGAAGACAAAATAGTTAAAATAAAAGTATTAATAGTTCCAATTATCGAATCAACAGATGAGGAATACCTACAAAATAAATGTCCAAACTATATTAAACCTGATATAGGAGAACTCACAACATTCCCACATAATAAAGAAACATTTTTTATAATTACTTTACCTATCCCAATTAGAACATACAAAGATATGGAACTAATAAAAAAATGTCTCACTTCGGTTAGCAACTTAAATATCAATGAACAGTCGATTGCATTCTCATTGCCCTGCATGGATAATGAATCAAAAATTAAAATTAAAACACTTCTTACAGGTATTTTTCAAAAACAAAATAAAATCATTCACATTTTTACCAATGAAAAGATATTTTTGGATGATATCGAGTCTATTAAAATGGTATTATATGATTTCCACGACTCCCCACTCGGAGGTCATCAAGGTATAACAAGAACTACGAAAAAAATAAAAAAAAAATATTTTTGGCCAACCATGAACTCAGACATAAAAAACTACATACTCCAATGTAAATCCTGTCAAACAAACAAGCTTATACAAAATCCACGAATTCCCATGAAAATCACCACGACAAGTTCAACTCCGTTTGAGAGAATAGCCTTGGATATTGTTGGTCCACTACCTATTAGTTACGAGAACCATAAGTATCTCCTTACATTCCAAGACGACCTCACCAAATTTACCGAGGCTATGCCTCTACAAAATGCAGAAGCTTCTACCGTAGCTAGGGAATTTGTCGAAAAGATTTTGTGTCGCTTCGGATTTCCTGAGGCAATCCTTACGGATCAGGGCACAAACTTCCTCAGTCAATTATTCAAAGAAGTTTGCAAGCTTCTCAAAATCAAAAAAATTCAAACTACCCCATACCACCCTCAAACTAATGGAGCTCTCGAACGTAGCCATCGAACATTAGCTGAATACCTGAGGCATTACGTTAACCGTGATCCTCTTTCATGGAACACATGGATTCCGTACGCTATTTTCGTGTTCAACACAACTCCCCATAGCAGCACTGGCTATACGCCTCATGAGTTATTGTATGGTTATCCAGCTAGGATTCCTACCATTTTGGGAAAAAATCCGCAAGTAACTTACAACTACGAAAATTACGTGAATGAACTAAAGTCCCGACTACAGCATGGATTTCATATCGCTAAGGAGACTCTAATAGGTAATAAAGAAAAGTCAAAAAAATATTATGATGAACATTCGAAACAAAAGAAATTTAATGTAGGAGACAAAGTTCTCATAAAAAACCATACGAGAAAAAACAAATTCTCCTCACTTTGGGAAGGTCCCCATGAGGTATGTAGAATAATTTCCGACGAAACGACTGAAATAAAAGTACGAAATCAAACAAAAGTTATCCATAACAACGACCTCAAACTTTTTACCGACTAAATAACTATCCCCTATCCCATAAATTCAAGGGAACAGGATTAATAGAATTCACTGGAAAATGCTACCTACGTAGCAAAGAGTTAACAATTTTTGGTCAAAATTCAGAAAATACTATACTGAAAATTTCATTTATTCCCCCAATCAATATAAGTCTGTTAAATTCCTCTCCCCCACCAAAGTTATCAAATAAGAAACAATTAAAATTACTTAAGTATGAAGACGATAATAGTCTTACAGAGTTATCACAACAAATTGATAACCTAAAAAGGGAAGAAAACAAAAAATTACAACCACTAAACAAACACGACATACATCATTACACTCTTATCTACAGCATGGCAACTGCCTTACTCATCATTCTTATCTATATCCTCAAATATAAAATTAAACTGAAACCAATTCCGTCGGAAACAGAAACAAAAACAGAAACAATCAGAAATGACAAAATACAAACAGACTTACAGACCCATGACAATTTTCCTAATGAAACCTCCTCACCTAAAGATACCATAGCAGAAACAAATTTTAATTCAAAACCCGAACCCTCTCCAAAATTTGTCCTATGTCCAATTAAACCCAATTAAAAACAAAGAAATATATATATATTTTATTTAAACAAAAAAAAAAAAAAAATAGTATATCCATATACTTAAACATTATAAAATTATTTCTAAAAATTGAAGAAACAAATATTTACAAATTATAATTTAGCTACCTTTAAGAACAAAAACTTATTATTATGTTACTGTACAAAAAAAAAAAAAAAAAAAAAAAAGAAAATATATATTTCTCCATATATTTAAACATACTCAAAATCATATCTAAAAATTTAAGAAACAAATGAAAATTTTTTAATAAAAAAAAAAAAAAATTTTTTGTAAGTAAACTTTTATAAAATCTTAAGAATCTATAAAAAAAAAAATGATATAAAAAAAAAAAATTGCTTAAACTTCAAATATAAAACTTTATGTTATTAATTATAAGACATAAATATTTTAAAATGTCAAACAAAAGGAAATTTAAAAAAAAAAAAAAAAAAAAAAAAAAAAAAAACTATAAAAATATTATTTAAACCATATCAAAATTATACCAAAAATGTAACCTTATCATCCTTTCGCAACCTTACAGAAAATTAACCTCTTCAAGGTATAATTTTCTTTCTTCAAGGGGAGCGGGATGTAGTGATCCACTACATGCGACCACTCTGACAGCCTTATATCATATAAACATTCATTTCCATTCCCAAGATACCACACACGATCTTGTACGGTATCATCTTTCTTTGTAATTCGCGCAACCGATCCACAACACTGCGGCACATTAATGTGTCATCTTCGAGAGCCCACTTGGTGAAACCTAACACCACGGCAATTAATTAATTGTCGCCAGCTCTGTGTCATAACTATAGCTACGACTATAACATGAGCCGGTACGAACGAAGGTTCCAAAAGTAAGGCAAAGTAAGAATGACAATTATGCACATGCATTGTTTTTGGGTTCTATGGACATCATATGGCACTTCAATACACTAGGTCACTATATTGACTGTGTGTATCTGGAACTACAATGGATACGTGTATCTATTGGATATGTTTTGTATTGGGCCAGTATAAATGAAATATGATCCATTGAACTCTTAGGCAATAATAATAATGCAATATTGATTTGGTGTCAATGCGTGTTGGCAACGGATGTTGGGAATTATGATGAAAACGCTCTTTTCATATGAGGTTGCGTAAGAATGCATTTTCATATGGAAATGCCGAATTTCATTATCAAGTGGTTGAATGGTGGGGATGGAAATTGGTTCTTTAAAATCAGTATAAATAAGCAAAGGATGATTAGGGAAAAGCAGAATTTAGCCACACATTAAACTCGAAGGTTGCAGCCTACGCATTGAGACAGCGGGCCTTGCGAGAACAACAATAAAAAACATTTAAACTTTAATAAATCTTTCATTTTTTAATCATTTTTATCTTTTATTTAATAAACTAAATTCTCCCCATATACACTCTTCCCTGAAAGTCAGGAAGCACGGGTATTTGGGTTATTTCAATAGGAATAGAATGAAAGCAAATAGTTCATAACTTTCCTGACCCGAACAACCTAAATAGGATCTTTGTAGCAACTGAAATTCCACTAAATGATTTTATACTCAACAATGAAGCACTTTTTGTTACAGCTACGGAACTCCAATTTGAGATGGTATCTGAGAATGAAGTATTTCAAAGCTTGAAATTAATTAAGGCTGATGCCGTTGGAGAAGATCCCTATAAGTTTCATCAAAAGGATTTTGAGCCATCTCTTACCCGCTTTCACTCATTTGATAAACTTTTGCATAACTTCCTCATCATATCCCGATTGCTGGAAGTTAGTTTTAGATTATCCCGGTAGCTAAAAACAGTCATCCTATTTCATGCTTTGATTTTTGTCCAATTAGTATCTTGCCCTGCCTGTCAAAGGCTTTGGAGACAATTCTGACGGCACATATTCCTATTCACATTGATAGGTTTAGTTTATTATCTCCATTTCAATCAGGCTTCCGTATTCATCATCACTGTTTCCTCCAAACTGCTATGATCAAGGTTCTTGATGATATTCGCATTCAATTTGACCTTGACAATGTGTCAAAGCCTTTGACAGAGTAAATCATCTAATATACTTTGTATGAAATTACGGAGAAGCTTTGGTTTCCATAACTGAGCATCTTATAAATCACTACTTATCTAATAGAAGCCAGAGGGTGAAGGTGATATCTGAATTTTTGTATCTGCCAATAAAGGTTCTCCTGACAAAAAAGAAAATTTACACTCAAATCGATTTCCAAATCGGGATGGAGGTGATAAAAAGCTGCGCCACAGTGCAGTATCTGGGACTGAGGCTCAACACGAAGCTCACCTTCTGGACACAAATGCAGGCAGCAGCAGAAAGAGCGTCAAAAACAACAGCATCAATTCTGACTACTGATGTCTCGACAAAGCATGCTATTCTTCTATTCGTAAGTTAAATCTAGGCGGACGGACTTAAACAAAAGAAGTACCGCAAACTTATGGCGACAGTACAAATACGAGGAGCTCTACGAGTAGCCAGCTCCTACCGAACGGTGTCAGAACTAGCCGTCCTTGTAGTCGCAGGAGTCACTCCCATCGATTTCTTAGCGGCAGAAAGTAACACGCACACAGGAAAGGTTGAGAGTTGTAAGTCACTAGGTCCTGGATCACTCCGAGCTGTTGCACCACCAAATTTATTTATTTATTTATTTAGAAAGGAATTACGTCTAAGACAAAAAGGCGGAAATTGGATTGGAAGCGGCATCCGAAAGGGCCAAGCAGCTTTCAATTCAGAAGTGTTGCCACTGAGCGTTAGAGCTCAAAAGAGGAAGATGGACAGCGAGGCTGATCAGGAACGTGGTTGAGTGGAACGACCGGTTATTTTAACGCCTTCCTCTACAAGATCGGAAAAACAAACAGTCCAGCCTGCCAGTAGGAGGATTAACAAGACGATGCAAGCCATACCTTCTTTGCGTGCAAAATATGGGAGTCCCTCCGTCAAGAGGGACTCATGGCGCCAGAGAATATAGTCTAAAAAATGCTACATAGCTATGAAAACTGGAAAACATTTGAAGCTTCACAGAGTACATTCTCAGAAAAAAAAGAGAAGAAGAAAATTATCGAGAAAAAGTTGAGCCCACCAATTGATCCCGCCAGAGAATCATGACAACACCTCTGAAGTAATGCAAAGAGCCGTCCCGCGGGGTAGGTCAGGGTTTAAGAGGCATGTAGTGAGTCCGACACACAGGGATGGTCAACGGGTCAACGCCAAGACTTCCTAACGGTGCATCAAGCATTTCTTCTCGCCTTCCCTTAAGGTAAAACAAAAAAATAATAAGGTTCCCCAGGGCTCTATTTTAGGACCGATTCTTTTTTGTCTTTTCATTTGCGATATAGCAAAAGTGTGTTGGAATATTTCGATTCACTTGCATGCTAATAATGTGCAAATTATTTGTCTTGTCCAATTGTCTTAGAAGAGGATCTTATAAGTAGATTAAATGAGGATCTCCTTGCAATCTGCATATGGTCCGTAAACAATGGCCTAACCCTGAATCCTTCTAAGTCACAACTGATTGCGATTTCTAAGAAGCGGATAAATTACCTTAAGTTTACTACCGGTTTATATCTCACAGGTTATGTTTAGGAAAACTGTGAACAGTCTTGGAAGTTATCATTGGACGAATATTATATTTGGGGGGGGTAAATGAATATTTTGAATATTTGAACAACCTTCTGCTAAGCAAAGCTCATAATTTGAAATTCGTTGAAACCTTTTTAATTTGGCAAAGTATGGTCACCACTTAATTTCGCCAAAAGATATCCCGTATTCAGAGCGTGTGTCACCCAGCCAAAACCAAAAGCAATTTTCTGCCTTATTTCTTAAAACCAAACAACATTTCCACACACGAGTAGTGACGCGCGAAGGGGGGGGGGGTTGAACGTTCACTTCGTTCTACAGTTGTTTATTGCCATTTTATTATAATAAGGCGCTCGACATGGTTCTTTTTGCAACAGCATACCCTACCAGCAAGTATGAAGAGGCTGGAAACGGGTAAATGGGGGCTAAAAAGGGATGCAACAATTTAAAGTATCCCCAGAGTTCCTGTGCTTTCCCTTTTCACAGTTATCCCATTCTGCTCTTTTCTCTTTATGAACTCTTTTTCTCCAGCCGGTTCTTGCCTTAGCCACCTTAGCATCGTTAGTTTACAGGATATGACAATTGCTGGAGGATATAGGAATCGGAAGGACTTTTGAGTCCTTTGAGTGTGTGGTTGCTCTGTCGCTTGCCAGACAGAAGTGGTATAATACAGGCATTAAAATCGACAGTCTATTGTATTTGTAAAGCTAGCGATTGCATAAAAATATGAGCTTAATCTGCTGTGGTTGGGTTTGTGTTTGGTTTATATAAAGCCAAAGGATGTCGGATCTCGGATGTGGCAGAGGCTTGCTTCCTTGTGTGTCCGTGTTCATTCGTTAAAGATGAAGACTGAGGAGGTTTTCCAAACGAAACGTGTCTGCAGGCAGATCATTTTACTTTATGCATATGTTGCCCTCATATGGGTGTATGCGACTGTACTTACTTCCTACTTCCTGTAAAAGCATTTGCTTATGTATGAGCTTGTCGGGAAATGAAAACCTGCCTAATGTGTGTGCGTGTGTGTATTATTTTGTATTTACTGAATAAATTATTTTATTTATTTTCTTTTTTTATTTTTTTGAATAATTTGGTATCACCTGCGGTTTATAATATCCTAAGAAGTGTTATTTTGTCGTTAAGTCATGTAACTTTGGCGTGCTTAACCGGCTGGTGTGCGTTCCGGAATATTTCCTTATGCTCGTACTAACTCAATCAAAAATGGGGATGGAGGTCTCTCTTGAATTTTCAGGTAATAAATTCCATAATATGATCATGATGTCGTTTGAAGCGGTGCAGGGCGTTCTAAGGATGTTCTTTTCAAGTGCCTGTTTTGGAGTGTCGTGAGACTTTATGGTTGGAAATAAGCGATAATGCTGTGTTTACAGTGCATTAAGTGTTTGTTTTTTTTTTCTCCTATTTGATTTTAATATTTTTGCATGAAATGGAGGTTAGGTGTGTTTCATTTGATATATTTTGCAACAGTAGATTTTTGGATGTGATGAAGATACAAAAAAATATTAAAAGCTATGTTTTGAAAGAAATTGAATAAAATTGTTTTTCCTCTATGAGGTCTTTGAAGGAACCTTTTGGCAAGTTGTGAGCTTAAGAGGAGCATAAGAGCATTTAAGAAATTCATTTAAATTTAAATAGATAAAATCAGGTAAACGACATTTTTGCTCCCTCGAAATGCTCCTAAGAGAGGATTTTTATTGACAACTTGTAAATGTACGACTGGGTTGCATGGACTAGCTCTTTTTTCAGGATCTAAGAATTTTAAAAATGTATGTAGGATGAGCTAATGGTTTCTTTTTAAATCATAGGTTTTTTTGACACTGACAGCTGTTTCCCGCTCGATATCTTGACGGAAAATCACTATCATACCTCCGCGGAACGAAATGAGTCGCTTTACGCTTAAGGTTAGGTTAGGTTAGGTTAAGGTGGCTACTGGCCGGAAAAGCCAACAGACTTAGACCAATATTTGGTCCGTTGTGATACCACAGAATTTCAAAAATCACCCTTACTCGTTACAGCATTTGGAGCTAACAATGAAGCGTTTGAGACAGTGAATGTCGGAATTTCTTAGATCACTAGGATCGTTACAGTAGAAGTCTCCCAAGTGGAGTCTACGTCTTTGTGCAAGGGCAGGACAAGAACACAGAAGGTGAGAAACTGACTCCTCTTCTTCTTCATCCATGCAGCTTCTGCAAAAATCATTTGCAAGAGCTCCAAGACGGAAAGCATGTTTTCCTATTAGGCACTGTCCAGTAAGGACACCAAAAACCGAATAGTTGTTTTGAGCGTTTAGCATCAAACAATTGCCAAATTATTTTCGTAGACTGGCAAGTTGGGGTCCCGGCACCCATATAAGGTGAATGTTAAACTGTTTTGACATCTCCACGAGAGATGATTGACACTTTTTGAACTGTTAGTGAGTTAATGGAGACAGAGTCCAACTTGACTGTCTGAGAAGATGCGTATATCAGTAGTCGATATCACGTTTTCTTTGAGAAGACTTCTTTTATTGGTAGAAGCTTTGACTGAAACACGATACAGTGATTGGGAAGACGAAAAGATAGACAAAGAATTAATCTTTTGGAGTATACGCCTCCACCGACCCCGTCATCGGTTTCACACTTTTTTTTTACGCTTAAACAATATTGGGAAATATTGAAAACTTATTTCCAAACTGAGTGCTGTGTACCCCAAACGGTGCGTTTTTAGAAAAGAAGTTTTGGCCGAAATGAAGCACCTACCGCACCTACCGCACCTGCTGTACGCAAGTTTGCGCAAAAAGTTCGTGAGACTGGTATGCTAGTGGACACAAACGAGAATGTGGCTGCTGTAGCCGAGAGTGTGAGACTCGTTCACGACATCCACTCGCCATCGATCTAAACAACTCAACATTTTACAAAGAATTCTGCAAGATCTTGGATTATTCGCTTAGGAGTGACTGAATGCGCTACTGCGTGTACGAGAACCAGCCTAAGCAGCCACTTCAACGACGTTGTGTTCCATAATTAATGGGAATGTTTGCTCTTACTTATAAAGCTATGATACACTGAAAAGATTTAAATTTTGTTCATTGTATTGCACTTTTAAAAAGAAAATTGTATTTGGCCCACTTTATGCATAGTACATAAACAAGTTCACATTTAAATAACGGTTATCAATTATCGATATGATATTTGAAGTTTTATGAATAAACTGACGAATATGTATTATCGTTGTCAACTATTCAAACGTCCAATGAACTTTGGCCGGTTTTTGGTTTGAGACTTATTGTGAATGGTTCAATTCTTGGTATTAATCGTTGTCAAAAATATAAATATTTTATCAAATTTTCACGCAATTGCAGAATCAATGTTGATGAATATTTTCCTTATTTATTTTATTTTTAATCCAAAACAAAATAAATCGAAAAAGAAATAAACAAAAGCAACTCAAAAACGTCAAACTCAATAGAAGATATTCACAATAGATTTTTGCTTGTTGTTCACAATTGTTCAAAAACTTATAAATTTGAATTTTTATTTTTAGTACCGATTTATTAATTCATTGATAGGTACTTTTTACAATCTATGAATTTATTGATTGATGACGACCGTAATAAGTGTCATTAAGAAAACATTAAAAATCATGAAATTAATTTTTGTTTTGTTGTTGTTTGTTATTGTATTCAGCAAAATATCCGTAGTATGAGAAAAAACTTTTCAAATTTTTTAGCACACATTGAGTCACTTAAAAAATTGCCAGTTGTAATTGTTTTAACAGAGATTTGGGTTTTTGAGAATGAAATGTGTCTTTATAATATACCGGGTTACGCACTTTTTAGTTGTTGCAACGAATCTTATTCTTCGGGTGGTGTTGCAATTTATATTGATGAAAGTCTTGCTTACCAATGTTCAAAAATCGAAATTTGTAGTGCTGATGTAGTAAAGTTGTCGTTTTGCTATCAAAAATTTTAATTGGTGATATCAATATTGATATTTTGAACATATCTGATAAAGACGTAGAAAATTACTTATTCCTTATGGCTTCGAATGGTCTCAAATGTAATATTAAAGAGCCAACCCGTGTTACACCAGCTTCTAGTACTTGCATTGACCACATATTCTCGCGTTTTGGCAAAAATAATAAATTTAATTTTTGTGGAAGTGTTCTAGATTATAAAATTACTGATCACAGAATGATCGTTTTGGAAATAAATAGCATTGAAAATAATATTTCAAATTCCAATACATTGAGAGATAAAGAGCATCTTTTAATAGATTACACGTTACTACAAGACATATTGAAACATGAATTTTGGGATCAAGTTTATTCTGAAAAAGATCCATCTTCTTCCTTTAATGTTTTTATCACAATTTTGCAAAGCCATATCAATGCATGCTCTTCTGTCTCGATAAAAAATAGTAAAAAGAAGTTTCTGAAGCCTTGGATGAATCATCGTCTGCTTAAACAGATAAAAAATAAAAACAAAGTCAGTACTAAGCTTAAAAAATATCCAAATAATAAAAAACTTCAAAAATATTACCTTTCACTATGTAAAACTGTTAAAATTAATGTAGAATTAATGCGAGAAAATTATTATTCTAATTTATTTGAAAGATCGAAAGGCAACGTGAAAGAAGAATGGAGAATTATTGATAGTATTTTAGGAAAGAACAGGAAGTCTAATTCAATAGGAACAATATCAGTGGATGGTATACAAGTTACCGATTTTAAATGTATTTCTAACAAATTCAATGAATATTTTACTGAAATTTCGGAAAAATTGAAGCCATCTATTGAATCTTATGCTGATTGTAACTGTTCTAATCAACGCAGTCTAGATCGTGAATATTTACAACCCAATAGCTTTGTTTTCAGTGCCATTACCTCTTTTGAAACTTATAAAATTATAATATCGTTGGAAAATAAAAATTCTTGTACCTCAGATGGAATATCCAGTAACATACTTAAAAAAATAGCTTTCTATGTCTCGGATGTATTGGCTTATATATTTAACTTAAGTGTTGAACAGGGTTGTTTTCCTCAACAGTTTAAATGTGCCGAAGTTATCCCTCTTTATAAAAAAGAAGATAAAACAAATATGTCTAACTACAGACCTATTTCACTTCTTCCCACATTCTCAAAAATTTTTGAAAAACTAATGAAAATTAAAATCACTTCTTTTTTAGATAGAAACAGTTTTTTTAGCGAAAATCAATTTGGATTCCGGTCTGGGAAGTCAACCGAAGATGCAATTCTCCGACTTTGTAGTCAACTCTATAGCAGCTTGAACTATAATAAACCTACCATGGCCCTATTTATTGATATGACCAAAGCATTTGATTTGGTTGATCACGATTTACTTTTAAGTAAGTTATATAATGCGGGATTTAGAGGAGTTATTTTTCAATGGTTGAAGTCATATTTGAAGGATAGAGTACAGAAAGTAATAGTTAATGGGGAAGTGAGTGAGGCTCGACTTCTTAAGTCTGGAGTACCACAGGGCTCCGTACTTGGTCCCTTGTTTTTCCTTATTTATATTAACTCTCTTTTTAAGCAGCAGTTGAATGGCATTTCCACGGCTTTTGCGGATGATATATCTTTTACCTACCAGTCTAATTCTGAACTTAATTGTGTCATAAAAATTGAAGAAGATCTAGAGATTCTAAGGGCATGGTTTTCTGTCCATAAGTTAGTACTTAGTGAAAAAACTAAAATAATGTCTTTCAAAACATCTGGTCATCAGCTTTGCAACCACAATTTTATATTCCATGGGTCAAATTGTAGACATTTCACCTTTCCAATACATTATTGTGGTAAACCTAATTATAAACCCATTATTTCTTGTCCCGATTCTTGTTTCAAAATTGATTCAGTACACAATTTTAAATATCTTGGAGTTACAATTGATTCTAAACTTAACTGGAAAGAACATATTAGCAATAGTAAAAATTATTTGATGCTCGTTACTCGAAAAATGTATTTATTAAAACCATTCTGTTCTAAAAGAGTTTTAACTTCAATTTACTATGGACTTGCACACTCGAAAATACAATATGGTTTATCTAGCTGGGGTGGTTCATATGCAAGTACTTTAAGACCCTTGTTGATTGCTCAAAAACATCTTATTATAATCATTTGCAACAAAAATCGTTTAACTGAAAGTTGGCCCTTATACAAGGAATTGAGAATTCTACCTATGAGACACCTTTACGTATTTAAAGTATTAAAAGAATTTTTCAAGCAAAGTGGTAATATTCCAAGTCGAAACTCGCAGCTTTACAATCTACGTATAAACAATATGCTTCTTGTCTCTGTACCCACTGTTCACAAAACTCATTTCTCTAACTTCTACACTGTTGTAGCACCCAAATCATTTAATAACTTACCAATGTCTATTAGAACAACTCAAAATTTAAACTCTTTTTTGAAAAAAGTAAAAGACTGGCTTTTCACAATTGACTTAAATTGTATAGATAATTATTATTGAAATATTGTTACTTCTGATACTGAATATTATTTGAATTGTTATCCTTTTTCCAAAAATTATATTGTTATATTTAAATTATTTTCTTTTTTTATATGATATTGAAATAAATGAATAAAATAAATATGGCCGTCCTGATTGTCACCCCACATCAGTTCTTAATTCATGTAAAATTATATTTGCCCATGTATCATCCATCACTAGTTTTTAAACTAAAGGATGATAACTATTATTTATTCTATTTTTATATAAATGTAATTTTAACTAGTTTTAAATTGAAAATTGTAAATGAATGAATAAAAAAAATTTCTAATTCTAATTCTAAAAAAATTCTAATTTTAGGCAGAGTTAGTCCTACGGAGAAGGTGAGAGAAATTTGTTTCCAAAAAATAATAAGTAAGTAAGTAGACTTACCTAGCCACCAGACCATGAGTTATTGAATTAATTATGTATTGAGGCTATTGCACTGCGACCTTGAGATCTATTGAGCCCCCACTTAAAAATTGATGGGCTTGCTCATCTTTTATAGTTCTTCCTCCAAATTTATTGTTCTTATGAATTTTAGTATTTGGGGCACCTTCAGAGAGGATAGGTCGCTCTCTTCCACTTGTTATTGTCCCAGATGGTTTTTTCTTTGGTGCATTAGTGGACCACATCTTCCTGGTATGTGGTCCGGTGTTTCCTCATGTATTTTGCAGAATCAACATGTGGCACTGCTTACCTTTTCAAGTAAAGGAGTCTACTAAGTTTACAGTGTCCAGTTGGGATACTATTTGCCTCATCTTCTTGTTAAATTTTGTTTTTATGACATTTTCTCCTATTCCGCAAAACGGCTCAGGCCCTGTTAAGGAGGTTGATGCGCCTATTTTTGCTAAGGAGTCTGCCTCTTCCTTTCCATGAAAACCCACGTGACCAGTTACCCAGTGAAGTGTGAACTTGTTCAGTTTCCTAAGTTCATTTAGCTTGCTTATGCACTCCCACACCAACTTAGAGCAAATGGTATATGAGGTTAGTGCCTTGAGTGCCGCTTGACTATCTGGCATAATGGCAATGTTCTTGTTACGATGGTTCTTTTCGAGATTTCGATCCAGGCATTCCCTATGGCGTTTATCTCCGCTTGGAAGATGCCGGTGGACTACCCCATCAATATGGAAAGTTTGGTTCTAGGCCCATCAATTTCCGCACCAATCCCCTCGCTTGTTCTCGATCCATCAGTGTACCACTTGCCAGTCCCAGTTCCCTCCTTTGAGAATATCATGATTCCTCCCATTACCACACTTCTGATGACCTCGTGCTGAGGGATGGAGGACAACCTTCATAGCTGCGGTAGGGCAGGTTCTCATTGCTCATTGTGCGTAATAGATACCTGCGAGGCTTTCGACTTTTTCTAGGGTTTTCCTAGTTGTTGATCATACGGATCTCTTGTGCCAGGCACCGCACCATAGGTAATGATGGGTCTTACCATCATAGTGTACATCCACCTGAGGATGGTCGCTATGTATCATGCAAGGAATATATCATGGATAAATACATATATATAAAGGGTGGTAAAATTTTAAGGGCCGATGTTGAATGTGAGCCACACCTGAACGTCAAGTTTTTTCTGCATTTCTTTTGACATTTCTCAATTTCAGACTAACTCAATTTGAACCATGGAAAGATACACAATTGAGCAACGCGTTAAAGTTATTCAGGCTTATTATGAAATGGCCGTTCGAATCAAAATGCATATCGTGCACTTCGTGATTTTTTCGGTCAATTTAATCGTACAAATGTGGGTATAATCGAAAAAATCGTGCAAAAATTTGAGTTTGAGCAAACCAGGTCTGTAGAAGATGTGAAAACACCAGTGCATGCTCGTACAGCTCGTACTGCAGGAAATATTGCTGCTGTTCGCGATAGTGTGGCTGAGGAGCCATCCACCTCAACTCGTCGTCGTGCCCAACAATTGCACCTCTCACGCTCGGCGTTGATGAACATTATGCATAAAGACTTGCATTTACACACTTACAAGGTGCAATTGACTCAAGAACCAAAGCCTCTTGACAATGTCAAGCGTCGTCAATGGTCAGAATGGTGGCAAGAAATGGCAACAGTGGATGATCAATT
Organism: Chrysotoxum bicinctum; assembly: GCA_911387755.1. NCBI lineage: Eukaryota > Metazoa > Arthropoda > Insecta > Diptera > Syrphidae > Chrysotoxum > Chrysotoxum bicinctum. The sequence continues at coordinate 199,484,381 of OU426987.1, read as the reverse complement.
TTCGAATAAAATCATCTTCAGTGATGAGGCACATTTTCACCTCAGTGGATTCGTCAATAAGCAGAATTGCCGCATTTGAGCGAATGATAATCCAAGAGTGATTGTCGAAAAACAAATGCACCCACAAAGAGTGACTTTTTGGTGCGGTTTATGGGCTGGCGGCATCATCGGGCCGTATTTTTTTCAAAATGAGGCTGGTCAGGCAGTTACGGTGAATGGTGTTCGCTATCGTGATATGATAACGAACTTTTTATGACTCGAATTGGAAGATATGGATGTGGAAGATATGTGGTTTCAACAGGATGGTGCCACTTGCCACACAGCTAACGAAACAATGGCTCATTTGCGCGACAAATTCAATAGCCCTGTTATCTCACGTGGAGGCGATGTCAATTGGCCGCCAAGATCATGTGATTTAACACCGTTGGACTTCTTTCTTTGGGGTTATTCGAAAGAAAAGGTGTACGTCGATAAGCCAGCAACAATTCAAGAGCTAAAGGATGAAATAATTCGGCACAGTAATGGCATAGAACCTCAATTATGCCTCAGCGTCATTGAAAATTTGGACCATCGGATGGAGGTGTGTCGCCGAGGTTGCGGCGGCCATTTGGCCGATATTTTGTTCCATACATAATTGAACCATACCAATATTATCATAATAAAAAGAAATGACAATAATTTCCTAAATAATTTGTATTTTATTCAAAATCAACATCGGCCCTTAAAATTTAAGCACCCTTTATATATTTGATGCAACTCTAACCATTTTATGCTTCTCATGAGGTCTTAAGTCCATTGAAGTCCTTTCTTTACAAAAACGTTATGCATAGTTTATTTTTATAGCAGTACTATTATCTTGAGAGTAAAAATATAATGCAAGAAAATTATAATGGAAGCTATAAAACGAGAACTCTATCACGCGACAAAAAAATCGCAGGACTATTTGAGAATTATATCATACGAGAAAACCATTATGCGAGAAATATATCATATGGAAGAAAACTCACAGGTGAAAACAATATAATGCTAGAAAACTATTATTCGAAAAATATATCATGTTAGATAACTATCGCCCCAGAAATATATCATGCGATATTTTTTCTAACTGTAGGTGTAGGTTTAGTTTTCTCGCATGACATATTTTCAGTATGATTTATTTCTGGCATGATATATTTCTATGTTGATATATTTCTCATATGATAGTCTTGTGATATTTTTCTGACGTGATAGATTTCCCGTCTTATAGCATGATATAATTCGCGTATGGTTGTTATGCGATAATTTACTAACATAATAGTTTTCTCATTTTGTAGCTTGATAGTTTTCTCGCATGATCACTTTCTCGGACGATAATTTTCTCGCCATATATATTTTTTTTTTATTATACAAGGTGGCGCAATAGAGCGCTATACTCCGCAAGAGCGTAAAATAATTGTGTCGATTTTTTTGACCAAAAATCGGTCGGCGGTGGTCTACCTGACGATGTCGCTGATAACAAAGAAACATCAACCAGACGAGGGCCCACGTAATTGGACATCACTAGACGGACCCTACTGCGAATTTTAGTGAAAGACTTACACAATCTCAACAACGAAGAGGACGATTTTGTGTCGAAAATCATCATGAGCGACGAGGCTCATTTACTCAAAGACACTGTGTGGTGCGGCGGCGTTCAGGAGAGAGGAGTGATTGGGCCTTATTTTTCATTGTTACTGGCGAACGCAACAGGGCCATGATAAATGTCTTCTTCCTGCCACCGTCTTGAGTAGGGTCAAGACGGGTGTGTCTTGGTAAAATCTCCGGCTACATACGTGGCTTTAGATTTTTAAGGTATTCTCCAGGTTTTAAACGGTCTACTAAGGAGGTCTAGGGTGAAATTGGTAAGGTCTCTGGCTGTTCACGTGGCTAGGGACTTTTAAGGTTTATCTTGGTTGGTAGTGGGAGTAGGATTGGTGAAGTCTTCGGCTGGGCAAGCAGCTGGAGATTTCTAAGGTCTTACTCGTGGAGCAGTGAAGTTAGTAACGTCCCCGGCTGCTTTTGTGGCTGGGGATTTCGAAAGTTTTACTGGAAGGGTTGATTAAGGTTGATCTTGGTTGGTAGGGGTAAGATTAGTAAAGTCTCCGGCTGCTTATGTGGTTGGAGATTTTGAAAGTCTTATGAAGGTTCAATAATAAGGGTATCTTATTTGTTTCTATTAATAGTAGCAAATAATAGTCGTCCTCGTTCTTTAGAACAAAGACTAGGAGTGTCTTTCCTAGTTTGCCGTAAGGTAAACTAAAGACTAGGAGCGTCTTTCCTAGTTTGCCGTAAGGTGAATAAAGGACTAGGAGCGTCTTTTCTAGTTTGCCGTAAGGTAAATAAAATACTAGGAGCGTCTTTCCTAGTTTGCCGTAAGGTAAATAAAAGATAGGAGTGTCTTTCCTTGTTTGCCGTAAGGTAAACTAAAGACTAGGAGCGTCTTTCCTAGTTTGCTGTAAAGTGAGCAAAAGACTAGGATGCACATTGAGTTGTTGGTTTCTACACCGGCCGGCTTCTTGGTGTGTATCCTAAGGGTTGACAGGCCCAGGGTTTTGCAGGAGCCCATCTGGAAGTGACGGGTTCAGATCTGGAAATTCCGAAGCTTGGACTAAGTCCGGGTTCGGATCGCCTAGGAAGCTCCATGAAATGACGAAGTTGCGAAGAGATAGTGCCCATTTGAGTTTGAGGATTGAGTTTTATCCTCTGCTCAAACCCTATCTATGAGGTAGGCCCCCTAGTGGGAGCATCATGGTGGCTTGATTTATTTAGAATGCGGACACACATGGTTTTCAAGATTCTTTTCTTGAATTCAAGAGGTGTTAGATAGACCTCGCCTTCAAGGCAAGAGGTGTGCATATGCTGCAACATATCACAACTTTGCGACCGAGATAGCTTGCTATGTAGGGGTTAATGGTCAGGACTAAATCTGACCCTGATGGTGGTAGGCCACCAGTGGGATAGAGCCGTAACAGGCAGGTATCCACGTAAAACCCAAAGACGATCCTGCCAGAATTTGATGAGCGGGGCTTGGTGAACATGTGGTTTCAACAAGACGTTGCAACCGCACACACAGCACGAGCCACAATGGATATTGGAAAGGAAGCATTTCCTGGTCGCGTAATCTCCCGTTTTAGCGATTTGGCATTGCCAGCAAGATCGGTCGATTTAACCATCCCAGTCTTCTTTCTTTGGGGCTACTTGAAGTCGCGAAATCATGGCAACAAGCCTCAGACGATCGTAAGCCTTAAAGAGAATATTCAACAGGAATGCGAACAGTTGTCTCCGGAAATCTTGCGGAAAGTCGTGGAAAATACTATAAAACGGGCCTGTATTGTGTTGTGTTTTTTATCGATCGAAAAATTTTGTTTTTTAACTAAAAAACTTATCGAAATCGACTTTTTGCACCATTTCTGAAAATATGAATGCTTTCTGACTTGTCAATATTGAGTGAGGCATTTCAAGCATGATTCCATGTAAAGCTGTTTCTTACACTACTAGACATTCGTGGCCATCACCTGAAGAATTGCCAAGTTCCTTCACATCTAATTCTTTCGGACTCAGCAGAAAATTTCAGGTCAAATTCTGGTTGTGAGTTGTAAGTCATTATGTAGATTGAAACTCTCTTGAAGCTGTTGACCTCGGTTTTCTATCTATTTTATTTGATTTATTTCAATCTTACCTAGTCCGTATTTTTCTCTTAAAACAATGTTTTACATCTGCAGTTCCTAGCTACTTTGTAGAACTTAACCAAACGATTGACTTTGTCTTGCAATTTTGTTTTCCTTCGGTATTAAAAAAAATTACAACTTAAGTAAATTGCTTTTTTTTAATTTCAAAGAAACTTTCTTTAAGAATAAATTTAATATCTCTGCTTACGAGCTCTTAATCTTTGAAGCTTCTTTTTTCAAAGTTTCAGATTCCTTTTGTTGTCAAAAAGCCATATTCATTTGATATTAAATCTGCAAACAACAAACAGCTTCTTCTCTCTGATTCCTTGACCATCAGAACAAACCAAACCGCACTAGACTGAAGCTGAATTCAAGGACTTTGAAGGATTAAAATTTTCCTTTTGATATTAATATATTAACGCATAAAGTCTTAAAAAGTCTTTGGTTGTCTGTCACCCTTAACTCTTTCAATTCATACAAAATAAAATCACTTTGGATTTAAGTTTCAGTCAGTCAGGTTTCTGAGAGGAGATTTTGTCGCTCAGTCTCAGAAGAGACTTATTTTCCCTTCGTGTCATCTATTCAGTTTAAGCAGGGCAGGGGCAAATTATTCGTTGAAGAAAAGTTTTCCATGACTTTTTTTTAAAAGCAGGTTTACGATTATTTTTGCAAAATGGAAAAGTAAAAGAATTTAAGAAGAAAAATATTTCAACAAATACAAAAAGTTAAAAAGGAATAGAATCAGTGAAAACTTTGTTGAAATTAGTTTGTGTCTCCATGTGGATCAAAGTTTTAAAGTTAAAATTTGTCTTTTAGTCTCCTCGGGCACAATGTGGTTCTTGACGTTAGAATAAAGATAAAGTATCTATTAAGGCATAAATATGAGAATGTGTATGCATGTGAAGAGTAGGCACCTAGGAGGAGTAAGTAAGTGAAGGATCTTAACAACATAAGGATGCACGCATCATAAGATACACATTTGCACTCACGTATAATGTGGTGAGTGACGTACTGGTAGTTTTGATAGAAGACACTTGATGTTGTGGTTTATGTCCTATATGGACACATATTAAATACTTTTTTTTTTTTTTTTTTTTGAATTTTCAGAAACACTATTCGGTTAAAGAGAGATTTTCTTTGAGTTGATAATTTAGAAAATTGTCAAAATTCATAGTTTTGTGTGGAAATATTTATTTAAAGTGAGATTTTGAGTGAGTTTCCTTCAAGCCAAGTATGGTATGCTTTTTTTATAATTTGGGGTTATGACTACCCTAATAATTTTATCATGTAACACAGTGCAAGCGTTTAGGTAGAAAAAGTGGAGAAATTTTAATAGGAGATGTCAATGAACATTGGGTTTAAAAGCTTGTACATCACAATGCGGAGACAAATCGAAAAGGGCAAAGTATTCCATATTCTAGTAGTGCGGCTAAAGAAAGAACTTCTATATTTGACAGTACGGCCGAAGTTAGTTAAAAGTAATTGATGAGCATTAAGCATTCATAGCTAGACGAATATTACAGCAGAATTATTTGAGGGGAGGAATGCAACTGGCTATTTCATTTGAGCATTGTTGATAGAAAAAGTGATAAAAAAATAATGAAAGACAGGAAACATTTCGAGGGTGTTCAAAAGAGACAAACATTTCCGTAATTGATCTGTTTCCTATAAGTTTTATGGCTTTGTTCTGGATTCTTTCCAACAGGTTGCAATGAATAATGGGGCACCAGCCCAGATATGATAGTTTTACCGATGTTTTGGCCGGATATATGCCCCATAGATGGTAGCAAGATCAGAAGGGGAAAACAAATTTCTTGCATCTTTAAAGAAAATCTAAGCATTGAATATATGATCGTTCCATAAGAGATGGTCAGTAACATACATACCGATTATAGAAACCTCTTTAATACAAGTGTCATTCATCGATAATGGCAACGGTGTGTTCTCGAAGTATTAAATTCCACACGGTTTGTAAATCACCATTGTATAATGCTGTCGAGATCAGAATGAGCTTAGCATACGCTGCTGTTTCAGTTCCACATTCAAAGAGCAGGATTGTTAATCTGGAAACCAATATGGAAAGCTGAGGGTGCTGTCATCAGTAAAAAAGATCAAAAGGAAGAAAATAATAAAGAAAATAAAAAAGAGTTTCGGTGAAAAAACAGAGCCTTGGGGCATACCAGTATTTATTTTTTGACCATCACACTTAAAACTGTTCAGAACAACTCGAACTGAAAGGTAATTTCTAATCCAAACAAAGAGAGAATCATCGATACGAAATGCTCGCGTTTTGCTAAAAGAGCGGAAGGTTTGCATGCCATACATACAACCGACTATGTGAGAAACATGGGAATTCAAGATTGATGCCACAAACATCTAAAAGCGAGACGCCCGGAAATTCAAGACGCTTAAACACCAATGTCAAATCGTTCAGAATAAACGGAATTCTCAGAATATGATATTTGATTACAAAGCTTGCGTACATTGAAGTTTTGAAGTTGCACAACAAAATCATAGCTGGGCCGACTTTTATTTTCAAATTGTGGAACATTCAAAAATTTCGAGTCGATGGATTTATATGAATGTATTTCACTGGATTTTCCATGATGAAATTCAAAAGATCAAATATTCTGTTTTTTCGCAGCCAAAATCGCTCGTACATTCAGCTAATCAAGGTCAACATAATTCTGAGCGGTATTCGGGAAAAAATTCGTGATGAGCTCTCCTGGTGTCCTTGTAAAGTGGACAAAATTCGGTGGAAATTCAATCAGGCCGGGGACTAAGTCGACTGAAATTACGCTATTGCCCATGCCCATTGACAATTATTTCCTGAAAAACTCTGCAGCGATCCGGGCATTTCGTAAAGCAACTAGCATGTGGAATTTCTTCACGTATCGCCATTAATCCGGCGCACGCTTTCAGGCAAGTGTCCAATTCGTCTGCCCGAGTTAATCTTGGAGTAACAGACAACATTTGATGAAATTCGCCACCGAAATGTCGTTTATGGTTTTGTTAGTCTTTTAACGTGTGATTCAGGTGCACCATTGTTCATTGATCCCAGATGATAATCTTAAAATACTTTCGCAATACATTCACCATCGCAGAGTTCTTTGAAATGTTGCATATAAATTCATAATCCACTTTCAGATTCAATGTCTATTTCACTATGGAATGAGCTGTTCCAACAATGTAGCCGTTATCGCAACTCGCAAGGAATGTCAAAGCAAGTTCTATTCTCACGGAGTCATCCAGTTTGGATTAAGTTCAAACATATAGATCTTGTAGGTTTTGATGTCTTTTCACTCAGCCGGACCACCACACTCATTCAACACCATTTACACTGTGCCAAACTAGGCAGCTTGTTGACAGGTACTGGAAAAGTAGCCAATCCGATTTTGTCATTATCCGGCCTCCCGCACCGTAGGCCTCCGTCAAAGCCCTAAGTTCGCTATCTTGATATCTAAGGAATCAAACGAAGGGCATGGCACAGAAGAGTAACCGAAGTTCGTCCTAGAGCTATTCCGCCGCTGGTCTCCTGTGACAGTGAGTGTTGTGAGGAATACCTAGCTTTGCTGCATACTCTCCACTACATGTAGCTACGATCCTGGCTATGTCTTGGCTGCGTCTGAATATCAGATCAAGTTTTCAGGATTTACTATAGGTGGGCAAAATCTTATAATGCAGTTGTTGAGAATTGAGAGAATTTTGCCCTTCATAACTCTAAGTGGAATGTTGACTCTTTCCGCAAGTGAGTTATGAAGGGCTGATCCTTGCTTGGCCACCTATTCCGCCCGTTCATTTTTATCAATGCCACAATTACCCGGAACCCAAATAAGAGTGATATTGTGGTTAATAATGAGGCTAACGAGTTCCATCCGGCATTGATGGAGCAATTTGGAGTATGATGCACTCGAATTAATGGCTTTAACAGTCAGTAAGGTACTGATAGTGATAATAGCCGTTTTCCGGTTCTGGTTTGGATCTTGTTTGAGTACTTTACATGCTTTTCTAATAGCCAGCATTTCAGCTTGCAAAACACTAGCAAAGTCGTGCAGCCTAAGCAACCTTTGGTTGTTTCAGGTCGACCTTCTTTGTTTGCTTCACTTCTGTACTGGTTGATAGGCCGATGTCAAAAAGATCTACACATGTGGACCATTCATGTCCAACACAGGATGAGTTGTGGTGTTATGTTGCCCAACGATTTTCTTTGGTGATCTTGAAAAGCTCTCTTAGGTCTATTTTCCCTTCGACATGTTCGGTATATTTATCTTTTATTACATCTGTGTGTCTCGCCACGACATACAGCTGATAACACGATTTGCTGCACAAAAGATCGATTCTGTCATGAGCTATGTGGCATGGCGGGCCATACTGCATGAACCAGGTGTCGTCCAAATATATTTTTTCAATTTCAGTCACTCACTGTGGATGCATTGGCTTCATGGACAATACGTGCGGGTTTTCCGAACTCTATATGCGGCAATTTTATTTGTTAACGTAGCCTGCGAGATGAAAATGCGCCTCATCAGAAAAGATGATTTTTCGCCCAAAAAAATTCAAATTGCTCTAAGGGCCAAACTGCGAAGTGGCAACGAATCGGATGGTCGGGTCGTGCGCCTTTAATTGATGAGGCAATTGAACCTTGTAAGCGAATACTCCGATAACTTTGTGCAGAATTCTCCTCAGGCTAGTACGTGAACTGCTGAGCTGTTGCGATCGATGGCGAGTTGATGTTCGTGAATTGAGTCTCACACTCTTGGCTACAGCAGCCACATTCTCGTCTGTGTGCACTGTACGATTTTTTTTTTTTTATCCGATGCAAATCTTCAAAAGACACTCGGTAAGAATCGGTACCGAGTAGTGTGGGACTCTTACCGCACTAAAACCACCGGTGAATCAGGACCAATCTATGAAAGATCGACAAATGATTTTTATTTCTTAATTTTTAAATCGCATTGGGGGAAGTTTAAGGAAATAACACTTTCCCATAGCTTTTAGACCATCAGCTCATGATGCTTGGTTCTTCTTAATCTCCGAACATTGTCTCGCACATTTAATACGGTCTCCATTTCGGAGTTAGTATGACTTTGCAGTCGCTGATTGTGTGATACAGCGTGTTTCTTAACCGATTCTGTAACCATTTCAATTTGAAGGTCACGATGTAGATCGCTATTTCTTATATACCAAGGGGCATTTATTATTCCACGAAGGACCTTGCTTTGAAATTTTTGGATGGGTTCAGCATTTGTTTTCTTTGTACAGCCCCATAGTTGGATGCCATATGTCCAAACGGGTTTCAATACTTGCTTATATAACATTAGTTTGTTCTGGATAGATAGGTCAGAGTTCTTTCCTAGTAACCAGTACATTTTTCTGTACTTCAAGTTTAGTTCTTCTCTTTTCTTTTTGATGTGCTCTTTCCATTTAAGCTTTGCATCCAAATTCATTCCAAGGTATTTGGCGGTATTGGAGTAGAGGTCACTTGAACTTTTTAATTGAATTTAATTCAATCACTCCACTTAAACAGAAATAATTTTCATTTCTCTATGTATTGGTATTATAGTAAGGTACTTCTGTACTGTTTATGAATATTGGAACATTGTTTATGTTTTTGTTTGTAAAGTTTATATGCGTCGATTTTGTTTCGTTTAATTTGATACGCCATTTCTGCGTCCAATCACTAACTTTATCGACTGCATTTTGCAATTTTTGTGTAGCCTTCGTAACGGATTTATCTGGCACCAATATTGCAGTATCATCAGCAAAGGTCGCCATGATAGCGTTGTTGTCCACTGGAATATCCCTTGTATATAACAGATACAGGGTTGGTCCTAGGACACTTCCTTGTGGTACACCGGCTTCAATTTTCTTAAGTTCCGAGTAATTTTGGTCGTACCGTACTCTAAAGTGTCGGTTCGTAATGTAAGATTTCAGTATTTCGGAGTACTGCCTGGGAAGGTCCCTATGCAGTTTGTACTCAAGTCCCAAGTGCCAAACCTTGTCAAAAGCTTGAGCAACATCTAAGAATAAAGCAGAGCATACTTGTTTTTCTTCAAGTGCCTTTTCCACAACATCCGTAATTCGATGCACTTGGTCTATCGTGGAATGTTTATTATTATTATTATTATTATTATTATTTATTAAACCATACATAAATGTACAGGGCAATACTTAAAAGCTAATAGCTACCAGGGCTTCTAGCTGAATATGAAAAAAGTTAAAGAATAATATATTGATTGAAGTTTACAGCTGAGGGGGCGGTCGGAGGAAGTAAGATATTGATCTGACGTCATCCGATCGCCCCCGCAGATGTTATACATAAATACAATTTATATATTCTGATGTAAGTTAAATAATTTTAAAATTTTAAAAACATTTTTTATATTTTGTTCGGATGGAACCAAAAGAAGATTTTTTTAAGCTCTTGTTGAAAATGGAATGTTTATTTCTTAATCCAAATTGATGGCTTGGAATTAGTCTTCTTTCTTCAATTATTTTGCTAAGCCTTTTCAGTAGCAGTTTTTCAAAAACTTTAGCCATGATTGGTATAAGCGATATTGGTCTGTAAGATGTTACTTCTGTTGGTGGCTTACCTTGTTTAGGTATAACAATGACTTCTGCAATTTTCCAATGATGTGGCACATATCTTAGTTTAAGGCATGCGTTTATTATAAACTGGAGTTTCTTGAAGGCTATTAGAGGCATTTCTTTCAAAACCTGAGCAGTTATAAGATCGTACCCTGGTGATTTTTTGTTAGACAACTTATGTTGACACATGCTTCTTACTTCTTTGAGCATGACAAAAGGTATTTCACATTCGTCGTTTCTGTCAGCAAGCTATAAGGGATCTTTAGCTGTGTTTGCTGGGAATGGCTTGAAAACATTCGCGAGATGTTCAGCGAAGAGATTAGCCTTTTGTTCCGGGTTTCCGATCCATTTACCTTCTTGAGATTTTATTGGCGGGTTTTGTGTCTGAGGTCTTTTTAGGCGCTTAGCTGCTTTCCATAAGGAGTATTCGGTAGAAGCATCCGTCGTCAGACTTTTCAGGAATCTACTTAGTGACTCATTTTTAAACTCACAGATTCTTTTCTTTAATTCGTTGTTAAGACCGTTAAAAACTACCTTATCATCTGGGAATCTCGTGGTTTGCCATTTTCTTCTAGCTCTTCTTTTTTCCAATATCAACTCCTTTATTTCGATAGGATATTTTATACCTTTTTCTCTCGCGTTCGAAATAGTTGGAGTACTTAGGTACTTTCTTCTGCAGCCTGCTGCACATCAGCAATAAATTGTTCTACTTCTTGATCAATTTGTTCAATTGTTTGCATTGGGGATCTTAGGTTTATAAAACTTTCAAGTTTGTCTCTGAATTCGTTCCAGTTTGTTCTGTTATTCACGAGCTTGGGATTACTTTTTTCTATTATTTCTGCTTCGCTCAGTGATAAAATTACTGGAGTATGATCTGACGATAAATCGTAATTACCTTCGACTCTTATATGATAATACCTTAAACTACGAAAAAGTCTATAAGGTCTGGTATTTTGTTAGTATCAGATGGCCAATATGTTGGTGAACCAGAAGAATAAAATTCGCAGTTGTATTTTCGGCCTGCTTGGTATAGCCGTTTGCCTTTTGTTGTTATGAGCCTAGATCCCCATTGGGTGTGTTTAGCATTGAAGTCGCCACCAACAAGGAAGCATTGTACGATGACAAGGACCTTGAGTGTTGTCCACTAGCATACCATTCTGATGACCTTTTTGTACAAACTTGCATACATCAGGCGCGGTGGGTGCTTCATTTCGGCTAAAACTTCTTTTCAAAAAACGCAATGTTTGGACTACACAGAACTCAATTTGGAAATAAGTTTTCAATATTTCTCGACGTTGTTCAAACGCAAAGCGACTCATTTCGTTCCTCGGAGGTATAATGCTAATTTTCTGTCAAGATTTCGAATGAGAAACAGCTGTCGTGTCAAAATAACCTATGCTTTAAGAAGAAACCACTAGATGGCCCGCGATGTATTTCATTTTTGTTTGCAACTATACTGTCAATTTAAGTAATGCCAAATATAAATTATTTTATATTTTTGGGTTTAGTGTTTGAAAAAACAAAGAAGCATCAAGAAGGGATCGTTGATGTCAGTGATGGTGAAGGAGAATGGAAGGTAAACAATTTTAAAATAAATATATGTTCAGTGGCTCATTCGAAAATGACTAGACCAAATCATCCGGTTCGATTAAAATTTGCAAAATCGTTGTTATAACATAGTAGCATATCAAAACAGGTTGAACATCGTAAAATTTAAATCACTTTTTTCCCCATTTATTACCCAGCAACTTGCTGATTTCAATTTTCTCAGAATTCATGCTTTTTTTACAATATTTGCATTATTTTGGATTCATTCGATTTTTTTTGCAATCTTCGCATTCAAAGGAAAAAGAATGCAAACGAATGCATGAATTCCCAGAAGATTACAATCAATTAGTTGCTGTGAAATAAATTGCGAAAAGAAGTGATTTAAATCTTTTCTTTTTAATGCCAAATCAACGGTGATTGCAAATTTGAAATCGCAGTCTCAAAGTGAATTAAATGAATGCAATCTTTTAATTGAAGTCATCGAAAATAACAATTACAAAAGATTGCATTCTCTTACAGCCCTGAGCAACACCACATCGGCAATAGTTGTGCACGCATAATCGCATCGTCGCAAAAAAAAAAACAGTGATGCCAAATTAATGCACAAATATTTGACGTTTGTCAACATACACTTTATGTATTCAAGAAATTGTTTTGTGATTGATTAGAAGTCGCCATTTTTATCTACTTACCATTTTTGAAAAAATACGGAATTCAGACTGTCGTGAATCACAGTTCAGCTACTGTGATTAATTTATTTCGAGGGCTTATATTAAATCCTAATTCTTTCCTAAATCATCTGTACTCAAAACACCGCGAGACTATGGTTTCTTTCCATTGTTCCTCCTTTTATTGTACGACTCTAATAAGGCTTATTTAATAAAATTAGTGGCCCTTTTCCAAAACTTAACGCTTTGCTTACAATATCTAAAGTTGAAATTAATCCTCTTATCGTTCGGGAAATCTGCAAAGCACTTCCAATTCCACCGAAAACACCATTCAAAAAATTGTCGGGAGTAAAAGGAGCAAGAAATTATTCCCAAATCAGATTACTTACCTACATTAAAATTACGCGTACACTTTTGCTCATCCCATATACATTAGACACATATCAATGGCGACAGAGGTCCTTTGCTTCTATAATATTATATATGTAGATACATTTAAGGATAGGCTTTCAGTTACAGCCTCGGGTTTTGCTTTTTTAACATTGGTGTAGACGTCGTCGCCGTCGTCGTTATATCCCCTGAGATAGAATTAGTGAAAGTGAATAACAGGACAATGAGCTCAACGAAAGCTCTCCTAATTGTATTTTTGTGTTGTGCTCTCTGGTTTGTATTGGAATATAAAGAATATTTTATTTTATTTTGCGAGGAGGAAATACAAATTCCACTTCGAATTATTTTATCAACGACACTTCGGTTTCTCACTTGTACGCCAGTCACCCGTCTCCCACGCCCATAACATACCTCAATACCCAATAAAGTTTTAAATTTTAACCTTAAGCCAGGTGCTTCTATATTTATATGCAAATGAAACAATTCCTCGAATGGGAACATCATTATCGATTGGTGGGCTCTGGGGTGACATAAAAACGGTCAGAGGTAAGGGGTTCGTCCTTGTATAATTCAAGAGCAGAGTGCGGTACTTTAAATTTAATTCAAGCTCAGCTACGAGTATAAACTTCTGCCTGGTTGAGGTATAACTTTAGATCGAAATGATAGTTCAGAAGGCGACAAGATAGGGGCGGCATGTCATTGTGTGTCAATGGGGAATGAGAAGCCAGATTAGTTAAATGGAATTCGTATTGCTCCAAGGAGCATTATGTAATTCAATAGCTGATTGAAGATGCTATCAACAATATAGCCGGTGAATGGGTTCCAATATGATACTTCTGGTGGAGAATGCTTTGAACTAGTATAGACTCCCCTCACCTGCTGGAGGATTATAAGACTGAATAATACTATTATACCATAAAAGGTAAGGAACCAGATAAATGTAGATGGATATTTAAGTTGGGAAATCGGGTTTACAGTCTCGCACGTTATTCCAAATAAGCTGATACATAATTTGAATAAGCATAATGCAACATTCGAATTGCGAACGTAGGTAACTCAATTGGAAAATAGCTTCAAATGTTTAAATTATGATTATATGATCCTGATCACACAAGCATGATTATACTATACGATGATGGCAGCTGGGACACGTTTTATGCTCGACGAAGGCGAACGTGGGTATGCTTTGATGAGGGAATTAGGACTCGTTAGTGAATGGATTGGAGATTTTAGATTGAAGAGTTCACCGCTGCTTTTCAATGTGAATTATATGCTGGGTACTTTATTAACTAATGAAGCTGATTAAATCTTGAGTACCTCACATATGTTTGTTCGAATATTCTTTAAGCTCTTGAGATTCTGAAGATGAGGATTATTATTTAAAATCACATAACATAAATAATGAAAAAAAGTTGGAATAGATCAATAGAATCGTTTGTACCATAATTTCAAAGCTAAATACTGAGGTTCGAAGGAACACGAGGTAAAGTTGCTCCAGCATTCAGTTTTGGATAGAGTCTAGGCTTCGCAGCATATAAACCATATTTTAAAAAAATCACATACAAAAATTTAAGTGACAGATAATTTATTGCAGAAAAACTATTTAATAAGTAAATAATGACATCAGTACAACAAATTTGTGGGAAATGCGGAAGTGTGGTCTTTGAGATACCGGTATTGTTTGAAACCTTTTTAAAGTTGCATGGATATCTTGGGAGGAAGCGAGGCGTTAGTTTCACCCATAAGACGCTGCTAATGATCAAAGATTAAGCCCTTCACAGTTTTGGAATAGAGTTCTTGTTAAGACCATACTCCGATTAACTTCTCTTGAAGTTGGTTAAACTGAAGAAAACACTTCAGGTCCTTTCTTAAATAAACCCGGTAGCAGGGCGCAAACAAATTTCCCGAAAGCTTGCTTTACCTTAGCTGAATTGTATAATGTTTGTGCAGCAGATCGTGGAAAACTAGGAACTTCTGACTTACGAGTACCACTCTCAAACATTCTTGTGCTCGATGATAGCACCAGGTTGTGAAAGCAAAACACAACGCAATCGAATAAGACGTTGCACAGTACAGTATTTTGGTCTAAAATCTGGCCAAAAATATTTGCACACATTTTTTACATCAAATAGGTACCAAATGGTACAGTAAAACCCACTTAAGTGCCCCTCCTAATTAGCCGGGAGAAAAAAAATTATTAAAAATCAAAAAAAAACACGTACCTACTTTATTCTTTGTTTTGGTTTCTTGATTCAAGTTGTTTCATTTATTAGTTTTTGAGAAATTAAGTTTTAAAGTTGAAATTTAGAAAAAAAAATGTTTTCATTTTTTAATTGATTTTTATAAAATTTGATAAATGCCTAGTCAAATACTTAAAACCTCATTCAAATAAATATCAATGTTCATAAATGAACAGGGAGTAAACAGATGTGTGCAACTGCGCGCTATCACAAGATAAAATAATAAAATACAGTCCACTATTCCAAGGAAAACAATCTTGTGATAGTGCACAGCTGAAGAAACGCACAGATAAACACACAAAATATAACACCACCGACCTTTTGTTGCGACGAAGCGATAATATTTCTGTTCCATAAGGTAAGGTTAGGTTATTTATTGTAAGATTATTTATGTACATAGTTCGTTATAAATAGATGTGTTAAAATAAAAACGAATCAGATACTTTTCTGAAGCGAAGAAGAGTGTTTCATACATTTTGGTCCTTCGAGCCGGATTTCTCGTTGCGGGTTACGGGTTCAAGATTAATATGCTGGGCTGGCGCTGCTCTTAGCATTCAATTCAGGCATGGGCAGGGGTTCGATCAGAACCCCCGAAATATTAACAGTGAGACATATGTACATATATATGGCGATATATTCATGCATTGTTTACAAATTAGAAAACAAAAACTGAAAGGTACATTTTTCCCAGAGAACACCTTTTTCGTTTTTTTTTTATGAATAGTTTTACAACCCCGCTTTTTGTTTAGCTATATACATGTAGGTATAACATGGATATATGACGATATCTATATCTATTTTTTTTTTACCAAAATCACTTTTAAGATTGTAAAAAAGCACGCAGAAAATACAATTTTTTTTAAATCGCAAACGAACTTATGCCTATTCAACTAGTGCCAATTGCAACTGATGGTGTCACCAACATGGGTGACCAATTTATAGATCTACTTCACTAAAGAGTAGCCTGGTTACTTACATGTTATGGGACACAGAATTAATCCTGGGAAGTAAAGTTGACAAAATTGATTTTTGGCCATGTTTCAGGTCAAAAAACCGCACTGTGTGTTGTTAAAACCCCAAAAGGTGCAAAAAGCTTTCCTTTTACAAATTGGTAGTGCTTCAAAAACTTATATCGCTATACCTTTCAGAACATCTACTGTAGATACTTGGTCTGATATACTTAAACAGATTGTGTTGCAATTTATGAAATAAGTTAAGGAAGAAGTTTATGTGTTTAGAGAATTAAGGTCGATTTTACAAAGGGATTTATTTCCAAAATGTGAACAAATGCTTCTTCGTTAAGTCTTAAGCTTCTTTTGCTTCATTCCCCATTTCAACTTATGCTGCTTCTGGAAGATCTAAAATTTTGGCTTTACCAAGTCAAACTTTACTACGAACTCTCCTTTATTTTCGTCCCTTCTACCACTTATTAATAATAACAGTGAATCTATTTTCGTTTTGTACAAGAAACGCAATGTTTAAATAAATGATGCAAATTGTCTTTCAGCTGATTTTGACATTTCGAAAAAAAATTCAGAGTGAATTGGAATCTGCAGACTTCTGCAATAGAATTTCATATGATTTGTTGTGCCATGCCAACGGAATAGTCGAGTCCTATTTTGGTGATAGCTGATAGCCGCCTTGCCTAATAACTTTAAATTTACAGCTAGTTTCAAGATGGTTGGAACTGCAGTTGATCTTAAAAGAGCAGAGAGCTCATCTTGTTTTGCATTTAAAACGTACAAAAAAGCGTTTTTCGATAGGCGAAAGTTCTGTTCAAAATTAGTAAAATGAATCTTTGCCCCCAATCAAATGTTACCTTTTATCCATAACATTTCCACAATAATTTATTTGTCCCGTATAATTTCTTCATCCATATATTCTATCTATTTTCTATTCTATTCTATTCTATTCTATTCTATTCTATTCTATTCTATTCTATTCTATTCTATTCTATTCTATTCTATTCTATTCTATTCTATTCTATTCTATTCTATTCTATTCTATTCTATTCTATTCTATTCTAATCTATTCTATTCTATTCTATTCACAATTTGTTCTTATCCACCTTGTTTGTAATTTGTTTTGATTTCTTAATTTGACAGATCTCATGAAAAATAATTCGACACTCGAAAAAAAAAACTAATCCGTAAAAGGGAAAAGATTTTACAGAGTACAATATCATAAGCGGAACCACAATACTTTTTGCCTTTTTAAAAAATCAGTTAGCCCAAACTCCATCGTGATAAATGCCTTTTAAGAATTTCTTTTTTCACCACTCATACCTTTAAAACATGGTGCATAAGGATAACAGTGATTTTAAGAGCTAGTCTCCTATGGCGGATATCCATCAAAAGACCGCTTTCTATAAGTTCATTGTCGATTTTAATTCGTATACTGATTGGGCTATTATAGAAAAGGCTGTAATATTATACATATTTACTCGTATAAGGTTTACTATATCTGCAATCCGGCACTGTTATATAATCGCAGAAAAAAGAGAGAGAAAGAGGTGGGACGAGAGAAACGGACAGATACAGGATACAAATAATTTTTGTCCTTTTTTTGTATTGTAAGGAAATACTACAACATTAACGAGGGAAACACATTTATGATGGTGAAAGGGATCAAGTGAATTTTAATTGAGTTTTTTGAGATGGCATTTTCAACTTGACTTTATTACTTCTCTAGGGCTCTTAAGGATACTTCTGCCGGGTCTCGCCATGCATGAGTTGTTGCAGAGTTTTTTTATATTTCTTGTTAGAAAAATAAATTAAAAATAAAGTACAAAATTCGATGGTATAAAAG
Organism: Chrysotoxum bicinctum; assembly: GCA_911387755.1. Classification (NCBI taxonomy): domain Eukaryota; kingdom Metazoa; phylum Arthropoda; class Insecta; order Diptera; family Syrphidae; genus Chrysotoxum; species Chrysotoxum bicinctum. Next base: position 199,466,453 of record OU426987.1, on the reverse strand, counting down.
AAAATATATAATTTTATCCCTCCGAAAGTATGTGCCTATTGTTTTTAAGTGAAAAAGGTCATGTGGTCAAAAGTAGGGTATTTGTACAAAAGGCTTTATTTATTTTCTATTAAATTTAAGGGATTAAATCTTATATTGGCAATAAAAGAGTTAAGAAGTTAAGATTTGGATTGAAAATAAAATTGAAAAGATTAAATCTGGGAAGACCTAATAAGCAAAAAAAAATAATTATTTTTTTTTTTGAAGCATTTATATATAGATTGCTTGGATTGGTATTGATTTCGCTTTCTTAGCATGATATCGGTGAATTAATTAATTAATTATAACAACAAACGCCAAACCCACAATGCGGTTTTCACGAATATACCGGCTTTGGAGAAAAACATACATACATCAAAAACACAAGTGTTCCCATAATTTTTTTGTAAACCTGAAGTTGTATATATTTTTAGCTTTTATAATTTTGCGTGTACTAAAGGGATTATGATTACGCGTAAAATTTTTGTCACAGCGCGAGTGTTTAAGGATAGTTGGAGAGGATTTAAAAGCAGATACCGATGGACATTGGTTAGTGATAGGGAAATATAGTCAGTTAAAGCATTCCAAATTCATGTAGTCCACCTAAAGAAAAAACTCTGAATTTAACAGTTCGTCCTAGGTTGGGCTCGAGGGTAAACTTATGTAGCACTCCCTTACTCAATTCCAGTTGTTCTGATTCAATCAATGTAGATTATGAATGTTAAGCGGACGGTGGACTGGAATTTCTGGGTTAAACTCGGTATTGAAGAAAATGATTGATCGAGTTGGTTGTTGATGTTGTAGGCCGCAAAAAACAATTGTTGGGTTGAACTGATATTATTTGATGTATCAGGATCCGGTATGTTTAATGTGGATTTTTGGACGTTTCTTAATCCATCGACATCGTAGCCATCCTTTGATGGAATTTGACAGTTTATGACTTGACAAATAGAGGACGAATTCAGTTATGGCGTAAAAATTGTATTTCGTACAAAATGTCAACCGAAAGCCGTAAAATTGCTCTTTTCCGGAGCAACAAATAAAATCTCTTTTTCTTGAATTTTTTTTCAAAAATTTATTATTCGATGTTATTTGGCAATGTATGGCTTACAATAATAGAGTATTTATTTTGTGAGAACTATTAAAGCCACAAGTCAATCTTATCATCGAAATCGAAATTAAAATCGAATAGGAGCAGTATTAAATCATTTCAGTGAAATGAAAATGATCGAATGATCGAACGATTAAAATGATCGGATCATTTTCGTTATCGATTGTTGAATGATTTGATCATTTGAAATGAACGATTTACACAGCTCTAGTCTGTGATGCACATATCGAGAACTGAAAGCTGTTCTGTTCCTTTAATGCAAGTGCCGCTCATGAATAACGGAATGGAGGGTGTGTTTCGCTTTAACGACAGGAAACAGCTTTGAGTTGTTAAAATAATTTAAAGATTGTAGAACAAGATGTCGATTGTAAAAAAGATTTATTGAGAAAAAGGTTCCTTTGAGGGAGTGATTAACATAAAAAGGAAGTTAAAAGAGAATGCAAACATTACAGGAGCTTTACATTTGACAACTTTAATATTGATTAAGTTGTTAACAAAATAGTGTAATTTCAAAATGGAATTCAGTGTGATTAATCAGAACAATATTTTAACACAAGCATTAAATTCTACGTGGTTGTTTGTTCCCCATTTGACAATTCTATCGAGATCAGAATTTAATGAGCTTTTCATACTTTGCTGTTCTAAATCCACATCCGAAAAACAAGGACGTGCATCTGAAAATGAATATTAGAAACTGAGATTACTGTTATCAGGATAAGAAGTTTCAGACAAAAGATCATTTATAAATATGAGAAAGATAGTCGGACACAAAACGGAGCCCTGTGGCACCTACATAGCAATTATTCCCCTTAAATGCCGCTGCTTCAATCCAAAAAGTATTATTTTTCAGAATATATATTGTTGGTGATCTTTAATTTTGTGCTTTGCAATATTTGCTGTAGTGATATCATGTCATGACGTATATACATAGGTAATTCGTCGGTTGACAGGTAAAACTCACTAACTGCAAATTTGAGCTAAAATGACTTTATATCGCTAATAATTTAATTTTTTTATAAACTATCGCCGGAAAAATTCATTATGCCATTAAACGGTCCTAAACACCAGTTTCAAATTTTTAAAATATCATCAACTGCAAAATTGTACGTTCTTACGGCAGGAGATAATGTCCAATACATCCTAAACGGACTTAGTGAATTTTATTTGTCGCTCCACTCCACAACACACCGCACCAGACATGAGTGGTTCCGGTTTAAGATCGACTCTGACACCATAATTAAATTAAATAACCAAGCAGTGAAAAGCGAACTAAAATGTGTAAACATAATGTTCCGGAACTCGATCCAACACCACAACAACATGCGATTCCAGAAGAGACTACAGGCCATAAAACCCGGACCAAACGCATACAGTGAAATAAGCAACTGTCTAGGGAAAACCCAACCAATTCCTGACGTCATCATCAACAAAAACATTAAGGTGACAACAACAACTGACAAAGTGGAAGTTTTCTCGAATCACTTCGAGGAAAACTTCACACCTAGCTAATCAGCGGACCCTGTGTTCCTGGATGAAATCAGGACATCCGTCCAGCTGACTTTACAGCCAAATTTGGAAGGAAGGAGTGGAGTTTGACGACTATCTTTCAGCTAGTTTCCCAGCGGACAATCCTCAACTATGCCAACCAGAGGAAATTGCGGAAATCTAAGTCAATTCCAAGCCATAGAAGTCAGCAGGACCGGATGGAGTCTCCAACTACGTCATCAAAACTCTTCCACATGCAGTGATGATACTACTAACAATCATCATAAACAACTGCGTCAACAACTGCTACTTCCCTCATAAGTGGAAAACGGCAAAAATCGTGGCAATCCAGAAGAAAGGCGCTAAAAACCTGGTTTCCAACTATAGGCCTATACCCCTCCTCAACAATATCAGCAAAATTCTGGAAGAAGTCATACTATAAGGAGGCTCAAGAAGTACTGCAGTTATTATCGGTACCTGTTATAGAACCGATTTTTTGATTTTCAAATTTCACCGATTTCGATCAGTTTTTTTATACAAAAGGTTTTTGCTTGTTTTAACATTCCTACATACACAAATTTTCGAAAAAAAAATTTAGAATTTTTAAAAAAATATTAAATTTTTATTTTTGAAAATTCAATATTTTGAAAATGGGTTAATAATTTTTTTCGAAATTTTGTCTAAAATTGTTTTTTTTTTTTTTAAATACTAAAAAGTGGTATACAAAATTTAATTTTTCAGAATATTGAAAAATAATTTTATATATAAAAAAATAATTTTTAAGAAAAACGCTATAAGGATTTTTGATTTTTTTTTTCTAAAATGTTTATGTATTTATCAAACAAATCAGATGGCATACTAAGATCTGAGCTCTATCTTAAACGTTTTTTTCAGCTATTTAAAGAAATTTATAGTACATATTTATATAATAATTTATATTTTAACTTGTTTTTAACACTATCAAAATTTTTAACGATATCAAAATATTATTGAATCATTAGTATACATCGTATGTATAGCTACATTTAAGTTGTCACTGCAAGAGCAAGTTTGTGCGATCCAGTCGTGCAGTTTATTTTTTCTAGAATGCTCTGTGGCTGTATAGGGTTTGCCTCCAAACTTACTATGGTCAACAAGGTTTTTGTAACCCAAACAAGACTAGTTTTTTAAAGATATGGAAACATTTAAACTGAATAAAAAAAAAAAAAGATTAGTACTTTAAGGAATCGTTGAAACTGCTGTTTTTTACATTGTGTTGTTAAATATTCTAAGAAATATTGTTTTTTATTTCAATAAAAATAAGTTACTTTGCTCTTAGTTGTATACCAACCCAGAACTCACCACACACAATAACTGTATCAACGTGAACGATGGCTCTGTAATCAGAGGTACTTTGCTCGATCTGAAATAACATATAGTTTGCTTCAGCTTTTTTAATATTTTACAAGCAAACTGCATGTGACCACAGAGCTCTCTGTAGTAGCATACAGTTTGCTCTACAATACTTTCAAATTCGGTGAGCAGCAAATTGCTGAGCACAGAGAGATAAACCATGCCATAATTTTAATTTAAAATAACTTATTATGTTTATTATAATTGTTATAATACCTATTAGAAACAATAGGTGTGTTTTATTCATTGCTGCATAGCCAGCGCAGCATTCAAGTGCGAATAAAACGATCAAACTCACTCCATATGTCAATGTCAATTTATATTTCATTGTTGGCCATTATTATAGAAAATATCATAATCTGATGTTAAAACATGTATGTACACATGTTCAATTCTTAAATTTAATGCATAGCGCCATTTTCATTTCAATAATTTAAAGTTCTATCACCAGCACAACTGCCATTTTTTTACTAGCTTCTTTTTCTCCAGCAATCAAATTGTTGTTGTTTGTCGAGGGAAATTTTGCTGCGCTAGCTATGCAGCAGTGAATAAAACACACCTAATGTCATAGCATAAGTTAGGCCCCCTATGTGCCAACAACAACAATTTTTTTATATTCATATTATCCTTAAGTTTAAGTTTTCCAACTGTATATATTTAAAGTTCAATAAAAAAACCTTGATATCTCCGCCACTTTATGAAGATCATTACCATTTATGTAGCACTGGCTTAAATCAGTGGCGATTCCTCTCAGTCGCCGCTAAACCAAGAATTTAAATAAATAAATACTACTATGATGTACATTTTATATTAAAAACGTAACTTTCAAATCATACTTTCCTAAACACAACACAAAACTACCATACTACTAAAAGTATACCTTAGCGTTAAAATTTGCGATACCAAATTTCCTACAATATAACACCATTGACATAAATACACAAAACTACTTAACCTACCCTCATTCCTATTCTAAAGTCATATTTACTAACACAAACGCAACACAAAACTCTCATGCAAAAATATATTCCTTGAAGCATATAGCGTGAAAATTTGCGCTAACAAATTCAATACAATACAACATCGTTTGGCTACAACATGTCCTAAGCAAAGCCCAGCTAAATAATATGAAAGCGTTAGCGCAAAAAAGTGCGATCAAACAAGAGAGGTTAGGTTAGGTTAGGTTAAAGTGGCTGCTGACCGGAAAAGGACAGCACACTTAGACCAATATTTGGTCCGTTGTGATACCACAAGGATTTCAAAAATCCCCCTTACTCGTTAAACCATTTTGAGCTAATAATGAAGCGTTTGAGACAGTGAATGTCGGAATTATTTAGATCACTAGGATCGTTATAGTAGTAGTCTCCCAAGTGGAGTCTACGTCTTTGCGCTAGGGCAGGACAAGAGCATAGAAGGTGGGGAATTGACTCCTCTTCTTCTTCATCCATGCAGCTTCTGCAAAAGTCATTTGCAGGAACTCCAAGACGAGAAGCATGCCTTCCTATTAGGCAGTGCCCAGTAAGGACACCTATAATGGAGCTAATATGCAATCTACCAATAGAAATTAGTTGTTTTGAGCGTTTAGCATCAAACAATGGCCAAATCAGTTTAGTAGACCGGCAAGTTGGGGTGCTGGTCCACCTGTGGTTGGCTTTCTTTATGGTATCTTGCTTTAGCATAAGTTTACAAGTAGCTAGGGGTATACCGATGTTAGATTTGCTATCCAACAAAGGTAATATTGTTCCGTGTTTTGCAAGTTCGTCAGCTTTACAATTTCCTGGAATGTCTCTATGCCCCGGCACCCATGTAAGGTGAATGTTAAACTGTTTTGACATCTCCACCAGAGATGATCGACAATTTTGGGCTGTTTGTGAGTTAATGGAGACAGAGTCCAGTGACTTTAAGGCAGCTTGACTGTCTGAGAAGATACGTATATCGGTTGTCGATATAACGTTTTCTTTTAGCCAAGAGAGGACTTCTTTTATTGCTAAAAGCTCTGCCTGGAACACGCTACAGTGATGGGGAAGACGAAAAGATAGACAAAGATTTAATTTTTCGGAGTATACGCCTCCACCGACCCCGTCATCGGTTTTAGATCCATCTGTATAGAAATGAATTGCTTCGTCTATCAAAAACGACTCATTTTCCCATGAAGACCTGGAAGGGATGGATACTTGAAAATTTTTATCAAATTTTGGATGAGGGGTGGTGTAATCGACGTTACTAGGTAGACTACTGAACGAGTTCAGTATAGTAGAGTGACCAATATCATTATTGATCCACTGCGAGGAGGCTTTAAGTCGAATGGCTGTGTTAGCGGCCGATTGTTTGCTAAAAATATCTAGCGGTATGAGATGAAAAAGAACATCAAGTGCAGCAGAAGGAGTTGAGCGGAGAGTTCCACCCATGATTAAACAGGCTGTTCGTTGGACTTTGCTGAGCTTATCGCGGTTAGTTGCTGTTTCCAGCGCAGTCCACCATACTGTCACTCCATATGTAAGTATCGGTCTAATGACTGAGATGTATAGCCAGTGTGTTATATGAGTTTGTAGACCCCATTTATTACCTACGGCTTTTTTGCAAGAGAAAAGAGCTATGTTGGCTTTGTTGACTCTCTCTTGGATATTGGGCTTCCAGCTTAATTTCTTGTCCAAAATAAGACCCAGATATTTTGCTTTGTCTGAGAATTTAAGCGGTATACCTTTGATGAGGGGAGGGTCTATGTGTGGGATTTTATATTTCCTGGTAAATAGGACAAGTTCAGTTTTGTGGGGGTTGACACCGAGTCCACATTGATCTGCCCAGTTAGTAAGCTTGTTTAGAGCATTTTGTAGGAGTTCCTTCAGAGTATTAGGATGCTTACCAGATATCGCTATCGCAACATCGTCCGCATAGGCAATCACCCTGTGCCCCTCCCCTTCAAGAATCACTAGTAGTTCATTTACGACTAGGTTCCAAAGGAGAGGAGAGAGGACGCCGCCTTGCGGCGTACCCCTACTGACAGTCCTTCGAGTAGTAAAATCGCCCAGTTTTGAATTAATAATCCTGCTTATCAGCATATGATTTATCAAATTACTGATTGACTTATCCACCTTTAGAGATGACAGCGCAGATGTGATTGCGGATGCGTCGACATTGTTAAAAGCTCCTTCTATATCCAGGAAAGCAACTAAGGTGAACTCCTTATGATGAAGGGAGTGTTCGATAGTACGAACCAGCGTATGTAGAGCGGTTTCTACAGATTTCCCTTTGTTATAAGCATGTTGAGCATTGGATAGTAAGGACTTATCAATGTTTGCCCTCAAATGGATTTCAATCAGACGTTCAAATGTTTTAAGTAGGAATGATGAAAGGCTAATAGGTCTTAGATCTTTAGGATTAACATGGCTAGGTTTGCCAGCTTTGGGGATGAAAATAACATTTACTTCTCTCCATGACAAAGGAATGTGAGCCAGAGCGATACAACCATTTAAGATGTTTACCGGAATGGGTATCAGAATATCGGAATTTTCCTGTAATTCCGCTGGAATTATTCCATCTGGCCCAGGAGATTTGTATGGATTGAAGCTGTTTATTGCCCATTTTAATTTTTCCTCTGTAATCAGACCTTGTGGAGGAGTTATGCTACTGAGTATGTTGTTAGGATCAGGATCAGTGCTATTAACGTAAGGAGAGCTGTCTGGAAAATGTACATCCAGGAGCAGATTGAGCGATTCTTCGCTTGAGTTTGTCCAGGAACCGTCATTGTTTTTTAGGCAACTTGGCATTACTGGATTTTTGGAGAGGATTTTTCTTAACCTTGATGCCTCTGAGTTGCCTTCTATATTGTTACAGAAAGTTCTCCAGGACATACGCTTGGTTTTCCTCAGTTCTTTTTTATATAACTTGAGGGAGTCTTTATATGAATCCCAATCAGAAGCTTCTCTGGAGGTTTTCGCTCTATTAAAGAGTTTCCTGCATTCTTTTCTTAGTGGATCCAGCCCCGAGTACCACCAGTGTGGTTTCTTTTTACCTCTTATTTGTATAAGAGGGCAGGCAGTTTCCAGAGATTTGTTGAGGGCTGCTGTGAGGTCATTGACTTTAATATCAAGATCCTCAGTGTTGTAGGGTATGCTGTATAACTCAGGCCTGATTGACCTTAATAGAGTTGCCCTATATAGAAGCCAATCTGTTTTCCGATGGTTACGGAAGGAAGGTTGGCTAGGAGGTTCGTCCATTATTTCGAATTGTATGTATCTATGATCAGAGAAAGAATGATCATTTGATACTTTCCAATTCGAGATAGTATGATAAATTTTATCTGAGACAAGAGTTATGTCAAGTACTTCCTGTCTGTTTTTAGTAACAAATGTGGGTTCATTTCCAACGTTACATATTGTTAGGTTAGTGTTCAAAATATAATCGAAAAGAGACTCACCTCTGTCGTTTATATTCGTGCTACCCCACACTGTATGATGGGCGTTAGCATCACTTCCAATAATGAGGTCAGTCTTCTGCCTATCTGCATCAGTGATAAGCCTCCTCAGAGTGTCTCCTGGGAGGGGGCCAAGGTGGTCATGGCCTAGATATGCCGACGCCAGCCAGAAAGTTCCTTTGGCTGTTTCCAGTCTTGCGACGGTTACATCTCGATCACTGAAATTAGGTAGTAAAAATACATTTAGGCTACTTTTAACTAGTATGCAAGATCTGGGTTCACCTTTATCTAATGCATACAGCAAGTAGTAGTTTGGAGTCCTTAGTCCCCGAACGATGGATTTCACAATCCAGGGTTCTTGGATTAGGACGATGTCTTCTCCGCTGCTGGATAGACGAAGAAGCAGGGAGGCCGAGGCCTTGATAGAGTGTTGGAGATTAATCTGAAGAAATCGCAGCATCTTTGCTACAACCCTCCCGATCAACCTCCAACACGGTGACGTTGGAGTCTTCCGATTCCGAGGTTGAGCCCAGAAGAGCGTCCTCACTCAGAAGATCTTCATTGTTGTGGTCATCGATCTCCATGTCGCTGACTGTTTTTATTGTCTCCACTGTTGCCGAAGATGACCTGGATGCCTCTTCCTCTTCCAGTGATGGGAAGGTGATAGATGCACCAGGGTCTGCAGCAGCAGTTTCGACTACGTTGGAGGAAGTGGATGCACCAGTAACATCCGCGTCCTTTTTATACACCTTCAGTGTGATGGTCTCAAACCCAAACCTAATCACACCTTTGGTCTGCGCCAGAGGAGCAAGGGACTCCTTATTTAGTACAATAATTGCACCTCTGTAGGGTCCCTTTTTCTCCTCCAGTTTCGCAACTTTCCAGTTGTGAGTAGGAAGGGATGGGTTCGATAGCCGGATCATCTGGAGTATTACATCCATGCTGGAGAGTTCGGCTGTAACCATGGCGCGAGCTCTTGGTCTGCACGGGATTTTCTCCTTAGCAACAACCTCGAGCTTAGCACCAGGCCAGACTTCCCCTAACCGGCTAACGGCCAACGATAGAAGATCACACGATCTCTGATCGTCACAAACCATGAGCTTAACATGTCCTTGATGCCAGCCTCCATCGTTTGTGATTGGAGGTGGTCCAGGGTTCTCCATCATGATACTCATGAAGCTCAACTGGAGCTTCCCCTTGACCACCTGCCAATTTTCCGCAGAGATCGTGCCATCGACGTCGTTCCCGTCAATGATCGCGACCACGATTTTGTTTTTAACCACATCACTGAAGGTCTTATTCCCTCCACAGGGATGTGATGGAGCGCTGATGTTGTGCACTTTGGGGCGTTTGGGTACTGAAATTGTGCCCTCCATAGACCTTTGACGCTTCGACGTGGAGTCTCCGCTGGCCTGGACGCTATTATTAGCTAAAAAGCTTTTAGCCCACTTGATTTTTGCATCATGCTGAGAGTTCCCCCCGGCGCCAGGTTGTTCACCAAACACCCTGAGTATTCTCTTAGCATTGCGAATGTCCTTGTAGAGTGTCCTAGAAGGTTTGGGCTTACGTCCGCTCCCCCTAGGGCCTTCTTTAGGATTTGTGGAGTTGTTAGAGGTGGAGGGACCATGCTTCACAGTCCTACCACCGCTGGAATGAGGCAAAGAAGTTCGGGGAGGTTTACTCTCCTTAGTGGTAGCAGGACCATGCTTCACAATCTTACTACCACTGAACCGCGGTGTCGAAGTTTGGAGAGGTTTACTCTCTGAAGTAGTAATAGAAGGGCCATGCTTCACAGCCCCCCTGTTACTGGAAGGAGGTATTTCTACCATTTTACTCCTGCTTTTGCTTTCGGCAATAGGACTGTGAGAATCCACAGTACTACTACTTCCAGCGCAAGCCGGAGAAACAGCAGACGGCTTTTCAGTCGCACTGCTGGCCTGTCTCAAAGACCAGGACTTTCCACCATCTTTTGTGTTTAAATTTTCCATAAAAGATCCCACGAGTAACGGAGAAAGGGTGGTCCATCTGCACAGAGATCCGTATATGCAGATAAGGCTAGTTAATCCGGAGGTCGCCTGGTATCCGGATACTCCGTTAGCGACTGAGCTAGTTTTTTGATTGGGCCCTCAGCCAGGCTGATCATCGGCACGGGTCGTATAACACCTTGAATCCAGCCCAATTGGGAAGTTGCAAGAATAGGAAGAGGAGAGAGTGGGCGGGGAATCAGACAGTAAGCACCGTTCTGAAAGAAAAGAAGGACGTTAAGGGTAATAGAGGAGCTGGTAACTTTGGATAGCTTTTCGCATTTCCAATGTGGGAGAGGGAGGGATACAAGGATGTGTAAGAGGATGATGAGCGTCCTTTGGTTTCAGGACTCTTCTGGAGATGACATCTCGAGAATCATTGACCCTACTCAGCTTCTACAACTCGACAAGTTCGACGCTCAGGTAGAAGAAACAAGAGAGACATCAGGTTGAATGAAAGAGGAGGAGTAGGTATAGTCGTACAGTAGCAGTAACAGGTAAATTTTGTGTGCGTTCTCTTGCTTGTATGCAGTAGAAAAAACAAGGAAGGAAAGGGTCTGATTATTTGTTGTGTTATTTGATTGGCCTTTAATATCTGGCGATATTAAGTTAGATACTAAATCTAAAAAGTTTAGTAATAAATAAACATAAATCCTAAGATCTAAGATCAGTGTGAAATTAATTAAGTACATATGTATATATGTAAATTTTGTATTTGACTGGATTTTTAATACGAATAAATATAGATATTTTTGATACTCTGAAGGACGATGGTGTGATCTTGTTTTTTTTTTTTTTAATTTCTTGATATCAAGGTATCTAAGGGTGGTCCTTATATTGATTTTTGAAAATTTTAATTTTTTTAATTTTTAGAGGCCAAAATTAATCTGTTTCGTTTTTAAACCGAGAAAACTATTAAGTTTTTAAATGTATTTAAACAATACGAAACGGCAAGAGGTTTTAAAGGTACCTCAATGGCAAAATGATTTGATCAAAGCAGTTTCTGTGCTTTTAAACATGTCATACCTCTGCAAAAATTAAATAGCTTTATTTTGTTGCTATTATTCTTGATGAGTCTTCTGACATTCAAATGAAATCCCAATTGTTCGTTGTTTTTCGGTATTACTTTAATTAGAAAATCCATGATGTAAGTTCTGGGCGAACAGCAGTAGATTCGCTTCAATAAGTTACAGGTCAATTGGAAAAATATAACATAAAATATAAAGTTATGGCCCAGGCCAACGATGAGGCTTCATTTATAAGTGGTCATTTGAATGGAATTCAGATAAAAGTTGAGAATGTACCTATAAGTCAAAATAAAGCGTCATGAAAAAGGGCCTGACCTTGGGCGCAGATGCATGGTCTATTTTTTTTTAATGGATCGATAGGGACATTATGAGAAAGGCTTGAAACCAAATTTGCACCACCTGACAACTTTTTTTTTACAAAAGTTATTGGTAAAATGTGTTTTGTGTCATTTTTTTTATCTTCCGCGAATATCTCGGCACCCAGTATCTCGTACCTACAGAAAAAAATAAAACATAGATATATTTATTCATAATAACATTTACTATTATGTTATATAGAACACAAGAATTGTTTAAACAAATAAAAAAGAAGTTATAGTAAGTTAAAATAATTTGTTGTTGTTTGAAAATAATTTTTTCATGATTATTAAGAAAAAAGCTCATTTAACGATGCACTTTTTATTTTTTATTTTTTAAGTCCTCGTGATTTCCTACAATTTAAACAAATTGAATTTGATAGAAAATATTGTTATAAAAGCAATAAATTGTATTATCTCGGGCTGAGATATTAATTAAAACGTGATTTTGTGATGCTTTAACACAGTCTGAAAAACGAAAACTTCTAAATAATCAATTTGATATAAATGAAACAAATTAAGCATGAAGATATTAAAAAGGTTGGCATCAATCGAATAACTGAAATATTTCGATTAACTGAACGGGAACAAATTTATTTAATAACGCCACAAAACAAATTTTCCTGAAGAAGTAAATAAAAATCTAATTACAAGCTGACCAAATATATTTGAATTTACTCAATTAAAGAATAAATTGAATGTTTTTTTCATGAAAACACAGACGCTATATAGCCAAAAGGTACAACATCAGCTGAGACTTTAAAAGCGATAACTCCATTTAATATCTTACTCTGGATGAAGGCAAACGTCGCCGACAGTTTTTTAGCAGGTGTACAAGCTTATAAAACTCCAGCTTGAACGGCGTGTAAGGAATGCTTCTTTTATGCATTGAAGAGGATAAAATCGTACTTTCGAAGTACTTATGGTTACAAGAAATTGAGCTATTCGGCTCTTATGTCTATCGAAAAGGTTATTTTAAAAGAATTAAAAGCAAGTGACGAAATTTATAATCAAGTCATCGAAAGTTTTGCCACCGTTGAACGACGAACCAAATTAATGCATCGATACATTTTTAAACATTTTATCTTATGTTATTAATTTATAAAGTATTGCTTGTGTTTTGTTTTCCTTATTAATAAAATTAAAAAAAAAAACTACAATTTCTTCCACACACCATGGCGCTAACCCAATACTAAAGATCAGGAATCGCCACTGGCTTAAATATCTAATAACATAAAGAACATTGAAAAGTGTGAGTAACCGTTTCATCACATTTCTCGCCGTCAATGTCAAACAGAACCAAAATCAAAAACATCATTATACTAACAAAATAAAAGTACCACCTATATTTCCTTTTCAAATCAACACACACTCCAAGTATGGTGTTAGTTTGATTTCCGCTTTAGCCACACGCAACAAAGAGCCATGTTACAATAAGTGGTAGACCGTTGACGGTTAAAATGGGTAGGGATACAATTATATGTCGAGTTAAATTGTCATTAACAACTGTTGTTGTTCTTTGTCCTCGAAAATCCAACGGTAACACGATTGTAAACTATAACATGTTGCTTATTTCTTCTTTTTTTTTTGCGTTCGTTCGTTCGTGCTGCTGCTAATGCTTAACGGCTTACGAATATTATAATGGCGAACAATGAAAAATGATGGCGACACTAATGGCGAACTTATAAGGCAATTACTTTGACAAATGTCCTGTTGAATCCTTAATAATTGAAGGTATTTTTGCTTATGTGTGGCTAATGGATATGACAAGGAATTTGAGATAGTGAAGATGATATTCATCTTTTCACTTAAAAGAAGTTTTCCAAAAGGAGGCAATGATTAGAGGAAGTGTCATATAAGCTTTTTTTTGTTATGTGTCATTAGATGACATTTGGATTGACATTAGGATTTTCGTATGTTACTGACGATTTATTAAATGGTTTTTAGTCATATGTACATCGAAGCAAATTTGACATCAGTTGCTAAATATGAGGAACACAGAAAAAAGACATACCCAATTTAATAAACAAATGTCAAAAGTTTGTATTTGCTTTAATCCTTGCATGAACTGTCATTCTTTAGGTGTGCTCAGAAGCAGTTTATTGAAAATAAAAAACAACTAAACAGTAGGTGTTCTAAGTAAAACGTCGATTTTGTAAATTTTAATCGTTTTACTATCTTACTTAGGCTAGGCGCGCACATTCAATTTTTAGTTGTTTGGTTGCTTATAGAAAACAGATGAACTATTTGGTTGAATGTCCGTGCAGGTGCATATACTTAATTATAAATATGTTACGCAAAATAGCGAACTCATTTTAGGCAATCGTTTAGTTTGTGTGAAAACACAAACTTTTTAGTTGCTCGAGCCAAGCAGTTGCGCAACTAAAAATTTAATGTGCGCGCCTAGCCTTATACTATCTTTATCATTTTATTAAAGTTAAAATTCATCAAATACCTATTTATAATCTTTCTTAGTCTCATACTGATTTCATATAGCACTTTGATTTTTTCAAATATCAAGAAAGTGTGCGTTTGGTTAGTTTTTTGTAGAACTGTCAGTTTTTGGGTGTTGAATAAGTACGATGTTAAAGCTTTTTTAGTATAAAACTAAGTTAAAATGACGATTTTGCAAATTTTAATCGCATCATCATACTTTCTGTACCCTTTTATTATAGTTAAAATCGTGGAATACATATTTTATTTGTTTGGTATCGTACTAACTTTATATGACTCCTTGACATTTACAAAAGTCAAAACAGGTCTGTTTACTTATTTTTTTGCATGAACTGTCACTACTTTAGGTGTGTTCAGAGCTATTTATAGCCTTAGAACGATACTAATGCTGCTGTTAAGAAATTTTTAAAATTGGGAAAGAGTAATCTACTTAAAAGTTAGCAAAACTGTTAAGTAGTATAATACTAAGCTGTTTAAAATTTTCCGCCAAACTGCTTAAAATTTAAAATGACTAAACTGCTTTAGAAATTACAAATTGTGAAGTAGTATGATACTTAAACTGTGCTACATATTTAAAATGTTGCCCCATTTCTTTTAAATGATCAATAACAAACCAATGAGTTGATTTCTTTAAAAAAAAAATTCTTCAAATAGGAAAGTCTAACAGCAATCCATATGGGCTGTATGAGTATATTACTTATACTTATATGCAAGTTTCGATATAAAATTTGATTTGGATTGGCCAGAAAATTAGCGCATTCAAATCCTATACAAACTACGAGTAGAATAGGCGTTTTTAATTCAGAATAGAGCTCTTAACAAAGCCCGAGCATGTCGAGCATTTTCTGAACATCTTCTTACTAAGCGTGTTCTGAGCGCTCTGAGTTGTTTTACTGGTGTTAATCACTTAACTCTGTCTGCTCAATTATTTTATTCTGAACACATAGAACGCACTCTGAACACGCTCAGAACGTGCTTAGAACGAAAAAAAAACACATATTTGAAGCTCTTAACACTTTGAACCCCAAATGAAACACAGTTTATTTTTTGACAGCTCAGGTTCTGCTCTGAACTTGAAAAAAGAAAAAGGTATAATAGGTACATATATCCCCGATGAGCTGTCAATGCAAGGGTAAGAAAATGCACAAAGTGATTTGCCCAGATAAAAGAACCATTAGGCGTGATTCTTTTTAAGCTCAGAACAGAGAACTGTCAACAGAGCTGTCAAAAAAAGATCTATGTTTCTTTTTAAGCTTAGACACATAAGAGCGCTCAGGTTGTGTTTCTTTTTTCAATAAGAACTAGCTCGGAGCGCGCTCTAGGAGCTAAAAATAAAATTCACGAGCAGATGAACTTAAAAGCTTAGCGCGGCTAACTTCCCTTTATTTTCGTTTTATATGACAGAGACAGACGGCGAAAAAAAACAAAAACAAATAAAAATGGAGTTCGACGTGTTTGTCAGTTCAGGGCTCCAGTGTTTTTCATAAATAAATCGGAGATCTCTGATCAAACTCTGCTCAGAGCGCACTCGGCATGCTCAAGTTCTGCTCAGTGCTCTGCTCAGAGTTAAAAAAAAAGAAAAACGTCGAAAAATTCCTTATTCGTTGACAGGATTACATCTTTTGATTTAGCTAATTCAATGTTATTTTAGAGGTTTCCAGATACCTACCAATAAAATTTTTTTGTAATTTTGCAACCGTTCATAACAAAAATAATCTCTAAATAGCAGGAACTGTTAGTATCGCATACGCTTTAAATTTTATTGAAACTTTTTAGGATCCTAGTAGAAGATTGTGAAGCAAACCTAAAAGCTAAAAACCCCACCACTGATAGGGGCGTTGAGATACTTAGACTTAGATATCCGGATTGACTTGTCTTATTGCATTGATCTTGTTACTTGTTAAAACATAGCTGATGCAACCAAAATCCAAGGTTGTAGTCTGCCCATAGATACGAGTATGTACGAGTATAAGCACTAAGATATTGTCTAATGTCTTATTCTGTTAGGCTCGTTAGACTTCTGACAACTTATTCAGCTAGTAATACCATTCTAGTGTTGCTAGTCAATGTAAACTTGCGCTTCTAAGTTTTGGAAAGTCAAGTCTCCAATGTCATACCGCCCTTTAAAAATATTTAAATTGAAACCCATAACAAGATATCATGGATTTTTGTTTGTCATAAAATGGATCCCCATTGTCTTACCTCAAAAACACAGTTTTAAAAATATGTATATTATAACTGAGCTATATATATTTTAACATCAACATACAAAAGAATATGTAGTTCAAATTCCAAAGTCGCAATAAAAATAGTTGAGAATTCAAATTTGGAAGTTTATTGGAAACAAACATAAAAAGTACGAATATTTAAAATAGAAGTCCTTTTCTAACTTTGTACCTAGACTTAGTGCATAGAGTGACCAGAGTGCTTTTAATTTATAAATGTTTTATATTTTATTATGAAATTATTTTCTCACGGCCGTAGTTTCTTATCGGTAAGGAAATCGATAGAACCAAAAATTTTTATTTGTTCTCTATTAAGGCCACTATTGGTTTCGCAGTAAAAAGTGGAATATTTACATACATATATCTTGCTGAACTTAGCTAAGATATTATTTCAAGAATGATTTTGTTGGATAAACTATGTCTACTCGTATTTGTTCTGTTTGTGTTTCTGAATATAACGTTATAGAATTGATTCTTCAGCTTTAATTTGAATTGCTTCGAGCGGGGCCATATTTGTTTTCCCTTTTGTCTTCATTACCAAATTTTGGCATTTTCATTCATTTTCATTCTTGATTTATTTATTAAATAATTTCCAATTAAATAATTACCCAATTTTGAAATGTAAACTTTTTTAGTAAATTATAAAGGCTTTTTCATTAGGCCTTTCTGAACTTTGATAGGTGATTTAGGCCATATCGTTGAAGCAACATCTTTCAAATTGAAGAGTTATGGCGTTCAACTACTTGTGAAAACGATTAAACTGATTTATAAAAGTGAATCTTTTCTTCGAGCAACATTTCACGAGCTTCGATTATTTTACGGTCGCCATTAGTGTACTTCTGAGAGAGAAAAGTCGTCTCTTCCAGTTCAGTGAATAATTCGCCAACATCCGCACGTCAAAGTAACGAGAAATCTGCCACAAATATCGCCGCTGTCCGTGAGAGTGCAGGAGAATCCGATAGACAACGAAGTGTGTTTGCTAACTGGACTTTCGAGTAGTTGGAAGTTGACCTCAATTTCACCCATTTCTGGATGAATGGGTTCGTCAACAAGCTAAATTGTCGAACTTAAGACGACACAAACCACATCCATCAAATTCAATGTTTGGCGTCGATTTTGGGCTGGTGGCATAGATCCATATTTCTTTGAGAATGACGTTGGCAAGGCCATCACCATCAACGGCGAGTACTATTTGTCCATGAAA
Organism: Chrysotoxum bicinctum; assembly: GCA_911387755.1. Taxonomy (NCBI): domain Eukaryota; kingdom Metazoa; phylum Arthropoda; class Insecta; order Diptera; family Syrphidae; genus Chrysotoxum; species Chrysotoxum bicinctum. Next base: position 199,448,742 of record OU426987.1, on the reverse strand, counting down.
GTCCTCCCCGACGGATTTTACCTTGTCGTGGTGGGGAGGCTTAAGTCTTTTCCTCCGGCAATCCAGCTGGAGATTTAGGCAACTAAGAAAACCCAAAATTATGTGACCAGAGGAGTCACGGTCAAACATGAAGAAAAGCAATTGAGAGGGGCATTCTCTTTTGCTATGATGTATTGGCCTATCAATCTATGGAATTGATTAAGATGATGGTAAAGTAAGATTGCTTAAGACTATTGTTGCTAGTTCTGTGCGAATAAAGACCAATCGAAAAATTAAGGGTACTAGTTGTAGCTCAAGCTGTATCCGAAAAAAATCTAGTGCTATACCGCGCCCCATAGCAAGGGGTGTGCACATGCTGCAACATGTCATAGCATTGCTACTGATATAGCTTCGGCTATTACAGAGCTCATGGTCAGCGCTCAATCTGACTCCGATGTGGGTAGGCCCGCCGTGGAATTAAGTCGTAAAGACAGGTGTTTACGTAAAACACATTTAGGTTCTGTCCAGTAAAGTCATCCAAATTAAATGATATGGACAACAACGAAATTTCATTTCAACAGAACAGTACTTTGTGCCACAATGGCCATGTTGCACTAGTGATCTCTGAACAATGTTATCTCACGCGGAGGTGATGTAAATTTGCCCACCGAGATCGTGCGATTTGAAACCGTTCAACTTCTTCTTGTGATTATACCAATAAACAGTCACTGTCCTGAAAGAAAAAAAAAAATAGTTCTGGAAAATTTTGACGTTTTGGATGCGCGCCACAAAACAAAGCCGTTATGGAAATTTGAATCATGATGAATCATGAATCACAAGCTCCGAAATATGGCAGTTTCTTGGTAAGACGAAAAGTAACGAAGCACCAGGATATGACAGAATACCATACGAGTTCATTACAATTTCTCCAGATTCAGCTATTGAAATTTTAACAAAAATCTTTAATCGTTTGCTTGCATCGGTAAAAGTGGAACCAAGTTTTAAAATATTACTGATTTTTTCTATCCACAAACGAGGAGACCGTAGTTTGGTGGAGAACTACAGATCTTTATGAAGATACAGAGTCAGTTGTGTGGGATAGAGAGAAACTCTCGGAGTGGTTTAGAACTGAAATTGGCGTAAAGCAAGGATGTCTCCTAAACCCACTTTTTTTCCCTATACATCAACGACTTACATGAGTTTATTGGAGACGATGTTGTGTTAATGACTGATAGCGCATCGGTGTTTCAAGAAATGATTGACAAAATTGCAGAGTACTATACACCCCGGAATCTTATAATCAACCTTGAAAACCTTAAGATTGTTGTTTTTAGAAAACGAAGTGGGATGTTGAGCACACAAGAACTATGAAAGCTAAACAACGAAAATATAGAAATTGTCAAGAAGTAAAAATACCATGGGGTTTGGCGGACTCTTAGTCTATGTTTTGTTATGCCCTGCAATTAGGTCGCGAGGCATAAGCGAGGAACATATTAAAGAAAGAACGAAGCTGGCTAAACCAAATCTCAATTCAATATGGAAAAACTTCATCACAAGCAAGGAAGTTAAATGCGGCTCAAAGATGAAACTTTAACATAAAGGCTATCTTAGCATATGGGGCACAAATCTGGGGTCACACAAAATATGAAGAATTTGAAAAGATACAGAGATAGTTGTTAAAATATGTTCTAGGGTTGCCAAGAGTAGCTCCAAACTATGTGCTGACGTTGGAATGTCAAATGAAGCCTACGAGGACAATAGACTACCTTAGGTGTTGCCAAGGGTTGTACGAGAAAAAAATATATTGGGCTGAAGCATGGGAAAATGGTTTAAACCGCCGATTTTGGTGGACTAATCTAGATGAACTGGTGTCACACAGGAACCTTTTTACCAACTTTGTGGAAAATACTGTTGAGAATATTATTGCGGAAGACCATCAAGAGGCACTTTATAGGCTGAGTCTAACAAGATCAAATGGTATCTATCATATGCTTAGTTACAATGTTGCCAGGAACTTGTAACCAATATTAATAATAAATCATTGGTTCAACCACGATTCCGCAGCCGCCGCCGCAGCAACGGCCGACGACACCATACCACGCAGCAGCTACCGACCGACCGACGACAGCATACGACGCTGCAGCTACCAATGACACCAGTCACTTCGGCAAGATAACAGATTTTATACCTTGCCTTAATATAGTATACAGTCACTATAAGATCTTGATGTCACAGCCTGTTGAACACATTGGGTGATTTGAATTCGACCAGTATACAGTTCACACACAGTTTATACAAAAAATATAACAAGAGGACCTCCTTTTGGGAAGGAAAGTCACTTGTTTGCTACGGTCGAAGGTGATGAGCTTGATTTTAGTTTACAAGTCAACTGAAATTGTCCAGCTATTTCATTCCATTAGTTTGGTTCGAAGAATAAACGTCCTAATTGCCACCAGGGTACTTGTTGATCTGTCGGTGTTTATACATTGGCTGCGCCTACCAGAGGCCTAAAACCTGTTGATCTAGTGCCTACTAGAGGCCTAAAACCTGTTGATCTAGTGCCTACCAGAGGCCTTAAACCTGTTGATCTTGTAAGCGCCAAGAGCGTAGTCCGTATTTATAAAAGAGTAACCCGATACCGCATGCCAGTTAAAGAAGAAACCAGATGCCAGAATAGAACTTTCTAAAGGAAACCAGCAGGACCACAATACAAGGAGAATAACCGATGTTTACTAGAAACACCAGGCAGGGTGTAATTAATTGAAGTCAAGAATATTTTAGTTGTTATATGAATTTAAGATTTGTTTTCAATAAAGATTTTGTATAAGGTTTTAAAGAACTTCCTACTGAAGTTTCGTGTTTTTCTTCAGAGCGAGCCTGGAAATCCGGCGAGCAAAACCTCGGCTGGAAAACAAAAAGCACATCACAAACTACGAGTATATCGGTGAAAATTTCGAAACCTTAACGATTAGATGGATCCTTAAAGCAAGAGTGGGCCTCATAAGGCTTAATGAAACGTCAAGAGCAGGACTTGAAGATATGAACTGTTCACTCTGCAATTTAAATGAAGTTGAAACGTTTACAAACATACGCCAGCCGTTCGAACTACAATTTTCAACTTTTCAGAAAAGTTATTGCCAACTCAAGAATAAAATAACAATTTAGCATTGCAAGTTAGTTGAATATTGTCATTCGATTTTTTTGCAAACTCACTGTCACAGCATAGCTAGATCTGACAATCCTCTGTTCTAAGGTTTAGTTTAAGATGTAGATTCTGACAGATGTTATGTCGAAACCCATTTTTTTAATTTCCAGTTGTCAAAAAAAAACTAAACTAAATCTGCAATTCAAAAAACAATTTTGACAAAAATTTTATAGAGCATTTGCAATGGTCTAATCTAGTAATTGATTTAAACCTCGTTATATTCCATAGCACAAAACTTAGACTTTAACAATGTAAATTAAAAAATTAAAAAAAAAACTACTTAATATGGTCACACTGACAACGACCTGAGTTGTTGGCCCACATTTTGTGTGTAAAGGTAATATACAGCTCTCGCAGCTGTGAACTAGTTTTGGCCATTATTCTTTCCAACACAACACACAAAACACTAAGCAGCACTATTCTTTGGTTTCACTCTCTCAGGTCCTTATCATGCGAATTGTATACATTTTTATAGTCAGGACCAAGGATGCTCCTTAAGTCCTGCAATCAATCAGTCATTTTGTGTATAATTCGCAAATGGTATGGTTTAAGGTTAAGTTCCCTCTGTTGGATCTGCATGATGGTGGACAATTAGTAAAGAGAAATATTCTGGGGATTTGGATGCCTTGCGGTCAGGTAATGAAATTAATTTAAAACAATAGATTACCACAAATGTGTAGGGTTCTGTTATGGGGTTTTTAGTTTTAAGGATGAATGGCTATTGGGAACAGACTCAACCAGACTGGACTTTGTTTAGACATGGAATTTTTTTGGTAATTAAATTATTGCTATGAGCTAAAGGCACAAATGACATGTGTCCCTATTTAGTTGGGCAAGAATTCAAGTCGGCGTACCAGATGGTGGTTGCATTTTGGTAATTAAACTAAGGCTACTTAGAACCCAAAAAGTCACCCAAATACTATTAGAGTCAGCTTGTGTTTTTGTAAAAATAAAAAAAAAATACATGGTCAAGTGTAGAAGGAAAGTTTGAATTAATCATCCTTTTTAATGTTAAAGTCCTACTAGACATGTTCATTGCTAAGATAAACTTGCACCACAAGATATACGATATGTCTAGCATACTTCCAACAACACTTTAAATTTTGAAAGGCCAGGCCATGGCGAGTTAGAATTTAGTAACTTTGTTATACCTAATCATAATGTTTAATTTAATTTTCAATATTTTTTCAGTTTCTAGAAGTGTATAGAACTTTCCAAAGCTGAACTTATATCCTTTTTACACTAAACCCAAAACGTGATTTTTAAGGAAATATTAGTTTTGTAGAAAAAAAGATTTCTCATAAATTTTTTTTGCAAGACATAAGTTTTCGTAAACTACAATTTTATATGAAATCTCTCAAAAACTAGTGAAAATTCAGAAACGAACTAAACAAACATGCCTTTTGATTCAAAACGTAGCAAAATGTTGAAGAAACTGACGATATGCTTTCAAAAGAAATAAAACCATCAAAAAATATTTTTCTCATAAAATAAATAATATTGTGAGCGACCGATTTATTGAAAAAATTTGACAGCTCGTGTCAAAAAAAAAATTGAAATTTCAAGCGAAAAAATGTAAATGTTCGGTACCAATTCGAGAAGAAATGTGCTTCCAATCTAGTTCTCAACTACAGGTAGATATAATTTCTCAATAAAGCAGCAAATTACTGGAAGAAGTAATCTTCCGAAGACTGAAGAAAATCAACAGCGAAAATTCCATCATCCACCAGAAAAAGAATCAGCCTTGCATCTACTGCTAAAATCCTAACACGATATCACCACTCCCCTTAACAGTCATCGTGTCACCGTCGATTGCTTTCGGGATGTCGAGAAAGCATTCGACAGCTTGTAGATAGACGGCCTAATCCACAAACTTCATCTTATACAAGTACATCCGCCTTTAATAAAAGTTCCCTTTTCTTTTCTATCTTTCAGGAAATTGTTCGACCAAATATAGATAATATGAAGACCATCAGAGTTGAAGTCGCCCGAGGCTCAAACTAGACCTCTTCCTCATTCCTCTACAACTTGATGACATCCGACCAATCTTCTTCAATTAGATGCGAGATCCTTCTGTATGCTGCTGACTCACTCACCTATGACACATCAATGTCAACACTAATCATTGTCGAAAAGTAGAAATCCACATCAACAGACTTCTAATTCTACCAGAAATGGGCATCCGGATCAACACTTCTAAATCGGAACTTATCTACTTCAGCAGACCTTCAACTGGTAGAAGCATTTGCACCACACCCATTTGCAGAAACCTAGTCTTGAGACTCTCTGATGGATGCACCATACCTGCCAAATAAAACGTCAAGTTCCTGGGATTCGACTTCAACTTGCTCAGATTTAATCTGCTATTAAGAAATGTGCTGAAAAAGCCCAGCTGGGACTTCAGCCGTTTGCACCCATTGCTGAAAAGAAGATCAGGTCTAAGCCAACCGACAAAGACACTAATCTACAAGCAGCATCTCCGACCAGTGATCAGCTATTCCTTCCAATTGTGGTTTTCAATCTCGAAGACAGCTATGAAGGAACTTCAATTATTCGAAAAGAAGATACTAGGGATCTTCATAATTAGATAGGCCTTTTATAGTTATTTATAAATGTGAAAGTCTTGCATGCTCTAGTGGGAACAATAGTGCATCGAGTATGCAGTTCTTTCATCCCTGCCCACAACCTACAGCAAAATCACCACTGACAACCGGGAATTACCACCCAGAAGACGATAAAGTCAACCGAATTTTTAATTTTTTTCTGACGTATAAGCCCAACTATGAGTCAACAAATGTAAATTATCATAGTATCCTATTAGTTGTTAGCCAAATTGTAAATAATATGTTCAATATAATGAAATTGAACTGAATTGAATTGAATTGAAAATGTTCGGTGTAATCCTTTTTTAGTTTTTCAGAACTTTGCAAAAAAATCGGTCGAGCCGTTTAGGCTGTAGTCAAACAGACAGACAGAGTTGCGACGACCACTTTTTTCGTATTCTCTATCATCGCAGTGTCAACTTTGATCAAAATCTCGAGTTCGATTTTTTTTACGAATGCATAACTTGCCCTATAAGTCGCAATTAAAAATGTATATGGACTGACGAGCCTCCAATAAAATAGGACGGATACGGCAATATGCATAATCTGCACAGTTGGCAAACGGAAAATTTGAATTTGGTACGATAATGTAAATCTCGACAAAATATACATACATACACATGTACATATATCCCAGCAACATTAAATAGTACTATTTTGTATGAATCTGTTAGAAGACGATTTTAAAATTCAACATAGAGCCTAAGCCGCTGAAGATTTTTTTTAAAAACTAGGTACGAGTACTTAAGTCTTCAGTGATTCTTCAGAAAAGAAATTTGATTTTTTTTGTTCGCCTCAAAACTGAAGGCACCTGCCATACAGTTCTACTATTTTCATGGAAACAAATTTTTAGAACATAAAATGCACGACAGGATGACATGTACATACTTACTCCTATGTACATACAAGTCCGTTGGAATTTAAAAAAGGTATTTACATATGTATATACTTACGTATTTATGAAATTAAAAAAAAGAAGAAATTATAAAATTCGTCGTTTAATAGAAGGCCGTCAGATTTCTAGAAAATATGAATTAATGCAAACGGAATTAAAAAAAAAAATGTCGTTGAACCGTTTTGAGGGCTATCGTGAACAAAATTTCCCTCGGAATTCTCCCCATCTTCCTTTTGAAATGAGAGCCAAAGGCCCTATGAAACTTAATTCCCAATATCAATAAATTCCAAGGAAAACTATCGACATTATTCAAGTTTACAATTTTGAAGGTTATGAAAAATTCCGAGGGAAATTTTATTCACGATAGCTCCCATTTTCGACTTTCTCATTTACGCATCTACCGATCAAAATCGATTAAAATTTGTATACATAAACCCGTTTGAATTTGAAACAATATTATTTTTACTATCTGCTATTTTTGTCTACAATTTTAAAATTCCAATGTGTACATATGGAGGAAAGATGTGCGATCCAATCGTGATTTTCTTTACAAAATTAAATTGCCATAGCTACCAATTTTTGTTTAATGTTAAAGAAATTTACTTATATTATAATACTCCGACAACACACAGTCCCTTTTTGGTCAGAAAACACTCGAAGGAAGGTATGTATGTCGAGATTTTTTCTAAGTACAACCACTTGACTCAGCTCGTTTCACGAACCTTCTCGAATTCCTGAAGTTGCAAGTCAATCCGCAAACAATCTAGACTTGTTTCTTACATCTCACACTGACCAATACAATAGTGTATTATCAACTCAGACCATTTTGTGTTGATAATTGAAAATGTCTAATGTTAACAGAACCTAGTTGGAGAAATAGGGCTGGAAGCCTTAGTTTTGATATGCCCTCTATTCCTAAATATTTATTTGTAAGTTAAAATTATACGTTAATAAATAATACTAATAGTTGGAGAAATAATTTCTTAAAGAATAGTTTGGCAATACGAGAAAGCCAACGATTTCTTTAGGATTTTTAACCTATCGCTATGCTTTTTCTATAATGACGTAGACTCCAGTGTAAATACGAGTATGATTACTATTTTAATTCTTTTCGGAACGACAAATTTTATCCCCAATAGAGATCAGTACGATAAAGAATTCAAGGTTTGATTCGAGTTGTAAAGAGGTTATTACGGCTTGAGAAGTAAGTTATAAGGCCAACCCTACTGAGGAAAACCTGAATAAGGTCAAAGAATTTAGAAAGGCCTGTAATGGTCATATTCGCTGAACCAAACCAAATTTTTGCATGACCAACAATAAAGGCAAAAAATACTACAATATCCCAAAAGTAGTAAAATTGTTTGGGCAATTTTCATATAACATTCCTTCATTTCATTGACAAACTCATTTTATGTTTTCACTTCGTATAGAAATTATGTCCTGTTAAGCCAAGATGTAATTTTTCTACCATTTACTGTCTGTTGAAGTTCATACATAATGCTGTTTGGTTGTTTGCAGGCCAAAATTAACATTAAAAGAATTAAACATTGAAGATAGTAAGTATTTTGATTAATTTTTTTTAAATTAGTTAGGGCAGTCAGAGACTTTTCATGCTTGTGGGACTACTCAATTATGTCTTCTGCTCAAAAATTAATTGACCCAAAACCTGTGCTTCCTTTTGTATTCTTCCCGTTTTGCCTCTTCCAGTTTTTCCATTGCTGACTTACCTGGTGAGATTATAGCGAGGAATGAATAATCACGACATAATTTTCCCACAGAGTTAAAGAAATATAAACTTCAGATATAGTGTCTGATATAATGTCAGAAATAAATATTGCTAATGGAGGTGCGGCGTAAGACTATGATAATTTGCCAAAACTTAACTAACATCAAAACAACCTAGAACTTTCAAATTCGCTGTCACAAAAATCAGTGTTGATAATTTAAAGTTATCTACCTCTACAAAACTACCCTTTGACATAATTTTGTCAAAAAAATTGAAAAATATGTTTGGTAAATATGTTTTAACCCCATAATTAAACATGCAGGAATTTTTGCATATCACCATATTTTCGCAAAGAACTGTAAACTATAAGGCATGTGCACACAATTCAGAATACATACCCTTACGTTTTATTGAATTTATCTGACTGCCATCTATCTACGAAATGTTGCAAGGGTTTCGAGCCTCGTGAGACGGTTCTCGGAAAATCAGCTGAGTTTGACATTTCATTAGTATAGTTGGCTTGGCTAATACATGTGTGCAATTGATTCGTTTACGAATTTCGCCGATTTTTGTATAGAATTTTAATTCAAAAAATGTCATTAATTCTAAGAAAAATCTCTCCCTCATTGACATTAACAGTAGGATTCACAAAAAATGGATTAATATCGAAATATTTTATTCAAAAAATGTATCTATTCTCCACAGCAAAGATTCTTGTGCTCCAAGGGCATACCAAAAAATGTTTTAGAAGATAATCATACCGCGAATCAACAAAAAGAAAATGGTGTTATCTTCGACAAGAAACCATTCAAAATTACTCTAGAAAAAGGTAAGTACTCAATCCTTTGCAATCAATAAACAAAATTCGAACTTTTCATCGAACACCAAATAAAGTTATAATTCGGCTGCCAGAGTTTACATAATTTATTTCGATTATTTTTATCTCCTGTTCTCTCTCCTCTCTCCAGATAAGGTCTATGGATGGTGTTTGTGTGGAAGATCCAAAAGTCAACCACTTTGCGATGGAACACATAAGAATATTTATTTGAAGATTAAACTTAGGTAACGGGAGTTTTGAAATAAGATATAGAAATTAATGTACTGGAACTCTTCCTCCTTTTTTTTCTTTAGACCAATACGCTTTAAAGTAGAAAAATCAGGAGATTATTGGCTCTGCAACTGTAAGCAAACTAAACACAGGCCGTTCTGCGATGGAACTCACAAGCAACCCCACATTCAGTCTGCAGTTAAATAAATGACCTCCAGATCGTTGACTCAATATAGTAAAGTTTTGTCTTTTTGAAAGTAAATGCCAGAAAGAATCGAAAAACAAAATGGTCATTTTAATTATTACTGGTGCATGCAAAAAAAAACTAGTATCTCAATAGAGATGAACTTATATGAAATTTTAAACTATACTCTCTCCAACGGAGATGGCCAGTATAGGGCTTATGGGAATTTTTTTTTTCATTCCTACCGATTTCATAAGAGACTACACGCCAAAAAAATTACGACAGAAAACGTCGCCAAAAACGCTGCTTATGTTTGCTTCGACGTTGCAAGGTATGAGTTATCCCTTCTGATCTGGCTGTAATCGTCCAAAGCTCAAGTACAATTCCCGTATTTGTGCAGGTGCTCCAAAAACTCTCTTGATTCTCTTGGATAAAATCCAAAAATGAGCTTTCAAAATGATAGGTGATAAAAATATAACGGAAACATTTGTATCTCTCGAGCAATATTTCTTGTTTTTCATTATTTTACCGTTATTTTTATAAACAGAGTTCTAGTGAAATAGCCAGTTGCCTTCCTCCCCTTAAACGATTTAATGGTAATACTGGCGCTTCAGGGAGTGCCCATCAGTTTCCTCTTGAGCCTAACTTCGGGCCTACTGTTAACTTCAGAGATTCTTTCTTTAGCCGCACAACACGAATGTGGAATGCTCTACCCGACTAAATTTCTCTTCCATTATAATATTCAGACATTCAAAACCAATGTGCATCGCTTTCTCTTTTTAAATGCTCTCCAACTTTCCTTATACGCTCGCACTGTGCTCAAACTTTTTAAGGGTAGTCATACTCCCGTTAGTGCGTGCAAAATCACAAAAAAAGAAAAACAGTGCGAGAAGTTAGGAAATGAGGAGGGGATTTAGAAGGATGTGCCGATGCACATTTTTTTATATAGTATACTATTCCACATTCGATTATTACGGCTGAAGAAAGAGTCTGCATCTTTTAGTACGCCTGATATTAGGGTAAACTAATGAGCATTCTTAGCTAGACGAGTATTGCGGTGAAATTGTTTCAAGGGAGGAATGCAGCTGACTATATCATTAGAGCACTGTATATAGAAGAAGCGATAACACAGAGTAAGACAAGAGACATTACGACGGTATTCGAGAGAAACAAAAGTTTCCGTAATAGAACTGTCTCCAGTTAGTCTAAGGGCCGAAATATGGGAGTGATACTCAAGCTTAGGCCGAATGTATGTACTTTATAAATTGTAGCCAAATCAGAAGGGGAAAGAAACTGCTTACATCTCCGAGGAAGCCTAAGCATTTGGCCGCATTTTTCGAAACTTCAAATATGTGATCATGTCACAAAAAATGGTCAGTATTACACATACCGAGGAAGGAAACCTTTTCGGTTTCCTCGATAAAAGTGCAATCCATGGATGATGGCAGGGGTGGAATATTTCGCTTGACTGCCAGAATACTGCTTTGTGTTTTCGAAGCATCAAATTCAAGATCGGAATTTAATAAGCTTATCACACGCTGCCTTTGCAGAGCCACTTCTGAAGAAGAAGGATGAGGATCTGGAAACGAATATGAAAATCTTAGGGTACTATCTTCAGCAAAACAATATAATGGATTAGGAGATACTGAGGTTGAAGTCGAAACAGTTAATGTTACGATTAATCCTCCCTAGCACGCGAGTAATAGATTCGGAGGTACGGTGGGTAGACAGATTGAAGAGACGAGGATTTCTTATATTACGGGAATTAGTGTTGAAAGAGATGGAATTGTAGAGTTGTGCGGTCAACAGACCCTAAAAGTAGTCGATGAATGAATAGAATTTCGCTTATTTCTCTTCGTTATTCTAGCGTATTCAAATGAATTAACAGAAGTCGGTCTCGATACGGAGGTAAAATAAAAGGGTTATTGCATGGCAGACCACGAAGTGCGAACCGTAGGAAACGACGTTGAATTCTCTCGATTCAGGAATTTGTTGATAAGGTGACCATACTTGACAGGCATATTCAAAAAGGGGTGAACAAAGTTAATGTATAAAGATCGAGTCACGTAAGGGGGGGGGGAGAGAATTCTTTGGACCAATGTTTCACAAAGCTTTAAGTAAAGTAGAGTAGCTTGAGAAAGTAGAGTTTTCTATCGCATTAAAAAACAAGGTCGCCAATTGACTCAGCAGTGGATATGGGTTGATAATGGAGAAGGTATCGACGGGGAGTATATTGGATGCGTTTTCGTGAAAAAGGGATTGAATGAAATTTGAAAATATTTAGCTCTGAGCAATTTTTTCAGGCACCAGACAGAGAAACTGATGAGATCAAGTTATAGAAGAGCGACATCATGTGTTGAAGAAATGGTCTTGAAAAACTTTGTATGGTGGGTGTAGAGTGAAATATGGGAATGTTCATGTTCAATGCCCATTTTATATCGTTAATAGTAAGAATCAAGAGCAGAGGCCCTAAGTGGCTGCCTTGTGGGACCTCGGAGGATGCTAAGAAGTCATCAGAGAAGAAAGATCTGAATAGAACCTGGTAGTAACGGGTTTTCAGGTAATAAGAAATTCATCTTAAAAAGATAGGTTTAAGCCCAAGAATAAACAGTTTGAATAGAATAAGCTTATGTTAGACTTTGTCAAAGGCCTAACTAAATTCGGTTGAGAGGCTTAAGGATACGAATTTAACAATGTTAGTCGTTGTGGACCTATCTTCGACAAAGCCGTGTTGTCTAGGGAAAATGAGCGACTTACAACGAAAACTTAAAATATCATACAAAATACTTTCAAAGATTTTGGGAATATGTAAAAGTTTAGCGATTGGACGATAGTTTGTAATTTCATACTTTGGGCTTTTTTATGTATTGGGATTATGTAAGAGGTCTTCCCTAACTGAGGGAATACTCCTTGAGATAGAGATAAACCGAAGATTTTTGAAAGGAGAAAAAAAAAAGAGTGTTGAAAAGCATTTTTTGAGAAATATGGCGGGGATATCATCTGGGTTGGGAATATACTCATCATTGAGTTGATTCAGCTTATTTGCGATGAGGAATGTGTCAATGGTATGAGGTAGAAATGGTCCGAAATAATTACAATCAGGTATAAAGGAGTCGTCGGTAAGTGATTTAAAAAAAAAAACTAGCGAAAAAGTTGGCGATAGTCTGTGTTTCGTTTGAAATTACATTATTGAAAGAGAGAGAGGGATTTTTGTTTAAAGTTGACAAATTGGAAAAAGGATTTAGGGTCTTTAATAAGATTGCTTCGGGTTTGCATTAAATAGCTTTGATAGAGGGAGTTATAAAGTTCGGTAAAGTAAAGATAGGCACCAAGATATTTAGAGTATTCTGTTGGAGATCGAGAACGAAGGAAAATTGACCAAAACCTATTCCTCTTGTTAAGATGGGGAAGAAGATGAAGTTTTATGTCGAGAAAAGGGTACATGAATAGACATAATATTTCTCTATTTCTGATCACAAGACCAACTATTTTGCATATTGCTTCAAGGCCATTCCTTGACTCATAATTTTGTTTCATTTAAACTTAATGCAAAACTATTTGCCATAACCTGTCAACGGTTAAAATTGTTCATAGATCCATAGATCATAGTTAAAAATACATTTACAGAGTATTTAGTTTTACTAATGAAAGACAAAATATATTGTATTAGCTTGATTACTTTTTTACGTTATGGACTCTTCATCAACACCAATTCGGAGAAAGTTGGCTGATACCACGCCCCTGAATGGAAAACCTCAAAACCTCAGATTTAAAAAAATTTCCGATCGATATGCCCAGTTTATACAAATATAAAATACTAGCCGACCCGTACTCGCGTTGCTTCGCAAATTGTAACTACGAATATTTTTTTAATATTAATATTAGCATATGAAAACATTTCTCAATGGGACTGAGCATATTTTCTACAATAATATTAATTTTAGTTTATATGCATAACTTACCGTATCGAATTAGATTCTCTTTCACACTTGAAAAAAAAGAGCTTGTTCATGTTTGTGCATATTATAAATATAACAATATAGAAAATAATAAAAATTATTTCAAATAAACGGGTTGACTACTTTCTGAAATCATTCAACCCAAACTTTAAAATGGTTTCGCTTTTATAGAATAGTTCATGTGCACGGCACTGTAGTCAATTGAATGTCCATTTTTGTCACCCAAAATGCTATTGAGTGTATTCAAGTAACTTAAAAAATAAAATGCACGACTGGATCGCACAAACTTGCTCTTATGTAAAAGTACTTTGGAATTTAAAATACATTTTATAAATATATAACATAGATTTAATGAGATAAAAATGTTCAAATGTATGGAATTGCCGTCTGATTAATCTTTTTAATATTTAAGTAATTTTTCATATGACAAATTTCCTTAAAATTTTTCTGGAACAAAATTTGGGATGCCAAATTTTAAGTATTAGGTAGTATAAATTTTAGAAATAGTTTTTTTTTCCGAATATTTTTATATACAATATTATTTTAGACTTAAGGGGGCTCCTGCTGAAAATTTTTGGTTAAAATCGTTAGAGCTGTTGATGAGAAAGTCAAAAAATCAAAACACCGTTCTATGACAGATACCGTTATTAACATTTTGCCCAAAATTTTTGTTGACCAAAATGTAATCCATGTCCAATGTCCATGATATCACACCTAATTTTTTTTTATCAAAATTGTTAGAACCGTTTCGAGATAAATAAGATTATGCATTACGGGTGTATGGGGGGTACCGTTAGTTTTGAAGCTAAAACAAATTTCAAGTTCTCCTCTAGGGAATCACTGAAGTCCCTTAACTACCGAGATTGAAGAACATAATGTCTAGTGGGTAAGGCTGTAGAGAGAGGTACAGACATACAGACGCACTGATAAATGTTTTTTGAGTACTAAATCGTCCTTAAAATTTGTATAAACAAAAATGATATGCAAGTTATTAGTATTCAATAAAATACATTTTATAACGTAATTTAAAAATTTATTCGTGTATTCGTTTTCTAGATATTGAATTTTCAAAAAAAAATTATATTAGTTTTATAAAAATCAAAAAACTATTTTTTCGAAAAAAATTTTAGATTATCTTTTTTCGAGTGTACAGAAGCTCACGCATAAAAACCTTGGTTAAAATCGTTAGAGCTGTTGATGAGAAATTCGTAAATCAAAAAAACCGTTCTATGACAGGTACCGTTAATAACATTTCCCCCAAACATTTTTTTACCAAAATGTAGTCCGTGTCCATAACATCACACCTATTTTTTTTTATCAAAATCGTTAGAGCCATTTTCGACATAAGTAAGATTATGCATTACGGGTGTATGGGATGGTATTGTTAGTTTTAGAGCTAAAAAAAAAAATTTCAATTTCTCCTCTAGGGAATCACCGAAGACCCTTAAGTACCGAGTTTAAGGAAAATAGCTCCAGTGGCTTAGGCTCTAGATCGAGGTACAGACATACAGACATACGGACATACAGGCATATAGACAAACAGACGGAATCGTCGCACCCACTTTATTCGTCTTCGCTATCATCGTAATGTCAACTTTGATCAAAATCTCGAGTTCGATTTTTTTTCCAAATGCAGAACTTGCTCTATAGTTAGTACCTATTACCTACTTATATCGCAAGTAAAAAGAGCCCACCCCCACATTGCTCAGCGATGTGACGATAGAATTAGAGAAACAAAAAAAATGTGTGTGTGTGTCGATTAATTAGATAAACTATACAATACAGAAAAATTGAATATATGTACATAGGTAGGTCTAGGTAGGTAAGAGAAAAAACGTAACTATTGAATGGAACAGATATTAAGAGAGTGAGAGAGTGTATGGGAGCGGGAACGGGAAGTAAAGAAAATTAAAATTGTTGGAATGATAATGAAATGAAACAAAGCAGCGACCTCACGATTGTGATGAAATCTAATTCCTGGATAAAATAAATTCAAAAAGTTTATAATTTTATAATTTGTTTTTATTTATTTCTCAGGTTGTATGTTTAACTAAGAAGTGATTTTGGGCTTAAAATTTGCGCAACAATATTGACTTTATGAAGCAATGCTAATCTTTGTTGATTATTGTATAGGTTTTAAGATATGAGTGGTTGTATAAGTCAACTAATGAAAAAAAATGGACAAAAAATGTAAAATTAATAATATTTAAGTTTGACAAATAATTATTGAAAAAAAATTAAAGCCATAAACACTCTCATAACAATATAGAAAATAATAAAATATATTTCAAATAAATCGGTTGAGTACTTTCTGAGATCGTGTGTATTAAACTTTAAAATGGTTTCGCTTTTATATAATAGTATAGATATAGATAACCCGAAAGAGTACTTTTGTACTTACCTTCAGAATCTGCAGAAATTGTGGGTCCGTTCCAATTATTTTTTCTATTTAGATATGGATTTTCCTAGCTTGCGATTTTCGGAGAACTAATACATTTAAATCCCAAAACAATTTCGGAAAAAAAATACGCACTGGCCACATCTTTTGAATGACCTCGTGTAATTCATTGGAACACCATCATTATGACTTTGCAAGAACGAAACTTTTAACGATCGTGTTTAAAATTCAACGATTTTCATGGCTCAAAATTGCATAAAACTAACGGCTTGCGTGTACATCGAAGTGTAGCCGGACGTCGCGTCGCCGATTCAAGCGTATGTTAAAAAAAGGAGAGCACGTGCACTACTCCAACCGATATCGCCCGATAACTTCCGAGTATTACCGATCAACGGACTAACGAATCCGTAGTCTCATAGCTTGGTCGCCCGGAAGGAAGCATTCCGAATGCTCCTGAAATTCTTCGTTTGAGCCAACAAAAAAACTGTTCTTCTTCTGAAAAGAAGGAAAAGTCGAGTCTGGATTTAAAAAAAGGATCCAAACCATAAGCACGCACACAACACAATCGCAAATTTTCAAAGTAAAAAATCAAAATCCTGAAATGTCATATTTTATTACGAATACAGTCGATGACGGATATAGGAAAGTTCAATAATCTAAAGAATTTATTTCTTATAACTGTGTTATCTTATGTAAAAAGAATAAAGTGTTGGCCAAACACAAGTTTCTTTTAAAAAATGCAATAAAATTAACAAAATTAAAATTTTTACATTTTTGTATTAGTAAGAGCAAACATTCCCATTAATTATGAAACAGAACGTCATTCAAGTGGCTGCCTCGGCTGGCTTCGTAATAGCGCATTCTGTCACTCCAATTTTCCAAGACCTTGATGATTGTTTCGGGCTGTAGCTCACGGATTGTTTCGCCTTAAGTGCTTAAAATGTTTCCGGATTTTTGGCATAACATTGGTACTTCATGGTCCTCCCCAAAAAAAGAGTCCAAAGGGATCAAATCACAGCTCGTTGTCCAATTCAAGCTGCTCTAAGGCCTAAACTAAGCGATAACAAAGCGGATGGTCGTGGCATCGACTTTAGAATCAAAAAAAAAGTGTTGCAACTTGTTCGTTTGGCATTCCGTATCGGAGAGTTCCGAAAGGTACTTCCGGATTACCAATCGAAAACGCTATAAATTGATCGGTCAATTAAGCGATCGTTGCGTCGTTTTAACATACATATGAAGGGATGATCGATTAAGTTCATTAACCGATCGATGTTCTGGTGATGTCTGGATCTATTACGATTTACGAATATCTTTAGGGAAATATAGAGAGAAGGGTCTTCGAAACGGCAATCGTTTCTGTTTTACGCGATCAGGATCCTCTTGTAGTAATTGTATTGTATGTATTCATGTCCTTTTGAGCTAGAGTCTTCAGCTAGAGTCTTTAAGGTACATACTTAGTGAAAAGATGTTTAGTAATGTGAAAAATAATGATTTTTTTAAATGGATAGTTATTTTGTATTTATAACTGACTAGCCGACCCGTACTCGCGTTGCTTCGCAAATTGTAACTACGAATATTTTTTTAATATTAATATTAGCATATGAAAACATTTCTCAATGGGACTGAGCATATTTTCTACAATAATATTAATTTTAGTTTATATGCATAACTTACCGTATCGAATTAGATTCTCTTTCACACTTGAAAAAAAAGAGCTTGTTCATGTTTGTGCATATTATAAATATAACAATATAGAAAATAATAAAAATTATTTCAAATAAACGGGTTGACTACTTTCTGAAATCATTCAACCCAAACTTTAAAATGGTTTCGCTTTTATAGAATAGTTCATGTGCACGGCACTGTAGTCAATTGAATGTCCATTTTTGTCACCCAAAATGCTATTGAGTGTATTCAAGTAACTTAAAAAATAAAATGCACGACTGGATCGCACAAACTTGCTCTTATGTAAAAGTACTTTGGAATTTAAAATACATTTTATAAATATATAACATAGATTTAATGAGATAAAAATGTTCAAATGTATGGAATTGCCGTCTGATTAATCTTTTTAATATTTAAGTAATTTTTCATATGACAAATTTCCTTAAAATTTTTCTGGAACAAAATTTGGGATGCCAAATTTTAAGTATTAGGTAGTATAAATTTTAGAAATAGTTTTTTTTTCCGAATATTTTTATATACAATATTATTTTAGACTTAAGGGGGCTCCTGCTGAAAATTTTTGGTTAAAATCGTTAGAGCTGTTGATGAGAAAGTCAAAAAATCAAAACACCGTTCTATGACAGATACCGTTATTAACATTTTGCCCAAAATTTTTGTTGACCAAAATGTAATCCATGTCCAATGTCCATGATATCACACCTAATTTTTTTTTATCAAAATTGTTAGAACCGTTTCGAGATAAATAAGATTATGCATTACGGGTGTATGGGGGGTACCGTTAGTTTTGAAGCTAAAACAAATTTCAAGTTCTCCTCTAGGGAATCACTGAAGTCCCTTAACTACCGAGATTGAAGAACATAATGTCTAGTGGGTAAGGCTGTAGAGAGAGGTACAGACATACAGACGCACTGATAAATGTTTTTTGAGTACTAAATCGTCCTTAAAATTTGTATAAACAAAAATGATATGCAAGTTATTAGTATTCAATAAAATACATTTTATAACGTAATTTAAAAATTTATTCGTGTATTCGTTTTCTAGATATTGAATTTTCAAAAAAAAATTATATTAGTTTTATAAAAATCAAAAAACTATTTTTTCGAAAAAAATTTTAGATTATCTTTTTTCGAGTGTACAGAAGCTCACGCATAAAAACCTTGGTTAAAATCGTTAGAGCTGTTGATGAGAAATTCGTAAATCAAAAAAACCGTTCTATGACAGGTACCGTTAATAACATTTCCCCCAAACATTTTTTTACCAAAATGTAGTCCGTGTCCATAACATCACACCTATTTTTTTTTATCAAAATCGTTAGAGCCATTTTCGACATAAGTAAGATTATGCATTACGGGTGTATGGGATGGTATTGTTAGTTTTAGAGCTAAAAAAAAAAATTTCAATTTCTCCTCTAGGGAATCACCG
Organism: Chrysotoxum bicinctum; assembly: GCA_911387755.1. NCBI lineage: Eukaryota > Metazoa > Arthropoda > Insecta > Diptera > Syrphidae > Chrysotoxum > Chrysotoxum bicinctum. The sequence continues at coordinate 199,429,637 of OU426987.1, read as the reverse complement.
AAGACCCTTAAGTACCGAGTTTAAGGAAAATAGCTCCAGTGGCTTAGGCTCTAGATCGAGGTACAGACATACAGACATACGGACATACAGGCATATAGACAAACAGACGGAATCGTCGCACCCACTTTATTCGTCTTCGCTATCATCGTAATGTCAACTTTGATCAAAATCTCGAGTTCGATTTTTTTTCCAAATGCAGAACTTGCTCTATAGTTAGTACCTATTACCTACTTATATCGCAAGTAAAAAGAGCCCACCCCCACATTGCTCAGCGATGTGACGATAGAATTAGAGAAACAAAAAAAATGTGTGTGTGTGTCGATTAATTAGATAAACTATACAATACAGAAAAATTGAATATATGTACATAGGTAGGTCTAGGTAGGTAAGAGAAAAAACGTAACTATTGAATGGAACAGATATTAAGAGAGTGAGAGAGTGTATGGGAGCGGGAACGGGAAGTAAAGAAAATTAAAATTGTTGGAATGATAATGAAATGAAACAAAGCAGCGACCTCACGATTGTGATGAAATCTAATTCCTGGATAAAATAAATTCAAAAAGTTTATAATTTTATAATTTGTTTTTATTTATTTCTCAGGTTGTATGTTTAACTAAGAAGTGATTTTGGGCTTAAAATTTGCGCAACAATATTGACTTTATGAAGCAATGCTAATCTTTGTTGATTATTGTATAGGTTTTAAGATATGAGTGGTTGTATAAGTCAACTAATGAAAAAAAATGGACAAAAAATGTAAAATTAATAATATTTAAGTTTGACAAATAATTATTGAAAAAAAATTAAAGCCATAAACACTCTCATAACAATATAGAAAATAATAAAATATATTTCAAATAAATCGGTTGAGTACTTTCTGAGATCGTGTGTATTAAACTTTAAAATGGTTTCGCTTTTATATAATAGTATAGATTTACATTCTTTAAACGCTCTTATTGGAAGAAGGAGAAGGCCAAAGTAGTACAAGACTCCTTTTAGTCACATGACACTAAGGATGCAGATTTCTGATCGATGTATCGATCTTCGAAAGAAAATATGAAGAAATAAATAGCTATAGCTCGGCCTTTCCTAAGCGATGATAAAAGAGGAGGGCATATCCCAATTGATTTGCAAGTGATGGCAGCTATGAGATGACTGCTTTTAAACGAAGCAATATTACCTTGCGAATTTTAAGCCCGTTGGCGAGAGACGTATGTCGTGGTGGGGGTACACAGAATTGCTCAGGTTGAAAAAATTGCAAAGTTAACGTTCTTTCTTCTTTTATGGTTTTCTTTATTTCTAGGGTATGTTTCATTTCCATTTGGCGTTTGCTAGCGAACTTCGATTTACCAAGTAGAGTAAAGAGTGCGGAGACTTTTTAACTTTTCAAGAGTTAAAAAGTTAACTTTGATTAAAAATCGCTGTGTCTAAAAGCATCCATGCAATCGAAAAGACAAAAAGAGAAACAAAGATTAAAAATCGTTTTCGTGTAAAAGCAGTCTATACGGTATTGAATTGTAATGGTAATTAGCTGGGGTTTTTGTTTACGTTTACAATAGCCAGAGTTTAAGAATGGTGATTTTTTTTATAATATATCTGACATAAGGAAGGCGTAGCTAAAACGGCTAAGAAAATATTTTATAAATAAAGCCTAGTACGCAGATCGAGCTAAATTTCATCTCCCACATTTTTCTCCAAACATCAGTAAAAATCCAAACTGAATTTTGAAACAAGAACCTTGTGGAGAATATGTCACAGAAAACAGCTGGGCCCGTATTACAGATTACGAAACGAAAGGCAAAAAAACGATACCCTAGAAAACGATAGTCAACACATGGACCGATTATGGTTTGCGATAATGGATGCATCAAAATATTGCCTGATAAAATAAAAAAAAATCTATTTTTTCAAGCGCATCCAACTTCATTCTTTCAATATTTCTGTCAAAACTAGTACATGTGTCAAAACAATAAAATACGAGTGCCAAAAGCAGTCGTAAGAGAAAACGATAATCGTTTTAAAAAAACGAGTATCGTAAAACGTAATCGCAACTTAACGATAACGAGGGATTTTAAACGATAATCGTAATTCGTAATACGGGCCCTGATGTCTAAATGGAATTTTTCAAAGATTTAAAAGAATTTGGTTGAAAGTATGAGTTTTTTAGAATTATGAATGAGAACGAATAAGAATTATGAGTGATTTTTGCTGTGAACAACCTTGCAAGAATTCTTTCACCAAATATTCTTCTAAATATTATTCAAATATTATTCCATTTCAAATTGAAATTTAAGTTTAGCTCGAGAATAAATGTGCCAGACAATTATTACGTGCGCTAAATTTTGACAGATAAGTTATGTACAGTTCGGAGAGAAATTTTGATTTTTTAGATGGAGCAGCATATCTCTCGGCTAAAATGCTTGACATAATTTTAGCTTGGCTAAATTTTGGAGAGAATTTTGTATGAAATATAAAATTTAGCGCGATCTGCGTACTAGCCTTAGGAATTATTTGACGTGGCGTAAACGTAAGTGGTGCCACTCTGTTTAACTATTTTCAGGTTGGACCGAGTATTAGTGAAATCTAATAAATAAGACTGAGTTTTTGATCGGTAATCCCCCATTTTTTAATCAATTCCAGACTGTTATTCGATGTCCACTTGCAAAGGACATAAGCTCAACTTAGAAATCCGGGCTCACATATTCAAATAGACAAAAGTTAAATAATTGCATACCGCATATTAATTCAAGCGATCATAATATATATATGTATATATTTTATTTTATTTATTTTCTTTAATACATTAGTGTATAACATTACAATAAATTTTATTTTTTTTCGCGTTCTAGTAAAATACGACAGTAAATTTATTAGAATATAATTTATATAGCGTTTTTGTTCCATCGTTATTTTGGAAAAAAAAGTATCTTGCCTACGTTTCCTTTAATATATATTTTTACACTAGTAATATCTTTTTGTGTATTTTGTTTGCGTTTAATATGTATATACAAATAAGAATATACCTACATTTATTTTGTTTTTATTTAATATAAAATATTTCTTATTTTTTTTAAATTTTGTAATAAACGTAAAAATTGTTGTTTGTTTTTGGTTTGTTCGATGATATAGATGATACGTACATAAAAAACAAATTAAAGATTAGGTTGTACATAGGTACGAGTACATACATATGTATGTATATACATATACAATAAAAAAATGTAGCGAGATTGTGTTTATTAATGTTTTATAAAAATATAAAGCACTTCATTTTCTGGATATTGGTAATGAAAATATTGAAATGTATGAATGTATGCAATGCAATAAGGCAACAAATGAGTGAGGAATGTTGGTTAATACGCAATACAAGTAATAGGTCTGACATGTTTTCTCATTCAATAACATTTTTATAACAATACATCAACAACAATAGGACATTTAACTGCAGATGTGAGAAGGGTAAAGAAAAAAATCCTAATTAGCATTAGTGACTGATTTTGAACAGTCGATCGATCAAGTGTATCATTCGTATAGGTCACTTGCGTTAAAAATGCTATAGCAAGATGTTCTTAAGCGAAAATGCGCAAGTATGCAGTAAAGAATCGAGTCGACGATAAAAATGTTGACAAGCCAGAGAGAACGTTCAAGAACGTCAAATGTGTTTGGAAGAAAATTGACTGACATTGATCAAACAGATTTTGTCGAAGCAGGACGGTTGCATATTTGACGATTACAGTATCTGCGTCAAGAAATGACGATCGAATTGACATTTGATGATTTCGAAAATGGCCACTGATTGGAGTAAAAAAACCGATTAACTTAAGTGGTATGTCACTTACATGAGGTAATACCAAAGGAAATACTCATCAGATATGTATCCAAGTTAGGAATATTGAAAAGAATTAAATCACAATCCATGTCAAAAGGAAAAAGGCTGTCCCGTCGTTGTATGAAGAAAAAAATTCTCGAATTTTGTATCGAAAGAGGTTGCGTACGAGTAGATTCTGAATATGTACTTACTTTTTGATTTGGGCATAACTTTTGGGGCTCTACCGCGGCTAAAAGATCTTAAAATAAGGCAATATATACATTGAATCTACTCGCTAATACGAAACTTTTGATACCCCTTTCCATAGAAGAAAATCTTCATAGAACAACGGGACAGCCTAATGGACAATCTACTTGTGAATCGATTGTCCATTAGGACAAAATCTTGAATAACATGCAAACATATTAACATGCATGTACAATGTATATAAAACCCAATGTACTTACAAATATTTAAATACCTCTCTGTTTCTATACATGTGTAAACGCTATGAAAACCTCTGGACCGATTGAGCTCAAGGCTGTGAATTTTGATCAAAATCGGAGCAGTAGTCTGTCAATAAATGTATTTTGCGAGCGGATCAACGTTCCGTAAATTCATAATAATCTAGAATTTAAAAAATCCAAACTCCAAATCTCGGAAAAATAATTAAATTTGAAACGAACAGTCCTATTCTGTTGTTTCCGGAGGAATAAGTCTGCAAACAAATTAAGATTTAAAAAATTGATTTTGAATGGAATGCAAAAATCTTCTAAATCAGATTTTTGATAGATTGAATATAAAAATATATTTATTTTACTAATGGAAAACCCCTTAAGTGACCCATGACTGAAAGGCGTTTGCGATTGGTCTCACGAAAACTTTATAAACCCTTCACCTCAGAATGATAGATGACAGTTCTTTTTGTGAAAAGCAGAGACAAAATAATCTACATTATGCATTGAATTTCACAATAAAAAAAACGGCTTCTTGATGACTAATCGCAAACATTATATACCTACATACATATACTATTTTACAAGAAGTTTTCGTTGCTGTTGAAGTTGCTGTGTCAATCTGTTTCTTGCATAAAACAATATCAGCCAGGTTATAAACTAGTGATCTGCGCGCGAGAGCGCTTTCCATTTCAAGCAAGCAAAAGTAAACGAAAACTCAAAACTGAATGAAACGCAGATAAAAAAAAGACATCCACTTTGTCAGGTCAAATAAATGCAAGGACTATTATTAAAAATCAATTCAAACACAAAACTTATTACTAGGGAAAATACAAAATTCAAAGGTAGCGATAGTAGGAGTGATGATTTGAGTATGTTATGTACCTAAATTATAATCTTATACATAAATCAATTTTTTTTAACTTAGGTATTAATCAATTATTATTAAATCCAACGACGAGAAGATATCCATGTTAAATCTAAAATAAAAACAAGTAAAAATGCATGTTTTCTTAGTTGTGTAATATTATGTATTTAAAATTATTAATTTTTTAATGAATATGAAACTCCAACACTAACACAATAACGAAAACAAAAGAAAACAATCTTAAATGCAATTTCTAAAAAAACAAATTTTTTGAATAAGCGTAAAACAGTTTTATATACACTTTTCATTTTCAAAAAAAAAAATTAAATCAAAAATAACCAACAAACTAAGACAATGGACGAACATTTCTTGCTTATTCACAATTCTTAATAGTTTGGAAGCAGGACTTCGCAATGTCCGCGTATAGTTTATTTTCAATGCAAAGGACTTTTTGGTTCGGAGATAGCGCAATGTCTTTATCGTTTATTAATTTCGGCAAAGAAGCATATTCCACATTTTGCAGTAATTAGTGAGTTTATCATATGTGGTAGGCTACATGGCAACTTGGATAGCAAAAAAAATGTATTAAAATACACAGTAAAGCTCAATACATCACATCTGAAGCTCACCTTTTTTTTAGTTAAAAATAATTGCAGTAGAATTATTTTAAGTTCCTTGGTCTTTAGCCCTCAACTCAAAGAAAAGCGATCAATGTATGCAGTTTACTTCGTATGAAGTGTCTCATGTTTCCTAAGCAATATTAGTTTCGCCTTTTATTGTTATAATTCGTAAAAGTATTTAAAGTTTTTAGTCTTCTTTAACGGCCAATTTCTTGACAAATTCTACCTAACCCATAAAATTAGGTTTAACAAACAAAAAATGACTTATATCTTCACAAAGTTCCTTAGCTTTAGAGCATCGATATATATCAGAATAATTTTCTCTTCTTTTCAGAAGATGTATTTCCGAAGAGCTTACACGCATTCCGAATGCTTCTGAAGTGAAAATCGAAAAGGCCATAAGTAGATAAAGAATGCAAATATTTTCAAATCATATTCACCCCAATTACCTATGTCGTCTCGTTTTTTTATGTCTCTCGTTTTCTCTGTCGTCTCGTTTTTTAAATGGCATTCCATAACTTCTTCGACGCGATGATTTTGTAACAGATTTAAAAACGATGAAAAAGTAACAAACATCTGTCAAATTCAAAGGAAAATCTACATCAGTGTTGGGACTTCGCAGAAGCTAAAGAGTGGTAGAAAGGTTGTTAAAAAAGTGGTAGAAATTAAAAGCCATTTTTATGTAGCAAATCGTATATTGAAAATAAATTTATTGAAAATAATTCAAATACAAAAATAAAAGAAATAATATTTCGGTTCTTTATGTTTCAAAGATCACATTATTATCTGGAAGAAGTGAAATCTGAGTTGCAAAAAGTGGTAGAATTAGATTTTTATGTGGTAGGTTTTCATGAACAGCAAAAAGTGGTAGAAATACCACTTAAGTGGTAGAAGTCCCAACACAACAAATGCAGTTTTTTTTTAATTATTAGAAAATAAATAAGTAAATAAAATGATAAGTGTTGAAATGTATTACATTTATTAGTTTCTTTTTTCCATCCCATGTTTATAAATTACAAGTGTTTCCTCTTGGATCTTAAGATGTGTTGTGTCTCTCCTAGCAGTGTGCTCCTTTAATTTGTATGACTTATATTCCTCTTTTCTTCCTTTGTTTATACTTTCATTGATACAATTTAAGGTTTTTTCTTGGAGTACACACTGCTTCTTCGAAAGCGTAGCTCTTTTTTGTTTAATAGCGAAAGCTTGCCGTTATAGAATAAGCGATTCAAAACTTTTGCCAAGCATCTCCATCTCTTACTGGAGGACGTTTTTTGTATCCCCTTCAAAAAAAAAACCCTAACTGCTCGTCTTCTTCCTCAAATCTACGAGCGTCTGGAATTGGTTTTCATTTGATAATTACATTTAAATATATAGTATAGTACAACAAATTTAGACAAATATGTACTTGTTTTATTTATCGTAACAAGAATACTTGCAGTTTTGCGACCTTCTATGTCTCTGTCGTGTGTAAATTTCTGAACGAGAGATATCGTGGTTTTTTTTCTTAGTCGTCGTATTTTTTCGTCTTACAGAATGCAGAAGGAAAGTGTTCAACGACGTTTGACATTTACAGACGACAACAAAACGAGTGACAAAAGTTGAAAACGACTTATGGAATGCAGATCGTGTCGGGTCGTATATTTCGCTGTCGTTTACGACATCGGTAATCGGGGTGATTGAATACAAAATACATGCATACATATGTAGGTATATTGAACTAAATAAAAACATAATACGTGCATATATCATGTATTTCATACATTTATCTAGTTTTTTTTTTTTACATGTGTTTTAAATTTGTTGAACGATTTGAATAATACTAAGTCTTGATAAGTCGAACTTTTTTCTTTCTTTTTATACTAATAAACACCAAATATTCAGCCCTATCACGAATTCCATCGTATTCGGAACCATTTACGAATCCCGAAAAAAAACTATCACTATCATAGCCAGTTGCATTCCTCCCCTCAAACAATTCAACCATAATACCCGTACTTAAGAAAGCTCATCAGTTTACCCTTGTCAAGTACCAGATATTCTTTTTTAGCCATAATTTGCCATTTTGAGATGTTTAAAAATAAGTGATTTTTCTTACACCACTCTCCAAGTCTTTTAAGATCTTCTTGTTTTCAGAACATTCAGAAATAGATTTTATGCGACAGAAAATTTTCAAGTCATCAGCAAACAACTTTTCTGAAAGTCGGATATTTATAAAAAATAAAAATAAAAGGGGTCCAAGGTGGCTTCATAGAAGAACACCAGAGGTAACATGAATTTGATGAGACTTAAAACTATTTATATGAACGTATTAAATACGATCGCATAAATTAGCCAATTCAAAAGATTAGAATGACAACCTAAATTTACCAATTTTTGCATCAAGATTTTGTGGTGTGGTCTACTCAATCGAAGGCTTTTGCGAAATCGGTGTAAATGGCATCACATATCCACTTTCGAAACAACAAACAATAGTATTAATGAAAATCATCACATTTGTCGAGGTTGATTTTCCACTAACAAATCCATGTTGGTATGGTGAGATAATTTCTTTGAAGAGAAAGGACAATTTATTGTAAATGATTTTTTCAAATAATTTTGGAATAATCGAGAGTTTGCAAATCGGACGCTAGTTTGAGACATCTTGTTTTAGGGCCTGCTTTATGAATAGGAATTATGAAAGAAATTTTCCAATCCTTTAAAAATTTACCCTTATTGAGTGAAGCGTTAAATAAAATTGTTAAAGGTACACAAAGAGAACATGCGCACTCTTTAAGATCATAAAGTAATATTCCGTCAGGACCAGGTTGTTTATCTAGACTAAGACTACGCAAAGCATCAGATACATCTAAAACACTTAATGCTTTATGTTCCAATATTTAAAGTTCTGTTCATGCATTCATACAAAGTCGGGTTGACGCATTGTGTATATACCGATTAATAGTTTTTTTCGGGATTCATAACAATCAATAAATCAAATAAGGAATCCTTTGAAACTCGAACAGCAAGTTGATCTATTCTAACCCTTATTAATAAAAAAGTGAAGCTATTTCAGAAGATTTTTTTTCGTTTTGCACAATAAACAAAGTTTGAATAAATGATGCAAATTGTCTTTTAGTTGATTTTGACATTTGGAAAATAAATTCAGAGTGAATTGAAAAAAATTGAAATCACTCGGAATGCAGAACATGCTGTTTCATTTGAAGTGAAATTGGAATTTGTTTTCAATTCACTTTCACTCGGAATACAGAACATGGGTGAATATTTTGTAAAGATCATTTTTATGTTCATGTATACACTATACAGTACACTAATTTTGTTTCTCAATCCTAGTTCTCATCTCCAGTTCATTTTAAGTATAAAATTCTTCAGTAAATAAAACAATAATATAAAATAAACAAAATGCATTTTATTTGTTTTGATTTTTTTAGTAGTTTAGTTGTTTGTTTTCACAAAATAAGCTCTAGAGATAGATGTGGTGAAAAAATTGAAATTTTTTAAAATAATAAAATAAAGTATATAAAATAATTAACACACTATTCCTAGATAATAGCATTTCAATTATCTCATCATAAATATAAAAAAGTACATACTACAAAAAAAAAGGACTTGTTTTTTTTATCTTTATAATCTCGTTTATCTCTAATACCTGGGTTGATTGCTTCTTCTCAACTTGACTTAAAAACAAAACAAAATCAATTGCAGTATGAACAAAATAGAATTTAATATTAATGTGAATAATCAAATAATTTTGCTTGCATTTATAATTAAAATTAAAAATCATATATACTATAAAGAAGAAGTTTGAAAGTTTTTTTAGGTTTTGACTAAAAAAAATAATAATTTTAATTTTCAAATTGACTTTTCTTTAAGAAAATTAATTTTACATTTCTTTATGACTGACTGCGGTAAGGGGATTCGTTGCAATGCTTATTCAAACAACAAATTCAAAGAGATGGTTACATGAACTTAACAATCTGAGTATATTATGTATATGTAATTAACGAGGCAGGAGAAAACTAAAGTATAGCATAAAATTTATATAAAAAACAGTGGAGTTAAAAAAAAAACAAGAATTCAATTCTGAATTTATCTCAATTCAATAAGTTTTTAGTAACACAACAAAGAAACAAGACAAAACTAAATTATTTAATTTTTTACACAAATATTAGTTTTTTTTTTTAATTTTTAATGTGATATATAGGTGTTGTTACTGTGTGTAATTGTGATGGTGGAGCGTTCGTGTAGTAGTTAAAGCCTACTGAACTGCTAATTCGTAACACTGCCGTTTGCCGCTGCTGCTACTTCTGCCAGAAGGAATTAGGATGTTTTTGCTTTTGTTCATTAGGTAGATATAAATTTGGAATAAGTTTCTATTTCTATTTATAATTTTCTTCTTTTTTTGGAATTAAAATTTTTTTAGGTATTTATATCAGTTATTTCACTTATTTTTTCATTTGTATAGTAACAATCCTTTGTCATGTCATGTTTCTATGCAGGAGAGTTGTTTTCTTTTACTTTTAAATTGAATTTTGTCTTTTGTTTTGTTTTTTCATTTGTTTAATATTCCTCATCCTCGGGTGGTATTTCATCTGGTGGAGCAAAGCCATCCTGTGGGAATACAATAAAGTTTTGAATTTTAAATTCATCCATTTGTTTGTTATGAACTAAGTTTAATTTGGTGACGAATTTCTAATGTTGTTGAAGTCAAATTTGTTTGTTTATTTATTTTTTGTTAGTTTTATTGTTGCGAGAAAAAAAGTGAAACCTAATGTTGGTTAGCAAGAAGACGTATCGAGAGGTGAAAATGTATTTAAAAAATTTCAGTCTATAATAATGTGCCGTTTAAACTTAAATGCTCTTACTTACATACATATGATTGGGGTTAGTTTAATATTTGATAATTATTGAGATCTATATATAAAACTGATATCTTAATTGTATATCTGAGTGTTTTGGCAATTACAATATTTCATTTTGAGAGAATGAGTTAAAAGTGAATGCAGGTTATTTATGTTTTATTCAGCAACAAATAAAACTAACCAACCGAAATTATATCAATACGAGTACCTATATTTTGTATTGTAAGACGAACATTCACCCTTATTCCGATAGTCGTTTTACTAAAACGCCAGTAAAACGACAAGACTCTAGAAACGAAAATTGGAATTTTATTGAAACGATTATCGTTATAATCCTTAGAAAAGTGAATAACATAGAGAACGCTGCCCTTTTCGTATTATTTAAACACCAAAATGTGGTCTCTGGAGCCTTCTAGTTTTAAAGGCGTTTTATTAAAACAACTACCGGAATAAGAGTGAATAATTATTGCTTACGTTATCAAAAACCGTCGACTCCAGTTGCAATAAATTGGTAACCAAAGCAGACATAAAATCATAAAGCAAAACTAGTACGAAATTTTCGTTTGTAGACATGACACGATTGACTGAATTCACTGCTATTTTCCTGCATATGGATATGACAGCACCATTTAGCAATATGGTGTGCAATAGCATGTTTTCTGTCATACATATTAGAAAACATGTATAGTTACGTCGACGGTTTTAACTTGTAATGAAGGATAGTTTATATGTATTTATCACCAATGGAAGCCCCATGTTTCATATATGTAATGTTCATAAGTAGGATTGTGTCATGATAAAACTTAAGCATATTTATGTTCCGTAAAGTTAAGCAAACTATTTTTGCACCGACTCTCGAGTAAGTGTGCGAGTAACAAAGCACCAGCTGATCTGCTCGTTTTGAATGAAATAAGCTAAAATACAAGATATCTTATAGATTTGCGAACTACAAATAAAAACAATGAATTCAAATAAAAATTAAAACATTCCAATTTGTGATTAAATTTGAATGAAAAATGATTTAACTAGAATTAAAATACATTATGTATATATTTTGAGTTCCTTGTTCAGGGCTTATAAACTCATAAAACACGAATTTGCACTTTTATGTCATGAATTGTTTAAACAATTTCCACGCAACTGTCTTATTCTGTTCGGTTATCAATGGTTTTTGTTCATTAGGGTCAACTTATAGTCGAACAATTTATTCTACGACTGACAAGTTGTAAAAATGTTGGTTCAATACTTGCTTAAAATTGTCAATTTTAATCCCAAGTCTATCCAAAGATCATACATAAAATGATAAAATATACAGGGTGGGCAATCTAGTAGTTTCTTTTTAAATTATAGATTATTTTGACAGTGAGAGCTGTTTCCCGCTCGAAATCTTGACAGAAAGTCAGTATCATACCTCCGCGGAACGAAATGAGTTGCTTTATGCTTGAACAACGTTGGGAAATATTACAAACTTATTTCCAAAGTGAGTTCTGCATAGACCAAACAGTGCGGTTTTTGAAAATAAGTTTTGGCCGAAATGAAGTTGTGCAAAAAGTTCGTGAAACTGGTATGCTAGTGGACAACCCTCATGATCCCCGTCGTCGTACTATGTGCACAGACGAGAATGTGGCTGCTGTAGTAGCAGAGAGTTTGAGACTCAATTAAAGAACATCAACTTGCCATCGATATCAACAGCTCAACATTTCACGCACTAGTCTGAAAAGAATTCTGCACAAACATCACGCATTATTCGTTTACAAGGTCCAATTGACTCCAGCCAAGGCAGCAACTTGAACGATGTTGTGTTCCATAATTAATTACTAATAAAGCCATAATACATGGAAAAAACATAATTATGTTCATTTTGTTGCATTTTTAAAAACAAACTTGTATTCGGCCTACTCTTTATATCATCCGAGGCTTTGTCGTTGTATGCCCCGTATATACATATTTAGTTCAACGTTTCCCATTTTATAATGTGGATCGTTTTACGTGTTAAAATTGTGAAAATTAACAAACTCAATAACGCTGGCTCAGTTTCAGATGTTTTAAGATCCATCGATCAACAAAATGCATGATTTAAAGACAATATGGATGCCGTTAGTTAGTGTTAGAGAAAATTCATATGCATTCATTATAGCCAAATGTTGAACAAATTTTGTTAGCATGAAATCGAAGATATGAATGTGGTGCCACATTTCGAAAAACATGTTTTGACTTTAATGCAAAAATATTTTCTTGGATGAGTTATTACGCGTTTCCGTGATGTAAACTAGGCACCAAGATTGCGTGATTGCTGGCTATTGGATTACAATCGGCCCTAGCGAGGTATCCGTTCGGAGCGGAAAATTCTCCGATTTCGTACGATTCGGAGGATTTTTGCTTAGAGGTATTCTTCCGAACAGCTGTTCGGAATTTTTCTCCGACATTTTTTTAACGCACCCGGCGAACTGCGTTGATGGGCGATCAAATGCTTTATTTGTGAAATTTTTGACAGCTTAATGCAATTGTTTTTCCGATTTCGTCCGACGCAAATTCTTCGCGGAACAAATTATGCCAACGCATTTGTGTATTTTTATTCTTTCCGATAGGATACCTCGAAAGCAATTTGAACCTCCGACAAAGTATGCGTTGCGGACAATTTTCCGCTCCGAACGGATACCTCGCTAGGGCCGAATATGCGGCGTTATGGAAAAGATCGTGTTTATGCATACAGTCCGAAAATTCTTCACGCTTTGAAAACGAATAAACGTAAAGTTATGGCAGCATTATTGCCCGATTATATGAAAAAGTTATCGAAAATTATCTTCTCAGAATTGAAACCTGCACGAACTACCGTAAAGGTCATACAATATTGATATATTTTTCGTACAATCAAAAAAATTTGAGAAAAACATGAAATTGCATTTTGTGATGAATATAATTTATCTATGGTATGTCTTTGAAAACATCTCATTATAAAGCCAAGTTCTTTTCTCTGGTGGTAGGAGTAAAAGAAGGGATGTCAGCTTGAAAAATGTCGTTTTTAAAATTGATAGCTTTCGATAAATGTACAACAAATATTCAAAATTTTCCACTTTGGAAAACTAAAATCCCAAGATCAAACAAAGGATACTTTTAAGGAAAATAAAATAAAATTTTGAATTTTGTTATTTTGGTCTTTTTTTTTTAATAGCATCACTAAAATAAATAAGACAAAATCTTGACAATCAATTAGTCGAACCGAGTTTACTTAGAATAATGTGGTATGCAGTAGTGATCAATTTCCATTGAATTTCGTTTCTAAAATTAAATACATTTTGTATCGCGATAGCTTGTTGACAACGAGGCCCAAGTTCCAGCTCTCACTATTCCCTATGAGTTTATATTTCCATAGCATCTTATGCAAAACGCCTAACAATCATATTATGCGAGTACCTCTTGGAGGTTAGAATCCCAGCCGCTGGCACCTAAAAACAAAAAAATGTTTTAATAGATGTACTGCATCTTGCGAGCAAGTGACAATCCTTCAAGAATATCTCTTCATGAAAAGTGCTTCTCATCTTAGCCGTTCTGGTAGTTTGTTTTACATCTTATATTTTTTTCTTGTTTCGTTTTGACATTAGGTTGTATTTGCTGATGCTAATTATACTCGTAATTTAGCCTAAAATAATTACAACTTATCGATTGGTTTCATTATAACATAATACATATTTTGTTGCGTATTAAGTTATATGTTTTGCACTCTTACTTTTCTTACTCGTATATACCTGAAAACACTAGTGGCAAGAAATGTCTGCATAAACGATTTTTATTTGCATTCTTTAAAAAAGAAGTGCTAATAGTTTCGATGAATTACTTCGTTAAAGTTGTTTTCAAATGCATTATTATTTCAATATGACGGTTTTAAAAACCTCGGAATTGCGGCAAGTGCTCGTGATTGATTTGTGAGTGCCCATAATTATAAACTTATCGAGTGATAAAAATGGAAACATGGTGAACTGAATTTGAATGAAATGCAAACATTTTAAATTAATATGTATTTGTATATTTCGTGCTCACTGTTCAAAGTAAACAAAATATATCCTGAGGGGAATTTTTGCATTTAAATTTAAGTGTTACGAGAATGATATTCTACAGGATGTCCTCTAATTCGTAAAGGAAATTTTGGGAAATGATTCTTGATTATATTCTAAGAAAATCTATCTCCAACTTTGACATAATTTATTGGGGATTAAAGAAAATACTAACGGAGATTGCTTTTTTTATACTAATGGTAGAAACTACATTTGCGACTTCTGTTTTAGAACAGCGTTTAAACAAAGTTGTGTTCGAGTCGTCAGATATTCAATTTCTAAACCTCCTCATTTTTTGTTAACCAAGCAAATTTCTTTCATTGGGTTCAATTTTCGTAATAAACATCGCTATTGTCGTCATCATCTACAACAACTCATGCTGATACAGCTACTTATAACGAAGCAGACGAAATATCTCTTCGAAGGCTTCAAAAAAACTAGAGCAGTTTCAAATACCCTACCTGAATCAACAGCTCCACAAGTGGGAGGAATACCGATTGATGAAATATTACTGGAAACTAATAAAACATTCCATCAATCAGTATCAGACGCTTAGCTTTACAATTGAAAGTGTTTACATATAAATTTTGTATTATACTACTTGGATATTCTTTATCCATACAACCATAGATCTGTGTGAGAACTTCTTATGGGTGATGCCGAAAAGAAACACTGTTTTCTAACTGATTGCTGAAAAAGAGCTTGGATTACAATAAGTTTATAAGCAGAATTCTTTGGACGGACGAATTTGAATTTTTCAAGAGATGGGATCACAAATTTTCACAATCTTCAAACTCTATTTGCGGAAAATCCACACAGAAGGAGACAGTTATCATTGCAAAAAAAAATTCAGCATCAATATAGGGACAGATGTAATTGGAAACAATCTACAAACTAAAAACGGTTTACTGGAACTATTTGAGGATGTTGCTCTAATTCAACAAGCTTCATAATGTTTCCAACAGAATGGCGCTCCGGCCCACTATAGTGGTGAGGTTAAGAATTGTTCATATAAAGAGTACGCTGATCGTTGGTTAAGGAAGGATTTACGATTTACTAGAACTATTTGAGGACGTTTCTCTAATTAAACAAGCTTCATAATTTTTCTAACGGAATGGTTCTCCAGCCTACTACGGTTGAGGTTAATAATTGTTTATATGAAGATTATGCTGATCATTGACCAAGGAAGGAAGGAATGAACCTGTTCACTGGCTTTCAATATCTCCTGACTTTAGAGTATTGGATTTGTTTGTAAATGGGGAAGAATGAAAGAACTTATTTATTCAACCGAAGTAGTAAATTAGTGGAATGTATTCTTCATTGAAAGTGAGGCAGCAGTTAGCATCAATAAATACTCCCAGTGAAATCTAAAAACGAGCTCTGGCATGCATACAAAACCAATGATAACAATTTTATGCACCCGTTGTAACTGTTATAACCACAAATTTTTTATAGTATTTGGACTCTCTGCAGTTTTTCCCAACTATCTTAAAGTCTATAGGTTTCCACATACTTTGTTGATTTTTTGTATTACACACTTTTATTCTATAAGTCATTTCAGAAAGTTCTAGAAATGCCAATTACCAGTTCAGCAAAACGACTTTCCGTTTTATTTTCCACAAATTGTCGTATATGGAGCCATGTCGTTTACGTCAAACGACTACCAGAATATGAACAATTGTTAAGAAAATCGAGTCAAAAATTAGCACGCATAAGAAAATATTAAGAGGCTTAGAAATTGGATATCTAGCGACTCGAACAAGATATCAACTTTGTTTAAACACATTTCTAAAAATAGATTATCAAATAGAGAATATTCTACCATTAGTATTAACAAAACAATTTCAGTTAGCGTGGATCAAGAAACATCTGATTCAGCTCTTTCATAAATCTCCGATAAATATGTCAACATTAGTTACGTCCGATTGTTTTTGTTTGGCATCAAGTGAAATGTTTAGCCGTACACAAAATACGATTAAAAACATCCTTAGTTATTTATATTTGGTGATAATAAAGTTTGATTAAATGTTTCGCTGTATGCAATTTCTGACTAACGGAATATGCTAATTGTGAAGAACTATTTTTTATTCAGAATGAATTATTTTGGCAAATCATAGCACGATTAATTTTTCGATTGTAATACATCGCATTACATATAGATTAAATATAAATTTAAATAAATTATTGCACAAATTTATTTACATAAAAGTGCACAAAAGAGTGAATAATTATATGTGCAAGAAATAAACTTTTTGAAGGAAATATCCGTCACCCCAAACCAAACCATAGATTCTCTAATTGGAAAATATAAAAAAATATTTAGATAGATTTTACTTAAAACCGAAATACATGCAAGCAAAAAAAAAAAGCAAAATAAAAAAAATATTAATTCTACCTGCGTTATATGTTAATCCATTTTTACTTCTTTGAACCACTCCGTGTAGATTAAATAAAAATGCATTCATTCATCAAAAGGTAAATTAAATTTTTAATTAGAAATTAAAATTATTCAAAAAAGTATTTTAAAAAGTTAAATATCATGTGCAAAACATTCGCAGGCGTCAAATTAAGACGTCAAAAGCAGATCAGTAGTTGTCAGTGTTGTTGCTCCCATAAATAATTAAAAGTCCTCTTATTTTTATTTTCTTAAATTGACATCAGATCAAAATTAGATTGAACAGTCTGTGCGGCATCGCCCCCATTCTATGAGAAAAAGTGCGAAAAATTTGAACTACTTTTTTAAAAAAAATCGACGCATCGAAAGTGGATTATATTTTCAATGTGTGCATTTATAATTTATTTAAGAAAATTTAACTTTTCTCCACTTAGGAAACTTTTACGCCTCAATAAAACGAATTTAGATCAATCATAGTTTTGAAAGAATTTGAAAAATTGGCGTGCTCTTAAGTGGTTTTGGAAATAAATATAAAAAATAGTTGAAAGTAAAAATCGAATTCGGAAATTGAAAAATGCTTATTGATTAAAAAAGAACTCATCATTTAAATTGCTAACTGTTTGTTTTTATTATCTAACTATTTCGGATGAATTGCTTTCGTTCACTACTTAGCATGCCGATAAAGAAATATTTACTCAGTAAAAAGTAAAACATAATGTTCATGCTCGTATTTCCATCTTAACAAAGATACTCGTACATAGATACTCGTAATTTAATATATAGAGATCATATGAAACATATCGTCTGCTTAGAGTGAAAAGGGGCAAACTCCATTTATAATCATTTTTTTTTTATAAAAAATATAATGTTCGTTGCATTTGAATACATACATACATATATGTATATATCAAAAATGTATTAATTTGTATATAATATGCTCCTCAAAAGACAATTTAATATTGATTAGTGGGTTCTCAATCAAATGAAAGAGCATGTGCATTATTATGCTCAACATCAAGCAAAAAACATAAAGGTATCAGCGTTAAAGTTCTTAACATTCAATGTTGATATATTTATTTATGGCAAGAATTAGTGATCGTGGTCTAAGCGTTATATGAAAATGTCAAGTATATCCATTTAAATGCACAAAAAGTTTAAGAAGAAAAGGCTTAGTTGGTTAAAAGTTACTAAATACAGAATGGCCGTTTATTTGCTGAATTTTCGTTTTGGTTCTGTATCTCAGTTAAAAATCACTTTAATTTTTCTTTACCAGTTGATCAAAGATCAAGTTTTATTTTTTAAATACGTAAAAGTACAGGGTGGGACATTTAGTGTTTTTTTTTAATCATATGTTATTTTCGACCCTGACAGCTGTTTCCCGCCCGAAATCTTGACAGAAAGTCAGTATCATACCTCCGTGAAACGAAATTAATCGCTTTACGCTTGAACAACGTTGGGAAATATTGAAACCTAATTTCCAATATGAGTGCTGTGTAGCCCAAACAGTGCGGTTCTTGAAAAGAAGTTTTTGCCGAAATGAAGTACCCAAGTTTTGCAAGTTTGTGCAAAAAGTTCGTGAGACTGGTAAGCTAGTGGACAACACTTACGGTACCCGTCGTCGTACTGTGCGAGAGTGTGACACTCATTCCACGAACATCAACTCGAAATTGAAGGCGCACGACCAGCCACTTGAACGACGTTGCATTCCATATTTAATGGGAATGTTTGCTCTTATTAATAAAGTCATAATACATGTAAAAAAAAAAATAATTTTGTTCATTTTATTACATTTTTAAAACGAAACTTGGCCCACAAGTCATTTGAGTTTTATTTTATTTGGTAAGGGCTTTGAACTGAACTATTCTCATCCGAAGTGAAGGAATTTCTAGTTTCGGATCGACAACAGGGGATGGACATTCCACGAAATAGCAAAAACAATGTGGATTATTCATTTCTGGGGTAAGATTACTTAAATTTTACTTAACGAGCAACAGAGAGATTGCGAGATTTTAATGGAAGGAAGAGAAAGACCACAGCCACTGCTGACAGCAGGATAAAAATTAAGGCTCGAAAAAGCACTTTGTCTTCGACCAGAAATATTTTAGAAGAGCTGTAATTAAACATTACACCAAGAACAATACAAAGGCAACTTAATGAAATTGGCTTAAGAAACTTTTTGGCGAAGAAAATTAGCATACAAAAAACAGTCAAACGTGATATTGGAAGTATAAAACAAATGACAACATAGTGACGAGTTATATTTACGTCAACATTTTTTCAAGACAAAATCAAGATTCTGTTGCTTAAAAAATGTCTTTGGAAAATTATATTTTTCAACAAGATAACAACAAAAAGCATACAAAAGAAGCTAAACAGTTTTTTGTACCATTCTATTTTATATTACTTTTAAAATTAAAATCGTAAAATAATGCATGGCTGAAAATAATTTGAAATTATACGAGGCTTAGTCCTAAGTTATTAAATTGAAAATGTGAAATAACATGGGTTATCAACAAGATCTTCTTGTTTTTATTTCAATATGGCGGTTGGTTAATATTATTTAAAAAAAAAATGAGCAAACACAGCAATAAAAAAAAACTTGTCCGAAAAAGGTAGCGTGAGTTACCAATATCTTTTATTATTTTTTTCACTGAAAATAAAACTATATTTCCCAGAATAAAGAAACTACAAAATTTTACCTGAGTATTTGTGAATTTCTTTAGAAGAAATTGTGTGCGAATTAAGTTTCTCACAATTTTTATCTGATCATTTTCAATTGAGAGAGTCTTTGATTCTCACTCTTCATTTCAGAAGTTATGAATTAATATACAAAAAGTACATGAATTGAACTTTTATTGAATACATAAAACATATAACATATTTAAATCCACGTATAATTTTAAGAAAGTTTGCTTGTGAGAGTTAAGCCCCAACAATAGTTTTCATTGAAATGCATTATTGGAACAAATGAGTGGAATGCTGACTTCATTTTTTTGACAAGCCAGTTATAGCAATCATTGAAAAATTGGTTCAGTAAAAGATTCTGTCAGTGACTGATAAGGATAACAACAATTCTAGATGTTGAGATTGATCATTTAAAGCAAAACTGACATTTGAGAACATAGAAAATCGAATGCTTTCAGTGGAACGATTTTGTTCCAAGTTAAAGAAACAAAAATCAGCTGTTCATTGAAATTGATTTCGATCAGTGAAATAATATAAGTGGATATGTAAAAGAAAGTTAAAATCAGAATTTTGTATTTTCTAGAGTAAATAAATTCTACTACTCATTAGCTTCATTTTGGTACCAATTAAAGCCATTACTGTTTGTTTAATCGTATTAAAAATCTAAATGAAAATTTTTAATGATAAATGAAAAACCATGCACATATGTATTTAATTCCGAAAGCACAAGGATAGTGAATGTGTTACTTTATCATCAACGCTTTCAGTCTCACTAAAACTTGATAAACAATAATATTTCCGTGAATGTCGAAACACTTTATTAATTTCCAGTTGAGAGTCCTTCACAAAAACACAAGCCATGCCAAACAAATGTGAACCATATTAGTTTCTAAGGAAATCTTATTTGAAAAAAAAGAGACAAATTGCTAACAATCATAATTATATAAGTCTGTTTTTGACTAGCAATCATTCAATGAATCTGTTAATCCAGAACAGTTGATATGTATCATTGTTTCACAAGTTTTTAAGTGGCAAGTAGGACATGTCATATTCACTTGCAATCAATTCACACCACACTTTATGGCCTCGTCAGTGAGAACCCAATACTATTCGAAAGTTGAAACTGTCAAAGGGAATGCATTTTTGAGTTCAAAACGAGCCAATCATTGCAATTTGCATTTCAGGTACTCGATTTAGTATGCCCTTAAATTCAATAGTTGTCCTTTAAATTAAAATGCCTTTTTTTCTTTCTTATAACACCCTTTTTGCTAACCATTAAAAAAATGGGCGACTAAATTATTAACATTTATTGCAGAAACTCGTTAGTTGAATTTTATAAAATGGAAAACGTGGGTTGATTTATATATTGTTTTGCAGATTGATTAATTAATTAATTTTTATTAAGTTTTTGAACTACGAATATGTTCAAAACAAAGTGATATTAAAATAAAAACAAACTTTGCCAAGTGAATCAATAAAATTAATATCTATTCGATGAAGAAAACCAGAATAATACATACACTAACGACATCGTCTGGCTGACCTTAAAGTCGGTACATAACGGCCGACTAGTTTACGAAACTTAAAACAAATGGATTAATGGTAATAGAAAAAATAAAACAAAATATACAAGTTTGTAAAAGAAAAGAAAAAAAGCAATTTTAAAACGAGCAACAAACATTTCATTCAATGTGTATCACCATTGTGTGTAAGCTAGTTACTAATACTAGTTTATACAATTCTTATACATAATGTATTTTATTTATTTTTTTTAACTACTACAAACATTTTTCACTCTCAAAGCACATATTATGTAATTAATAACTTTTGAATGAAATGAAAAAGTAAAATGCTTAAGCTTGTGCAAACAACACTAATCCATTTCTTGTTTAAATTTGCATAAGCTTTAAGCATATATTTAGTTGAGTTTTATTTCAATTTACCTCTGTTGCGTACAAAATATCTAGGATCTTTTGCACTAAAGGATGGGATTCTCCATCATCAGCATCTTGACATCTAAGTAATTAAATATTCATTAGAATGAAGTCGGTATATATTTTAAAAGGAGAAGTGCAACTTACAAAATTTCAATGTCTCTCAGTTTGCTAAAGTAGAAATCTCTTTCCTTTTCAAGGCCTTCCATATTCAGTCTCAGATCCATCATCTGAAAAGGAAATTCATGTCAACAAATACATACATAAGTAAAAATTAAAATGTTTTACCTGATTTGACAGTACTTCAATTTGTTGATTTGATACTTGATTCACTGGCTCCGCAGCCTTCTTAGCTACACCATATGATGTTGGTTGTGATATACCCCGAGAACTACTAACTAGTGCACGTGGTTGGACTTTAGATACAACTGCTGATAAAGTTAAATTTACAATTAGCAATTAAATTATTTTAAAATTTTACTTTTAAGAGCAATAAATATGTTTCAATATTTTTTCGACGTAAAGCACGACTTTGTTATTGTTGGTAAAATACAATAATGTACATATTTATGAAAAATTATTTATAATACATGTTGTTGGTTTATAAAATAGTTTTTACATAATTTATTACAATTTTGTGTTATTTTTTATTTCAATAATATATATTTTTTATATATGTACATTAAAAAAGGAAGATAATTTTTATTTATTTGTCAGTATGAATTTAAACAAATTTTGTTTTATGATTTACGAAATGTTTTATGGAATCAAATCGGATTGCCGGGAGCGGTGGTTTTAGTTTTGGGAACAGAAATATGTTACAAGCAGTTGATGCATTTTTATCAATGCTCCCATTAACCTGAAACGTTTCGAACTTCAAGGAAAAAGAAAATTTTTGAAAAATTTAAAATTTTTTTAACATGTGTTAAAGTGATAGTTTTTCTCGGTCCATATATTTTTTGTATTTATTTTCAGTTTCAAAATAAGCAATAGATTGGAGTTCAATTATTCATCGATTGTTCATTCCTACGTTTAAAATTTACTAAAACTTATTACGAAAGTTAGTATTAGCTTCCGACCGCATCAGCTCGCGCCGAGGATTTGTGAACTGGCCGCAATTTAAATGTGAATATTTTCTTCGGAGCTACGTCAAAGCACAAATATAATACAACAAACGATGGAGTTGTAGCATCTGGAAGCGAATACTCCTCAAGCTATCGCCAACATTCAGGCACGAACCAGCTGCGCTCTTTATATAAAGTCCTATACTTTCTATTATTAAGTTTTTAAGACCCACTTGAAGATTTCTTTGTTTAAATTATAATATATAAAAACAAAACATAATATTTTATGATAACTTTTTAACATTTAAATTTAGAAACTTAATTTGACCATTAGCTTTCTGCAACAAAAATAAAGTTTTGCAAAGCTTTTTAAAGTGATATAAAAAAAAACATGCGAAACAAAATAAATAGATTTTGTTTATAAAAATTATAGAAAAAACATGATTTGTGATATTATGAAACATACTCGGCCGCGTAGCAGCTGGGCGACTTGCTCCTTGTGTTGATGGCGCAGCCATTGGTTTTCTAAACGAGGGAGTAGGATTTGAGCTAGCACCGAAATTATTTTTGGGTGCAGATCCTGAACCAAAGCCCATAGGCGCACCATCTCTTGCACCACTGGCATCATAGTCACGGCCATCGTAATTGGCATCGAAGAATTTCTTAAACCATTGCAGGAATTCGAAATTGTCTTGGAATCGACCTTTAATTAGTTTATCAATTGGTATAATCTAAAAATAAAAATTTAAAATAGAAAAATAAAACAAAAACAAAATAATAAAAAGTAGCAGCAGCCAGAGTGAATAAGAAACGATAGTTAAAACAAAGGATCAATAATTTGAATTTACATAATTATGAAGGTTATTTTTTGTTAGTAAAAATTAGAAAAAAAAAATAATGAAGACATAAAATTAGTTTTTTAAAAGAGAGAATGACGAATTTAATTAAAACAAAAATTAATTATGCATGGACTATTGACAATTTTGAATGTTTTCCGAGCTTCAATCTATTGTTAATCAGTAAATATGTGTGCGCAAAACTAAATTAATCATCTATTGATAATGTAAGTTTGATCAATGTTGCTTCTTAACATACCATGAGATGAAGAAACCTTTTATTATACCTACTGAACTGATTTAAATAATGATTCAAAAAATTTATAAATCTTAACTGATCAATTACAAAAATCCACCATCTTCATGTTGCATTAATGCACCATGAAAAAATCAGCATTCTTCATAGGAGTTTCCATACGAATTATATAGGGAAAAAGTGAATTTCAAGGGCTCATTAATCATTATTTATTACGAGAAAAAACCACCATGCTCAAACCAAACAAAAGCTTGACAGAATTCTGCCGACTCTCCTTTATAAACCATTCGCCAGTGGTTTACTTAATTTCCGGGCAGTCGTTCCACACCAGGAATGGTTGATAAATCTACGGTTTCATAATGGACGGTGAGTAAAGGTGCGCGAGCTTGAAGAGACAATAGACTTATCACAAAAAAAAAAAATATTTCCGCAAGCTTGGTGTCGATTTTGCTATCGATAACAAACACAATCGTTTGACAAATTCAAAGGATTGTTTGGCGATGGTCGTCCGCTCTTCCGTAACCATAGATTAATAGAGCCCAGAGGTCAAGTAACGGTCAAAACAATAGACTTTTCTGGTGAATCGAGGGCAAAAAATGTCAATGTGGACTTGTCAGCAAACAAGGTCCAGGTGGGCTTGTCCGCAAACAAGTTGAAAGTTAGTTTTGTCAGCAAACAAGGTCGTGGCGACAGTAAAACGATCACCAGTGCATATTACGCAGAGCCCCTCGATTAATTCCAAGCCAATTTGAAGCAAAATTTTCCGCATTTGACCAAGAAAAATTGCAAAATTGTATGAGTTATTTTTTTAACTCCTCCTTTATCCAGCATATTCCCCTGCTTTAGTCTCCTGCGACTATTTCTTGTTTCTAAACATGAAAAAATGGCTCCGCCGTAAGAGATTTGGTTCGAATGAAGAGGTAATCGTTGAAATAAACGCATATTTTGAGCGACTCGAGAAATCGTATTATTTGGAGACATTTTGGATGAAGTGTATCGACCTTTAGGAGACTATGTTGAGAAAAAACAATGTTTTCATGCTGAAAAGAGGGTGCCTTTTTTTTCACTTTTCAAGTTCTTATTTGGAGTAGCCACCCTTTTATTTGAAAGAAGAATCAAAGTGAATTTTGAGAAATTTAATGTAAGATGAAATTCGAAGTTTTACTAATTGTTCATACAAAAAATAGTAGTGGGATGACAAGCTCAAGTGCATTGAATATTCAATTTGCTTCTATGTATGCTTGTAGGTTTCCATTAATCGTTTTGAAACTGAAGAAAAATGATTATTTGAGTCGGTTGACAAAATGACGAATATATACTCTTATTATAGAAGGCAAATGGCAGCGGGAAATTGCTTCGCAGTTGAAGATTTCAAAAGACTGCGTTCAACGTGCCATTGCGGAACCCTCAAACCGGACTTCTATTTCTACAGTCAAACGTGGAGGTGGTTCTGTGATGGCCTGGGGATATTTCTCTTTAAGTGGAATGGGAAATTTGACTCGAGTTGGATAGAAGAATGCGGGATCAATGCATTGTGGAATACATTACAAGATTGTAGGAACAATATACTATATGAAACAATTCAAACACTTATAGCTAGAATGACAAGCAAGAACTGCTTTTCTTAATATATAATTTACAAGCGCTCAAGAGTTTATTAAGAGCCTTATAATGTAGAACTTAAACATAGCACAAGCAATGGGGAAATTATTGAGAGAGAAAAAGGGAGTGTCGATGAACATTGGTCATGCATTTTAACAATTTGAAATAGCAAGGGAAAACCATGCCGGGTAGATTATTCCATAATCGTGTTGAACTGTTGAGCATTTTTAGCGAAACGAGTTTTACGGGTAGGCTGACTGAGGAGAGGAATTCAACTGACTACTTCGAATAGGCATTGTTTTAAAAAGAAGCGATAAAACAAGGAAATAGATGAAGCAGTCCGAGGGTATTCAAGATATGGCAATGATTCCATGGCAGTTCTGTTTCATATCAGTTTTAACGCTCTCTTCTGGTTCTCATAAATTGTACATACATATTTTTTTTAATAAAAAGTGTATTTCGATGCTAGAATTTTGTTCCTTCGAAAAAAGAAGCTGCACTTAATCTTTTGGCCTGTAGTGTACATAGCTTTAAAAAAAAACTAAATAACGAAAATGCGGTAGTTTATTCAGGTTACTTTAATTTTATTTTTAAACTAGTAGTCCCGTGTTTACATTTTCTCGCTTAATTTTAAAGGTCAAAAGTTTGAGTACGTACATAAATACAAATTATTAATATATGTATATTTGAGTACATTTCTTGCGGTCGCTTTGTTATTAAATACCAAATTTAAAAAAATATATCCAATAGTTTTTGCATGACAAACAAAATGTTGCTTCCTCGCACTACTGCACAGATAATTTCATCGACGATGAATGACAGCTGGACAACAAGTTTGCCCATTAACAATGAGCGCCAGTTCTCAACCGACATTCCAAAGTGGAAATAAACTGATAAAAAAAAAAGAAAAAAACTGCTGTTTCCGGAAAGGGTTTTAATTGAAATTCCTCAGGGTTTTATTGGAACTTTAGGAGTTCAAAAAGGTAAAAAAAACTATATCCGCCTTTTGAAATTTTGTTCTTGAACAACTTTTTTTTTAAATAAAGGAATGCAATTAATTAATTTTAACTATAATCCTTAAAAAGATGTTAAGAAAAAAACTGAAATCAGTCTGCATAATAACAATGTTTAACACTCATTAAATATGTATACACATTTTTATCTATGCATTTAATTCCGGTAGGTTATATGTATATGTATGATTTGACATTTAAGTTTTTAAATTATTGTAAAGGCAAGAAAGACAGTCACCATAAAGTATACAAGGAAAAGAAGTAATTTAAATTTAATTTCTACCATGTTGTGTGGGTGAATTTTTTAAACATGATGTGTGCAAATATTTGTATGAACATGGAAAGGGATTGAGTGATAAACTAATCGCAAATTATTATGACTTTCAAACATAAATTCAAAATTGATTGGGTGTCCCAAGTTTTCATGATTCAAAATAATCTAATTAAAGAATAGTTAAATGAATCAGGATAGCAGGCCAATCTCATTTTGAAAATCATGCAAACTCATATGTATGTAGTATGTACATTATACACATTTTTATAAAACAAAAATCGTGCTTCACGCTTGTTACTCTTGGTTTCGAATCGCAAGTAGGTATACATAGTGACAGCAAAAACTTTGACCATCACAATTGCCCACGAATCAATCAATTGAACAAATCATATTTGTTTTTTTTTTTTTTTTTTTTTTGTAACTAACTGTTTGAATGTCCTGTTGTCCTAGGTGTTGATCTGCTTGGCTGTTGTATCTGACGTTTTTCAATCGGATCACTACTGCCGCACATACCACCGCCGATGCTGGCACCACAACCAGAGGTACCTTGACCTAATTTTATGCCACCTCTAGCTATTAATGGTTCATACTCACGCCCATCGTAATTGGCATCAAAGAACTTCTTGAACCATTGTAGAAATTCAAAATTGTCTTGGAAACGTCCTTTAATCAATTTATCGACCGGTATTATCTATGTACGTGTACAATCACAAGATACGAAAAAGAGATAATAGAACAAAATGTTGCAAAGTGCATTATTTATTTGTTCTTTAGTACAACAAACACACTGACATAAAATAACGGACTCTCTTTTAAAATACAAATTTACATCACATTCAATTTAGAAAAGGTGGGTTATTTTAAAAAAAATAAATTACTTACTTTGTCGACTACCATCTTTTTGAAAGAAGCCTGCAGAATTTTAAAATTCTGAATGTATTCATGTTCGAGATTTGTACGAAACTTGACACGTTTCATTGGCACTGACCCAGGAAACAGCATGTCCATGAATTGACAATATGCGGCACCTGACAATAAACGACAGTGAATTAAGCAAAAATGAATAAATTGGTCTTAAGGTAAATTAAATGTTATTATTTTTTACCTGTACAGAGTTCTTCAATTTTTGAAAATTGTGCTTGTAAGCAATCGTTGACCCAGGAAAGCATGTCATGTCTGGACAGATTGTCCGTCGTTACATTTGTTGAATAAACGTTTACGGCCATTGTTGAGCTGCAAATGAAAGTTATAATTAATTTAGTATTTCATAGAACGAAATTTATTTGATTTTCTATTTAAATGTTTTAAGGAGTGTAAAAAAATTGCGTTGCTTTAAATTTAAATCGAGAAGCGAAGAGTTCATGCTTCAACGAGTTTATATTTGTATTTTTTGCCGTTCTATTTCGGGTAACATTTGGGTCATTTAACCGAATTATTATTATGGTTGCTCAATACAAATTTGATTTTTTCTTCTTTTGTTTGTAAGGGTGCTTATAATTTATTATATTAAAATGAAACACAAAAGTGTGAAATATAATTTGTTAGAGTAAAGATTTAGGTTCATCTTTCTTCGTGCAGTACATAAACTGCACATTAACCAATCTCAATGATGGCAATTCCTGTTTAAGTTTTCATAAAACTCCTAGCTAAACTTTGGTTTTAACTACCTTATGTACGTGGTGAATAATAATATATTTATAAAACGAATTCGAAGTTGAAGGTCGAGTTAGAAAAGGCTGTATCATGTTGCTATAATATTCACATACATATTATGTATATGATAAATTATGTTCTTTATTAGTCAAGGTCATAAGCTTATGTGGTGAGCTAAAATAAAACAGGAAACAAATTAAAGTAAACTGCAAAGCTACTCAAAAAGAGAATAATAAATTGGTTCTAGAAACCTCATCGCAGATGGCATTTGAGGTTGCTGTTTATAGTTTTGGACTATCGATACTCTGATCTGAATTGTTTTTTTTTAATGTTTGTATACTGCAATCTCACTATACAAAAATGGAGAATGGCTACCGAGGGAAAAAATAAGTAGTTGGTAGTTTATAAAAGAATTGAGCAATTAACTAATTCTATATAACTTGTCATCGAAAAAATATATAAAAATAAGTAACTTGTTTCTTTTTTAATCATTGATTGGAAATCTGCCCGCCAAGGAAATGGATTTTGCATACATATTTCATATACTTCTCATCCAGTTGAAGTACCTGATCGGAAAAAAAATATAAAGCTTAACAGAACACTAGATTCTCATGAAACTTTTTACATGAAGCTCGACGTTTTACTGATTCTGATGCATATTAAATATGTTTATGTTTTTTTTTTTTTAAATTAAAGTATTTTAAATTTTTTTAGAAACACATTTTTTTAATCGTTTTTGTCCTTATATCAATATTTCTTCAATAAATGTTTCTTAAAATATTTTCAGGTGATTTAATTGGGATCTTTCACAAGTACAACGATTGATGTTAGTAAGTCATCCAGATCATAAACGTTCTGGAAAACTGTAGACATCGAAAGAGCATCGATAGCAAATATGCACAAGCAAAAAGTATTCCTATTCCCTATTAAAAAAAAAATGTTAATTGCTGATTTAAAAGTTAAACTTACACTTTTAAAATATTAAAAATAATTTACATTATTTGTTAAGTAAGTCTTAAACTAAAACTAAAAGAGAAAACTTAAAAAGAGATAGGTAGAGGGAAGTATGTAATTGTCTAGGTGACGAGCGAGCAGCATAATACCGCTGAGATGTTTTGTGTATCCTGTTAATAATTTCTCTGTTAAGTTCCACTCCACTCACTTTCTCAGATCAAGCTAAATACCTGGGTCTTATTTTAGACAAAAAGTTAAGTTGGAAACCTAATATACAGGAAAGAGTAAGGAAAGCCACGGTAGCTCTCTTTTCTTGTAAAAAAGCCGTAGGGAACAAGTGGGGCTTGTCTCCACAAATTACTCACTGGCTATACACTGCGGTCATCAGACCGATACTTACTTACGGGGTGACTGTATGGTGGACGGCCTTAGATAAAGCGATTAATCGCGATAAACTAAGCAGAGTTCAACGTTCAGCGTGCATGTGCATCAGCGGAGCTCTCCGCTCGACACCTTCCGCTGCACTAGACATACTACTCAACCTGACACCCCTAGATATTTACAGCAAACAAATGGCCGCGAGCACAGCCATACGTCTCAAAGCCATCTCTCAATGGACCAATAACTCTATTGGCCATACCACCATTCTGAATTTATTCGGAACTCTACCAAGTCACTCTGACTACATCACTCCCTCTTTGGTCTTCGATAAAAACTTTGAAGTCACCATTCCCTCAAGGTCAGCTTGGGAGGAAGGGACTTTGGCAGATAACAAATCAGTAAACTTTTTTACAGATGGATCGAAGACTGAAAACGGAGTGGGTGGTGGAGTGTACTCAGATGGACTAAATCTTAGTCTCTCCTTCCGCCTACCAAACCATTGTAGCGTATTCCAAGCGGAAATTCTGGCGATAAAGGAAGTATTGTCCTGGCTTAAAGAAAACGTGATATCTAACACGGATATCCGTATCTTCTCAGACAGTCAGGCTGCTTTGAAATCCCTAGCATCAGTCTCTGTAAACTCCATTACAGCCCAAGACTGTCGTTCGTCTCTAATGGAGATGGCCAAACAGTTTAACATTCACCTATTCTGGGTGCCGGGTCACAGGGACATTCCGGGGAATTGTAAAGCCGACGAACTCGCCAGAATTGGAACGGAAATGCCTATCTTACCCGAAAAGGCAAATATAGGTATGCCCATAGCTACAAGTAAACTTATGCTGAAACGAATCGCTCTGGAACAATCGAATACAAGATGGCTTAATACTACCACTTGTATGGCGACCAAGCGGATCTGGCCTAAACTGGATCTGAAACGGTCAAAATGTCTATTGTCCCTCAGTAGATCTCAGATCAGCTCCGTCATAGGTGTCATAACTGGACACTGTCTCATAGGTAGACACGCCGCACGTCTCGGTGTGCTATCAAACGATTTCTGCAGGAGTTGCATGGACGAAGAGGAAGAGGAGACAATCCCACACCTTCTTTGTACATGCCCTGCTCTCTCTTACAGACGCAAACTTCATCTAGGAGAACATTTCTATAATGAACCAAGCGATCTCATAGACAAAGACATTAAAAGTCTCCTTCGCTTCATCAGAAGCTCCAAATGGTTTTAACTAATAGGAAACCTTCTTATTTTTGTTCCCTATTAGATCGTGGTATCACAATGGACCTCCAATGGTCTAAGTGTGTCAGACGCTTTAATGACGGCCACTTTAACCTAACCTAACCTAACCTAACCTAGGAAAATATACAACACTTTTGAAGAAGCCATCAGGAATTGAATTGCGTTGTTGGCGGGGGGTTTTATTTTGCCAACAAATTGTGAATGATCACAGCAGGATAGCCATTATTAATTAGAATATTAATAACTTTTTGACAATTAGCAGAGTGAAATTTCTCGTCACTCAAAATAAAAACTTTATTTATTAAGTTGCAGAAGACAGCAATCCCTGTCGAAATGTCGGGAAAAGTATATGTAACAAACCTTTTTTCCAATCAACATACAAAATAAAACAAACACAAATTGTTTGGAAGCATAAAATAATTTTGTCGAATGGGTTACCTTAAGTACTCGAAACTCAGATAGTGGATTGGGTAGACCGAGTAAATGAAAATATACCTGAAATGCATGCTCACGAATCAACATAATGGCAGGATTACCAACACTTTTACAAATTTATCAACATTGATAAATCCCAGTCACTCCACCCAACCTCATTTTCAAGACAAATGAACACTTTTTTGGTAAGATTACGACTAGGACACGCTACTCCCACACACCAGTAACAAAAAAAAATAAAACCCTCCAACGTGTACGGGCTGCCAAGAAGTTTTGAACACATTCTAGGAATGGGATTATCCATCCAAAAAACGTCAGAAAAATATACAATTTTAGAAACTTACACAACTTTAAAATCTAAGGTCTTAAACAATTCCTACAAACATTCATTAGTTATGAACTTATGATAAATTTAAAAAAAATATATATGTATATAAATCTTATACGCTCTTAAGTCAGAAGCCCCAGCTAGGTCTATTTGCAATATGTATTAACTTAAATTTCAATTTATAGTTAATCAATTTTAGTAATATTAATAAGATATGAGTAAAAACATAATATTGTGATGATTCAATTATTAATTATAATTATGCATAAAAATTCATTTAAGAAAAAATCTATGGCAGTTAAGAATACAAAACTGAAGAATATTTTATTTGATTTCCTAAAATTTTATAGTATGTATTATGTTTTAGAAGAATGAATATATGTACATTTATTTTTAGGATATCCCCATTTGGAATCTCAATGGTGCGCAAAATCCTGCATGCAAAACAGCAAATAATAAATTGTTCCCTTCTGCAAAAAGAAATAAATGCACTTAATTTAACAATGGCACTTGTACTGTTGGAAAAATTCGACGGTAAAACGCTTAACGTTTGCACAACACAACAATGACAAAAATAAAAATGTAATGTTTTTATTTATGTATTTTTTATTTTAACTCGTCTTTGTAGGTAGGTTGTTTTTTAATAGATTTTTTCTTCTTGTCAACGCTTAAAGGCTTTTCTCACTTACATTTTTTTACTCATTAAATATTTATAAACAGTAAACTAAGGACGAACAAATAGAAAGCTGTCTCGTCTCAACTACGAACAAGCCGGCACTAATTGCAACTGAATCGAAATTAATAATTAAGACGAAATTTGTACAAGATAAATTTGCTACCTTCATATGAAGACTAGGTTCAACAGTGCCCCCTCCATTGAAAAAAAAAAAAGAATCCCATACTCTCCCATTTTCACTGATTTAATCTGATTGAATTGAAACGGGAAACCATATCAACACCTCTAGATATGTTACATAATTTCATGGTTATAACAAACCCCTTTCCCTTTGGTTTTAAGTTTTAATAAAATACTTTATTTTCTTCAATCATTTAAATATTGTAGATACATATAACATTTCAACGTCCGTTTATCATTTTATTTTTTCTTTAATTCTAGGTATTATGATTGTTATGGAATCAAAATTATGACATTCAATCATCTGTCAAGCCAATTGCAGGTTTTAACACCCAAGCCAAGTGATATCATATCAATATGAATTTATCAGATGATCGGACCAGTAGTCTTGGTTATGAAATCGTTTTAAATGTTTGAATGTGATACTAAATACTATGGTTTATCGCAAGCATCAGTAACTGGATATTTAAAATGATTATAGAACGTCATTTATTTTAGGTGAAAAAAACGCCATTCCAGAAGTCTAGACTTTCTATAAATATAAACTGTTGCTATAAAAAAAATACTTTTACTTTATAGCCAATGAACATGAAATAGCACATTTCTTAAAATTGTTACTTTTTTTTTTAATAATGTTCATGTCTATATCGCACGTAATTGTATTTACAGTGTCGGACAAAACTAAAGCACAAAAAAATATCACATTGGAAACATACGAATAAAAAGTGAATACACTCGTGATACTTTTATATTTTTTATTTTTTCTTAATCACAACATATTATTCTATATTTTACAGCTTTTAATTTGATTTTAAATCTTAACATATTTCTAAAAAATAAAAATAGTTCAAAACTCATTAAAAAGTAGCGCGACAAAACTAAAGCACATTTTTGATTTCATATACAAAATAAATAAAAAAAAAAGTTTTAATGTCGTAAACATTATTTTTGATAATTGCATCACATCGACGAGGCATGGATGTAATGAGATTGTCAATTATTTGTATGGGGATGTTTTCCCAGACAGTTTGTACTTGTTGTCAAGTAGCGAGTCAAAATTGTTACATTTCGTTCTATCAATCCTCTAATCTACCATTTCCCATAGATTCTCCGTTGGGTTGAGATCAGGGGATTGCGCTGGCCACTTTTATAACCATGATATTACCTTCATTAAGCCAATCTTTCACCAATTTAGCGGTATGTTTCGGATCGTTGTCATGTTGGGAGATCCATCGCAACGGCATATTCTCCTCCGCATACGGAAGCATGACGTTTTGAAGGCTTTCCTGGTACATGAAACGATCCATTATACCACTTATCTTATGAAGTGACCCGATCCCTTGACTGGAAAAACATCTCCAGACAGTAATGTTCCCCCCACAGTGCTTCACAGTTGCCTTGGTAAATCGAGGATTGAGGCGTTCACCTTTCGGGCTTCGTACCGTACGAAATCTGTCCGATCCTTTTAAATTAAATTTCCATTCATCAGAGAATAGAACCGTCTTCCATTTTTCCCTAGTCCAGCTAAGGTGCGTTTAGTCTTGCACGTTTATTATTAATGGCCCTTTTTACAGCACGACGAGTTTTCCAGCCACTATCAACCGCTTTTCGCCAGATCGTTCTACAAGAGATTTATAAGTCTAGTTATTTTTTTAGGGTAATATAAGGGTCCTTTTTGATTAACCTCATTATTCTTTTATCGCAATGGGACGTGGTATTTCGAGGTCTACCACCATTGTGCACTGTTTTAACACTACCCCGAGCACGAAATCGAGCTATTATCCGAGAAATAACCGTATGGCTTGTACCATATTTATTGCCAATAAATGTAATTGATTCACCGCTTTGAAAGTCGGGCACTATTTTTTCTTTTAATTTATTGGAATATTTATTCCGCGCCATTTTAACAATTTTCATTTAAATTTTAAATTCTTCATTAGCTTTGACCGTTAGCATGGTGCAAAGATCCGCGATTAATTTTTTTGTTTTGCCTAGAAAATGCTTGACAAAATAACAAGTGAAGGTAGTAGTATTTAAGAAGTAAGCGGTAAAATTCGATAACTGTAAACAGAAATATGGTACATGTGCTTTAGTTTTGTCGCGCTACTTTTTAATGAGTTTT
The DNA here is from genome assembly GCA_911387755.1 of Chrysotoxum bicinctum. Classification (NCBI taxonomy): domain Eukaryota; kingdom Metazoa; phylum Arthropoda; class Insecta; order Diptera; family Syrphidae; genus Chrysotoxum; species Chrysotoxum bicinctum. The sequence goes on along the minus strand of OU426987.1, from coordinate 199,394,941 downwards.
GAACTATTTTTATTTTTTAGAAATATGTTAAGATTTAAAATCAAATTAAAAGCTGTAAAATATAGAATATTTATTATTATTATTATTATTATTATTATTATTTATTACAATATAAATTAATTTACATTATAATACAAAATTTCAAAAGCACTTGCTACCAGGGCATACGGCTAGTATTTACAAAATATGAAGTAACATATATAATATAATGAGTAAAATATAAGTATGTATGGGGCTGTCGGACATTCGTGAGTTAGCTAAAAGCAAGAACACAGAGCTCCGATAGCCCCACACATACTTAAGTTAGATAAGAGTTTCAATTTTAAGTATTGTTAAGATTTTATAAATATGTTTTATGTTTTCTGTAGAGGTTGTTGACAAGAGGTCAATTATGGTATTCTTTTGTTAAAAAGTGTTTTACAAAGATCATTTACTTTAGAGCAATTGGAGATAAGATGCTTATGTGATAATATATGGCTGGATTGGCAGATGTGGCAGATGGGAGGGTTGTCCTTTTTAAGAAGATGACCATGCGTTAACTGAGTGTGTCCGAGTCGAAGGCGTGCGAAGCATTTGTTCATTTTAGTATTTGTTTCTGTGGGATAAATGTTAGGATCTCTTCTAGGGTTAATAGTTGAATAGTGGTGGGTGTATGTTTTCCATTCTTCTACTCTTTTATGTTCCCAGTAAGAATTGATTACTTTCAGGAAGTCTCCTTTAGAAGGTGGAAGAGTATTAACTATTGTTTCTTCAGAAGCGTTCTTCGCCGCACTGTCTGCCAGATCGTTCCCTTTGATACCTGAGTGTCCTGGGATCCAGAGAATCATAAGCTTATTTTTGCTTTTGAATATGTTGTCTCGGATTTTGGTGATTATTGGTGAGCGGTTTTTGGCATTCCCGATTGCATTTATAGTCGAAAGGCTGTCGGAGCAAATAACGACGTTTTTAGCGATCGTGTTCGCTATTTCTGTAGCTTTAAGGATTGCGTGCGCTTCTGTGGAGTATATTGAGAAGTAATTGGGAAGTCTCGTTGTGTAAAGAACGCCAAGAGTTTCGGAAACAACTGCAAGTCCTGTACCATTGTCAGATTTAGATCCGTCTGTATACAGAATATGCCATAAATTGCTTCTGTATTTATCTATGATACCGTGGAATAGTTGCGAATAGATTTCTTTATTTGTAGAATCCTTTTTGAAAGTTGATAGGTTGGTGTTCAAAGAGTTCGTTGATATTTCCCATGGAGGGGTGTTACCGAGCGTCAGTTTGTTGATTGTTGGAGCGATGCCAGTGTTTGCAGAGGAGTTTAGTGCAATATACATCGTGGATGGGTATTTTGGAGTTTTTTTACGCAGTAAAATCTTCTTGCCATCTTCAATTATTGGAGACTTGTAAGACTGGCAGATTTTTGGTGCGAGGCGAGCTGTTAGGAGGTCTCTGCGGTGTTCAATGGACGTAAGACCAGCTTCCGTGAGCATATTTTTTATTGGTGTAGTGGCAAAGGCTTTTAAACTGCTTCTGACTGCGGAGTGATAGGAGGGTTTGATAATTTGAAGTGTTGTTTTTGAGCATTTTCCGTAGATAACCAATCTATAATCAATCTTTGATAGAATAATACTTCTAGTAATGCGAATAAGAGTGTTGGGGTGTACTAAGCTATTTTTTGAGGATAAAAACTTAATTATATTTAGCCTGGTAGCTAACTTTTTTTTAAGAAGTAAAACATGATCCTTAAAACTAAGATTTGTATCAAAAGTAATAATAATAAGTAGATATATTGATGTTGAATGTATTACAGTTTTTTTTTTACAAATATGTAAATGTTTACTTTTATCAGGTGAGATGATGGACCCTGAGTGGGAGCACCATTCGTTTAAATCTGTAAGCACGCTTTCAAAAATTTCTTTAGTACGTCTTTTATCGTTACATTTAGAAAGTAAAATTAAGTCGTCCGCGTAAAGGACGTGATTTAAGTTTTTATATTTTAATATAATCTCGCTAATATCGTTATATGCTATGATGAACAAAGTCACTGAGAGGGGTGAGCCTTGGGGTACCCCGTTTTCTAATTTATATATGGTTGAGTAGAAATTGTTCGATTTGATTCTAAATTGTCTGTTTGACAAAAATGATTTAATAAAAGAGAACATTTTAGGTCCAATTTTCCACCGAGTTAGCTTATTAAGTATTATATGTATGCCTATTCTATCAAATGCCTTGAGAAAATCGAGTGATAAGACTGAAACATGATTTTTGCATGAGAGCGCTGAGTTAATATATTCGTCTACGTGAAGTAGAGAGTCGATAGTACTACGGCAATGTTTAAAGGCAACTTGGTTTGCACTAATGTAGTTATTTTTTTCTATGTACCAAAGTAGTCGATTGGATATAATTTTTTCTAGCAATTTGCTAGAGCATGGCAGCAACGAAATTGGTCTGTACCCCAAAGGATCTGTCAATTTTTTTGTGGATTTGGGGATTGGTATAACACTGGCGACTTTCCACGTTTGTGGTATTATACTTTGATCCAGAATGCTATTAAACAGTTCCAAGATTCTTTGTTTAAGTGGAAATGGGGCATTTTTAAGCATAGGGTATGAGATGCGATCATAACCTGGGGTTTTACCTTTTAGAGAATTAAGACAGGTTTCTAGTTCGAGAAAACTTACTTCTTTTTCAATGTATTTTGCTGATACACTTAGTTTATCAATTAGCGGTTCTCTTCCTATTGCGAGACGTTTAGAGTCGAGAAAATTTGTGGAGAAGTTTGAGTCACTAGAGTAATCAGACCAAGTCTTACCAAAGTGTTCGCAGATATCTGTTGGGTTAGTTAGTATTCCAGAATTAGTAATTAACGCATTAATCGCAGTTGGGGTGAAGTTCCCTGTAAGGGATTTTATATCAGCCCACATTTTTTTATTCGTTGAATTTGGATTAATGTTGGATGTAAACTTTTGGAAACTTTCTTTTTTTGCCAGTTTTGCCTGCTTTCGGAATAGAGCATTAGCTTTGCGATAGTTAACTAGATTGAGATCGGAGGGAGATTTTTTGAAAATCTTCCACAGACTCTGTTTATTATTTCGTAGTGTTGCCAGTTTAGTGTTCCACCATGGAGATATCGATTTATGGGTACTGTTCTTTGTTTGGGGTATGGCTATATTAGCAGGAGATCGGATCGCTTTAGTTATTAAAGCTGCCTCTTTATTTATATTTGAGGATTGTGGTTTATTGTTGACAAATTCTAGTAGTTCTTTTTGAAATACATTCCAGTTAGCGCAGTCAATTTTAAATTTAGAAGTCGTTTTTTTGAGAGTAGACTTACAGCCCAAATCTATTTGTGTCAGTATCGGCAAATGGTCGCTACCGTGCAGATCATCCGAAATTTTCCATGAAGTATTGGGTAAAAATTGCGGAGATATAGCTGTCACATCTACGTGAGTCCAAGTTTTATGAGTCGAAAAGTGCGTTGGACTACCGTCATTTAAGATGGCAATGTTGCTGATAGAGAGAAAGTTTTCGAACTCATTACCTCTGGAATTGTTTGCTGGGGAACCCCATAATGTGTTCCAAGAATTTATATCACCTGTTAGTAGGATCGGAGTTTGGATGTTGCTTATAATATTAATTAATTCTGCAGCAGAAAATGCTTGGCAAGGAGGAATGTAAATTGATATAACAGTAATGTTGGTGTTAAGATGTATTTCTATTGCTATTATCGATAAGTTGGAGTTGATACATAAACGGTTGTGGGAGAGGGAATTGTGGATCAGTATACCAGTGCCTTGTTTTGCTGAGGTGTTTGTTGTTAAGTTGTGGAAGTACGCTGTATATTGTTTTGGTGGATGTGGCGAGAAATTAGCTTGAAGATGGGTTTCTTGCAAGGTTATTATAGAAGGGTTGTAGTCATTTATTAATAATTGTAATTCGTGCCAATTATTAAAATAACCATTAAGGTTCCATTGCAGGACCTTCAAGAACGATTTATTTGAGGTATAGGGCTTTTGTCCAATATACGCCGAGTTATATTGTAAAAAGCCTGAGTTGGCGTTATGGTTGTTGGTGCAAGTTTGTTTGCGACTCCGCTGGTCAGAGCCTGGGGCACCCGGGACTCGTGAGGTTCCCGGCTGACTCAGCCCCCGGCCAGCGGAGTCGGCTTTGTTGATACATAGTTTGTTATTATATACTTTCATCGTCTGTTTCTGAGGGATTGATGTAGTATTTTTGTGTGTTTACAAGTGATTGGGTGAACTTTGAAATAAGTGAGTTGCAATTCGTTGGCATTTGCTTAGTGTGGCGGGGAGGAATATTTGGTGGGTTTTCGTTTTGTATTAAGATATTTGATTTTTGTGAATGGGTATTTTGTGGCGAGTGGGAGTCGTTTGAGTGATATTGAGTGTTAGAATTAGATGGGGTGGAAATAGGTGTGATTTGTTGATTCTGTACAGTTGCTGAAACTGTATTATTTTTGACTTGAGTCGATGATGTTACTATTTTCATTGTTTAGCTATTTTGGCTATGAGTTGCGGTTTGGCCTGGCGAAATGGGTGTTCGTATTTCGGATGATGAATTATTAACAGGTGTTTGCTTCAATTGAGTTGAATTATTTAAAACTGTTGCATATGTTTCAGCAGAAGAGGATTCGGGATTTAAATCTTTGAAAATTTGTTTAGCTTCAATCATGGTACACTTTCTAGTTGTTTTGATTTTGAGGATTTCTTTGGCTTATAAAAAGCTTTTACAAGATTTTGAGGAGGCGGGATGTTCTTCAGAACAGTTAGCACAGAAGGTGCACGTGCATGTGTGTGGGTCTGTTGGTGGAAGGTTGCAGTTTACGCAGGAAGGAACATTTTTGCACCTCTTGGCTGTATGGCCCAGCAGTTGACATTTTTGGCAACGCATGGGATTGGGGAAATATTCTACAACTTTGCAGTTGTAAGTTGTACCATCCGATGTTTACAGTACTGGGTGGACGGAATAGATCGAAAGTGAAAAGAATGAGACCAGTTGGAGTTTGGTTGCCGTCAATGTTTTTTCTAAATTTGTAAACTTCTGTAACTCCTTGTGGTTTCATTTCCTTTACAATTTCTTCATCCGGCACATTAATAAGATAAGGCGCGTAGACTGTACCTTTGGAGGCATTCAGATTTGTATGAAGAAAGACGTTTATTGGACAGAGGTTTGATAATGATTTTTTTGCGAGGAAAATGTCAGCTATTTTTTGCGATTTGACTAGGATTAACAAATTGCCATCCCGAAGTTGGGTTATGTATTCATATCCTGTGCTGATGCCGTCTATTGCTTTTTTTAATAGGAACACACTAAAAGAGGATAGGGGTTTTTCATTGTTTGTTGGGGATATCACTATGAATTTAGGATTGGCATATGTTGAAAAGGTTGGGATTGAGGGACTTAAGTCAATGTTTGTATAATTAGGTTTTCTTTTTTTTTTAGTTGTAGGTCCGGCATACGCATCTATTTCTAGAGCGCTAAACCGGTTACCTGAAAGCACATGTGGCCCATGGGCCATTATCGCACAGTTCTTATCACTAACCGGATTTTTTTTTTGCACTTCTTAACGGAGAAGAAAGAGATAATTATAGAAGAGAAAAGAAAAATAGCTATCGAGATAGCGGGATAAGTACCAACGAAAACAAGCAAGATGCACACTAAATAGCAAAGCGATGCTGTCGGCTTGGAGGTTAGTCGGTGACTGAAAAATATAGAATATGTTGTGATTAAGAAAAAATAAAAAATATAAAAGTATCACGAGTGTTTTCACTTTTTATTCGTATGTTTCCAATGTGACATTTTTTCATGCTTTAGTTTTGTCCGACACTGTATATCTCAAGTTGCTTAGAGTTAAAAAAAATACAAACGATACAATCAACAAAAAAATAAATCGTCAAAATGCAAAATAAAACAATGACGATCTAATGAAAAATAGTCATCTCGTAAATGCCGTTATAATATTAAATAGAGTGTATTTTATCTATCTTTCAGCTAGTTTTTTTGAGTCAGCTGAAAAATTGACTTCCTTCCTAAAAAGTTATAATGTGTGTTGTTTTACGAAAATAATATCGAATTTTCCAAAAAAAAAAAATGATTTAAAAAATCCAAAAAACATTTTTTTTTAAGTTTTGATGTTTTTCATTTTTTTTTTTGTTGATATTTTATATTGAAAAATTTCATTAAAATCCGTTATGCCGGTAATCAGAAAGTCAAAAGCCACGCTTTCGAAAGAAAATTGTATGCAGTTACCAATATTTTTGGTCTTAAAAAAGAAAAGAAAAACGGTGTGGGAGGAAAAGGTAAAATATGCTATCTACTAAGTTTAGAGAAAATCGGCTAAGCCGTTATCGTATCGTAATGCCAATTATTCGAGTTGTTTTTTTTTGCGAATCCATAATAAAAGGGTCATGGTCATGTGGTCGGTGTCATTTTGTTCCGTATTTCCCGCCATTTAATTTTACTTCGCGGTTATTCGTTCTCTTTTCGCAGCTTGATTAATTTCCCGGTTTGGTGTCTAAATTGGTCTCCTCGCTCCCCTGACGTGTCCATGTGCAACTATTTCTTGCGATGTTACTCAAGGCATTTCTATACAAGCTTAAAACCAGAGCGATAGAAGATGGAACAGTGTGGAACCTGACTTCTGAGAGTAGCAGAGAGCTTGAGAGTTACACATGTATATTACTGAAAACTGCCGTCACCTTGGACGTATTTCATTTCATTTATTTATATATTGTTAAGCCTTAAGATTTCTCATTTATGGCTTGAAAAATTATTTACGTTTAAAAATTACAATTTACAAGTATTTGTGACGTTAACAATCAAACAGATGCTAAAAATATGAACATGAAACCGAGCAAAAGGGCGGAAACCTATAATTCCTCAAATATTTAAGATAATTCAATGCAGTAAATTTTGTAAAATTTGTAGAAGTCTTTTTTATTAGATTGACCAAAAAAAAATACTAAAGGGACCTTTTATTTTCGTCCTTTAGTAAAATGTTTTTTTTTTTCTTAAATTTTGATTTTCAAATGCCTGTAAAATTAAAAAAGAAGAGAAAATTTAAGTAAGAAAAAGTTCTTTTTATTGGAATTCATTAAAACTTATTTAACAATGATAACAAAGAATACGATAGGTAAAATAAAGATCCTTTTATAAGGATCAACAATTTTAGCGCCCAAAATTATTTAGCTACTTTTGAAAAACAATCCTATCTATTTGATTTCATTTAGAGAAAAATAGAGCTGTTTTGAAAATTACAAGCATTGTATAAAAAATAGCACCCATTTGATTGTTAAATAAAATGCACGACTGGATCGCACGAACTTGCTCTTATGTAAAAGCACTTTGGAATTTAAGATACATTTTATAATTATAAAACATGAATTTAAAATGAAATTGCCGTCTGATTTCTAGAAAAGTATGAATTTATGCAAACAAACTTTAAAAAATCGTTTTATTATTAAATAAATAAATTTTTTATATAAGAAATTTCTTTAAAATTTTTCAAGAAAAAAATGTGGGATGCGAATTTTAAGTATTTAATAATATTGATTTTTGGAAATAATTTCAAAAAATAATCGTTCATAGGTTTTGAAGATATTGATTTTTCAAAAAAAAAATTAAAAAAAAAAAACCCAACAAATAATTTTTCGAATATTTTTATATACAATATTATTTTAAAATGAGGGGGACTCCTGCTGAAAATTTTTGGTTAAAATCGTTAGAGCCGTTAATGAGAAAGTCGAAAATCAAAAAACCGGTTCTATGACAGGTACCGTTAATAACATTTTGCCCCAAATTTTTTTTTTACCAAAACGTAGTCCATGTCCATAATATCACACCTAATTTTTTTTTTATCAAAATCGTTAGAGCCGTTTTCGAGATAAATAAGATTTTTCATTACGGGTGTATGGGGGGTACCGTTAGTTTTAGAGCTAAAAAAAAATTTCAATTTCCCCTCTAGGGAATCACCAGACCCATAACTACCGAGTTTGAAGAAAATAGGTCCAGTGGCTTAGGCTCTAGATCGAGGTACAGACATACAGACAGACAGACAGACAGACAGACAGACAGACAGACAGACGGAATTGCCGGACCCACTTTTTTCGTCTTCGCTATCATCGTAATGTCAACTTTGATCAAAATCTCGAGTTCGATTTTTTTTCCAAATGCAGAACTTGCCCTATAGTACAGTGAAAGCTCTACTTGCGGACAGCTCCAATAAGCGGACAGTTCCCTTAAACGGACACATTTTCGGGAACGAACTTCTTTTTCGAAAATCTCATACAAATAACTTTCCTATAAACGGACACTCTCATAAACGGACGCGGACACGTTTTCTTGCCCATTTTAGATAGAAAACCTCCCATAGGCGGACACATTATTTTATTTAGGGATTATTTTTTCTCAAAAATGTTACGGAAAAGAACAGCAGATCTGTTCCAAGTACAGTTTATGTTTAATACGTAAGTAAATCTATAGAAAATCTCCGATAACCGGACGCAAAGCTCTAATAAATAACTGGACAGTGCGATGTTATGTTGAAAGGTTATTAGGGGATTTCCCGAGTTAGTTACTGGGGGTAGTTGGTGTAATTTTGAGAGGGTATGGTTCCCTTTTTTCATCGCGTTTCGTTTTTACACATGTCATTTCCTTTCCTTCAGCTACTCATTCATCACACTCAAAAGTTTTTTGTATACCCTTAATATGTCAGAGACACAGTATGAGCAATAGGAAAAAAGGGAGGGGTCAGAAAGGAGGTGTCGGTGTACATTGGTTTTGAATTTTTGAACATTGCAATGACTGGGAAAGACAGAGCGTGGTAAGGAATTCCACATTAGCGTAGTACGGCTGAAGAACGAATCTCTGTACTTCACAGTACGTCCGAAGTTGGACTCAAGGGTAAACTGATGGGCATTCCTAGAAGTGCGAATATTACGGTTGGTTGAATTGTTTAAGGGGAGGAATGCAGATGGCTATTTCACTAGAGCATAGTCCGTTAAAATAACGGTAAAAAAGGGTGAGGCAAGAAAATTTGCAAAATTGCCAAATGGGCAACAAAAACTTACTGCAACGTTTTTTAGATTTAATATTGGAAAAACACAAGCTGCAGAGATTTCAAGAAATAGAGAAGATGTTCGTGGAAAATGTTAAGGTAGATCGTAGATCCAATATTAATCAGAATTAATATGAAGTTAAAAAAAAAAGTTTTTTTTTTATTGCTTTCCCTTAACCGGACAGTTCTCATAACCGGACAAAAATTGGGGGACCATGAGTGTCCGCTTATTAGAGCTTTCACTGTACCTACATATATGGCAAGTAAAAATAACAAATAGCCTCGTTTTTATCCTTAACTCAACATTAAAATAGTAATAACTTCTAAACCAGCCCGTTTTGAAATACAATTTTTCCACCATTCTCTAGTTCTCTTTGATACGCAAATTTTGGTATACCACACTCCATATTTTGAAAAAAGTGCCTTTAGCACCGTTTTGATTGTTAACGTCACATTTACAAGTAGATTTAATTTAAAAATGTATGCTTACAAATTTATCTTAAGAAAAGCTAAAATAAAAAAAATGTTAAGATTCATTCATTTTTATAAAATGATAAAATGTTAAAAGATGTACTCATTTTCCGAAGTTTTTTTTTCGTTCTTTCTGCCTTACTTCTGTTCTGACACCCGAAGTGTATGTGGTTGGTTGTCGAAAATAACTCCAAAATCGTTCTTTAATTCGTAAGTAAAGTTATTACCGGCTTGATTTAAGTTTGTTTGACAGTAAGTGAAAGATTGTACTAATTTAACTATGGTTGAAGCGGTAAGAGTGTGTTGCTGAGAACTCGATGGCCAAGCATTAAATACTCCGTATATTCCTCAGCGAGAGGAAGATGACATTTTGAAGTCTCCGGTGCCACTATTAACCGTTCTTCGCCTAATCATCTTTTTTTAGATCTCTGTGCCTACTTCATTTGTTATGCACATTGATTTCTTGAATGATTATTTTACTTTGGCGGCTGGTGGTTTTTCGGAGTCTAAATCCACTATAAACCGTTTGGACATTTTCCCGAGCACGAAAACGAGATATTCAGCCTTTTTTGACATTCGATTTCATTAGAAAGTATGTCGAGAATTCGAATAATTTGTATTTTAAGATTCGTACGAATAGAAAGTTCACTTTATCAATGAAAAGTTCATTTATCTTTCGAAAACTAAGCAAATTTTCACTTTCGAATCGTTCGAAAGAAATGTCATTTCATTCTCGATCAATTATTCTATACTTAGATATAATTTCAGTAAAATTCAGGCAGCTTATTTCGAAAATGAATTTCATTGAGGTTCATTTTATGCAATCATTCGACAATGAACATTTTTCGCTCGAATGTCAAAATATGCAAAGTTCATTCGAATGAAAAGATCTATTCTATCGAATTAGCTATTCGTTCGAATCTTAAAATAAGCATGATTATTCGCGAAAATTCGTTGGAATACTTATTGCGATCCATTTTATCAAATTTTTTTATACGATCGATCTGAAACGTCAATGACGCAAAAGTTATTATTTTTCTCAATGTTTAGTTCATGTCTGACAAGAAAATAATAGTTTAATTTATAGCATATCTGTACCGTAAAATTGATTAAATAAAGACGAGTTCTTCCTAAAATAGGGTGCATCTGATTTAATTATATCTATACTTTTTAATGACTGCTGAATAATTTCGATGATTTTTAAATAATTTAAGAGTTCCAATTAAATTAACAAAATAAAGTAAATTAGAGGCCAACAGCTTGTATAGTGCCTAAGCCTAGTGACTTACAACTCTTAACCGTTCCTGTCTGCGTTTTAATGGGAGTGGTGGGGTCCTAACTTTTCTGCCGAGTCCAAATGGCTAAGATGAGAACCACTATACATGACAAAAGATACGATAAGATTTATCACATTCTCGCAAGAGGCAGTTTACCCCTGAAAAACTTGTTTGCAGTGGCTGAGAATCGAAATCAAACCTTCTGCATAACAGTCAAACGCACTAACCATTATGTCAAGTGGTACAACTAATAAAATTAATAATTGCAATTTTAGGATATACTCGTACTATGTATATTTTGATAAGAAAATAATTTTATCTGTAACTTAAAACCAAAACCTTCCGAATTACAAGGCTATTAAAATGTGTGTTTGTCAATTTTTAATAAAAAGAAAAAACTCGTATACAGGTTTTGATTGCATTTTTTGTATTGAAGTACATAATAAATTCTGGATTAGAAAGTCATTTTCTGAAGATAAACATTCGTCTTATTATTTTATCGATCCAAACAAATTTTTCTCATTGACTCTTTGGTAAAAATTTAAATTCGAGTTCAGTGGATACTGATTGCCACATTCACATTAAATGAAAATAAAAAAAATAGGATAATTTTTAGTAGACGTTGATGATATATGTACATACATACGAGTACGAGCCCCTAAGATATTTATAAAACTTGCTAAGTTTATATCTTTTACTTTTTCCATTAAAAAAAATGGAAAAATCGTCAAAATAATGTACACACAATACAATATGCAACCATTAACCAAAAACAAACCTCTTAAGTTAAAAACAATCAGTTCACAGTAATTACATTTTCATTTCGTGATAAGAATCATCCATTAAACTGAAATTTGTCCAAATTTCCATCCCGTAGCCAACAAACCCAAATTATGGTTACCAAAAAACTTCAAGCCATAATTTTCACTAGAGTACACCCTACTGATTTAATCATTTCTTCAGAACATGCCAATGCACTCAGTGGGTGCCAAATAGCAAAAAAGAAAAGAATACTTAATGTGTTCCCCCATTTTAATGCAGAACAGAATCTCTGGCGAGCCGCTATTCATATTATACATCCATCCACTTAAAGTTCATAAGCACTTGGTGAAGTATGGAAGTAATGAAAGTCTGAATATAGTCATAATTAGCAATATATGATGAAAAAAAATATATATAATCACTCAGACTCGTCGACAACGTTTTGAAAAAAAAAAAGTAAAAATATTGTTTTTGTCTTGCGAGTTCATTTTGATTAAAATTTTCAAATTATCAAAAAAAAATAATTTGATGACTTTGAGGTTGGGTTAAGTTCTAAGATACACGTTTGATTGTTATTAACGCTTCATTGAACTTTCTGTAAATGGAAAACAGAGTTTGTAATTTGATTTAGAAATGAAAAGTTATAGTTCGAACATTAAAAATAGATCAGATACGCAATAGTTAGGGGCTCATTACTTAACATCTTAAAGAAATATCCAGAACTGAGATCACATTTATGTACTTATGATTAACTGATTAACCTTAAAGGAGAGCCGAATTGATTTAGGAATCCAAGTAGTGAAAAGGAGAAAATGTATATGATTAAGTCTGTAGATTGCATATTTATCCCGGGACTGTAATTTTTCGATTTCATTTTTATTTGCTCGAAATTACCAAGGAACTAATATTTGCAGTAGATGACAAAACTTCTTTCCTTTTCAAAATTCAAATATGAATAATTTGTTTTAATTCCTTTTCCAATAGTATAAAATTAATCTCAAGTCATTTTTGAATCACCTTGATTTTTCGTAAATATTTTTTTTTATTTCAAATTATTATTTTCAGATTTTTCGACCTTTAAACCTTCATATGGATTTGTGGAATTTTACGAATTTACATGTAAGATTTTTAATATTAAAAAAAAAACAAAAAAATGGAATTATTCCAAATCAATTATTCCAAACAATTCACTTTCTACCAGCTTGATTCTATTTTACTCCATATTTACCCTTATCACAATTAAAAATTATAATTTCAAAAATTTCGTTTTTGAATTTGGGTGTATAGTTTAAGGCTATTTGTGCAATATAATGCAGACATAGCCAGGTATTATTAAGCGTAAGGGAAAAAGAAGAAATATGTCATCGTTTAGAGGTAGGTAAGTATCTAAGAACGTTGCTACCTCCAAAACTAAAAATATTGTTACTTTTTTCTTGCGGCAATAACGTATGTAGAGCATTTTCTCATTATACGAAAATTAAGACCAAGGAAAAACGCTTAAATTTATAGCCAACACACTGGGAAAGTCAATCAATTTTGTTTTTCATACTCTTTCAGCAGAAGAAACAAGAGGTAGACCTAGAAAAACTACTCCCACTACTGACTCCCATATCTCCAGCTGCCCGAAGAAGGTTGCTGCAAAATGAACTCCCTATAAGAATTGCAAGAAAGGTCCCCCTACTAAGCAAACGCAACATTAAGGCTTAGAAAGATTTTGCCAATATATTTAGAAATCACACCAAAGAAATGTTTCGAAATATTCTTTGGTTTGATGAAACCAACATAAATTTATTTATTAATTCCAAATTGATCAATAAATCATCTTAAGTAAATTTATTTGGTTCCGATAGTGGTAGAAATGTTCGGTGTCCTCAAGGAAGAATTCTACTTCCGGTTCACAAAATAAAAACAACTGCGAGACATGAAGGGAGTGTGGGGCTGCTTTTCATGGTTTGGCGTTCGACCAATTTACCAAATAGAGCATATCATGACCAAGGAAAGTAACGGCGATATCTTAAATTACGTCATGGTACCGTATGCTGAGGACAATATGCCGTTAAGATGGCACTTCCAACAGGACAATGATCCCAAGCAATCATCAAAATTGACAAATGCTTGGTTGCGAGACCATCACGTGTCGGTGTTACCATGGCCATCTCAGACCCCCGATCTCAATCCAATTGAGAATTTGTGGGCGGAACTGAAAAAATCTTTTGGCGAAACAGACATTTGCAAACAAAAAGCAGTTGAGGGTTGGGATTGGGAAGCATTGGAAGGCCACTCAAGCGAATGGCCGTATAAATACTGTCCTCAAGAACAAATGATTTATGGACGAATTATGTGTTTTAATTAGAAAAGACTAATATTTTATTCTATGATTTCAAAATAAAAAAAAATTGAAGATTTTTATAAATTTTCAGAATTTTCTAAAAAATTAAAAAAACATTACGTACCAAAACTAGAGCATAAATATTTGTTCGATGTTTTCAAACAAAAAATCAATGTTTGTTTGCAAAGTACTTGTTCATAGAGCAAGTACGTGCGATCCAGTCGTACATTTTATTTTTCATTACATTAATAACTTTTAGCGTACTTTGTCTTTTTCTCTTTGCCAAAAGTGAAGTTTTAGAAAATATGGCAAAACATATTTACAATCCACCAGACAGATTCTTGATCTAAGTCCATTTTTGACGCGAATTTGTAGAACCACAATGTAAATGATATGAACTATTTTTAATAATAGGTGTTTTTTTTCGCAAGTCCATATAGAATTGTAGAAAAAACGACATCGGGACTAAGCGCTTTACATGAAATACAACAACTACTTAAATCTATACAGAGTTAGCTTAGACCAGATAATTTTCGAGACTTAAGCTAAGACGCGATAAAAACTGTGATGCCAAAATAATATTATCTATATGTTATCGATAATTTGTTCAGAGAAGTCAAGAGTGACGTTTTTGGATGCTGGTTGATGCTAGTCGTCAATACAGCTGACAAATGCCATAGCGTACACAGTGCTTCCAGCTATTTGGAAAAAAGCTCCTAAATCCCGATGTCGTTTTTTTTTACAATTCTATATGGACTTGCGAAAAAAACACGGCTAATGTTTCCGAATTTTTATATTTTAAGTGAAATTTAGCAAATCAAGTGTTTTCCAAATATGAAGGCGTATAGAAATTGCTTTTGGTATATTTCATTGTTCCTTCTACTACATTTCCCCCCTTTCCTTAATTTCTTCGAAATTTTTATCAATAGTGACGGTTTTGTTCGTTTGTTGATAGCATGTACTTGGGGCTTATCATACAACTAATTATCAAACGTTAGAAACGGTCGATGATGGCGACAAATGGAGTATGCGGAAGAAATCCCGTTATTTGTTGTGCCATATTTCAGTAAGAGTTGAAATTTAACTTCAAATTAAAATATGTACTGTATTTTCAAGCATAACTTTTGTATATTCTTATTTATTAAAATTATACATGTGTACCTTAAAAAATTAATTCTATTTGTTAATTTTTAACAAATACGATGATCTTTCAAAACCCCTTGTTATCGTTACATCGCCACTGCGTTTTACGATTGTCCTACTTTTAAACAAATACTCGTGTTCTTTTACGGCTTTTGGTAGTCGTTTGACATTTATCTACATTATGTAGCTGTCGGATAATTAATACGTTTATTGTTTGAGGTTGTTTTTCTGGTGATGATTGATAGAAATGTTAGTTAAGAAATTGCAATATTTTCATGCATATATTTCTCGAAATTCATAATCGGTCTACGAGCATGTCATTATAAGATATAAAGTTCTATTTGTTTACTCGTATGTATCAGGTTGTGTACTTTCTTTTAATCGATACAATTAACACTAGGATCAAATATAAATTGCAATAAAAATGTACGCTTATTTTTTGTCCATTTAAAGTGTTATTGAATACAAATTTTAAATTACATAAGTAATTTTTTGCTGTTTTTTGCGTATGCCATAACCCATTATTTTATAGAGAAGAAATTTGAATTTTATTTTTTCGAATTTTCTTCAAATCTGAGTTTGAAGTAATATCGTCTTTTTCTTGTCTTAGTACCAGACCAAGAGCCCTCAGCAATTTTTGGGTGTGATTGATAACAAAAAATAATTAGTATAATTAGATAGTCCTTAAGTAGTTATCTACAAATGTGAGCGTCTTGCATGCTCTTGTGGAAGCAATAGTGAGTAACACTCAAAAACTCCTGCATTTTCAAAGCAATTTTAATCAAACAGTGATTCAAATTTTGCATCAGGATATTGAGCGAATTGGTTTCGCTTCATATTTGTCGATTCATGATTTTTCATTAGTTTATCGAATAGGTTTTTTATGCTCTGATTTCATTTTTTCTTTGGTTAGGTAGCAGTAGATGTGGGTGAAAAACCAAAACACTAAGACCAAATGTTGGACCGTTATGATGTGGTATCATGGATCTAAGAAACTTTTACATCCTTCATTCATACAGGTTCTGCAGAAATTATTGGACACCTATTACGGAGCTAATATGCACTCTATTAAAAGATATAAAAAGCTTAGAGCGCTTTAGATACATTTTTTGGCCAGATTTTGTCTCAAGGTAGTAGTGACGTTGTTCTACCTAAGTTTTTTTCTCTTTATAGCATCTTGCTTTAGCAATTGTTCATCCATGCAAAAAGATTAACATTATTAGAGCAAGAAAGCTTGTTTTAATTTTTTTTTATGAATTTCAATTTGAACATGAATGTAGGGGAACTTAATTCAATTATTTCGCTGAACGTTGGACAAATGATTTGTTAATTTTATATCTAGCGATAAATATTGAATTAATTTCTGCGGTGTATTCTTTTCAATCATTTAAAACAATATTTCAAGTTAAATCAATCAACATGGAAATGAGTATTTATGACTAACTCTCATCCATGCCTGCGTGCGTGTTATCAGGAATGAGGGGACCCACAATAAACGGAATGAGCATCACTCTTTATGACAAAAGATACTCTTGGAGGATTTGTCACTTGTTCGCAGTAAACCCATCAAAAACTTTTTTGCACTGGCTGAGAATCGAACCTAAGAAACACACACACACTAACTATTATGGCCAGGGGAACTACACAAACCACTAATGCGACCAAAGAAAACGAAACAAATAAATCCACTCATTAAAAGATGTAATCAAAGAGCACAATAGAGTAGGTGGACAGATTAAAAAAATATACATACCATAGGACTACGCACAAGACAATATGACATTTATTACTTTTAATTAGCATTCACATGCTAATACAAAAACATGAATAAGAATGAATTGTTAACTGTAGATGCACAATTTCAACATGACATTATATAAATCACAACCACACACAACAATGCGAGCAACCTATTTCTAGTTCATAAACCTCATGAACCGCATTAGCATTTTTGTATTTAATATATTCTATTTATGACAAAAACATTACTCGTATCTGCCACTTGTTTTTTTTTTTTTATCGCGATTAGAGCGCAAATCCCAAAAACAAGAAAATCAAACACTCCAAACTAGTTAACAAAACACCTAAATTCGTCGCTACGCTAGTTTGTTTTACTATGGTGATCGATTAAGCAATTTAGTTATGTTCACCTGTTCTAAGGAATCATACTAACCGCAAATAGGTCACAAAGCAAAATTTACAAATATAAACACCTTCTTGACCCTTTCAGCTTTATGTCGGGTGGCAACACGCAATCGGTTTGAAAGTACTCCCAAAAAAAAGTGAATCATCATTGCACATATCGCAAAAAATATTACTTCTACTTTGAGCAAAGAGAATATTTATAAAAAAAATTATGTACATACATATGTACCTTTAAGTATGAAAAAAAACTTGTTATCCCACCACAAGTCAATTGGAAATACCAGTGGGTTTACAAGAGCCCACTAAACGGAAGCTAGTGGAGAAGAGAACTGACGGATTAGTGTTCGCCTGTTCGCCCATCCCATTGATAAAACAATGTTGAGTGTGCATGGAGTACTTCGTATTCGACCATATACGAGGTCGTCGTCGACATGCACCATAGAGATGCATCGTAGTCCTCTTACGTTTATGCTGTTTTTCAAGGGGGAACAACTCATGCGGAGTGCAATGTATGTACAAATAAAGAAACATACATTTGTTTTGATAGAGTTGCCAGCCACAATGTGCTTTCCTAGACAATTCATACATCTTAAACGGTAGTCAATGTGACTACAGAGTGAAAAAAAAAATCCCAAACTACCGAAAGTCCGAATAGTAATGAAATCTCGGTCACAGAATTCCAACCACAAAATCCCGATAAATAGAACCTCCAAAAAAAATATTAGTCAATCTTTCAGGAAAAACACCAAAAACTATACACGTTTTTTTGGGAATCAGTCAAAAGTACATTTATTGGTAAATATTTATGTAAGGCACGAAACTCAAGTTCAGCAGTAGCATGAAGTAAATCTTTAATAACTTCAAAATGCATACATAAATGCACTAAAAAGATAGAAATATCGGTTAAGTTACATGGATGGATGTTCTTGGGGGGCGCCTCAAAATGTACGACCAACAATTTAATTTTTTCGAAATTTCAAAATTCTATACTTCTTTTGAGAATTTCAGCCTGAAATTGATAAAATTCTGTATTTTATAAAAGATTGTTTTAATAACAAAAAGTTATTGCCATTATTTTAATAGTCAACATTTAGATTTAAAGGAATTGCCCAGAAAACATGTTCCGCTATCTACCTTGCTTGATAGTTTGCGTCAGTTCAATCGATTTCAGGGAGACGCTATATCATATCTTTGTATCTATTTCTAGATTTGGTTTTATAAATTTTTTGTAAATTTTCTGGATGTCCCTTAAAGAACATACTATTTTTTTTTTTGCTCCTATACATACTCTTTTAATGGAGACATATTGGCGCAAAACTTTAAACGTTGCTCGTTTAAGGAATAAAACCGGTTCTACTTAACACAGTCGTTTAGTTGGGAGACTTTGTATAACTTTTTAAAAATTTTAAACACGTTAGACAAATCTAACTAATGTGGGTTTTGCAGCAGAACCTTAGCGAATTTACGTTGAACAATCGTAAATTTGACAGATAAAGAACTCAAACACAACTACACAAAAAGAATTAAGAAGAGCACATACAACTTCAAATCAAATAACTTTTCGTCTAAAAAGTACATTTTATATAGTACCTAAATTTAAGATGGAAATATAGGTGGTATACATATATTGCTAATGCACAAAATAAAAACTCTATATTGTTGTTACAAAGCGTAAATTCATTTGGCTATACTCGTACATGCATAAATATGTACATATGACCGCCACAAAATTGCAGAATTAAAGATCGAAGAGCACTTTTCTACGATTAATTCGCATATCTAATATTCAGTCTATTAAACAAAGCACATCTTTTAAAAAATCAAATAAAACATCAGTATCAGTAAACATTTTTACTTCGATTGTTTTTAGTATGAAATGACCATTGTCAATCTAGATAAAGTAGCTATTTGCTACTGTTAAAGTTAGACGAGCTCTTTAACGTAAAAGTATAGTTTATAATATTTAGAGTCGACTCCCTTTCTAAAATTGATTCAGAGCACGCTTAAGGTCCATTTGATCATTATGTTCAACCTAAGCGACAGGTTCGGAGCCTCATCTAAAAATCAATTTTCTGTTTCTTAACAGTGCAGCACTTACATATCTCTCAATATTAGCGAATTATTAGTTCGGCACTTTATTCTCGAGCTAACTATTGACGCATGCAAGATTTACTTTTTGAAAATGTAAATTGAAAACGAGAAAAATCTATTTTATTTGATTACATACCCTTAAAATTCTTCAAAATGTTTCAAGATATGTACCTAACTCCTTTTTACAGAAAAGAAATATTGTACAAAAAGATCTTATGTCAACATTTACATATATGTATAAGATTTTAGCTTATTCTTGGAAAAATGTGAGCTACAATTTGCGCGATCTGCGTACTAGCCTTTATTAATCAACAGCGTTTTGACTACAGCGTTTTTAGTCGTATTAAGACGGCTGTCAAATTGTCAGAACATCTCCCACGTCTTGGACATCATTACAAAAATGACGTCGTGGAGGATCTTTATTCTCAAGAAGATGCGAGTGTTGTATATTTGAGAGTCCTAATCTTAGTCGCGAGAAACATCTTATCAATGTATATTTGAACAGTTGTTAGGATAAATAGCTGGTTCAGCCCACGGGTTACTGGCGGAGAAGTGTTCCATTGGCGGAGAGAAGTTTCATTGGCTTCTATTTAAATCAATTCAATGAATAAACTTTTAAAATGAAAGTCAAAATGAGAGCTTCTTTAGTAGCGAACTTATGGACAAGTTCGTTCCTTTTATCCCAGCGTCGTCCGGGATCAAAAATTTGGACATTTCAAATTATGTATTTTTTTATTTACAAACAGTCCAAAAGTATAAATAAACAAATAATTTTTGAAATACATATCATTATTCGTATAATATAAATTTAAAAAGCTGAACAAAATACTAGTAGGTTGAGCTTATAATACAAGTAAATCGAAAATAAATTCCAAAACCCATTTCAGCGATGTTTTATCTTCAACATTACATGCTGATCCATGATACCCTCATTTTAGTGTATGGGAGCAACACCATACAATAAAAACATGACCGAACTATTATGCTAGATTCTTCATGTTCAACTTTCTTTGCTGCAAATTATGGATTACATCGATTTTTAAGCAACTACATATATACAAATTCTGGGAACACATTTCCACAATATAAAACTACAGAATATCTCTCCCTTTTGATAAAGTTCAGTTAAGAAGTTTTTTGTAAATATTTAATCTTTTGTAAACATTTGTTTTGTTCATCAAAGCTAGCTTTTGCGCAATGTGGGCTCCGTAAATGCCTACTAGTAAATGGATTGAATGGATTGAATTTGGAATGCCCAACTACTTCGGCTTTCACAATGCAAATAAGAGTATTTATTACCATCTCTGGTTAGAATCTAATTATGTTTTTAAATCTCCAAATACGTAAATCTTGGCTTCTTGATGTAGATAACAAGCGCACGATCGTAATATTGATAAAACCAGATTATCAATAAATTATTGTCAAACAGGCAGACGACATAGCCATGTCAAAATGATTTTGTAATCTACACATACTCCAAAAAGTCTCCGTACAATAGTAAATTTTCTGTTTATTTTGCGATAAACTATTGAATTTGAACAAATATAACTAAAACGACTAGGAATCAAATTAATGAAAACAACTCAAAAAATTTCAGTAAAAATAATAACACTTTATTGAAAATACTTAAAATAAAAAAATAATTCACAGCACAAAGTAAGAAAAAAGGAACAAAAAACAAAACAAAATCTTTTTGGTTGATTTAAAAAAAAAAGTAAAACATTTAACTTAACGTAACAAAAAAACAACACTTAGTATCTAGTGGGACCTCCTTTATTTTCAATGACTTCCTGTAGTCGGTTTTTCGTAGAATGGGTAAGGTTTTAAGAGCCATTTTCTTCACTACAAGTTGACCTCAACTTTAGGATTTTTATTCTCAACTTGTGATTTTGTTTTTCTTCACTCAAAGTTCACAGTTTCAACTTTCGATTCTCAACTCTCGAGTTGATCAACTTTTGGTGTTCTCAACTTCCGAAAATACTAGAAGTTGAGAGAGCAAACTTGAGAGTCGACATGAAACATTGTTTTTTTTTTTATAAAATACATGCATTTTGCTTCAAAAGTTTGTTTGCTTGAGTTTTCACAACAAAAATAAATATTGGCATAATTTTCCGCAGCAATTATTTTTGGGAAAATTGGACTTCAACTTCGTCGAGCAGTGAATGTTGCCGCTCATTGGAGTTGAAAAGTGGGACGACCGTGACTTCAATTATCGCTTTCGTTTTTCAAAACCGACAGCAGTGATGTTAATAGATTTAATAAAGGATTAACTTCCTTGCAACGCAAGACGGTAATAGTTTTAAATTAAAACCTAAGTTCCCTTCTAAATTAATCTCGTGAATTGCGGCCAATCACAGATTTTTTAGTAAGATTGTATGCTTTCGGATCAATCCATTTCCAGCGGGTATCACTTTCTGAAACTAGTATCGAAAGCAATTGCTAATCCAGCACCACAATTTATTCGAATTCACAACAAAGCAATTGATGGAACACTATCGAACCTGCTCCAGAAATTCCCGGATTTGCTGATTTAGCTGCCACAAATTTACCATGTATCTTTGGGGAAACGGCAACATCCATGACAAACATCCGTTCGCGATTGGTAACAACTTATTTTTATCCCTATGTAGAGATCGAGGAGAAAATCATTCATCACAAATATCACACAAAAATTCAATTAGATTGACCAAATAAATTAAAATTTAATTTTGAAAGTGACAGCTTGTATATATTTTAACAAATATCCCAGGGATATTTTTCAAATCAGAAGTTAATCAACTTTAGATTTTCAACTCGGGAGTTGAGAAAAAAAATTGTGAAGAAAAAGAAATTTCAACTTGCGTTTCAACTCTCGAGTTGAAGCCAACTCTCAAGTTGATCAACTTGAGAGTTTGCCTCAAGTTGAACTATAGTGAAGAAAACGGCCCTAAGTCGTATCCAGCGAAATTCTGTTCCATTCTTCAAGAAGGATTTTTGTCAGGTCTGTTTTGCTGCTAATTGTGTGCTCCCGATTTTTTTTCCAAGTGGTCCCACAGATGCTTAATTTAATTGAGGTTTGGGGATTGAGCGGCATGTTTAACTTGTGTTTTAACGTTGTATAACAACCATTCCTTGATGAGCATCGAAGTGCTATAGGGGTCGTTGTCTTGATGGAAGACAAAATTGCTGGCCAGTTTTTCAACACTTACATGGAGATTTTTTTGACGTATTTTCAAGTATCCATATTTGTCCATGGTATTTTCTATAAAAATCACGCTTCCTACGCCCAAAGAAGCCATACACCCCTACACTATTACATTTCCGCCGCCATGTTTTATAGTAGGGATTAAATTTTTGGAATCCAGAGCAGTGCCTGGATTTCTCAAGACCATACGATAACCATCTGACCCAAAGATGTTGAATTTACTTTCGTCTGTAAAAATAACCTGATCGCAGAACGAATTTTCTTTACCCAAGTGTTCCATAGCCCAATGTAGCTTGGCTTTCTTATTTGCCTTTCGACTGGATGGCTTTTTCCGACTCACTCGACCCATAAATCCATTTCTGGTC
Source organism: Chrysotoxum bicinctum (assembly GCA_911387755.1). NCBI lineage: Eukaryota > Metazoa > Arthropoda > Insecta > Diptera > Syrphidae > Chrysotoxum > Chrysotoxum bicinctum. The sequence goes on along the minus strand of OU426987.1, from coordinate 199,372,113 downwards.
AACAGGTTTTGTATTGTCTGGGGACACACATCAGTTAGTTCGATCTTTTTTAATTCACCTGCAAGAACGGATGCACTTTGCTTCGGATCCTTTGCAACACTTCTAAGGGCCGTTTTCTTCACTAGAAGTTGACCTCAACTTTAGGATTTTTATTCTCAACTTGTGATTTTGTTTTTCTTCACTCAAAGTTGACAGTTTCAACTTTCAATTCTCAACTCTCGAGTTGATCAACTTCTGGTTTTCTCAACTTCCGAAAATACTAGAAGTTGAGAGAGCAAACGTGAGAGTTGACATGAAACATTGTTTTTTTTTTAATAAAATACATGCATTTTGCTTCAAAAGTTTTTTTAATTGAGTTTTCACAACAAAAAAAAATATTGGCATAATTTTCCGCAGCAATTATTTTTGGGAAAATTGGACTTCAACTTCGTCGAGCAGTGAATGTTGCCGCTCATTGGAGTTGAAGAGAGGGACGACCGTGACTTCAATTATTGTTTTTGTTTTTCAAAACCGACAGCAGTGATGTTGATAGAATTAATAAAGGATTCACTTCCTTGCGACGCGAGACGGTAATAGTTTTGAATTAAAACCTAAGTTCCCCTTTAAATTAATCTCGTGGCCAATCACAAAAATCACTTTATCACCATTGTAACAAACGCTGATGAGAATTTGTACAAAGAATTGCAAATAGGCACTCGCGATTGAGTTGAGCGTTCATATGGCGTTTAGAAAAACAGATTTCCCGTGTTGGCTTCCGACATTAGGTGGAAAATAGAGACGGCAAAACTCATCACCATCGATTTCGCTGTTATTCACAACAAAGCAATTGAAGGAAAATTATAGAACCTGCTCCAGAAATTCCCAGATTTACTGATTTAGCTGACACAAATTTACCATGTATCTTTGGGGAAACGGCAACATCCATGACAAACATCCGTTCGCGATTGGTAACAACTTATTTTTATCCCTATGTAGATCGAAGAGAAAATCATTCATCACAAATAGGTATCACACAAAAATTCAATTAGATTGACCGAATAAATTAAAATTTAATTTTGAAAGTGACAGCTTGTATATATTTCAACAAATATCCCAGGGATATTTTTCAAATCAGAAGTTGATCAACTTTAGATTTTCAACTCGGGAGTTGAGAAAAAAATTGTGAAGAAAAAGAAATTTCAACTTGCGTTTCAACTCTCGAGTTGAATCCAACTCTCAAGTTGATCAACTTGAGAGTTTGCCTCAAGTTGAGCTATAGTGAAGAAAACGGCCCTAAGTAGTCTCTTTTCCATACGACGATCAATTTTTTTTTTTTGCCGTCCAGATATTTTTTGTTTGCAATTGTTTTTGTTTTATTAAATTGTTGTAACACGTACTGAATTGAGGAACGCGGTCTTTTCACAATTTTCGCGATTTCACCCAGAGACGTTAGCCAAGGGAATTTACTTATTTTTAGTTAACATTTTTATTTCCTTAGGACGAAAGAATGTTTTTAACTAAAATATTATTAAAAACACTTAAATTTACCAAAACACAACGCAATTCCTAATCACACACCTTACATTTGCCAACTATTGCAAAAAGAGTGGTCTGTACGGAAACTTTTTTGTCTCCATTTTACAGACTTGCCCGATCATAATGATCATAACGATATCCTTCGTGAATAAAAATTCTTGGAAAACATATTGTCGTTCTGTGTTCCCACTTCATCTGTTGTATTACTCATTACTATTTTTTTGCAAAAACATACTCGTATATAAAAACTGGTCTACTGTACAGAGACTTTTTGGACTATGTGTATGTTCTTATTTGTTTTATTGATCACAATATGCGTTCATAAATAGCACTTTAATATAATCTACTTTAGATTTTCTAGATAAATAGAAGTGCAGATTATTGATTTCGTTTCATTTGGCCGGTTTGTATTAAAAAAAAAAATAAAATGCACGACTGGATCGCACGAACTTGCTCTTTTGAATTTAAAATACATTTTATAAATCGTCGTCGTTCTATGAAAACTCCCTAAGTCCATTTTAAAAAAAAAATGTGATTCAATTCTTATTTAATTCATTTCGGATAAACCATTTGCAAAAAATTTTATTGCACAATGGCTACGCCAAACCAATTCTAAAATTGAAGCCTGAGATCGTTCTATTCTGATAATTTTTGGATTTTTATATATTAATTTCCAAGTTTAAAAGCAAATATCTCAAAACACAAAAAATGGACTTAGGGAGTTTTCATAGAACGAGGACGAAATATAAAACATCGATTTAATAAGATAAAAATGTTCAAATGCATAGAATTGCCTGATTTCCGGAAAAGTATGATTTTACGCAAATAAAGTTTAAAAATCGTTTTATTAAAGTAATTTTTGGGGCGACTTTTAAACAGGTAAGCAGGAGTTGTTTTAATTTTTTTTTTTACAGTTAGGTATGGGTCTCACTCTCAATAGAACAGGATTAAAATATTAGAGTGAGGAAACCCCCCTTAATCCTAAAAAAAAATATTTTCTTTTTCGGTTTTAACCTGACTTTTTGTTTGATCCAGACCATTTTTTTTTTTTTTGGCGAAATTGTAAAATAAAGTGCTCAATTGGTTTATTTTGTCAGTGTACCTATAAATTCTGAATTGAACACAAAAAAACGAATAGTTTTATGTTTTAGTTCTTGAGAAAATTGAAAATTACTAAGACTACTTTTTGTTTTTTGCTTACTTACATACAGCTGCGAGCAGTGAAATAGTAGTGGGTACTGTCATTTTAAATATCTTTGAGTTTGTGGAAATACAAAAGTTTTTTAGCATTAACTGCATTGCGAAAGAGGAGTACATTTCCCTACTATGTCCATACAAAAATGCAAACTGATTTATAAAGCCGCAAATATATTTTTTTTATTTTTTAACACACGATGCAACAAAATTTTCAAGAGCAATAAAATAGTAGTATGATAGTAAAAAGTATTTTATTCGAAAAATAATTATATTTTAAAGTTTTTTTTTATAAATAAACTTAATACTTAGTAGCATGACCATAATTTTTTATGGCAGCTATACAACGCTTTTTCATAGAATCTACAAGGCCTTCGCATCTCTTCAGTGGTATAGTCTGCCATGCATGTCCAACTACAGCCCAAAGTTCGTTGTTGTTTTTGGGCCTAGCATCCCATACCGCTTTCTTAATATCTGCCCACATGTTTTCAATGGGATTGAGGTCAGGAGATTGAGCTGGCCAATCCATAACCTCAATTCCATTGGCCCGAAACTATTTCTTTGCCAACTTACTAGTATGTTTCGGGTCGTTATCTTGTTGGAACGTCCATTTTAGCGGCATGTCCTCCTCAGCAAAAGGCAGCATAGTGTTCTGCAGTATTCCTACGTATGCATGCTTGTCCATTATATTATTAATTTTATGGATTGGACCCACACCTCTGTAGGAGAGTTTTTCAACTTCCCTGTACGTCTTGCCTTGATTTATAAGATTTTGAATCCATGTTCTTTTTTCTTCGCTGCAATGTTTTCTTCGTCCCACTAAATTATGCATAGTCATATTTTTTTACTTAATACATAAATAATACGTAAAAACTAAAACAAACTTACTTTTTTTTTACAAAAAATCGAATATTTTACTGTAAATAATGTTTTTTTTTAATAATTTTACTTTTGCTACTATTTTATTGCTCGCTAAGAAAAATCAAATTTCGAAATAAAATAAGCTGTAAATAATAACGGTGTTGATTTGACAACAGAAAAAGCATGGCCAGGTATGTCACATATAATTGTTCATAAATTTAACCGTAATGGAGATCAGTGGTACACAGGATGCGAAATACGTAGCGAAATTCATTTTACCAGCAGGCACTACTATTTTACTGCTTGCAGCTGTAAATGCATCAGTGCTAGCATCCAGCATTATGGCGCATAAACATTGAGATATGTAAATGGGGGCATGCTGCCCCCCTGCAACCACCCTGCTTGGGCTCACTATAGGATTTGGGGTAGGTGCGATGTTGGGTGCCTGCAAAGTTTGTTTTGTGATTCCAAAATATTGTAAATATTATTGTTTTTAAATATTCAAATTCGAAAAAAAGAAATTTCCCTTAAATAAATGAATAATTTCCTAAAAAAATAAAAATGAAAACAATAAATTTGAGAAATATCTCAAAGAACAGCGCGTATAAAATCACTGTACCAAAGAAAGAAAGGAGAAACGTCAAAATAAAGCAAAAAAAAAGTTTTTCATGTGGATCGCAGCCATAATTGTTCAATTTGTATGAAAAAGTGAAACTTTAAAAATTAATTAAAAATAGAAATAATTGTTTCCTCACTCTAAGATTGCGATAAATAGTGTTTTTTAGTGATTATCTATCGAATAAAAAAAACTGCGTGTGAAAATTCGTGCTTACGTTTTGGAAAGTTCAGCCGTAATAGATTTTAGGAAAGAATTTCCAAAAATAATCGTTCACACGTTTTAAAGATATTGGATTTAAAAAAAACTGGATTTTTTTTTCAAGCAACCCAAGAAATATTTTTTGAATATTTTTATATACAATATTATTTTAAACTTAAGAGGGCTATTGCTGAAATTTTTAAAATCGTTAAAATCGTTAGAGCCGTAATGCGAAAGTCGAAAATCAAAAAAACTGTTCTATGACAGGTACCTACCATTAATAACATTTTGCCGCAAAATTTTGTTCTACAAAAATGTAGTCCATGTCCATAATATCACACTTAATTTTTTTTAATCAAAATCGTTAGAGCCGTTTTCGAGATGAATAAAATTATGCATTACGGGTGTATGGGGGTACCGTTAGTTTTGGAGCTAAAAAAATGTTCAATTTACCCTCTAGGAAATCACCGAAGAGGCGAAGACCCTTAAGTACCGAGTTTGAAGAAAATAGATCCAGTGGCTTAGGCTCTAGATCGAGGTACAGACATACGGACAGACAGACGGAATTGTTGGACCCACTTTATTCGTCTTGGCTATCATCGTAATGTCAACTTTGATCAAAATCTGGAGTTCGATTTTATTTTCAAATGCAGAACTTGCCCTATAGTACCTATATCGCACGAGTTTTGAGCATTTCATAGATAGAAAAGTCTTTAAGAATAGATTCTAAATTTTGTTTTTATATATATTAACTAGAATAAAGAGCATAAACAAATAATGTTATTTTAAAGATGTTCATTGTTCATTGTTTAAACATTTTAATTGTCCCAGAAAACACAAAAAGATCTTTCCAAATCAATAAGTCTATGCAAATAAGTAATCTTATTATAGACAATGATTCAAAGTGTAAACTGTTTTAATTTAAACAAAATTGACTGAAGATAAAATACAGAAATGAGTCACATCAGCGTCAAATACCCCACAGCCAAGTTATCAAAATTTTGGCCAATGATTTTTATTTTTCACAATTTAATTTACATATGGCAACACTTAAAATATAAAGAATGTACTTGAAACATCTATAAACAGGCCGGTATCACATTCGCAGCTATCCAGTTTCTTTTTTTTTTATCTAAAATTGAAATTTAGTGAAGTGAGTCCGATTTTAGATGAAAATTTAATGAATTGAAGTTTGAAGAAACAACCCGATGACGCAATCATGCCTATCTCCACACAGCCCAGACCGAACTTTACCTTTTTTGTAGCTGGTCTTGACTCTAGAGTCTTCACCGGCACTTAAATATAAAGCTGACAAGAAAAAACATTATTTAAATCCCAGAATATGCTGCCATTGGTAGAGAAATAGAGACCATAAGGCAGAAACCTAGACAGACGTCTTTAATTTAAACAGCGACCATCCCTATTACCAAAATGTTTATTGGTTTTTTTTTCCACAAGGACATCCCTTTGGAGAATCGTTTTTATCCTACTGCATCCCGATCTATCACCAAAAAGAAACCAAGGAGTAGGTCGAAGAATACCGATTGACCATGACAAAGATGACGGCGATGGGCTGAAGACATGTTTTTTCACCGGAAAAATAAAAAAACGTTCGAGGTTGTTTAAATATCATTCGCACTCACCTAGGCTATATTTTGTATCTTTAGAAAAAAAAAATCAATATTCTTATCACTGTTTTCGTCTTTTTCAATATCTATAAATTTTGAGAATAAAAAAAAACACTTTTTCAATCTTTTTTTTCAACGACACAGTAAAAGAATTCCTTTCTAGAAAAACCGTGGTACACGAAACGAAAAGAAGAGAAATAGAACTGAAGATCTGAAAACTGAAAAGGAAGGAGAACCGACCTGCCTCGACTCAAAAATAAACTTTTTGAATGCGATGCAAGATTCAATGCATACCAACAATTTCCAAGTGCAATGCCAAAGTTAGAACGAAACAAAATTATTATACGCGAATATTATTCATGAGTTACGGTGAATAGTGTTATCTTAGTCACTCCCAAAATAATCCGAAATAAAAAATGGCCGCACGGTTCACAGTATCGGAATTTTCAATTGGAAAAAATCTGATGAAGTACGTTTTTCACACTAAATTAATTACTCACGTTTGATTCACTGCAATATGATGATCCTGAATTCAATTCACTTACTTAGTAGAGTTTTAAACTTGTTTTTCGATTCGTTTTAAGAATTTTTTTGTCGCCGACTACGGAGTAAAAATTGATTCGGCTCTAGAAGAAAGCTAGACTAGAACACAGTAACGTTTTTTCTCAAATGTTGCAAATGAAGTGGAAGAGGAAGGAGAAGATGAAATATGAAAGAGTAATATTGTTTTTTCGTTCAAAACATTTGAAATGTCAGTTTGTTGACAACGCCAAGTTTCACATGGGCGTGGGTGAGTTTGGAAAATTACGATATAGTAAATGTTTTTCTATTCACAGATAGATGTCGAAGTTAAATAATTTTAATAATAGTTCGGTGCGTTCTTAAATACAACTATTTTAAAGTTAAAGAAAAGTAAAATGGATTCTCTTTTGTATGCTTAAATGCCAGGCGCGCACATTTAATTTTTAGTTTCACAACTGTTTAGCTGTTCATATAGCCTTATATGGGACTCCGCACATACAGCAACTAGATTTGAGCAACTAAAAAGTTTTTGTTTTGACACAAACTAAAGCCTAGTACGCAGATTGGCAAAAATTTTGTCTCCCATACATTTTTTTTCCTGGGATAAATTTTGTCTTGGATATTTTTCCGAAAAGTACGCAGTTCGAGCGCAAAATTTATAATTTTGTGCATTGCTGTACAAAATGTCTCCACTAAATTTTGCCAGGGTTTGTGTCATTATTTAAAAAAAAAGCCTTTATCTACTATTAGGTGCGTTTTATTATTCACAAATCTATCTGGATCCGGATTTGGATTAAGTTTTAACATGTATTACAAAAACAATTTGGGATCCTGTTTTCTATCGGGATCTATTTCAAAGATCCAAAAATCAGTTATTACACTGGCGAGTAGATGGCTTTTTATGGTAAGGTAGTGTAAGCTATAGTGTAAAGAAAAAAGACAAGACATAATTTAAAATTTGCAAACACAAGAATAAAAAGAGACGGGCTTCTAATCAGTAAGATCCGTATCGTTTTATTTTCAAGGGATGATCCAGATCCGGATCCAGATAGATTTGTAGATAATCGCATGTCTATTCAGAATTCGCAGAATTTTACTCCCAGTGAGTTGACTCTATTCGCATCCGCTGTAAAACTCAATTATGAAATTCGTCGGATGAACTACATTGTCAATTCCTAAAATTATCTTATCATTTATGAACTTTCGTATCGACACTGTCAGCTACAAGCAATTATTCAATTGGCCTAGGCTGTGATAATAGTATCGCTTTCGATTAACGAAATCAAGCATCGTTAAGAGTAGTTAGTACAAAACCAACCGTGTGCTCTTTTTTTTTTAGATTTCTTGCTCTCTGGTTGCGTTGCTATTTGTGCGTTTTCTATTAAAATTTTTTAAACAAACACTTTAGCATTCAGTATGATAAGCTTTTGACTTACATTTTTGTACTCTCCATTGTTTATTTTCGTTTAATCAAAAATTCATTTCAGATTCGTCACGAAATTGGTGCGAATGTAAAATGATAGAAATTGTATGGAGTGCGAATGGATTGCGAATTCTGTAATACCATATAAGTTGAACAGCGGTGTTCATAAAAACACTCAAGCTGCAAGCAGATTTCTTGGTTAAAACGATCAATATGCCCGCGTCTCGGCTAGTTAGAAAAGTCGTTCTTAAAGCTATTCAAGACAAGACCAACTGGTACGGAGAATGGTCGGAACTGGCGAAGGGATGTAATATGAGTTTGAATATCACCATTGAAGATGTAGCCAACATTGAAAAAAATCTCTACGAAATAATAGCCAAAGTAGATGAGAAATGTAGAAAAGAATATATAGCCGAGGCAACGGGATCGATATACAGAACAATTTACAGCAGACTGAATCATAACTTGCTAGCCAATAATTACTTTCATGACGAAAACAATGTTGATCTCATTAGCACAATGATCAAGCTGAGGAGTGAATTAATAAATCTAAATTACATCCCTCACAGACCTGATTTACCTGTGGAGTGCAGTATATGTAACCTAAGAGAAAGAGAAGATACTATTCACTTCATTGGAAAATGTCCTACGCTTAGAGAAACGAGAAGGTGTATCTTGGGGAGCGACTTCTTATCAGAGGATCAAGTTCTTTCTTTACGAATATTGCAAAGTTGCCTTGAAGTATAGAGAAAGAATTCATAGCGGAGATTTTTAATAAAAAATAATTTTGAGTGTATTTACCTTTAATCACCTCTATTACAGAATTCGGCGAATGAGCTAAAGTGACAGTTTCAATTCATTTCCGAACTTTTGCTATTACTGAATCCGACGAATGAAAGTTGAACGAATGTCGGTAACAATCCCTGCACCACTGACATTTTGTTCAACTTATATGGTATTACAGAACTCGCAATCCATTCACACTCCATACAATTTCTATCATTATACATTCGCACCAATTTCGAGACGAATCTGAAGTGAATTTTTGATTAAACGAAAATAAACAATGGAGAGTACAAAAATGTAAGTCAAAAGCTTATCATACTGAATGCTAAAGTGTTTGTTTAACAAATTTTAATAGAAAACGCACAAATAACAACGCAACCAGACAGCAAGAAATCTAAAAAAAAAAAAAAAAAAAGAGCACACGGTTGGTTTTGAACCGTCCCCCATCATTGTACTAACCACTCTCAACGATGCTTGATTTCGTTGATCGAAAACGATACTATTATCACAGCCTAGGCCAGTTGGAATAAATGTTTGTTGCTGACAGTGTCGATACGAAAGTTCATAAATGATAAGGTAATTTTAGAAATCGACAATGTAGTTCATCCGACGAATTTCATAATTGAGTTTTACAGCGGATGCGAATCGAGTCAACTCACCGGGAGTAAAATTCTGCGAATTCTGTAATAGGCATGAATATATAATGAAACATTCAGCAATAACGCGAAATTGTTTTCGTTCATTTTTAAAACTAATTTATAACAAATTTAAAGTTTTATCAGATCACAAAATTATTTTGTCTTGCTTTTAGTTGTCAACAAAACAGTTGAAGCCCTTGAGTGTTTTTTGAAAACCGAAAACCCCAGTTTTTGTTGACAACTCTGAGGGTTGTCAAGAAAACCTGGGTCAACCCCGGGTAAAGTTCAAAGAACAAACCTAATATTCGGTGTGAACACTTTTTGAGGTTTCGAAAACTTTTAGCCGAAAACCGGGTTTTCGGTTCGGTGTGGAAAGGCTATTAGGGGGTGTTCATGAAAACATGCTGCGGAAAGTTATATCTTTCTACAAAGCGGAAAATTATCTTGTTACATGAATACCCTTAATGTAAATAATTTATAAACAATCAAAATCTGTACCGAGGTAGTATATTAAATGTACTTTTTTCGGCGAAAAATTATTTGGTCTTTTTACTTTTTTTTTGTGTTTTTGTAGTTGTGTGAGTTATGCATCTGTCAAATTAAGGGTTGTTCAACGCAAATTCGCTTAGGTTCTGTTGTAAAACCCACATTAGCTAGAAGAGTTGTCTGCGTTGAGTAGAGCCGGTTTTATTGCTTAAACGAGAACTCTTTAAAATTTTGCGCCATTGCTTTAATTTTTAAAGTAAGATGTGAACTACTAGGTCTTTACGGAAGATTATAACGACAGTAATAAACATGAAGTCCAATAACAGCTCGTTTTGGTCATTTGTCAATGCAAAGAAAAAGTCTTCCGGATATCCAAAAAATATGTCATAATAACTCAGAAACTTTGTTTTTTATAATTCACACGCGCTCAAGAGACCCTACTTATCATGTTAAACACATCACGGGCGATTGGGAAATTAGGGGGGGGGGAGAGAAAGGAGGTATCCATGAACATCGGTTTAGAATGTTTACAAATTGAAATGGCAAGGGAAATCCGTACCGGGTAAATTATTCTATAATCGTTTTGTGCGACTAAAAAACGAATCTCTAAATTTGACGGTACGACCAAAATTATGCTCGAGGGTGAAGTGAACTGATTAAGGGGAAGAATGCAACTGCCTACTTCAAGTTATAGCATTACTTTTGAAAGAAGCGATAAAACAAGGAAATACATGAATACAATAATGAATCTATGATACCTATGTTCTAAATTCATACCAAACGGAGCCCTGGGGAACACCAGCATTTATTTTGTGAAGATCAGATTTGCAACCGTCCAATACAACATTGTGTTGAACGATCTAGCAGTTAATTTATAATCCAATGAATATAGCTTGGTGCGTCAGACTTACACTTTTCTCTCTTGGGCTTATAGAAAACAACTCGACCATTTAGTTAATTGTGTGCACAGGTGGCTTTATAGAAAACAACTCAACCAGTTAGTTAAATGTGTGCACAGGTGGTGCATATGATTGTGTTAAACAAAATAGCGAACTGATTTTAGGAAATGGTTTAGTTTTAATTTTTAATTGCTCGAATCGAGTTGTGCGCCGAGTCCCATATAAGCCCATATGTTTCATTTTAACAACTAAAACATATGCGAAACTAAAAACTGAATGTGTGCGCCTCGCCTAATAGAGCCCACAGCAATTTTTGGGTGTGATTGATAACAAAAAATAATTAGCATAATTAGATAGGCCTTTTAAAGTTATTTACAAATGTGAAAGCCTTGCATACTCTAGTGGGCGCAATAGTGCATAAGGCTAGCCGCGCACTATCAACTTTTAGTTGTGAAACTGTTTGGTTACTTATAGAAAACAGATGAACTGTTTGGTTGAATGGCCGTGAATTTGCAGATAATTATATATTCAATAAAATGGCGAACTTATTTTAGGCAATCGTTTAGTTTGTGTCCAAACACAAACTTTTTAGTTGCTCGAACCAAGCAGTTTCGCAACTAAAAGTTGCTAGTGCGCGGCTAGCCTAATAGTGCATCAAGCATGCAGTTCTTTCCAAGTCCAAATTATTGTGACAACAACTTTGCCAAAATGTAGAGTTAAGCCCCCTGATTGAAAATATCGAGGTCCAAGACGTTTTACAGACAGCCTTCTGCCTGCCAGACGCGATAAGAATAGGCTACTTCTTGCACTAAAGAAGGCCACCTTCAAAACGTCTTGGACCTCGATATTTGCAATCAGGGCACTTAGCTGTTCATTTTGAAGTTATGGCAAATTTTTTATCCCAATTTTTTAGAATTTGGAAAGAACTGCATACTTGATGCACTATAATGCACTATTGCGCCCACTAGAGTATGCAAGACGTTCACATTCATAAATAACTATAAAAGGCCTATCTAATTATGCTTATTATTTTTTGTTATCAATCACACCCAAAAATTGCTGTGGGCTCTCGGTCTATAAGGGTTTCGTTGATGTGATATGCAGGATAGCTTCTGGTCCTATCGTTGACATGAGCGTCGCCACTTGGAAGTTTTCGGGTCTGGTCTGCATTTGCGTTGCTGTCTCGAACCACTCATATTGTTGTATCCAGTTTTTCCAGTTTGTAGAAGAGTCTCCCGTGGTGATCAGTTCTCTTGGTGGTCGTATAAAACTAGCTCCTGGGCTTCCTGATGCTGCATCATTAGACTGGGCCAAAAAAATTGACTATTTTTTTTTTTGAAAGATATATCGAGAATATCATTCAGAATGACAAAAAAAAATTTTCGTAAAAGTTTGAGCCCTTAATATCAATTTTAAGAGGGCTATCATCGCTAATTTTGATTTTTAGTCATAATTTCATGTTTTGCGTCAGAACTGACAAAACATTGAAGTAAAAAAAATTCATTTTGACTTACTTTTATATAAAATTAAATTCCCTACAAAAAAGGTCCGATTGAAAATTTTCGTCAGACAAGCCGTTTTTGAGTAATTAAGCTTAATAAATTGTTATTTTTCGTTAGTTACAAAATTCCAAATTAAAAAAGTAAAATCGAAGAAAAATAACAATTTATTAAGCTTAATTACTCAAAAACGGCTTATCTGACGAAAATTTTCAATCAGACCTTTTTTGTAGGGAATTTAATTTTATATAAAAGTAAGTCAAAATGAATTTTTTTTACTTCAATGTTTTGTCAGTTCTGACGCAAAACATGAAATTATGACTAAAAATCAAAATTAGCGATGATAGCCCTCTTAAAATTGATATTAAGGGCTCAAACTTTTACGAAAATTTTTTTTTGTCATTCTGAATGATATTCTCGATATATCTTTCAAAAAAAAGTAGTCAATTTTTTTGGCCCAGTCTACTGCATCATGGTAATGGAACCTTTAACATTAGGGGTATTCACGATCTAATGCAACAGGTCTAGTATCATTGTAAAAATGCAGAAGTGTAAAATCTTACAACACTACAACAACAAAATATACGGAGTGCAATTTTCCAATAGCGTCGCACTTAAGCTATACCCAAAACCTATTGCAACAGTAAAATACAACGGTGTAAGATTTGCAGTCGCTTTTTTGACAACTCAATGGACCTAAAAGAAAAAAAGAAGCGCTGCCGGAGGGAAAACCTATTTTCTGAAAATAAAATATACATGCATCTATGTATATAGGTTTTTTAAGATTTTCGGCCTGAATTTTATTTGATACCTTCGATCCACATAATTTTATTTGCAGCATCTTTTATTAAAAATTCTGTGATATTTTCTTTTTCTTTTTCTGTTTTTTTTTTTTTTTTTTTTTTGCATCCATAACAAACTTGAACAAACTTCAATTCTTTTAAAAATTAAATTTTCAAAACAAATGCCTAACTCAGTTTGACATTTACTTCAGTGTTGCAACAGGTGAGAAAAAGTGTGTTCACGGTCTACTAAAAAATAATAAAATTTCGCATTTTTACTAGGCTCGTTGCATCAAATCGGGAATACCCCTTATATTGTTCGGTGGCTTATTTTCCGGCATTTTTTTTTTATAGTTTTGTATTTCTTTTAAAATTAGGTATTTTATATACAGTGATCCACAAAAGTCTGCGTACAAGGAAGATATTTTTAAAAAATTGCTGTTATTCACAAAAGTAAAGTGAACTATTTTAAAAAAGGTATTTTTCACTAAAAGAAATTTACAACGTTTTTATTTTCAACAAAAAAAAAATCAAAAAAAAATATTCGTATAAGAAAAAAAATTAATAAAAACAAAATAAACCTCTGAAAGTCTTCCACAAAAGTCTGCGTACAGGTGAATATTTCTTGCATTACACACTATTTAAGAATCGGTAAATTTGTTTTTGCATAATATGATTGATTGTTTATTTCTAATCGTTCTAAAGGCGTATTGCAAATAATTGTGTTTGTTTTTTTTTTTTTTAAGCAAAAAATGGCAAATAAAGAGTTAAGTTTAAGTGAACGGCTTATGATTATTAATCTTTACGTTAAACAAAAAAAGTCGTATGGTGAAATATCAAAAATAACCTCAAGAGCTCGGTCAACTATACAGAGAACGGTAGATCGATTTAGAAACGCAAGACAAATTAAATCGAAGACAAGATCCGGCCGACCTTCGAAGCTCTCCGAAAGGGATAAGCGTGTGACCAAGCGAATGGTGGAGCAAGATCACTTTATAACCGCTAAGACGATAAGCACATGGCTCGAAATATATAACAACAATACAGTGTATCCAGAAACGGTAAGAAGAGCTATTGTTAAAGAGGGGTTTAAGTCTTGCACACCCAGGAAAAAACCATTGGTCAGTAAAATAAACAGAAAGAAACGGCTAGCATTTGCAAAAGAGTATGTTAACAAGCCTTCGGACTTCTGGCGTAAGGTTATATTCTCCGACGAATCAAAATACAACATTTTTGGTTCTGACGGTCGTTTGAGGGTGTGGCGACGACCAAACGATGCTCTTAATCCCAGATGCACAATTAAGACTGTCAAGCACGGTAGTGGAGGTGTTTATGGTTTGGGGCTGTATGGCGTCTTCAGGAGTTGGTAAGCTGGAAGTAATAGAAGGAACAATGGATCAATATGTATACTTCGATATCCTCAAAAGAAATTTAAAAACAAGTGCTGAAATTCTGGGTATATCCAATGACTATTACTTCCACCAAGATAATGACCCCAAATATACCGCCCATAATACGCGCATGTGGCTGGCATATAACACTCCCCACCTGCTACGAACCGCACCACAGAGTCCAGATATTAACCCTATCGAGCACTGCTGGGATGAATTGGAAAAAAAGATCCGAACCCACGATATCCGCAAAAAGGAGCAGTTAAAAGAAGCCTTGTTGCTTGAATGGAGTAAGATAAATAGTTCTTATACAGAAAAACTAGTAGGGTCAATGCAAAACCGTTTGAAAGAAGTCATAAGGCTAAAAGGGTATCCGACCATATATTAACAGCGAAAGAAATAATTATTTATCTATATTAACTAACTTTTTTCAATTTTTGTTACAGCTGTACGCAGACTTTTGTGTAGGAATTTCAGAGGTTTATTTTGTTGTTATTAAATTCTTCTTGTTATGAATAATTGTTTTAATTTTTTTTGTTGAAAATAAGAACCTTGTACATTTCTTTATTAAAAAATATTTTTCTTTGAAACAAATCACTTTAAATTTGTGAATAACTGCAGTTTTTAAAAATATTTCTTACTTGTACGCAGACTTTTGTGGATCACTGTAATGTAAAGGGTTTTCCAATAAGAGGTGTTATTTTGAATAGCCCGCTATTTCGGTAGCTGTCACTTTTGAAGCTGTCATTTTTTGACATTTGACAAGTAGAAACTACGCTATTAAAAAAAATGGAACGATACACGCTTCAACAACGCATTGAAATTATTAAAATTCACTATAAAAATGGTGAAAATTTGGCAGAGACGGTTCGTAAAACTAAAACATTTTTGGGTCGTCGTGATGCACCTTGTCGGACCGCAATACAGAAATTGGTGGACAAATTCGAGCTGTTGGGACAAGTTAGTGATGTGAAGAATAAAACCCGTGCACGTCGCTCAAGAACAACTGAGAATATTGCTGTTGTAGCCCAAAGTGTTGAAGAAAACCCAGGTTTGTCCATTCCTCGTCGTTCTTTGATATTAGGCATTCCACAAACGTCATTACACCGTATTTTGCATAAAGACTTGGGTCTTAAGGCTTATAAAGTTCAGTTCAGTGACAGAAAAATGCAATTGCGAAATAAGAACAAAAATGTTCCTGAATCTTGAAATCAATTAAAATAAGAAATACATGCATATTTAAATAAAATACATAATTACTGTTTATTTAAATTTTTCACTATTTTTTAACTAAAGCTTATTACAAAAAATTTTCGATATGATCCCCATTTTGTAGAAGGCAAAGATTATAGCGCCTTCTTATTGCTGCACATAAATTTATACTTGATAAATTTTCCTGTAATTTGATTTTAGCCATTTCAATCCGTTGTTTCAGTTGTTCCAAAGATTCTATTTCCACTTCGTACACATAGTTCTTCATGAATCCTCAAGCATAAAAATCACTAGTTAGGGCGTGTAACGTTGCATTATTTAAAAAACATTCGCAGGTCAATATTAATCCAATGCTCTCACGCAGGCGTTCTCAATGAAAAAATGTGTTAATCGAGAACTTTGTCACTTTATTGTATGCTAATAAGACTGATAATAAAAAAATTGTACAAAAAAAGTTAATCCTTTCTTTCGTAAATGCACCTAAGCCAAGCCGACCCCACCATAATAAAAAAGTGGCAGGTCAATTTTAAACCAATGCTCTCACGCAGGTGTTCTCAATGAAAAAATGTGTGAAATATGGTTAATCCAGTACTTTGTCACATTATTGTATGCTTATAAGACGATAATTAAAAAAATAGTAAAAAGAAAGTTAATCCTTTCAATCGTAAATTCACCTAAGAATCCAAAAACGTAAAAACTAAAATAAAAGGCTTTTCTTAGAACAAAAGTAGTTTTTGTTATTTTTGATTTTCTCAAAAACTACAAAACATTTTGACATCCGGTTTTTTGTGTTTGATTAAAAATAAAATTAATAAGAGCATTGAATATTGAATACAAAAATAATACTTAATTACGTAAAATTTTGAAAAAAAATTGTTTCGATCACAATTGAAAGTGCGTGCCTAGCCTAAAGTCTGCAATTTTTCCAACCCTATCAATTTTCTTTACCTGCGCCACCGCCTCCACACACGTCTCTCTCCTACGGTTAAAAATCGCAAGGTAATATTGCTCCGTTTAAAAGCAGTCAATCTGTTTAGCAATTAAGGATTTTTCAAGAATCACAAATCAAACAAACCGCAATAACTTGAAGTTCTCCGAATCAGCTGTTTTGTGACGTCATTTGAGTAGTAAAATATTCCACCTGTTATCGTTATCTTTGCAAGATTGCATTGCACTATTATTTTGTATTTTTGTTTTTATATCTTTGTAAATAGTTATTTCTTACTGTTATTACTAAATATGTTAAGAATATCCACTAAAATCCACACAGCACTATGGAATCAAGTAACACGTAGCAGCATTCGGTTGCTTCATATCAGCGAAGCCGACGTCATAACGACATCCATAGATAAGAATTCACCGGATTTTAAAGTACATACCAAGAATTCCTATGAGCCTTAAAAATCTCAATGAATATTCTTATTTTTACAGCAAAATGAAAACGAAATGAAGAATCTCGTAAAAGAGCTGAGACATCTTACTTCTCAAGCATTGACAGGTGGTGGTCCGATAGCCATAGAGAGACACAGATCTCGAGGAAAACTTCTAGCACGTGAGCGTATTGACAAACTTGTCGACATTGGAAGTGCATTCTTGGAACTCAGCTCACTAGCTGGACATGATCTGCATGGAAAAGAAGTGGTGAATTCTGGTGGCATCGTCACTGGAATAGGAAGGATCTGTGGGTTGGTGGTTTTGAAAATCAATCATTTTCTGGAAAGTATATTTTAAAACTTTATCTTTCAGAGCGGAGTGTGTCATTGTAGCCAATGATGCCACAGTCAAAGGAGGAACCTACTACCCAGTAACAGTGAAGAAACACTTGCGGGCCCAGGAAATTGCGCAAGAAAACCGCCTACCTTGCATTTACTTGGTCGACTCTGGAGGTGCGAATCTTCCTCGACAAGCTGAGGTTTTCCCCGACAAATGGCACTTCGGACGGATATTTTACAACCAAGCTAACATGTCGGCGCTTGGTATTCCCCAAATAGCTGTGGTCATGGGCAGTTGTACAGCTGGTGGAGCCTATGTCCCAGCTATGGCTGATGAGAGTATTATAGTAAGAAAACAGGGA
The DNA here is from genome assembly GCA_911387755.1 of Chrysotoxum bicinctum. Lineage (NCBI taxonomy): Eukaryota > Metazoa > Arthropoda > Insecta > Diptera > Syrphidae > Chrysotoxum > Chrysotoxum bicinctum. The sequence continues at coordinate 199,354,386 of OU426987.1, read as the reverse complement.
ACTATCTTCTTGGCTGGACCGCCATTAGTAAAGGCAGCCACGGGCGAAGATGTGTCTGCAGAAGATCTCGGTGGAGCTGATCTGCATTGCAAGACTTCTGGGGTAACCGATCACTATGCGACCGACGATGAGCATGCTCTCTATTTGGCTCGACAGATTGTGAGTAATTTAAATTTGGCTGAAACTAACGCTTACTCGGATCGTGACCTGGACACTCGGTTAGGTACTTCACGATCATTTCAGTTATTCTATGAAGAACCGAAATACGATCCTAAAGAAATATATGGGATAGTGGGCCCCAATCTTACGAAGAGCTTCGACGTTCGTGAAGTAATTGCTCGAGTCGTAGATGGAAGTCGATTTAATGAATTCAAGAAGTTTTACGGCGAAACTCTAGTATGTGGTTTCGCGAAACTTTATGGCCATACCGTCGGCATTGTTGGGAATAATGGAGTTCTGTTCTCAGAGAGCGCTCTAAAGGGTGCTCATTTCATTCAATTGTGTGCCCAGAGGAATATCCCACTGGTTTTCCTTCAGAACATCACTGGGTTCATGGTCGGTCGGGATGCTGAGGCCAATGGAATTGCCAAGAACGGGGCGAAGATGGTGACTGCTGTCGCTTGTGCAAATGTACCCAAATTCACCGTTGTTATTGGGGGATCCTATGGGGCTGGGAATTATGGTAAGACTTGAATATCATATAAAAGTGGCCTATGTCATCACTTAATTTTAGGAATGTGTGGTCGTGCATATTCTCCACGGTTCCTCTTCATGTGGCCCAATTCACGTATTTCGGTGATGGGTGGTGCTCAGGCAGCTAACGTACTTGCTCAAGTGACAACTGATCAGAAAAAACGTGATGGTATAAAACTCAGCGAAGTGGAAATCAATAAAATGAAATCTTCGATTGAAGAGCGATTTGAAAAGGAGGCTTCTCCTTATTACAGTACTGCAAGATTATGGGATGATGGAGTTATTGATCCTGCCGACACTAGAAAAGTTTTGGGACTAGCCTTGGTTTCTTCTTTGAAGAATTCCAGAAACGACACTAAATTTGGTGTTTTCAGAATGTAATTTTGAAAACACGACAGATTTATATTTACTTATTCGGTGCATTGTGCATAGCATTTAAGAGAAAAACAGATACTGTTCCATTTATTAGGTTTAAAGAAAAAAAAGTTGTTGGCATTTATGTTTTATAATATTTACATATACATAGTTCAGTTTACTGTTTACAGTTTACTGCAATATTTTAAGAATAAAGTTTTAAAATTATAACAATATACATAATTGACTTTAGTCATTGTTATATGACCATTGTGTAATATCAGCTACGTTCTCGTGTCCCATTCATCAATTTGAAGAAGAAGCATCCCACTAGGACCGTTTGGCAATACGAGCAAGCTAACTGAGACGGTATAATTTCGTCAAATTTTTAACTGATGGTGACGTTGATGCCGGTGCTGATATGATCACAGAAGTGATTTTTCGTGGCATGTTTTCTTTTATTCCTAACAGAAACAAGAGTATAAATCCTAAAGAAACGTCAGGTTGAAAGAAGTTTCCGTTCTTATAAAGTCTTATAAAGCATAAATAATTTAGAAACTACAGTAACGCTGTTATAAGAACGTAAAAAATTCAACTTCGGTTAAAAAGCTCATCTACAATGAGAGCCCGATAACGACTAGACCTTTAGATAAGGCAAATATACCTGCAGCTCATTTTGGTGTTAGTTCTACGTTGCCTGTTATACTTGCCCTTCCTATATACCTATACTTCAGAACGTAAATAATTCAATGGGGCAGGTTTATTTCCGCACTCGTACAGTTGCAAGAGCCTTTCGAGATTCTGATATAAACAAATCCACTGGTCCTGGTGGTATAACCCCCATTCTTCTATAGAGGTGTTCACCGCTGGAAAACCATTGCGTAAGCTTTTCCATTGCTCCTAATGTTCTGGAATCTTCACTAGAAGATGAAAAACCGCATTTGTTTAGCCTGTTAATAAAACAAGGCGACTTTTCCTCCCCCTCCTTCTATCGACCTTTCCAAGGTCATGGCAGATAAATCATCAGCTTAAGAAATATCTCGAAGATCGAAGGCTTCTGAATGACCGGCAATACGACTTTCGCAGCAATCGTTCTACTGGTAATCTGATGGCATATATCAGCAAAGAGTGGAGCGGATCTTTAAATTGTTTTGGGGAAATTAAGATTATTGCGCTGAATATTTCTAGTGCATTTGATAGAGTTTGGCATCTTACTTGACTGCTTGACTCTTATCGAAAATGCGTGCGTTTGGTATCAACTGTAATAATACTAATACTATTGTAGTAATAATTATATTACAACACCATTGTAAGAACATTTTGTAACACTACTCAATAAAGACATTCTTGCGTATTAAATCCTGCATATCACATGGTGTCAGAAAGTGCCAATTCAAATTAAAGAAAAAATATAAATATATACAGGGTGATTTGTATAAGGTGTGACAAAAACCTAGGGCGTGTAGGTTGGACTTAGACAAGAAAAAAATCGTATTGGAGGGGGGGGTCTATTTTCCCCCGTTTAGGCGGGAGGGGCAATTTAAGAAAAAAATCACTTAAAACAGAAAAAAAATTATTAAAAAATAACGGTGATATCTACAGAGTAATGCTATAGCATTTTGAAAAGCCAGAAATACATTCTTTAATTTTGTTTTTAAATAAAGTTATTCGAGTGAATAGTTTTTGAAAAATTAATTTTCAAAATCAAAATTTTTATTTTTTTTTTCAAAATTTTGATTTTGAAAATTAATTTTTCAAAAACTATTCACTCGAATAACTTTATTTAAAAACAAAATTAAAGAATGTATTTCTGGCTTTTCAAAATGCTATAGCATTACTCTGTAGATATCACCGTTATTTTTTAATAATTTTTTTTCTGTTTTAAGTGATTTTTTTCTTAAATTGCCCCTCCCGCCTAAACGGGGGAAAATAGACCCCCCCCCTCCAATACGATTTTTTTCTTGTCTAAGTCCAACCTACACGCCCTAGGTTTTTGTCACACCTTATACAAATCACCCTGTATATATTTATATTTTTTCTTTAATTTGAATTGGCACTTTCTGACACCATGTGATATGCAGGATTTAATACGCAAGAATGTCTTTATTGAGTAGTGTTACAAAATGTTCTTACAATGGTGTTGTAATATAATTATTACTACAATAGTATTAGTATTATTACAGTTGATACCAAACGCACGCATTTTCGATAAGAGTCAAGCAGTCAAGTAAGATGCCAAACTCTATCAAATGCACTAGAAATATTCAGCGCAATAATCTTAATTTCCCCAAAACAATTTAAAGATCCGCTCCACTCTTTGCTGATATATGCCATCAGATTACCAGTAGAACGATTGCTGCGAAAGTCGTATTGCCGGTCATTCAGAAGCCTTCGATCTTCGAGATATTTCTTAAGCTGATGATTTATCTGCCATGACCTTGGAAAGGTCGATAGAAGGAGGGGGAGGAAAAGTCGCCTTGTTTTATTAACAAGATAAACAAATGCGGTTTTTCATCTTCTAGTGAAGATTCCAGAACATTAGGAGCAATGGAAAAGCTTACGCAATGGTTTTCCAGCGATGAACACCTCTATAGAAGAATGGGGGTTATACCACCAGGACCAGTGGATTTGTTTATATCAGAATCTCGAAAGGCTCTTGCAACTGTACGAGTGCGGAAATAAACCTGCCCCATTGAATTATTTACGTTCTGAAGTATAGGTATATAGGATGGGCAAGTATAACAGGCAACGTAGAACTAACACCAAAATGAGCTGCAGGTATATTTGCCTTATCTAAAGGTCTAGTCGTTATCGGGCTCTCATTGTAGATGAGCTTTTTAACCGAAGTTGAATTTTTTACGTTCTTATAACAGCGTTACTGTAGTTTCTAAATTATTTATGCTTTATAAGACTTTATAAGAACGGAAACTTCTTTCAACCTGACGTTTCTTTAGGATTTATACTCTTGTTTCTGTTAGGAATAAAAGAAAGCATGCCACGAAAAATCACTTCTGTGATCATATCAGCACCGGCATCAACGTCACCATCAGTTAAAAATTTGACGAAATTATACCGTCTCAGTTAGCTTGCTCGTATTGCCAAACGGTCCTAGTGGGATGCTTCTTCTTCAAATTGATGAATGGGACACGAGAACGTAGCTGATATTACACAATGGTCATATAACAATGACTAAAGTCAATTATGTATATTGTTATAATTTTAAAACTTTATTCTTAAAATATTGCAGTAAACTGTAAACAGTAAACTGAACTATGTATATGTAAATATTATAAAACATAAATGCCAACAACTTTTTTTTCTTTAAACCTAATAAATGGAACAGTATCTGTTTTTCTCTTAAATGCTATGCACAATGCACCGAATAAGTAAATATAAATCTGTCGTGTTTTCAAAATTACATTCTGAAAACACCAAATTTAGTGTCGTTTCTGGAATTCTTCAAAGAAGAAACCAAGGCTAGTCCCAAAACTTTTCTAGTGTCGGCAGGATCAATAACTCCATCATCCCATAATCTTGCAGTACTGTAATAAGGAGAAGCCTCCTTTTCAAATCGCTCTTCAATCGAAGATTTCATTTTATTGATTTCCACTTCGCTGAGTTTTATACCATCACGTTTTTTCTGATCAGTTGTCACTTGAGCAAGTACGTTAGCTGCCTGAGCACCACCCATCACCGAAATACGTGAATTGGGCCACATGAAGAGGAACCGTGGAGAATATGCACGACCACACATTCCTAAAATTAAGTGATGACATAGGCCACTTTTATATGATATTCAAGTCTTACCATAATTCCCAGCCCCATAGGATCCCCCAATAACAACGGTGAATTTGGGTACATTTGCACAAGCGACAGCAGTCACCATCTTCGCCCCGTTCTTGGCAATTCCATTGGCCTCAGCATCCCGACCGACCATGAACCCAGTGATGTTCTGAAGGAAAACCAGTGGGATATTCCTCTGGGCACACAATTGAATGAAATGAGCACCCTTTAGAGCGCTCTCTGAGAACAGAACTCCATTATTCCCAACAATGCCGACGGTATGGCCATAAAGTTTCGCGAAACCACATACTAGAGTTTCGCCGTAAAACTTCTTGAATTCATTAAATCGACTTCCATCTACGACTCGAGCAATTACTTCACGAACGTCGAAGCTCTTCGTAAGATTGGGGCCCACTATCCCATATATTTCTTTAGGATCGTATTTCGGTTCTTCATAGAATAACTGAAATGATCGTGAAGTACCTAACCGAGTGTCCAGGTCACGATCCGAGTAAGCGTTAGTTTCAGCCAAATTTAAATTACTCACAATCTGTCGAGCCAAATAGAGAGCATGCTCATCGTCGGTCGCATAGTGATCGGTTACCCCAGAAGTCTTGCAATGCAGATCAGCTCCACCGAGATCTTCTGCAGACACATCTTCGCCCGTGGCTGCCTTTACTAATGGCGGTCCAGCCAAGAAGATAGTTCCCTGTTTTCTTACTATAATACTCTCATCAGCCATAGCTGGGACATAGGCTCCACCAGCTGTACAACTGCCCATGACCACAGCTATTTGGGGAATACCAAGCGCCGACATGTTAGCTTGGTTGTAAAATATCCGTCCGAAGTGCCATTTGTCGGGGAAAACCTCAGCTTGTCGAGGAAGATTCGCACCTCCAGAGTCGACCAAGTAAATGCAAGGTAGGCGGTTTTCTTGCGCAATTTCCTGGGCCCGCAAGTGTTTCTTCACTGTTACTGGGTAGTAGGTTCCTCCTTTGACTGTGGCATCATTGGCTACAATGACACACTCCGCTCTGAAAGATAAAGTTTTAAAATATACTTTCCAGAAAATGATTGATTTTCAAAACCACCAACCCACAGATCCTTCCTATTCCAGTGACGATGCCACCAGAATTCACCACTTCTTTTCCATGCAGATCATGTCCAGCTAGTGAGCTGAGTTCCAAGAATGCACTTCCAATGTCGACAAGTTTGTCAATACGCTCACGTGCTAGAAGTTTTCCTCGAGATCTGTGTCTCTCTATGGCTATCGGACCACCACCTGTCAATGCTTGAGAAGTAAGATGTCTCAGCTCTTTTACGAGATTCTTCATTTCGTTTTCATTTTGCTGTAAAAATAAGAATATTCATTGAGATTTTTAAGGCTCATAGGAATTCTTGGTATGTACTTTAAAATCCGGTGAATTCTTATCTATGGATGTCGTTATGACGTCGGCTTCGCTGATATGAAGCAACCGAATGCTGCTACGTGTTACTTGATTCCATAGTGCTGTGTGGATTTTAGTGGATATTCTTAACATATTTAGTAATAACAGTAAGAAATAACTATTTACAAAGATATAAAAACAAAAATACAAAATAATAGTGCAATGCAATCTTGCAAAGATAACGATAACAGGTGGAATATTTTACTACTCAAATGACGTCACAAAACAGCTGATTCGGAGAACTTCAAGTTATTGCGGTTTGTTTGATTTGTGATTCTTGAAAAATCCTTAATTGCTAAACAGATTGACTGCTTTTAAACGGAGCAATATTACCTTGCGATTTTTAACCGTAGGAGAGAGACGTGTGTGGAGGCGGTGGCGCAGGTAAAGAAAATTGATAGGGTTGGAAAAATTGCAGACTTTAGGCTAGGCACGCACTTTCAATTGTGATCGAAATCAAATAGTTTAATCACTAGTTCATAGAGCACCGGCGCACAGTGGAACGTCTAGTACAAAATTCCGGACATTGGGTGATTTTTTGTTTTCATTATTCGAAATATTTTTTGTTTGATATGAATAGAAAATTGTCGCCTCTTTTATATATAAAACCGTTTTTTTATGTACACTCTTTAATTTTCAAGTAATAGGGACTCAAAGATGCAGTATTTTTAAAACCAAAAAAAATTGGAATTTTAACGCTTTTTTATAATTTGTTTTTCTCAGACCCTTTTCATGTTTTCTTTTCGAAATAAATTTTGTAGGCATGCAATTGATTCATTTAAGCTTAACAATTAAAAAAATCCTTGAAACAAGATTGTTTTAGCCTTAAAAAAAACTGTTTTTGTGAGTATTTTTAAAAAAATCTAATTTCAGGTTTGAAGATGATTTTAAAAAAATGCTCAAAAATGCTCGGTTTTTGGGTAGTCTTAAATGAATTGTGCACTTATTTGGAGTCATATTTTCAAAAAATTGGATCCGACCGCATCCGACCCCGCTTCCTGGAGGGTTTTTAAAAATCTCTCTTACAGCTGAGAACTCTTAAATAAAATAAGTTTGTTAACTGGTGAAGGGGGTAGAGGCATCTGTGCATTATAAATAATAATAACTAACATTAAGAAATCTTAAACTATGAAACAGTGCATGTATTGACATGAAAAAAAAAGAAGGAGGGGGTGGGGGATTCTCCTTTTATCAATTAAATCTTATTTGCTTTGGTTAAAGAGATTTTTTATTTAGGTTATTATTATTTGTTATAGACTTAATGGCAAAACAAAGTATGGCTCTCATGCTAACGGTTATTTTTTTTTCTCTTTATTTAAAAAAATGTAATCACGTGATTTTAAAATAATGAATGCCATTTTTGTTTAGTTTTTTTAACAAAGCGATCGCCTAGTACACAAATAATTTTGAAGCCTTAAGTTAAAATGGTTGTGTTTACTTACCAAGATTTTGTCAACGTTTTAAAGGCTAACGGGCGTGACTTAACTGACTTTAAATATTGTTATCCAAACAGCGAAAGTAAAATCTCGGGAAACAAATTGGACTTGTTTATATTTTTTCGCAAGTTTTGTTTGAAGCTGGAAAATGGATTTGTAGAATGCAGTAACAATAAAATGCGAAAAAACGGTTTAAAACGTGGCTTGAAGCAGAATTTTACAAATTAACCTTTATAAAACCACCCCCATCAACCGCTAACAACATTAATGAACAGTTTGATAACTTCAGTGACCGACAAAAACAGGCGTAAAACCCAAGATTTACGTCAAAGTACATGCAGCACTACGCTTCTTTTAGCCGAAAAAATGAAGATGAAAGGCGAAGTTAAGCTTAATGCTTCAAAAGTAATAGATTTTTTAATAAAATACCGTGAAAAGGCAAAAGAAATTTTGTATAAACATATATTAACTAGAACAATATTCAATATAAATAACATTCAAATTAAAATGTGAACGATGTCTCGAAATACATATTTAAAAAAAAAGTGCAAAAATGCACATCAAACTTGTAATATGAATTAAGAGCAGTACATTATTAATTGTTCTTCCTCCATAAAATTAATTTCATTTGCCTAAAGCTAAGGTTTGAAAAGTTTCAGGGGTTATGTAAAATTTTTTTTAGGAAAATTGCTCATTTTTTCAGAGTTTTTGAAATATAGTATGAAACTATAATGTTTCAAGTACAAAATAGTGAAAACCGTTTCAAAATCCATCCATTATTTCAAAAGTTACAGCCCGATGACCACTTTTTCATGTTTTCGTTCCACTGTGCGGCGCCCTGGCTTATAGAAAACAGCTGAATTATTTAGTTGAATGGCGCAAACATAATTATATTTAACACAAAATAGCGAATTTATTTTAGGAAATCGTTTAGTTTGGCGGTCAGCCATCAGACGAATAGGGGGAACAACATGTAGCATACGAAAACATGCACGTGCCGTAACTATTCGGGACTGGTGGAAGTGTGATCATAGCCTCTCCGCGGCGGCCGCTAGAAACAAGCCTTTTAAAAAAGGTTTGGCTAATATGATCAGGCTGGTTCCTCAGGTTGGCGACAGGTTAATTCCCTGTCCCGTAAAACTAAAAGAATTACGAGACCGACAACAAGCCTCGGAAACGGACTGATCTCACGACGACAACCCACGCAAAGAAAAAGGAAAAACGATTTACGAATTTTCTTATGGAACGTACGATCGCTCTATAGAGCTCGAGCTGCTCAGCAGCTAGCCAATGCCCTGTCAAAGTATAAAGCTGACATAACAGCTCTTCAAGAAATCAGATGGACAGGGAATGGTGTTTTACAGAAGAAAGAATATGACATATACTACAGCTGTCATACAAAACACCATGTGCTCGGGGTAGGCTTCCTAGTCAGCGAAAAAATGACGTCTACTATCATCGGCTTTAACGCTATAAGCGAAAGGCTATGCATCCTTCGCGTGCGAGGCAAATTTACGAACATCAGCCTCATTAAGGTTCACGGACCTACGGAGGAGTCCTCAGACGAAGAAAAAGAGACTTACTACGAACAAGTCGAGAGGGCCTTCAATGCCTGTCCAAGGTATGATGTTAAAATCATCCTTGGGGATTTGAACGCAAAAATAGGTCGGGAGCCGGTATTCAGGCATTACGCAGGTACCCATAGTTTGCATGAGAACACTAATGACAATGGACTTCGAGTCTTAGAATTGGCAGCATCGAAAAACATGGTCGTTGCGAGTACCAGGTTCCCGCGTAAAGATATCTACAAAGCCACCTGGGTATCACCTGATGGAGTCACTCGTAACCAAATAGACCACGTGTTGATAGACCGTCGCCACTACTCGAACTTGATGACGGTACGAACGTACCGAGGTGCCAATATCGACTCGGATCACTATCTTGTTGGTATGGTTTTCCGAGGGCGGATTGCCTTGCGAAGACGCATTGCATCCGCCGATCAGGTTCGAATCAACACGGCTGCCCTGCGCAATGAAAACACCAGTAACACCTTTGGTAATGCGTTAGGACTCGCCCTAGAAACACCTGACTTAGGGAGAGTAAGTCCTGGAGCCAGTATGCTGGACGTAAATGAAAAGTGGACACGTCTTAAAAATACTGTCATTAGTACTGCCAACTTCATCTTAGGCAGCAGTCGTAAAAATCGGAACGACTGGTTTGATGATGAATGCAAGCTAGCGACTGAACGTAAGAATGTTGCGTACCGAGCAATGCAACAATCTCATAGAACGCGGGCACGCGGGCACGCGAAGAGGAATATAAAGAGCTCAGAAGAACAGAAAAACGGCTTCACAGACAAAAGAAATCAGCCTGGGAGAAGAACCTAATCTGTGAAATAGAAAACAGCCGAGAGCGAGGTCCGCACCAGGCGCAGAAGTTCTACCAATCCGTCCGAAACATGACGCAGTACACACCACGCTGCACATACTGCAAGGACGGAGAGGGAAATCTGATCACCGAGCCTGAAAGCATACTGGAGCGATGGGAAGTGTACTTCAATGAATTGCTAAATGGTCAGCTCACTGCAGAAGTGGAGGCTCCACTACTTCAAGAAGAATACCCTATGTTGCCGCCACCAAGCATAGAAGAGGTTGAGAAGGCTATAGGCCGGCTTAAACAGAACAAATCCCCGGGAGCCGATGGCATACCAGCCGAATTATTTCATCACGGCGGGCCAGCCTTACGTCAAGCAATTCATGATATTATAGTGCACGTATGGGAGCAAGAAGAAATGCCAGAAGACTGGCGAAAAGGCATAATATGCCCCATACATAAGAAGGGAGATGTCACAACGTGCAGCAATTATAGAGGTATCACGTTGTTGAGTACCGCCTATAAGATACTCTCCTCTATCCTACAAGACCGGATAACCCCATACGCTAAAACCGTCATCGGACAATATCAGTGTGGTTTCATTCCAGGCAAATCAACAACTGATCAGATCTTTACCCTTAGGCAGGCGATGGAAAAATGTCTAGAATTTAACATCCCAACATACATCATGGGCCCAGAAGATTAAAGATTCTAATTTGTTTGGAACTTTAAAAACGTTATTTGTTAACAAAGATTGAGCTTCATACTTTTTGGTGGACTTTGAAAATTTTCAAGAAAAATGTCTAATGAGAAGAATTCCTGTTTTTTATCAGCGATTGAGCGATTGAAAGGAAGGGAAAATTATGCGACATGGAAATTTGCTATGCAAACGTATTTGGAATATATTGGCCATTGGGAAGCTGTTTTGGGAACTGAAACCGAAGTGGCTAAAATTACAAAAGCAAGAACAACTATTATTTTGAGCATCGATCCAAGCCTCTATGTTCACGTTCAAGGCGCTTCAAATGCAAAAGATGTTTGGAATAAACTAGAATCAACATTTGAAGACAAGGGTCGAGCTAATCGAATTCATTTAGTCAAACAATTGGCTGGAACAAAATTAGAAAATTGTAATTCAATGGATACCTATGTATCAACAATTATAACAGCCGCACATCGCTTAAACGCTATTGGATTCAATGTCGATGATGAGTGGTTGGCAATTTTCTTAATGTGTGGATTGACTGAGAAGTACACACCGATGGTAATGGCTCTTGACAGCACTGAAACTAAATTGTCTAGCGATGCTGTTAAAACGAAGCTATTGCAAGAGATTTCGTCACCAAATAGCGAAAATGCTTTCTTTAATAGCAAGAACAAAGGAAAGCGTATACAAATAAAGGGAATTCGTTGTTATAGTTGCAACAAAAAAGGACATAAGTCTCCTGATTGTCCTTATAAAAAGGAAGATAAGAATTCAAAGAACTATGATACTGGCAAAAAATCTGATCCTTCGTGTAGTGCAGTTTTTCTGACAGGAAAATTCAACCAAAATGACTGGTTTATTGATTCTGGTGCAACTCAGCATCTAACGATGAATCAAAACTGGATTTACAATGGTGAAAAGTCAATTATTTCTGAAATCACTGCTGCAAATAACAACAAGATGAAAGTCAAATTGTGTGGATCTGTAGAACTGTTAGTTGAGACGAATGGACAACCGAATAGGATAGAAGTGAGGAATGTTTTGTGTATTCCCGATATTTCTGCAAATCTACTATCGGTAAGTCAAATGACAAAGCGTGGTAATAAAGTTTCATTCTTTAAAGATCATTGTGAGATACGAGATCAGAAGGGCTATTTATTAGCAAAGGCAACAATGGTTGATGGACTTTTTATCGATTGAATGGCTTAAGAGATTGCAGTTATATCGCAGTTGCTTCAGCTGATAGTTCTGAGACGTGGCATCGTCGATTAGGCCATTTGAACTTCCAAGACTTAGAGAAAATGAAATCTGGCGCTGTTGATGGGGTTTCATTTGTTGAAGATTACGGGGAACACGTATGCGTTACATGCTTGAAAGGTAAGCAACATCGACTTCCTTTTAGCAAGAATGGTTCGAGAGCAAGGGAATTGCTTGAAGTGATTCATGCAGATTTGATAGGACCCATGGAAAATGTGTCAATTGGAGGATCTAGATACGCATTGCTTTTAGTTGATGATTTCAGTCGTATGACTTTTACATACTTTTTGAAATCTAAAGATGAAGTATTCCAAAAGTTCTGTGAATTCAAAACATTTGTTGAGAATCAAACTACCAAGAAAATTAAAAAATTCAGATCTGACAATGGGACCGAATTCTCTAACGAAAAATTTAAGAAGTTATTCAAATGTTATGGTATCGAAAGACAAACTTCAACACCTTATACACAACAGCAGAATGGTCTTGCTGAAAGAACAGTTCGTACAGTAGTTGAGCGTACAAGGTGCATGTTAGAGGATGCTAATCTTCCAAAAAGTTTTTGGGCAGAAGCAATGTCAACCGCAACGTATTTGAAAAATCGTTCTGTCTCTCGAGTTCTGGAGTTCAAAACACCGATCGAAATTTGGAGTGGTTCCAAACCAAATTTAAGCCACTTGAGAGTGTTTGGATGCATTGCGATGGTGCATGTTCCAGATCAAAAACGAAGAAAGTTTGACGTCAAATCAAGAAAGTTAATTTTCATGGGATACTCTGAAGGCACAAAAGGTTATCGAATGTATGACTCAAATACCAGAAAAACAATAACAAGTCGAGATGTTATTTTCTTGGAATCTGATAATGGGAAAGAAAATGAGACAAATTTTCAAGAAAGAGTTAATGAAGTTGTACCATCAGAACCCAATATAGACGAAACTTGGAGAATGTTGACAGATGCAAACTCTGTTGACACTGAACATGTTAACACAGAATTTCAAAACACTGTTAACACAGAATCAATCATAAACCAACCGCTTGAATTAGAAGACAATGTAATTTCATCAACTTCACTCAGACGTTCAGAGAGACAACCTAAACAAAGAAAATTTCCGGACTGTGTCACATATATTACATCTGAGAGTTTTGATGAACCAAATACAGTTGAAGAGGCCATATCTAGTACAGACAGTGCACATTGGAAAAATGCTATGGAAGAGGAATATCAATCTCTATTGGCAAATAAAACTTGGGAACTGGTTAAGCTACCAAAGGATCGAAAATCTATAAACTCAAAATGGGTTTTTAAAATAAAGACAGACTCAAATGGGATTATTGTTCGATATAAAGCAAGACTAGTGGCCAAAGGATATAGTCAAAGAGCAGGTATAGATTACGAAGAGATTTTTTCGCCTGTTGTTCGATATTCTTCTATTCGAATTTTGATGGCATTAGCTGCAAAGCACAATTTAGATATTGATCAAATGGACGCAATCACGGCTTTTCTTCAAGGTGATGTCGAAGAACAAATATACATGCAACAGCCGGAAGGCTTTGATGACGGTAGTGGACGAGTTTGTTTACTGAAAAAAGCTATCTATGGGCTTAAACAAGCTAGCCGCCAATGGAATGTTAAACTTAACGAAGTTCTGATAAAAGCTGGATTCAAAAGGTGTGAATCAGATGCATGTATTTATGTTCGACGTGAAGGGAAGAGCATGATATTTGTAGCTGTATATGTTGATGATTTGTTGATTTTTTCAAACAACAATGCCTGGAAAAACAAACTTAAGAGTAATCTGACAAAACATTTTAGTATGAAAGATCTTGGTGAAGCATCCAATTGCATCGGAATGCATATAACACGTGATCGTAAAAATATGGCACTATTTCCTTGGATCAAGAAAAATATACCAAGACGATACTTGAAAAGTTCGGAATGTCAAGTTGTCATCCGATAGATTCACCAGCAGACACAAATAGCAAGCTGACAAAGGAAATGTCTCCAAAAACTGAAGATGAACTGGATGATATGAAAAATGTTCCATATCAAGAGGCTGTGGGTAGCATTTTGTATCTTTCACAATGTACTCGACCTGACATTGCATATGCAATCGGAAATGTTAGCAGATTTAACCATGAACCTGGCCGATCACACTGGAAAGCGGTCAAACGAATATTTCGCTATTTGAAGAAAACAAGTGACTACAAATTAACTTTTGGATCGAAAAAGGATACATTGGAATTGCATGGTTACAGTGATGCTGATTGGGCGTCAGATGTTGATGGTCGATTATCTTGTACTGGTTACGTTTTCAAACTTCAAAATGGTGCTATCTCTTGGGCCAGTAAACGACAGCCAACAGTGGCACTCTCTACTGCCGAAGCGGAATATATGGCGCTTTCAGCAGCAACGAAAGAAGCTATTTGGATACGGCAAATAATGGGTGAATTACTCGAAAACATAGAAAGAAAAACAACAATATATTGCGATAATGAAAGTGCAATGAAGATAGCAAGAACTGAAGTTTGTAGTCAACGAACAAAACATATTGACATCCGTCATCATTTTGTACGTCAGTGCGTTATACAACACAAAACTATTGGACTTGAGAAAATAGAGACTGAGAAGATGGTTGCCGACAACCTAACAAAACCAGTTAATAATCTAAAACATACATTTTGTACACAAAATATGGGTTTATCAAAAATTTAATGATTTAGTTACTTATGTTTTGTTATATTTATGTATTTATTTGTTTAGTTATCTTAATATTTTAATGAATTGATTAAGTGGGGATGTTGTGAACTTAGTAATCAATTAATTTTATGTATCAAAATATTTATAATATTTTCTTCACTTGCTTATAAGTACTAGCTCAATAAAGACGTTTCCGCTCTGGGATTTATTTCATTTAAATTATTTTATTTATTTGAATAGAATCAACTTTTCTACACATCTGTTTATAGACTTTAAGGCCGCCTATGATAGCATAGCCAGGGTAGAACTTATACAAAGCCATGAGAGAATTCGGCATCCCAAATAAATTGACACGACTATGTAGGTTGACCATGACCAACGTAACAAGCCTAGTAAAAATAGCCGGATTGCTATCCAGACCAATCAAAATCTTTAATGGACTCCGACAAGGGGACGGTTTGGCCTGGCTCCTCTTCAACCTGGCGTTGGAGAAAGCAATCCATGACTCTGGCACGGCAACAAGAGGGACCATCGTCAACAGGTCCAGCCAGTTACTAGCTTACGCAGACGACATTGACATTATCGGAAGATCCGAACAAGCTGTACACGATTCTTTCATCCAGATCGAGCAGGCGGCACAAAATCTGGGGCTGCACATTAGTGAAGGTAAAACAAAGTACATGGTGGCGTCGAATGCGAGAGGAACAGTTGGTCAAACAATCAAGGTAGCGGAGCACGAATTTGAAGTGGTGCAATCCTTTAAATACCTTGGGTCAATAGTAGCAGCCGATAACAATATAGAAGAAGAAATACGCGGGCGGCTTCTCAAATCCAACAGAGCCTACTATAGTCTGTCAAAGCTTTTCAAATCCAGAAATCTCACCATAACTTCAAAACTGCTGCTGTACAGGACCATGGTCCTGCCAGTACTCACATATGGATCCGAGACTTGGGTGCTTAGCAAAAGGCACTCCGACCTCTTAGCTGCGTTCGAGAGAAAAGTCTTAAGGAGAATTGTTGGCCCCATATGTGAGGAAGGACGATTCCGGAGACGGTACAATCATGAATTGTACGCAATCTACCTAGAAGCAGATATCGTGACAAAAATTAAGCTCGGTAGACTCCGGTGGGCAGGGCACCTAGCTCGCATGAGCGAAGAGGAACCTGCTCGGAAAGTTCTTTGTGGTACATTCTATGGTAGACGGCAGCGTGGTAGACCATGCTTGCGCTGGAGAGATTGATGGATTAATTTGGATAAAAATAATAGCCGACACCAAAGACTTTAGTTACAACGTAATGCTTTATTGAAAGTGTAAGAAGGACTGTTTGATTGTAATACTCAAGTAGGAAAGAGGATACAGTATTACAATGTAGAAATAATAGATGGCGTATAATAATGTAAGAACTTAAGGTTTACTTTACATTACCAACACGCCCCCATAAACTTAAGTTCATATGTCTTCTAGTTGTTCTTCAAACCCATGCCATCGATACATGTCTTCAGCTTCGGATGAAACAATGCTTTGGTTAAAGCATCAGCACACATTTTCTCTGTCTGAATGTATTTGACGATGATATCTTTCTGCTCTACATGGTGTCGAAGAAAATGGTATCTCACGTCGATATGCTTACTGCGTGGTCGATAAACGTTGGTTCTAGCCAGCTCTGCTGCACTTCTGTTGTCGCAGTAGATGTTAACGCCTTTCGCTACAGCATCCGGATCTAGTTCATTAGCTAATGATCTTAGCCATAAACCCTCTTGGCAGGTTGACGATAGAGCCATGTACTCTGCCTCAGTCGTTGAAAGAGCAACTGTATTTTGCTTCTTGCTTTGCCAAGAAATTGGCCCACCTTGGAATTTGAACAAACTTCCTGTAACTGAACGTCGATCAGAGCAATCATTTGCCCAGTCTGCATCTCCATACCCTTCTATTTCTGGATTAGCATCTTTACTAAATTCCAATTTCATCTTAATAGATCCTTTCAGGTAACGGAATATGCGCTTTACAGCGCACCAATGTATTTTGCCCGGATTATTCGAAAAACGACTTACCATATTCACTGCGTATGAGATGTCTGGTCGGGTTCCTTGACTTGCATAGAGAAGACTTCCTACAGCCTCCTTATACGGCACTTTTGTCATCTCCTCGATGTCTTCTTTCTTGGTAGGACTTCCTTCCTTGGACAGTTTCTGGTTTGGGTCTGCAGGTGTCAAAACTGATTTGCAGTCAATCATGTTAAACCTCTCAAGGATTTCTTGAATGTAAAATTCCTGGTCCAACCATATTTTGCCTCTCTGCCTATCTCTGGTTATCCGCATCCCAATCAAGTGTTTCGCCTCTCCTAAGTCTTTCATTTTGAATTTGTCCGCTAATTTTCGTTTTGTGTTCTCGAGCAACTGCATATTGTTTGACAAGAGTATCATGTCATCTACATATACTCCAAGAATTAACAGCTTTCCATTTTTCCGTTGAAAATAAACACATGGATCAGTTTTCGAAGCTTTGAACTGCAAATCCTTTAGAGTTCTATCTAGCTTCTTGTTCCAGGATCTACCGCTCTGCTTTAAGCCATATATAGCTTTGTTGAGTTTCCATACCTGGTCGTTTTCATTTTGTCCCACAAGTTCCTTTGGTGGTTTAACGAAAATGTCCTCCTCCAGATCGCCATTTAAATACGCCGTCACCACGTCCATCTGGTGCATCTCTAGGTCATACTTGGCCGCTAGCGCACATAAAAATCGAATTGAAGTATATCTAATTACTGGTGAGTACGTCTCGTTGTAGTCGATTCCTTCTGCTTGTCTGCAACCTCTCACCACTAATCTGGCTTTAAATCGCTCTGTCTCACCATTAGAGTTTCGTTTAGCTTTAAAAACCCATTTCGTGTCCAAACACCTCTTTCCTTTGGGTAATGTTGTGAACTGAAAAGTTTGGTTTTCTTCCAGTGACTGCTTCTCTTCTTCGATGGCTTTCAACCAAAATTCCTTCTCTGGTGTTTTAAGGGCTTCTTCGAGTGTCATTGGATCTGCTATCGTACCCTCCATCGCTAAGTAAGTCACGTAGTCATCCATCATCACAGGCTTTGGAACTCTCTCTGATCGCCTCGGTACAATTTCATCAAAAGTTTCAGAAAAATGTAAGGGATCTGATGTTGCATCTTCATAAGATTCTTCTAATGCATTTTCATCTTCTTGAAAGTCCATAGCACACTTTTCCTCTATGATGATTTCACTTTCTGGCTCTGCATGAACGGGTTGGTGATAGCGCAATATTTCTGGTTGAACATCATGCACTTTTTCTTTGGCATTAAACTCCTCAAAGAATACTACGTCTCTGCTGTAACTTATATTTTTTGTTTCTGGATCAAGTAACCGGTATCCTTTGGTTTCTGTACCGTAGCCAACAAAAATCTTTTCTTCAGCCTTCGAGTCCAACTTCTGTCTTCGTTCTTTTGGTATATGTGCAAAAACTTTGCAACCAAATACTCTGAGATGATTTAAATTTACGCTTCGTCCTGTCCACGCTTCTATTGGTGTCTTCTTTTCTAGTGCTGCAGTTGGAGATCTGTTTGTGAGATATGCTGCTGTTGAGACAGCTTCTGCCCAATACGACTTCGGTAGTTCGGCTCCAAACAGCATTGCCTTCGCCTTCTCCACGAGTGTCCTATTCGCTCTCTCGGCCACACCATTTTGTTCTGGACTGTATGGCACAGTGAGCTGATGTCGTATTCCATATCGCTTTAAAATATTTTCGAAATATTTTCCGGTGTATTCTCCACCATTGTCCGTCCGAAGGATGCGTATCTTCTTCCTCGTTTCATTTTCCACAAAGGCTTTGAATTCTACGAACATTTCTGCAACTTCACTTTTCTTTTTCAAAAAATATACGAAGATCATTCTGGTGTAATCGTCTATAAACGTAAGAAAGTATCTCCTCCCGGACAAAGACTGAATTTCCATCGGCCCACACAAGTCCGAGTGAACCAGTTCCAAAATGTCAGTTGCCCTTGTACCTTTCTCTGGAAACGATTGACGATGATGTTTTGCCTTCACACATGGCACACAAGGTATACATGCAGCTTTCTGAAAAATTATGCCACACGATGAATTCTTCCGCAATTTTTCCAAGCTCCCATAATTTAAGTGGCCAAGCCTTTTGTGCCACAGTTCCATGGATTGCTTGTTCGACGTGTAGTACACCTTCTCTTGAACTGGCATTTCCAGCTTGAAAATGCCTCCTTCGTTGACCATGGTTCCCATATTTCTGCCACCACTGTCTTCTATATAACTTCCTTCAGGTGTGAAATGAACAGACAATCCTTTGTCCACCATTTTTGACACTGAAAGTAAATTAGCTGCAGCTCCTGGTACATACATCACATCCTTAACCGTCACGCTTTCCACGCCAGTCTCCGTAAGTATTTCGATGACAGATTCACCATTTGACTCAGCCAACATATCCTGGCAGTTCGCTGTAAAGATTCCTGCTCCACTGCATGGCTTTTTAACTATGAAATTCTGTTCCGTTGTTGTTATGTGTGTAGATGCACATGAATCCACAAACCATCCGTCTGTCTTAGCACCTGATGACATGAAAGCCAAATACGTTCTGTCGTTGCAACGCTTTTCAACACCAAATCTTAAAGTCTCGTCCTTGTGGTGCCGATCAGGACATTTGCTTGCAAAATGCCCTTCTGTACCACACTTGAAACATTTTATTACCTTCTTTCTTGCCTTCTTCGAATTTTTCGAGTAAAATGCTTTCGGTGCTCTGATGGACTCCGTCTTAATCTCCTGAAGCAGCTTGGTTTTTATCCCATCCGCTGTAATGTCGATGCCTGAACTTTCCAAACCCATAATCATTGGCTTGTACTCATCCGAAAGACCAGCCAGTAGAAGAGTTCCAACCCACTCGTCTGATACCTTTAATCCAACACCATTTAGTTTATGCCCCGTACTGACAATGACATTCACATAATCCTCTACGGAAACGCATTTTTCTAGTGTTGTTGTGACCAATATCCTAAGTAGACTGACTTTTCGCGTCAGCCCCGAGTCTTCGAAAGCAGCCTGAAGTTTCTTCCATGCTTCCTTTGCCGTTGTGGTATTCTGGACGTGCACATAGTTTATTGGGTCAATCGTCAAAATGATTCGCGACCTTGCCTTGGTGTCTCTCTTGGTGTCAGCACAATATGCTTCATCACCCTGGACGCAGCCCCATAGATCCTCATATTGCAAGTAGGCCTCAATAGCAATCTTCCAAGTTGGATAATTTTCTCGGCCTCTGAGTCTGTCTACTGGCGGCAAACCATGTGCCGCTGAAGAACTAGCCATCTTACTTGCAAACTGGTTATGTTTCAAAGAATTTTAATTTTACGCTTCTCGAGTTTAAAAATCAAAAAAACTACCTAGCGTATCGCAGACTTTATATTTCAAAGAATATTATTTTAAATTAAAAAGTAGGCCTGGGCCCATAACCTGATGGATTAATTTGGATAAAAATAATAGCCGACACCAAAGACTTTAGTTACAACGTAATGCTTTATTGAAAGTGTAAGAAGGACTGTTTGATTGTAAAGCCTAGTACGCAGATCGAGACAAGACAAATTTTATCTCTACAATTTTAATCTCTACAAAACTTTTCCAAATCTCGCGCAAAAGTTTGAAGTTGGAGAATTAAAAAATAATTTAATGTGTTTTGTTGTATATCTCTGGAACGGATTGTCTTACAAAAATCGTTCATACCGTTTTGGAATCTCCTCTCGATGCTTTCAAGAGAAGCATCAGCACCTTTTACATAAAACCAGTTTTGAGAAATATCACTTTCGGCTGTCAAAATTTGTCCCGCAAAATAATGCTTGTATCATTCTTTTTCCTGGCAAAATTTAGTGGAGACATTTTGTAGAGCGATTCACAATAGTATGAATTTTGCGCGCGAACTGCGTACTGCTCGGAAAAATATCCGAGACAAAATTTGTCCCAGGAAAAAAAATGTATGGGAGACAAAATTTTTCCCGATCTGCGTACTAGGCTTAATACTCAAGTAGGAAAGAGGATACAGTATTACAATGTAGAAATAATAGATGGCGTATAATAATGTAAGAACTTAAGGTTTACTTTACATTACCAACAGAGATGGCGTAGACCAGGACGCCCGAAGCTTTGGGGTGCGCAACTGGATGGCGTCGGCTAGAGACCGGGATAGGTGGAGAGACTTGTTGAAAGAGGCCAGGACCGGAACCCGGTTGTCGAGCCGATGATGATGATGATGATTCATTACTATTTGGCACTCGCTCAGCGATCTTCGCTTAACTAAGTACAGTAAAGAATGCGGAGAGATGACTTCTTTTCAATAGAACTTTTATTAAAAATCGCGGTGTTTAAAAGCATCGAAAAGTAGAAAGAGGCAGATGTATGTCGAAACCCGAAAGTGGGAGAGAATACACAGGCGACAACTCTTTTTTACTTCCTATAAGCTGCTATAACTTGTTGACCTGTTAATAAAGAAACTAAAGGGTTTTCCAATAAGAGGTGTTATTTTGATATTCAAAGAAAAATAGCATTTTTGGAGATAAATGATCGGATGTTTATTTCATTATAAAGAGGAAGGTATGCCGTTAATAATGGAACACAACATCAGCCAAATGGCCGCCAAGACCACGCTTACAGGACCATATCCTTTTCATGAAATTTTCCATAACCAAATCGCAAAGTGGCTGCCCTATGTCCTCGATAGCCTCACGAATTTCATCTTTGAGGTCTTGAATCGACGCTGGGCTGTTGGCGTAGACCTAATCTTTCACGTGGCCCCAAAGGAAGAAGTCGCAAGGTGTTAAATCACAAGATCTCGGTGGCCAATTGTGATCACCTCTTCGAGAGATAACACGGTCCGGAAACTTTTCCCGTAAAAGATCGATGGTTTCATTGCTTGTGTGGCACGTAGCGCCGTCTTGTTGAAAGTAAACGTTGTCCAGATCAATACCATCCAATTCAGGCCATAAAAAATCATTAATCATCTCTCGATAGCGCAATCCATTGACCGTAACTGTTGCTCCAGCCTCATTTTCGAAAAAGTAAGGTCCAATGACCCCGCGGGACCATAAACCGCACCAAACAGTCACGCGTTGAGGATGGAGAGGCTTTTCAACAATAACTCTTGGGTTTTCCGAGCCCCAGATGCGACAGTTTTGCTTGTTGACGTAGCCTCCGAGGTGGAAATGGGCCTCATCAGTCAAGATGATTTTTCGATGAAATTCCGGTTCATTTTCATGCATTTCAAGGACCCAATTTTAATAATTTCAATGCGTTGTTGAAGCGTGTATCGTTCCATTTTTATTAATAGCGTAGTTTCTAATTGTCAAATGTCAAAAAATGACAGCTTCAAAAGTGACAGCTACCGAAATAGCGGGCTATTCAAAATAACACCTCTTATTGGAAAACCCTTTATAAGGGTATTCACGATCTAATGCCACAGGTCTAGTATCATTGTAAAAATGCAAAAGTGGAAAATCTTACAACACTACAACAACAAAATATACGGAGTGCAATTTTGCAATAGTGTCGCACTTAGCTATACCCGAAACCTATATTGCAACAATAAAATACGACAGTGTAAAATTTGCAGTCGCATTTTTGACAGCTCAACAAGAGCCACTAGCTTTTAAAATTTAAAAGTCTTTGGAAGCCGAAAGAAATATCTTATTGTTCTATTCATTTTATTAAATTAAATGGACCTGAAAGAAAAAAAAGAAGCGCCGCCGGAGGGAAAACCCTGTTAAGAAGTGGAGCGAATTGGAAATAATAATGATATTTCATTCATGAAACAGGAAATTTTGAGGTAATTGTCAGATTTGTTTCATATTTAGACTTTTAATAACACCAACCATTTATTAATATCACAGAAGCCTACAGCACAGATTTATTATAGAAAATGTCTTGACCAACCACGACGAGATGCTAGGACGAATAGAAGGTCCTCGTTCAATTCGCTAAGGATTTTATCCACAGCATCTTCTTCTTCACTTTCTGCATTTTCTGAAAATAAAATATACATTAGGCTGGCTCGATTGATAAAAAATTTGTATGAAAAAAATTTTTTTTTGTTTGATCGTGTTCGGGCGGTATACAAAAGTTGTAATAAGAGTCCTTCAATAGGAATCCAAAATATTTTTAAAAAATTCCAATTTTAAATACTGCCCCAAGGACCTTAAAGATTTTCGAAATATGATACATACATTAAAAAAAAAGATTTATATAAAATCGTTTAAAAAATGGCTTATGTTTTATAAGTTATTTATAAAACCTTGTTTAAAAATCAGCAGGCTTATCCAAAGGCGGCCACATAAAAGGGGCAAAGGGGTCAATTGCTCTCTCCTCTGGCTCAGGAAAATACCACATTTCCAACATTTTTTGCTTTTTACAATGTCTTTTTGAAAATTCCGACTGGGGCAAACCCTCCCCACCCCTCTCCTTAAAACGAATCTCCTGGAAAAATCTATGGGATTACATATTTCTCTAAATGCATTTTAAAATCCATTATTCCGTTATACCTACTGAATAGAATATTTAAAAATACAAATCGAAGGAACCCAAATTTATGCAAAAAATAAACCTTTTATTAAGAAGACTTACCAATTTCAGTTTGCAGCGGGTATTAATCGTTTAAGCTAGTAGGCTAAGCAATTTCAGTAAGAAGTGGGTGGGATTTGGAATTTCGGACAGGGCACGAGCTGCAATTGTTTCAGCTACTCTTCAAGATGTTGGAATGATTTTAAAGGACAATTTTACCAATGTTGTAGATAGGCACAAAATCAGACGTGCCCGTGAGAAAGAGAGGGCATCGTTATCATCTTTGTCACTATCAATGTCATTTCAAGAGCTCCAGTTTGGGATATATTTTGACGGAAGAAAAGAAAAAACACTCAGTATGATAGATAACAGACAAAAATCAATTGTTGAAGAGCATATAAGTTTAGTGAAAGAGCCTGGATCCGAATACTTAGGGCATCTCTCCCTTCCAAATGGAAAAGCTGAAACCGTGAGTAAGAAATTGAAGGAGTTCTTTGATGAAAAGGGGATTGATAAATCAAAAGTTGTGGTTATTGGAATTGATGGCACAGTTATAAACACAGGATCGAAGGGAGGTGTTATCCGTCGTTTGGAACTAGACCTAAGAACACCATTTCAGTGGTTCATATGCCAGTTACATGCAAATTAACTTATTCTTCGACACATGTTTGAGCATCTTGATGGAACTACAACCGGATCAGGAAGCTTCACAGGACCTTTGGGAAACAAATTGAAAGATAGTGAAAATTTGTTGTTAGTGCCATTTCAAGCTATTCAATGTAACCTTCCAGAAATATCAAACACTAATGATCTCAGCACTGATCAACGATACTTGTTTGAAATTTGTCAAGCTATCAGTTCAGGAATTTGTAGTGACGGTTTACAAAAAGAAATCCGGGAAAAATCGTTCATTCAAGGTGACTTACAACTGGAAATCGAATATTAAGGTTATATGTTTCTACTGTGACTCCATCCGAAAATATGCTTTTGTTGCTCAATTTTATAATGCAAGTCTATGCGCCAACGTGGTTCCAAATAAAAACTAGACCTTACTGTATTGATGGCGCTCGACACCTTCACAAAACTATAATGTTGACCAGATACCTGCCTTAAAATTTAAAATCAATAGTTGATCCTGTTGTTCAGAGAAATGGCTTCTTCGGCCATCCGGAATGATTGCAGATGAGAGAGAAACAATTCGAGTTTTAGCTTTAAGAAAGCACGAGAGCAGCTTGGAACATCCTCAAATTCGGTACGGTCTTTCGTTTTGCCGAAGTTCAACTTTAATGCTGAGGACTACATTCACATAATCGACTGGAATGTTGTTGGTATTTCATGTGATCCACAAATATTAAGAAACATTAGTTTGGATGTCATAAGTGATTGCACTCAAAATCCTAAATTTATTGAAACTATTATTTTACCGTGCATAAAGGATTACCCTTGTCATACTCAAGCGACGGAGCGTTGCGTTAAAATTGTAACTGAAGCTTCAGCTGCTGTCTGTAGTCCGATGAGACGTGATGGATTCATGAGAACAAGAATCGAATCGCGAAAAAATGCCGTTCTTTAATTCTAAAAAAGATTTCAAAATTGTGTTACCATTTTTTTAAACTTTCACTTTTTTTAAATGTTTGTTTTAACTTTTTTTATATTTCATTTTTTGTTTTTGCTTTAAATATTCTTCATTATCATCAATAATATATTTTAATACCACTGAACTTCATAAAATTGTTTTTTTTTGGTACGGAAAATTTTTCTTTTTTCTAGGTTGTTTTTGGTTTCATGAGAAGATTCTATGACCTTGGGGCAGTAGAAGATCGCAATATTTTTCCAAAACTTTAATTTACCTGACATCATGACATATAAATACAACTTTTGGGTAGTGCCCG
The DNA here is from genome assembly GCA_911387755.1 of Chrysotoxum bicinctum. NCBI lineage: Eukaryota > Metazoa > Arthropoda > Insecta > Diptera > Syrphidae > Chrysotoxum > Chrysotoxum bicinctum. Next base: position 199,329,180 of record OU426987.1, on the reverse strand, counting down.
AAAACTGAATTTAAAAAAAAAAAAAAATCGAACCACCCTAATATACATGCATCTAATCTATGTATGTAGCTTTTTTATAATTTTCGGCCTGAATTTTATTTGATACCTTCAATTCACATAATTTTATCTGCAGCATCTTCTATTAAAAATTCTGTAATATTTCCTTTTTCTGTTTTTTTTTTGGCATCTTTAACAAACTTGAACAACCTTCAATTCTTATAAAAATTAAATTTTCAAAACAGAAAACAAATGCCAAACTCATTTTGACGTTTTCTTCAGTGTTGCAAACAGGTGAGAAAAAGTGCGTTCACGGTCTACTAAAAAATAATAAAATTTCGCATTTTTGTAGGCTCGTTGCACCAAATCGGGAATACCCCATTATGCAATGAAAATTTAACTTACCTCCATTTTCTTCCATTTCGATTCAATGTTTTTTTCACATCATGCGTCCGTCAACAAAAATTATAGAAAAATGTGAAAATATCGCAAATTTACAAAATGCAGACGAAGATATGCTATAATAAAGATGAACATGTTCGTCCTTACTATAATCCTGACTTCTGCATTTCTCGAATTTCCTATAAAGCAGAAATGGAGTCCTTCTGCATTTTGCTCTTTTTCTCTCTATCTAACAAATATGAATTCTGTTTTTGGCATCCCTTTTTTTTGCAGAAGTCAAATGCAGATATGTACATGTAAATCCACCAAAAGAGGAACAAAAGTTAAAAATCGCTTTCATGTTAAAGTAGTCATCGATTTTCCAAGTGAATCCTGAACGGGGCCATTGGTAGCACATATCACCGACTAACATTTCTATTTGCTCATTTGCCAGAAAACCGAACTAAATTTCGAAAATTATTTTGACACTTCGGATTCGAAGTTCTTACAATATCGAATTTTCTCGTTTCTTCAGCCATCACCATCATCGTCTAACGTCTACCTTCGTTTTCCTGCAACACATCTTCAAGAGCTGCAGATTTTATATTTGATTTTTGGACTTCACGCTGCTTAAGGAGTAACTTTAATAATTTAACAAAATGTTTGCCCGTGCAAGTCTATTGGCCCGCAATTTAGTGAAATCCAATGTCCGATTCCATTCCCATGGTGGTATCCCCGGCGAGGTAAGTCCATAACTCTGCCTTGTGATTACATAATAAAAAGAAAATACATTTTTTTGGGAAGCTAGCTATAATTATTGTAATTAAATACATTTGGTTTTATTATTTTAGAATCTTCCCATGAACATCCATAACCGATACAAGCTTACCGCTTTGTTCATTTTGTTTGTCGGATCTGGACTTGGTTCTCCCTTCTTGATTGTTAGGCATCAACTCCTCAAGAAGTAAAAAAAAAAATCTTTGAAAGGTTAGTAAAACAAGAGCAGCTGATTTCTAATTTGTTTGATTATAATTTTCTTGAAAATCATGTAAATAAAAATAATTATATAATTATACATGTATATATTACTGTTTATATAATAGCCCGTTCTATCCAAACATAGTCGGCCCTATCATGAATTCCATAGTAATCGAAAACTTGTTACGAATCCCGAAACACTATCACAAAGTTTCCGATTATGAAGAAATTCGTGGAAGGGTTGAATTGAAGAAAAGCTTGAAAATCATTTATTCTATTCCATGGAACAGCCCCCTTAACAAATATATTACCTTACCACAATAGTGTTCTGTAAATGCCTATGTGCTTGATGCTTCATAATGTTCGAAGCGAGGCAAAGACAGATGCCCCTTTATCGTAATTATAAACAAAAAAGTACTTCGACTAACCCCTAAACATCAAACACAATTGAAGAAATAGAGTGGGATTAATTGCGTATGACTTGTGCTTGGTTCTCAGGATATCTGCATAGAAGTTAAATCTTCAAGTCGTCTTTCCTGGTGGTTTCAGATCTAAAATGTGTTTCATGAGACATTTCCAAGTTGTATGTACTAGCTATAAATATTCAATGCGCGCAACTTAGAAACAAACATTATTCTTATTATGAGATATCAGAGTGTCATAAATGAAATTTCTAATTTTAAAACAAATAAAAAAAATTGCACTAACAGAACATTTCATAAAGTACCATTTGTTTATTTATCATAACTTTTTTTTTGTTGAAGAATCTGGTTCCTCTTCGGCTACTTTGGTAACTTATTGTTCAATGAAACTAGTTTGTTTAATTTAATTATCCTGAAGTTTCGACAGGAATTGCTTTCTTCTTCAGTGGATCCTTTATTGAAACAATAAAAATAAAGGTCTGTTGTACCTTTTTTTTTGTTAAAAGACCCTTATAATGTTAAACAAAGCACGGGCGATGGGAAAATTAGGAAGGGAGAAAGGAGGTGTCGATGAACATTGGCTTTGAATGTTTGCAAATTGAAATGGCAAGGGAAAACCGTGCCGGGTAAGTTATTCCATAATCGTGTTGTGCGACTAAAAAACGAATCTCTATATTTGACGATACGACCAAAATTGGTAAAATGCATCTTTGTTTGGAGAATTTCTACCGCATCAAAATCTGGTTGATGGTTGGTTTGGACCGATTAATAGCCAGTCATTCTTTAATATTTTTTCTTTCTCCGTTTTCGACTTAAGTTTTGGGTATAGTGATGCAAGTTTGCAATGTGACGTGAAAGCTTATTTCATTTTTTTGCAACGGTAGCCCACATCTTGTTTGAAAATTGCAGCCGGTGTTGGAACATAAAATATGCTTTTATAAATGCAATCTGTTTTAAAGATGGATGTACTTTCACGGTTAACATTGTTTGTGTAGCGTTGTATCAAACTTCTTATAAGACCGTAGGGCTACCCATTGTTAGCCAAAATTTGAGTGATTACGTTTTCATTTTTGGAGTGATACTTATGGTCACCTTACATAAATAGTCTTTTAATTGCCTTATTAATTAAAATGATTACATCGAAAATAATTAAATAGTCTACCTGATGCTGGTTCTTTTTGGGACCTGCCGAAATTGAGGTGGTCTTTTTCGCAATAAATTTTGACATCCAAAAAAGCTAAAAAAATATGTAATTTAATTTATTTATCATACCTTTTCGCAATATTACATAAACAACCCACCACCTGAATAGATAGGTAATGCCTAAATATCAATAAAACCATTTTAATGCATAGAAAATAGTGTTTATTTTGTTCAAAAATCAAATATCAATCAATGCTTTTTTAATTGCAGAAGTAAGGGATTCCTTGTTTTCTTATTATGCGATTCATTCTTTTTACTTTGTCCGGAATTCCACACTAGGTGATCCATTTACATAACATAAGCCATCAACGAAATAAACAATCATGTTATAAAGGAAAATAAATTATATTTCTGGATGTTAGCACACTGCCATATAAGCTCAAAGCCTTGACAGCTTTAGAAACAAACCTATTGCGTGACTAAAAGTTAAAAGTGGGAGACTAGCCTACGCCCTTTCAAACGTTGTACAATAACTATTTTTACAGGAAGTTTATTTTATAGTTATTTTTTTTTTACTATTTCTGAAGTGTTAATGTATCTTAGCGGCCCATTTTTTGTTCTTAATAAACGAAACATTTAAGTCTACTTCTTTGTTGCAATATAATCTTCTCATTGTACTTTGTCGCAGTCAAAAAAATCTTTTTCAGGGTCATTGTCTCTTGAGAGGAAATTCTAAATCCTCCAAGAGTATCATAATGAGATATTAATCGAATTGAAAAAATAATTCTCTTCAAATGAGTATGAGACTTTCCGCATTAGAAACTTTAAGAACACTAATATGATTCTACATAGAGGTTTAGATATTTATAACAGTCTTCCTTATATTTTAAAGAATGAGCATAACTTACAAAGATTCAAAAACAAATTATTCGAATATGTTAAAAATAGATTTATTTAATGTGTATAATATAAAATGATTGTAATGAATTTTTTAAATGGCAAAATACTGCCAAATAAATAAAAAATAAAAAAAAGGGGCTGATTCCTTAATAAAACACATAGATTATTATTGCCCAATTTTTCCACTGCCGATCTTTTTTTTCTTTCTCTTCCTCTCACAACCACACTCTATTTCGCGCACAAACGTTTACGTACACAATGGTACGAAAGTTTACTATTTAATATGCAAATAAAATAGTGACCTAGGTTAGGGTGCTGCCAGCGTTGATGAAACACAGATGAAACACTTAAATCAGTTAAATCAGAGTCTATTGTGATACCACATGAATCTCAAGATTTTCTCCCTATTCGTTAACCTGTTTGAAGCTCCTAATGAAGCGAGCGAGACTATAAATATTTATATTAGTTAGATCACTAGATTGCTCGAAGAAAAACTCTCCAATATGGAGCCTACATCAAGAAGTAGAGCAGGACATATACATAGAAGATGAGGCATTGATTTTACCTCTTCATTGGTCCATACAGCTTCTACAAAAATCGTTTAAATGAACGCCAAGCCTCGTTATTTGTTTGACGGTTGCCAGTTAGGACACCAATTATGAAGCTGATATTCAATCTGCTTAAGGATATCAAACAATTGGAACGTTTTACATCAAGCATTGGCAAGATCTGTTTTGTCAACAGACAGATGATTATATTATTCCGTCTAAGATTTCTCCTCTCAATAGCATCTTGCTTCATCATAAGCTTACATGTAACGATGAAAATACCAATATTAACTTTATCAGCTAATGAAGGTAATGTTGTTCCACTTTTGGCGAGTTCTTCAGCCTTACAGTTCCTGGAATGTCCCTGTGCCCTGGCACTCAATTGGGGCGCAGTCTTGACTATCCAAGAAGATGCGATATCAGTTGTTGATAACACAAGAGATACAATTTGCGATCCGTCGGTGTAAAAATGGAAATGAAAGAAAGAAGGAATGGGGGCTTGGAAGTTTTTGCCAAATAGTGACCTAAGTCCAGGATGAACTTACAAAAAATGAGCTTGAATGAATCGATACGAAGTCCTTCAACACAAACCCTGTCATTTTCTCGCATATAACATATTTTAATCTATTCTCTAACCCCCTAAATCTCGCCACTATGGTGTAACATGTCCTTTTAGGATAAGTTTTTAATTTTAATATGTGTTAAAAACAACTCAAATTTGTGGATTTATTCAATACAATTAGTTAAGGTTCAAATAAGGTATTATAATCATTCAAGTATTAAAAGAAAAATGTACGGAATCTAAAGACAAATTGCGTCGGTTCTGCCCAACGTGTTTTATAATCAGTTACGTACAACCCTTATCAAAAGTCGGATAATATTTAAGAAATCCACTTGTTTATTATATTCTTTATCAACTGTTTACCAATAATAGCAGTTCTGAGAAAACTTCAGTGTTATCACCATTGATTTACCGAGTCCGTTCATAACATGGTGTCCTTACACCTAGTAACTAAGTTTCTTACCCTAGATTTGTAAATGGTTCTTAGCCTTTATTTTGGGAATCAAAATAATATTTGTCTTAGATTCTGTGCCAAACTCCTCATAATTCTTATATCGTTGAGCAACGAAATTGTATTTGTTCCAACAAACCTAGACTCACATGCAATAAGAAACTGACTACTCTCGCTTCAAAAAATATATATTTACGTTTAACATTTCTTCTTTTTTTTCAGACTTCCTGTGCGGGAAAATCTCCACCGTTACAACCTGTGGAATTCAATGTATAAACAAAAGATGAAATAAATTCAAATACAAATAATTTAAAGTATATTCTTTCACTTTATTATTATTTTTTGTTCCTGTTTTTTATATAAAATGGAAGGTACATAACTCTGCATCAGGCGGAGGATTTGTTTACATCTTATTGTTAAATCGTTTCATTAATTTAGGAACCAATTTTCTTGTTTAAGTAAGAAAAAATCAAAGTAATAAAATAAGAATTTTAATAACAAAATTTCCTAATTAATTCGCGTTTCAAAACGAAATGATTCATCATAATTCCTCCCTCAGATCGTCCTCCTCCAACTGATATTCCTCCTGTATGGGTGCATCATTACAGTAGTTGGACATCTGCGAACATATTCTAATATCTAAATCACTTTCTAGAGTATCGTTCATGAATGCCTTCAGAAATGCGTCCTCTTGATCTTCTAGAATCTCCAGGCACTGTAAGGAAACATTGTACATCGTATATATTTCACCTACCAATTTATAGGAACTGTTATCGTTTTAGATTGTATAAAACTTACATAATGCGGCAGACTTTTATTTAAATCCCCATCTTGAATGAAATCAACTTCAGACATCATCGAACTCAGTCCTTCATTCATGTTCATTTTCAGAAGTTGCAATTTACCAGTCTTTTTTATCGTCACCTTGACGTAGTCGTCCATTTTCGAACAAACAGTTTCCATCAATTCGGTAAGGTATGTCTCGGATTTACTATACTTGGCTGTTTTGCTAATGAGATTACCCTTGTTATCAATTCGGAATCCACTTACTTCAACAACTTTATGGGGATCTATTTTGGAAACAGCATCTTCCATTTCTTGAACAGTGGATTTGCATACTATAATGACAATAATTAAATTTCATTCATAGTTTCACTAAAAACGTCATACCGAGGCATTTAACATCCCGAGGATTAACTTTTTGTAATGACGCTAAGCCAATAATTGACGTGGAAACTAAAAATATAAATAAGTTCTTCATTTTGGCTTAAAAGGAAGGTATTGGAACTATGGGCAAGTAAGGTTAATAACAGGTGCCGAAAACACCAAGTAAGCAGGTGAACCTTTTCGTTTTGATCCAATTAATTCGGCACGGAACAGACACACGTATTAAAATTCTATTGGTTTGGTTGGGTTTCTTCCGAATTAAAAAAAATATTTGATGACAGTTTGGTAAACGTCATCAATGTCAGACTAAAAACGAACAGTGATGGGCCTACACAACAGAGGAGTTTATATGTAACAACATGGGTGATGGAAGCCAACAAGGCTTCAACAAAAAAAAAAAAAAAAACTGTACTTGGCTTAATAGTTTGGTTAGGCTAGCCGCGCACTAGCAATTTTTAGTTGCGAAACTGCTTGGTTCGAGCAACTAAAAAGTTTGTGTTTTGACACAAACTAAACGATTGCCTAAAATAAGTTCGCCATTTTATTGAACATATAATTATCTGCAAATTCACGGACATTCAACCAAACGAGTGTTCATCTGTTTTCTATAAGTTACCAAACAGTTTCGCAACTAAAAATTGCTAGTGCGCGGCTAGCCTTAGAGTGATGGAATCATTAGGCGCAATGATCCATATAGATTAACCCTCGAAAATAAAACGATACGGATCATAGTGGCAGTTGTCTTGTATGCTCATCTCCCTCTTGCTTATGATTGTTGATTTTCAAATGTCTTGTCTTTTTTGTTTACACTATGTGCGTTTTATTATTCACAAATCTAACTGGATCTGGATTAAGTTTTAACATGTATTACAAAAACAATTTGAGATCCTGTTTTCTATCGGGATCTATTTCAAAGATCCGAAAATTAGTTATTACACTGGCGAGTAGATAGCTTTTATTTTAAGGTAGTGTAAGCTATTGTGTAAAGAAAAAAGACAAGAAATAATTTAAAATTTACAAACCTAAGGATAAAAAGAGACGGGCTTATAACACTGCTGTCACTAAGATCCGTATCGTTTTATTTTCAAGAGATGATCCAGATCCGGATCCAGATAGATTTGTGAATAATAAAACGCACCTACTGTAATTTACACTAGGTGCGTTTTATTATCTACGGATCTATGTATGTTCATCCGGATCTGGATTAAGTTTTAATACGTATTACAAACACAATTGGAGATCCTGTTCTCTATCTGGATTTATTTCAAAGATCCAAAAATTATTCCTTACTCTGGCGAGTAGATGTGCAAAGAAAAAAGACAAGAAACATTTGAAAATCAACAAACATAAACAAAAGAGAGATGAGCATACAAATACAACACAACTCGCACTATGGTCCGTATCGTTTTATTTTCGAGGGTTTATCTATATGGATCATTGGCGATAATAAAACGCGGCTAATATTGGCACAAAACATTTAGGCCTATTCGGCGTGATCTTTTATTCTTATATTCGTTTTTATTCTGCTATGAATTTTCATACAAAAGTTTGAGCTGTCAACAAATCTCTTATGAATTATAATTTTGATATTCATCATGATCTGTTATAAAATCTGCTAAAAAATCTGTTATGAACTGTTGAACGTTCGAACTCAGAAATCGAATCGCATTTTTGGTATTCTTTTCATGTCAGATCTGCTATGAAATCTGTTAAAAATCACTTCTGTGACTTTTATCATAAAAGATGTCAATAAGTACACATGTATATCAAGTACAATTTTATATTTGTATTATATTCCGTCAAGAAAGGAGAAAAATGTAAGAAAATGTAATAAAACACATATCATATAAACAAAGTAGAATAGTATTGCCATAATAATAGGTGCGTTTTATTATTCACAAATCTATCTGGATCCGGATCTGGATCTTCCCTTGAAAATAAAACGATACGGATCTTATAAGTGACAGAAGTGTTATAAACCCGTCTCTTTTTATCCTTGTGTTTGTAAATTTTAAATTATGTCTTGTCTTTTTTCTTTACACTATAGCTTACACTACCTTACCATAAAAAGCCATCTACTCGCCAGTGTAATAACTAATTTTTGGATCTTTGAAATAGATCCCGATAGAAAACAGGATCCCAAATTGTTTTTGTAATACATGTTAAGACTTAATCCAGATCCGGATCCAGATAGATTTGTGAATAATAAAACCCACCTAATATTCCCTGAAAAATACGTATTCTATGGTACAGATTCAAATAGTGTGTAAGAGGGTACTTTTTTGTTCGTCACCATTTTAATTATGACAACTGATTATATCGATACCTTCCCGTAAGAGTGTATTAAGCGACAATTTTTTCGAAAATGACTTTTTCATGTGGAACTATACTAGAAGTTAAGCGCCACATTTTGGTTTCACTGCCCTATCATGTATGCAAAAGAAACGAGAGAAAATAAAATTTTAGCAACCGCCAAGTTTTCTCACTGGAATAATGTTGCTCCCTGAAATTTGTATTATCCGCCAGTAAAATTATGCTAAGCGACATTTTTAAAAATATTATTAGGCGTGTTTTTTTGGAAAAGTTATCCGTAGTACAGTAGGATTTTATATGAATAACAACATCCGCAGTAGAATCATTGTCGATAACATCCGCAGTAGCATCACTGCCGATAAAAAGAGAAGTGAAATCCTGCTGCGGATAGAGATTTGACGTTTATTCGAGTATCGGCAGTGATCTTACTGCGGATGTTGTATTTGTTTTTCATATAAAATCCTACTGTACTACGGATAACTTTTCCAAAAAAACACGCCTATTGTCTTAAGCAACCAAACGTCCACGAAAAAAATTTGTTAAGCTAAGTGTACACGATTGGTAGATCTTACAATATTGTCAGATCTGTCAGTGAAAAACATGCTTACAATGTCTTACAACCGTGTAGTCTTATGGCTGAAACAGATGTGCAGCAAGATTGCCGTGTATGAGAAATACCTCAAGTTTTTAAATGAATATAATTTGTTCCAGATCAAAACTTCAAGGCCGTGGACAAATTCAATTAATCAGAAAATGAAAGAGAATTGCACCTATACTTTCAAAAATTGTTCCTGGTGATAAGTAGGAAAGCAAAAGAAGATACAAAGCACAAATGAAAAACAAAACTATACTAGACATGTAGTTTCCCTCGCGTTGATGTTGCTATGTATAGCTGAAGAAAATGTCCTTAGTTGGATACAATTTACCTATCCCAAGCAGGAACTGGTGAGCAGTAACAATAGGTGCGTTTTATTATTCACAAATCTATCTGGATCCGGATCTGGATCATCCCTTGAAAATAAAACGATACGGATCTTAGTGACAGCAGTGTTATGAGCCCGTCTCTTTTTATCCTTGGGTTAGTAAATTTTAACTTATTTCTTGTCTTTTTTCTTTACACTATAGCTTACACTACCTTACCATAAAAAGCCATCTACTCGCCAGTGTAATAACTAATTTTTGGATCTTTGAAATAGATCCCGATAGAAAACAGGATCCCAAATTGTTTTTGTAATATATGTTAAAACTTAATCCAGATCCGGATCCAGATAGATTTGTGAATAATAAAACGCACCTAATATTTCATCTGTCTGAAAATAAACAAAAATACGAGTCGGAGACAAAACAAATTCTTTTCACTTCTTGTTCATTGTACGGATTTGTTTTGTCATAAATGAATTTGTTTTATTTTTTCTTCCATTATTGTATCAATATCAAGTTTTCCACCAAAGACAAAAACAAATTTTTTTTTGCAAATATGACAGATAATGTCAACAATCTGTCAATATCAGTAATGTCAAATAGCAATTATTTGGAAATTTTTGTTTTACAATTATGGCTACAATGAAACTAGGCAGCAAATTTAGGAATAGAGACATCGTGCAGCGCAGCGCTGCATGCAGACTTTCAATGATGCTGCTCCCATAAGAACCTGTGTAATTAAATTTCGCTGCAGGGAAAATGCTGCACATGTGTTTTAGCCATTAATCATTATAAAATATCATTTGAATTGTATTTTCTGTAACAAATTATAATAAATACTACAATGGTAGCACTTCCCGTAAAATAGTATCAAATTCTTTCCGCTTACCACCCTTTCCTTTTACTTTCTTATAATTTGTCCATGCGTTGAACGACTTCAAATATGGTGCGATGCGATGAGAAGTACAACAACGCAACCAATGTAAATGTGAAGATGATTACGCCGCGAATATTGAAATTTGCAAGGTGCACTTAACTTGCTTTAGTATTTTGTTGCATTCAAGAAATCAAAAATTAAACTCCTAACTTTATTCTCAATCCATAACAGTGAAAATATATTGAGTATTTTCAAAAATCACCAGGTAAACATTCCACCCTTTCATTTTACGTATGTATGTATATGTACATTAAAATCGATTCTCAATACAAACTGTACTGTACCTGAAGGAAGTCCTTCAAACGCTCAACAATTCCAATTTACCCGCTCCTCCCTCTGCATAATTATTCCCCAGGCCTGTACAATAACCTTGTTTTATTATTGCAAATATACATTTATATAAAATCCCTTATCAGACAAATTGCTTCAGTGAAAAAAAATCCTTTGTGGTAAACCTCAAATCGTAAGATAATGTGAGAAAATTGTTTATTGATTGAAGAAGTAAACAACGACAGTTTTAAAATAATTTGTAATCAGTTTTAGATGTAGAAAGAAGTGGGTGGAAGATTTACGGTTTATAACCGTATTTTGTGAATTCACTTGAGCAAAGGTAAGTTTTAATTTCATATCTGCATTGTGTTTGATATTTTGTTAAAAAGATAAAATGGAAAACTAATTTATTAACTATGCAAGTTTTTGGTGTGCGCATTTTATCTACTTTATTTGTTTTTTTTTTTTTTTGTTTTGTCGGTTCTATCCACAGAATGTGTATATGGCGGAAAAAGTGTTCCCGTGTAGATAATTTTACGTATTAATTTTTTCTGAAATATTCACGATTTTATTTAGTGGGTCTTAAAAATTAAGATTTTCAGTTAGCCTAAATAGAATTTTAGTCTATGTATGTAAATAATCCGATAGGAAAAAATTATGAATTGAATTTACTGTAAAATTTCGAAAATTCAATTTTGAGTTTCGTATGAAAAGGCTTGGGGCGACTTTCCAAAACGACAGCAGGAGTTGAGTTTTGATTTTTTTTTTACAGTTAGGTATGGGTCTCAATAGAACAGGGTTAAAATATTAGAGTGAGGAAACCCCCCTAAATCCTAAAAAAAAATATTTTCTTTTTCGGTTTTAACCTCACTTTTTGTTTGACTCAATTTTTTTGACGAAATTGTAAATTAAAGTGCTTAATTGGTTTATGTATTCAATGTTACTATCTATTCTGAATCGAACACAAAAAACCGTATGATTTTAAGTCTTTTAGTTCTTGAGAAAATTGAAAATTACTAAGACTACTTTTGGTTTTTTGCTTACATACTTACATAAATGCATCAGTGCTAGCATCCAGCATTATGGCGCATAAACAGTGAGATATGTATGGGGGGGCATGCTGCCCCCCTGCAACCCCCCTGCTTGGGCTCACTATAGGGTTTGGGGTAGGTGCGAGGTTGGGTGCCCGCAAAGTTTCTTTTGTACTTCCAAAATATTGTAAATATCCCAAAAAACAACGCGTATAAAATCACTCAACCAAAGAAACAGGAGAAACGTCAAAATAAAGCAAAAAAAAAGTTTTTTATGTGGATCGCAGCCATTATTGTGTTCAATTTGTATGAAAAAGTGAAACTTTAAAAATTAATTAAAAATAGAAATAATTTTTTCCTCACTCTAAGATTGCGATAAATAGTGTTTTTAGTGATTATCTATCGAATAAAAAAAACCGCATGTGAAAATTCCTGCTGTCGTTTTGGAAAGTTGAGCCAAAGGCTTTTTTCTTTCTTATCTCCGAGCAGTGTCTGAACGAGAACAGTTACCTCTGTGTTCAGAGCTCTCGTTATTTAATTATGAAACGCGCTTGAGAACGAACTCATAATTTATGTTTTACTAGTTAAATGATCTAATCTTGACCAGAACGACAACCTTCATTCGCCATTTTCATTGTTTTCTTTTTTTTATTTTCTGAGTGGCGTGTTGATCATCTCAACCCTTAACCTGAACCTTAAAGCTTAACTACTAGGCTCTTGAAAGATTAGATACAAAAATTTATTTTTTCAAACAAGAAAAAAAACGGTCAATTGTATAGAATTAAATTAACGCCAAAATTTAAATTTTATCTTTTTAGTACGTTTAGTAAAAAACCTGAAATTCAGATATAATTTATGTTGTTGACCGCAAAACATGACTGAAAATATCAGTCGAAAGTCATTTTTTACCTGAAGCAAATTGTTGCATTTACAAATATGTAGTATTTGTGTACATTTTCCATGTATTATGGCTTTATTAGTAAGAGCAAAAATTCCCACTAATTTTAAAACACAACGTCGTTCAAGTGGCTGCCTCGGCTGGCTTCGCAGTAGCGCATTCTGTCACTTCAATCGAAAACTTGCGGACAGCGGGCCTGCACAGCACACACTTTGGAAATACATTTTTCAAACGTCGTCCAAGCGTAAAGCGACTCATTTCGTTTCGCGGAGATATAATACTGACTCAAGATTTCGAGTGGGAAACAGCGCTCAGTGTCAAAATAACCTATAATTAAAAAAAAAACTAGATAGTTAATTTAAAATTCAACACTTATTTTGTTTATATATGATTCTCGGTAATATGCAGTAATTTTAATTGTGTGTTTTCAAACAGTATTATCAGTATACATACTATATCTTAACTTCAATGAAGAATTATTTTTTACGAAAGTATTGAATTTTTTATGTAAAATTATGAAGCTGCTCAATCACAATCAATCGAAAATTCAGATGTGAAAGTTATCACGTTGACCGCGAGCATTATTTATTTATAGAAATATCTTAATCTCTCTTTGTAGTCATTTACTTACGTAGCATTGCAGTTCCAACGAATGCGGTTTTACCTTAAAGGTTCATGGAAGATGTAGAGCATAGACAATTGAGGCCTTATTTATTAAAAAGAAAGCGATCCAAAAACATCGTGTTATACCAATACCAGTATGTAATACCAAAAATATAAAAGTACAATTGATAAAAAGACCCTTGGTAAACAACTAACGAAAGGTCGGATATATTTTAAAAATTAATTATTTTTTCTATTGATTGCATATGAGACAAACGATCAAAAAGCGCAATTAGAAAACGTTTTACATTGTTTTTTCGTTTTCATAGAGCACCTTCAATTATTATAATAACAAAAAAAAAAACTAAATCGACGACAAATAAAAAGCATTCTTTCACGATATTTTTTTCTCAACACCAAACCACTTTCATTCAAAGATCTACTCAAAAAAAAAATCTCAAACCAAATAAAAAACTAATGAGGAAATAAAACGTATTTCAACGAAAGTAGTAAAACAACCAAAACCTCTCCGGCAACACTGGCTATAAGTTTTGCGTTGTATATTTGTATGAATTTTTAACTTTTATCTACGTTTTCATCGCACACTTGCACCGTCGTGTGTCGTCGTAGTCAATCGTCGATTTGGTAAATATTTGGTCGATTCCATTTGTAGCCCTCTCGCTGAGCCTGGTGCTTTCTTCGTGATATTTCTATACTTCAAAGGAAAGACTGTCTGCCTTCGTTTTTATAAACTTTCCTTCAAACTATTGAAAATCTTTAAAAAATATAATTAAAAAACTATGCAAAAATTTCTTAAAATCAATACGAAAATTATTCGAAATGAATAAATTATAAATAATACAGAATTATTAGAAAGAAAATTGGTTATTCTACCGTTCCGTCATTTTTGTATATGGCAGACATCGAATAATCCCAACAAAAAAAAAATAAGGAGAAAAATCATCGAAAAATGGATTCGACCAAACAACCGCGCGCCATATTGCAAAGGTTGGCCAGTCTTAATCCGGTCAGCTGCGGAGAAGGACGTGTTTTTGAAAATTACTTGAAAACTGAAGGAAAAATTTATAATCAAGTTGTTGAATTTTTTTTAATAAAATAGTGTTAATTTAATAAAGTTAACTGAATAAGCTAAACAAAACAAAAAGAAAGAAAAAAAGTGAATTCGTGGAATAGTTTTTTACTCCACCACACATACTGCTGGTTCTGGTCTCTAGACACTTTTTCAGGTAACCTTCGCGATTTTCATTTAATATGTTGAATTTATTATACTCTCATCTTAAATATTAGTGCAAAAACAAATACAAAAAGTCGAAAAGCAATCGCTCCCTGTGTCAATATTCAACCAGAACGACAGAAGTTTCAAATTTATGTCCAGAAGACGAAGAATACTTATTGTAGAGAAATTAATAGTGTGTGCACTAATTGCTGTGTCAAAGGTAAGGTGATTTATATAATTTTAAATAAAAATTCATTTCATTTCTTCATAAAGATAATATCCTAATAGATTCGCTAAAAAGGAAAAAAAAAATCTGTTCGCCCATTTGCCTCACATAACCTCAGTTTTTTCAGTTTAAAATATGTTTTTGTAATTTTTTTTTACTTCTCGTATATACGTATAGTAGGAAGAGATGTGTACTGTTTTGATATGTGTATTTGTCTAGAATTTATATATATTATTTTTCTTGTTAAATTGGGGGCATGCATTAAATTTACTAAAATTTGTTAACTTTTCGCTTCGTGATTAGGTTTAAGAGGTATATTTGTGTTTGTTTTATTGTTCCGCTTATTCTACTTGTGTTCATTCAATGGAAGTTTATAAATTTTATATAATTTTTGCAAAGATGTCACAAAAAAGTTTGGTTAGAATTCACAAAACCAGCACTGCATAGCACAGCACACTGACAGGCGGAGACGTCATAGATAGGTATAAAGCGAAAAACGTATTGTTGAATTTAGTGTTGATTGTAGTGGAGTCATGAAATCATAGGAAATAAGTTAATTAACTAATTATTGCACGTAGTTAAAAAAATTAAGAAAAAGTTGTATTTTTTAAGTAATTTTTGACTTGAGTAGTTTGCTTATGATGAAAAAGAGAAATATGTGGCAGAATCATGTCATACACAGCAAAGTGAAAGATAGTATACCGAAGATACGAGGGCAAGAGAGACGTGTCTATATGTAAAATTATTTGCGCGCACACACTGATGCACTTTGAGGTGCTTTTCTCTGGCTGTCGTGCCCGTTGTTAGTACTCGGGCATAGTAAGTCATCAACACATTTGATTTTCTTTACGAAATTCAATTAATATAATGTGTTGCGGTGGGTGGTGGAATATTGAGAATTGGTTTACATTATTTTGATCCGCATAATGGGGTGGAGGAAGGTTCCTGTTTTATTTTGTACAATATGCAAACGGATAGGTGATGTACCTATGTTTTATTCGAACTAACAAGTCTTAAAAGTTTTGTGTTTTCTCCTCTATCAGCAGAAAAAAAGCAAAAACAAGTTGATTAAGCAAGAGCTTCGTCTCTTTTCTACCTTCTTCGAATGATCTCTCTCTAGCTTGGTGCCCTCTGTGTAAAAAAGATAGAGATAGATTAAAACCAGTCGGACTGTGGGTCGTTACTTTATCACCAACACCATTGCATGTTACTGAACTGACTGAATCTATCTCTGATGGTGGCTCCTCTTGATGACGATGGGTTCATTTATTGTACCAGAGTATTTGAACTTGTTTGGGAATTTAGCTCCAATATTTCGATTCTGATTCCTCAAACGCCAACCCAATCAACAAAGTTTTTCCTATTTAATGTTCTGTTTTGTTGTTGTTTTTATTTCGGTATTTTCTACTCTTCTGCATATCTACCTATTGGTTTGGTAAATTTCTTTGTTTTTTATTTTTACTGTTGCTTGGTTTTTGTTAAAAGATATGTGCTGCTCTGCTCCTACGGGGTCCTGAGCTTGACGTAAAATAGTACCACGATAGATTTCACTTCATTTCAATGCACATCGAGAAAAATGTTCAAAATACCTTCTCTACGTAAGTATTAAGTCATGTAAAGGATATCTTTAGCAAGATTTATTTTTAATTTTCCACCTACCTGATTGGTGGGAGTAGAAAGTTCTCTTATCCCTTTATATCACCAAGTTGTCTACCTCCGCAGAGTTGAATTTATTTGCGTGTGATGTCTATATTAATTATTATTTTAAGAAATATTTATTAACTAACAAAAATTAACAAGTTGTAAAGAAAATTTTGGACCTAAAATATCAGATTACTGTCTATTGATCTCAACAGTTTGTCGGCCATGGTTTTATATGGAAATGTTGCCGGTGGTTAATTGTTAATAGGTAGATATCTACACAGAATTGTGTCAGTGAGCGAAATACTCATTCTATAATGATCTTCTACTTTGCAGATTATACGCGAAATATTTGGTTATCCAAAAAAGCAAATGAAATGTTTTTAGATCATGAAAACGAATAGAGAAATGTTCCCAAAATTTATGGAAATGTTTTTGAGAATTTTCCTCAGGTGACTTTTCGGCTCATGTTATAATTATTATCAAATTTGCAATTAACATTACTTGGAATTTCAATTAAATAAAACTTAGTAATTTTTTTTATTTTTACCGAAACCTTGTAGAACCATTAGATCTTATCAAATTGTAAAATATCGCAACTATGGCTGGAACGCCCATACGCAAAATCTTATTTTAGGTCTTTAAACAGTTTTTGTTTGTACTTTATGCGTCAACTAATGCAAAACTCTATCGATTTTGTATCCGATTTTCATTGTTTTATATTAGAATTTTCAATCATGCTTAAAATAACAATGAACACGAAAAAAATAATCTATTAATTTTGCTTGTTTTTATGTCTGTTGATTTCTCATGATTTTGATACATAATGAATTGGAAAAGGCCATTCATAATCTTGTTAATTGAAAAAGATTAAAATTTAACTGAGTTAGTAATAACTAATAACCCTTTTAACTAATCATCGTTTTATAATCACTGCTGTATACGCGAAAATCGGCGTTTCAGTACAACAAGTACTAATAGTAAGAAAGAACATCGAAATGTTTTTTTAGTTAAAGCGATAATTATAAGAGTACTTCAAATTTGAAGGTCTATTAAGTTTATTAGATGGAGAATCTACTGTTTAGGGACTTATAACCAAATACGAATCGGAAATATACATGGTGCTATTTGTGTTCCAGGCCAATTACTTTTAAATGAAATGCATCTTTATAATTTTTATTAGCCGTGTTTTATTAGGTGCGTTTTATTATGTACAAATCTATATGGATCCGGGTCTGGATTAATTTTCAACATGTATTACAAAAACAATTAGGGATCCTATTCTCTATCTGGATCTATTTTAAAGATCCAAAAATGAGTTTTTACTATAGCGGGTAGATTGATTTTTATGGTAAGGCAGTGTAATCGATGGTGTAAAGAAGAAAACAAGACATTATTTGAAAATCAACAAACATATGGGCATACATATAACACTGCTGGCACTATGATCCGTATAGTTTTATTTTCAACATATAATCTATATGGATTATTGGCGATTAAAAAACACGGCTATTATCACCAAAAATCCATATAGATTATCCCATGAAAATAAAACGATACAGATCATAGTGACAGAAGTATTGTATGTTCAACAGGGTTGCAGAAGCTTAAGTCATTTTTTAGCTTAAGCTTGGCTTTAATTCACAAGCTAGTGGGTGACTTATGAATTAAAAAAATTTAATTCATAAGTCATTTGGTGACTTGTGAATTAAAAAAAATTAAATCATATGCTTCTTAGTGATTTATAAATTAAAAAAATTTAAGTCATGAGCAAGTAAGTGATTTAGAATTAGAAAAAAATTAATTCAAAACTTACCTAGTGACTTATGAATTAAAAAAAATTTAATTCATAAGCTAATGTATACAAAAATTATTATTTGGAAAATTTATAAGCTTGCATGATAATTTTCTGACACACAAAAGCTTGAAATCTACCTTCGTTAATAATTAAATAATTATTTAGTCAAAACAAGCTTAAACATTTACAATTTACCAACTAGCTTATGAATTAATTTTTTTTAAATTCATAAGTCACTTAGTAGCTTGTGAATTAATTTTTTTTTTATTTCATAAGTCACTAACTTGATCATGACTTAAATTTTTTTTTAATTCATAAGTCACTTATAGGTAGTGAATTAATTTTTTTTTAATTCATAAGTCACTTAGTAGCTTATGAATTAAATTTTTTTAAATCATAAGTCACTAACTAACTTATGAATTGAATGTTTTTAATTCACAAATCATCTACAGACTTATGACATGATTTTTTTATTTCAAAAATTCGCAACCCTGATGCTCAACTCTATTTTCCTTATATTTGTCTCTTTTCTTTATACTGTAGTTTACACTACCTTACCATAAAAATCCATCTACCAGCCAAAGTAAGAATTAATTTTTGGATCTTTGAAATAAATCCAGATAGAGAGCAGGATCCCATATTGTTTTTGTAATACGTGCTAAACATAAATCCAGATCCAGATCCGTTGAAAATAAAACGCACCTATTATATTCACTTATTATAATGGTCTTTATCATTAGGTGCGTTTTATTATCCACAAATCTATCTGGATCCAGATCTGGATCATCTCTTGAAAATAAAACTATACGGATCTTATACTACGTTTTCACCAAAAGATGATCTGAGATTTAAGGCAAGAGATTTATGTGGTGTTTTCACCGCCAAAGTTCCGAATATAAAACACATTGAATCACAATTTAACGCGTTGAGTACGCGAAACGTATGTTTAAAAATCAACAACGCTCCGAATATGAAACATACTGAAAAACAATTTAACGCTTGGAGTTGTTTTCATTCTATAAATATAGGAACTATTCAGGGATTAAATCTGCGGTGTTTGGCAGAAACACTTTATATTGAGCTCGAACCTAAAAGGGTAAACCGATTTTCCTAAAATTTGGAACATAATTTTTCAAAGAATATTTTCAAAAGTTTTCCAAACTTGAAGAAAGTCAGTCAACCCGTTTCAGCCCTAGCTCCATGTAAAGTGAACGTAAAAACGTAAATTATTTAATGGACTTATCATATTTGTACCAAACACCACAGAAATATATTTCCAGAAAATGGTTAATAAAATAATAGCATAGTCGGAATTAACCAATTATTTTGAATTTCATGCAAATTTATTTTTATTAAACAACTAACTCATTTTCAACTTAAGACTTATGAGTGGCCTGGACTAAAAACCTTTTGAAATGAACTGTATAAATGACTAAGTAAACTGAAGACCTCTTAATATTTACTACCCTGTTACAATCCATATTACAAAAGTTGTTGAAATTTTATTTATTTATGAAACATTATAGCATACAATAATTATCTTGTGCATTTTGAATTGAATAAATAACCTTTCCTATATTTTAGTTTTATCCTTATTCAAAGTTCTGAGGCGCTGAAATTAATTGTATTAAACTCAAAACCTAGACTAATGCTGCTTTGTTGTTTCCGTCCAATTACACGCACTCTTTTATTATATGTATTTAAATTTCCTGTTGATTAAGCCCGCTAAAAGAAGTTTAGTAAATCCTTCGCAATATACCTGTTGGTCTATAATTTCCATTGATTAACTGTGCTAAAAGAAGCTTAGTTAATCCGTTCCTATGTAGCTCTTCGTCGATGTGTTTCATCATTCTTTGTTTCTTGCAGATTTTTAATAAAAAATATTTACGAATAAAAAGAGTTTTGAAGTTTGAAAAAGTTTAGTATTTCTAAAATTGTGCGGAAATTAAGACCTTCGATCGAAAAGACAGTAAAGTTTTCTACTATCAGTATGTGTCATCTGTTAATGTATCGATAATTATATGAATTACATAAATTGCTTACGATGATGCAGTGGTACGTAAAACTCTTACGACTGCGTAAGCTTTTTCATCTGCCCTTTTTAGTTTTTTGAATTTATGACTACTGAAATGGGGTAAATGATAATTCTTAGCCTTTCGTAGAGTGAGGCCAACGAACAATCTATTCCTAAGTAAATCCGAAATGAGGTTTAAGCATTCCTAAAAGCGAAGTATTATTGTGCACTGAATTTATGAAAATAACTCAAAGGTTTTTTTCGCTTAATTACAGTTTATAAATTAAGCTAGGATGTTGTATGTATAATAATGGAGTTTATTACAACGCCCGTTTATTTTTTAAAAAGTTTTCTGAACTCTGGAATTAGAGTTTAAAAATTACTTTGGAAGCCGCGGCGAGAAGCCGTTTATCTGGAATTAAAATTTATTGATCGAATGTCAAATTATACTTTATGAACTGTCGAATTTATGTATGTACATGCTTATTGCTTATTTACAAAGTCAAGAAGAAACTTATGAGAAAGTAAAGCTACGAAAGCAAACAAACAGATCATGATCGAAATTAAATTATTGATTGTACACTGCAGTACATAATACCCCTTGGCATAATGGTTAGTACATTTGACTGTCCCGGAGAGGGTCGGGTTCGATTCTCAGCCGTTGCAAAAACGTTTTTCAGGAGTGTACCTCCTACGAGAAATTGACAAATCCTCCAAGAGTATTTCTTGTCAAAAAAAGTGCTGCTCATTAGCCGTTCGGAATCTTCAGAAAATTGTAGGTCCCTACCATTTTTCCACACATGTACACTGAAATGGTTGAGAGTTGTAAGTCCCTAGGTTTAGGCTCTCCATGAGACAACATGGCTTCCGTACACTTGAATACATTCAGTGCCTTATAAAAGTTCAAGTTGAGTTTTCTTCGGACACAGTAGTAATACCTGTTTGAAACCAACAGAAATTTTAATCAAATATTCAGCTTCATCCTTCAAAATGCGAGTAGTGTAGACAAAACTTTCTCACCACCTTTGATTATATCAATGGCATCTTGAGTACACTACTAACGAGTTTAGAGGCCAGAGTTATTTATTACACGGTCCAATTCGATCGTTAGAAATTGATTTTCAGCTGTAAATAACTGTACCTACAATAAAATCAGTAGGCAAATCTTATTTTTCCCGACGACGAATTAACGATTCTGGTAAAAAATATGCCAACTATTGTGTGTTTGGTCTTGCTATTGGTAAAAAAGTTCTTCTACGTTTTAACTCTGTACTCGAGTATGCTCTGAGCAGAATTTGATCAGAGCTCATTAAGCATAACAATTTTTAATTTTCTTCGTACATTTTATGAAATTAATCATTACACTTCTTTATAAAACTTAGTACGTGCGACAAAGTAATTTTTATATATGTACTATGTATACTGCTTCCTGAGACTGACAACTGACCAATTGTGAAAACTTTCTTCTGTGAAAACAAAGCCGGCAAGAATATTCTATTCCTCCAAAAGTATATTCAAAAATATATACTACTCCACAACTGATGAAATTGAGTAAAACAATGTTATTTTTTTTTCTATTTCACTTTGGGAAATATATTTTTTTAAAGGATTTATTGAGTATAAAATGCTTTTGTTACATTATTTTGGTTATTTTGTTTGTCTTATTCTAAAATTAAAACTTTTATTTTTATATAAATACCAATGCAATACTTTTGCGCCGTGACGTGTGTTCTAAATGAATTTGATGCTTTTGCTTTCGGATTTTCTATCACCCATCCACTTCGTCACATTGTCAAAATACTCTAATAAACTGCTCAGCACGATGTCACCATCACAGCTGCATACCACCGAATAAGAATTTATTTTTAAAAATACACAGATAAAAAGCAAATTCTATTGTATTTGATGATTCATATTTTATCGAGCTTCCGCGGATGTTTTCAGTTTTATTTGTTTTCGCGAATCGCTGCTTAACCGTTTTAGTAAATTGGCAATTTTGATTGTATTCATATTTTTTGGTTAACATACAAATAAAACTTTAGGGGTTTTCAAAAAAAATATATTTCTCTTTAAGTGGATATCTAATGACGTGTAATTTGTCATAATTTCCAAAACATCGAAGTGAGTCAAAAATTAAATTAATATAAAAATATAGAAGTAGATTAGTTGTTTTTGGGCATACAATGGAGAAGGAAGCATGTACATTCCAATTGACAAAGTCACATCGAAGAAAACTATAGACACAAGTCCCATGAGGAGTACTCATTTATTTTTAAAGTAATTATAGAGGCATTTGAGAGTTCATAAGACTCACTCACTCATCATCAATCTCAACGGAGATACAAAAATACCAAAATTGGTGTTTTGTTTTTCATTGGTTATTTGTAGTTTCCCAAAGCAATAAGTATTGCTTGTGCTGTGCCCCCTTTCAGTCTGTGTTTAAAGTGACCCGTGTGTTAATTTTAAAGAAAAACTGGAAAAACTAGTTAAGGAAGCAATGGATTCTGTTGTCTTTGCCGTGTCATGGACTGACCAAGCGATTCTTCATTTTACTTTGGACTCCAAAAACTGATGATTTTTTTTTTAAACAAAAGTAGTTTGGCATAAAAGAATATACAAAATTCATTCAAGAGTAAGAGGGGCACCACAAATCCAAGTTTATTTTTAATCCAAATCAACAGCAAAATGATTCAAGTAAAATCAATACTCAAAGAATGTGTGAACGAAAAGCAACAGCGGTCTACCACTGTGACAACCCAAAAACAACATTAAAGAAATATTTTTACTTTCCTCCCCCTTTTACCTTCGTCTTCGACAAACCGACGTCATATTTTGTATTGCGCACGAGTTTTACCATCAATCGTCCGGCAAACAATCGAGGTTTATTTTTTTTTTATTATTATTTCGTTCGAACGTAGTATCCGTTTTCTTTCGCTTGTCGCTGTGGAGTTGATTATCAAATCAGGTTACGAGCGATTTATACCATATTCCTGTTTCAGCGCGCGAACTCTTTAAAAAGCAAACGAGATAACCAGCACGATCTTTGTATACAACACGGCGGCGGTGGTGGTGGCACCATAAGCTGCTTACCCATCGCAATCGGAACGCCACCAAATCAACATCAGCCACTAGGTTAGGTACCACCACTAACAACAGAACCGCTCGGTGGAATTCTATTGCTTCATATTGAAATTGTTGCTGTTTTTTTTTTTTGTTCAATAATTTCAACATCCACAGTTCTCGAAACGCATTTTCAGCGTTAAAAAAAATAAAAATATCGCACCCACTATGAAAAACCTTATGGCATTTAATAAAATCTATTCGTGTACAGCGTTCTTGGATCATTTTATTCGACCGACGACCGCACGGTACGCTAACACCCGTGAGAAGACATCGATTACGTTTCCAAAAATTATATTTCAGTATTAACAGAACAGCATCGGCTCTATTCGTTTCGTTCTCTTTTTGCCACAAAATTCCTAATCTGAACCGCTCTCGCGAGGAGAGCATATTATGACTATTTTTTTCTTCTTTAATTATATGTATGTATAAACTTTTTTTTATGTATTTTATATGTACACATAAAAAAGGCATTTATTTTAGATGCACACACGAAAAATATTTTTCTCGTTTTGGGGTTTATATTTATTTATTTTTTTTTTAATCGGAAAGGAAAAAGAGATCTCTGGCTGTAAGTTTGAATGCCCGAAGTCGACTGATTTCACAAAATCACTCAATATACTTGGGAAACATTTCTTGTGTGTTCGAATTAAATCACAAACTAGCGACGACGACTTTGACGTTGCGGTATTGGGTTGAAAGATACTATCCTATTGGTCTGGTGTTACACTCTGGCAGAAATGTTTGTTATGCTTTTTAAATGGATTGGGCTGCATTGTCTACCTAACTTTTAGTTTTTCTTTTTGGACGAGCATACGCGTTATGAATAAATTTAATACGGATGATATGCTGGCCCCACAAACAAATTTTTATATATTTACATTTTCTAAGTTGCTTCAGTGGACGCATTATAATTCGTTGGTCAGGCTCCTTAACCCACAGCAAATTAGCCAGTTGACCCTTAATTTGATATATGTATTCATCATCAATCCAGTTTGTTTGTAAGATAAACAAAGTTGGAGTTTTTAATTTTTTAAATTTTTTTTTTTTTTAAATTCGGTGATGCAACAGCTCGAAGAGAACCAGGACCTAGTGACTTACAACTCTCAACCATTCCTGTGTGCGTCTTTAAAGGAATGGAGGGGATCAATTTTCTGCTGATTCCGAACGGCTAATGAGCAGCACTTTTCATGATAAGAGATACTCATAAAGAATTTGTCAATTCCTCGCAAGAGGCAGTACACTGAGAATCGAACCCAAGACCTTCTGCATGACAGTCCAACGCACTAGTCATTATGCCAAGGGGTACTAGGGGTTGGAGTTTTTGATATGTTTAATTCTATAGAACGACCCAGACCTTGTTGATTAAAATTATTTATAATAATATTCTTAGATTCGCATTTATCCTCTGTACCAATTTTCTAGCAAATTCTTAAACCACAATTTTAGTTTCGATTAAAACCTCCAATTTTTGTTTGACACGAAAGGATGGCTTTATAACACTTGAAACTGTGATCCTGTTTGTTTTATTATCATGATCAGATCATGTGGAGAATAAAACACGATTAATGTCACAATTTTAAAATAAACGTCTTTTAAAAACTTCCCATCACCACTGTAAAATATGAAGAATCTTTTTTAAGTTCCCTACTTCACAATTTAAGCTTATCGAAAAATGTATATATACATTAATGTGCATTCGGACATTTTTAAAATTGTTGCCTATTATAATTGGTATATATTTTTCTTCAAAGATCTAAAAAAACCTTATTTAATTATGTATTTCTAATTAAATTTTGAACTGTAATTAATTTAGAAAAACCAAGTCAATTATGAAATTGAAACAATTCTTGTTTAAGTTTTTTTAATTAAATGATAGTAGATATTTATGTTTCCCCAATCAAGGCTGTTTCTAATAGTAATGTAACTGTACAACTAAAATGGCCTGTATTTACATATTTGTGTAATTCATCGTCGTCTGTTCTCCCACCTTACTCAAAACCAGCACACAACCCCCGTCCGTTCCTTTTTTGTATTATTTAATTGTAAGGTGATTTACTGTATGGCTCGACTTGCTTCTCGCCTTTACCATGTCTGCCTGACAGTAGAGTAGATTGCAACGTTGGCGCAATATTGTGTGAAAATAAAATCAGTCGGCTGTTATATAACAATTGATACAACAAAACGCTAAATATAATGTTTAACTACATGTGTGTATTTTTAAACATTTTTTTTTGTTTTAAATAGAAAAAGCTCCGATGCCTTGTACTTGCGCCGCTGCTGCTGTTGCAATTATAATAGATTGGATAATATGTAAAGGGTGGGTGCTTTGCCGAACCACGCCGTGTGAATGATGAATTTCCTGCTGTCGTAGCTCTGCGGTGGCTGACTTTGTGCTAGGTCATGATTTTGTTTGCTCTTCTCCTGCAAAAAGTGCACAGAACTAGAGAATCGGGCGATTCATGTCTTGGTAGTATTCAAAAGGTGAAAAGAGAATAAACTTTTGCTGCTAGTACAGTCAGATTTTTGTTAAAAACTTAAAACTTTGTTTATGCAGGCCGTTCAGGTGGGTGTTTGACGTGTCTGTGTCCACGTTCGCGTTCATATTGCATGTATTATACGAAATTCATCGATTTTTAAAATAATCAAGGGTTGCTTTGCAAAATGAAAATATTGGTCTTGCGTAAAAAGCATCGTGCGCAAAAATACACCCGAAACAAGGCTAAATTTTGTTCTGGCTGTGTCAGTCAGGCAAAATGTGTGGCAAGGGGAAATTTGACGAGATACCGTTTGGTATGCAGATGAAGAGTGTTTGCTGCAGGAAAAGGACGTTTTTCGTTTTTGATTTGTGGTTCCTCCATATAAGACTCTGAGGAACATTATTGCCAACATTGCATATGTGCAACTTACGTATATTGTGTTCGGTTTGAAGTGTTGTGGATATTTGTTTATGTTGGATATAAATTAAGATAGAGGTGGTTTCTTTCAAAACCGATAGGTAGAAGAAGGAAACAATATTATTTTGGCATATTAGTAAATCTGGACATGCGCCCAAGATGATAATATCATCATTTTAAAAGAATTTGAAAACAAAAAACAAAAAGTTGTTATACACAGTAGGCGGGAAGTTTTTGATTTAATTTCTTTTCCACCTGTCTGGTTCTTGTTTTATAAATAGTTTTGTCTTGGAATTTTGTTTTATCATTAAAAGATAAAAATAAGTTGTTGTCTATTTCTTACTGTGTTATCTATTATCTTTTAAGAGATAAATTCCTCCGTTGTCTTATTTATGTATGTTAACGCGAAAACGTTTTCGTGGCGGCTTTACTTCATTTGGCTCCCTCTTGTAATTATTAGCTTTTTATATCATCTTTATCATCATTGGTTTTTGCACTTGCGCTGTTACTATGGGTTGTTCCCCGCTCGGTTCGCCAATACTCACCTATTTCTATGATCTATCTATCTATTTAATGTGTGAATAGTGTGTAATTGCGAAGCTTACAAATAAGAGGGGGAATACACATTTTTCATCCGGGGTGTTTTGGTATGAGAGAACATGTTTTTGTTGTTTATCACGGTCAATGTTTGTAGTATGTAGCCTTTGATAAGGGAGTATGTCTGCAGTTGTTTTTGCAAAACAATATTTAAATAAGTACTAACTAATAGAATAGAAAAACAATATTTAAACTTAAATCTTAAGATATAAAGTTAAAAAAAATATCAACTGCATTATAAAGAGCGATTAAAAAAAACACTGTCCAAGGAGAAAATGTTGTTGAATTTTGCGAGTAATACGAAAAACAAATAAGTATTGTAGGTAGGTAGACATTAGCCGAGTTTATAAGAGCAGCTTTTGGATATTAAACGTGTTTTATATATTTATGCATACATTAACAATTTTGTCTTAGGTTTATTTAATTTTTGTATAATAAAATATAGTCTCTGTTTATTTTTATTTTTCTTATATTTATGTTAAATTTTTGAGTTTTTGTCACGAGAATTAAAAAAAAGTTAAGTAAAAAGGCATAATTTCATTGAAAAGGCAATGGCGCAAAATTTTAAACAGCCTATTATTAAGGTATTAGTATGATACTACTTAATAATTTGCTAACTTTAAAGTAATTTATTAACTCGTTCTTAATTTTAAACATTTTCTAACTAATATGGTACTAAAGCAATTTTCGTAATAAATTGAACACACCTTAAACAATGACAGTTCGTACAAAAAAACTGAGTAAACAGACCTTTTGTGGCGTTTAAATAGCACCATACTAAAAAAATAAAATAGGTATTCGATGATTTTAACTTTAATAAAAGGGTAGAGACGGTGTATGATGTTAAATTCGATTAAAATTTGCAAAATCGTTGTTTTAACCTAGTTTCATACTAAAACAGCTTTAACATCATACTAATTCAACTAAGATTTTGCGCCAGTCTTTCAAATGAGGTATTATTTTGAATTAAGTGGCAACGCTGATCCGCTATAACGTACTTTAAACAGGAATGACTCCATACCATAGATGTTCATAACGGGCCGTCACCACTAGAAATAATTTCTCTCAGAATAATCATCCTGACATTAAATGTCTAATGGATTACTAATTGTAATGAATTGTTTTTTCTTTTTTTATTTGAATACGTCTATCTGCATATGTGAAAAATGTTAGAATTGAGTAAACCATCTCAATACATATATATTTTAGTTTTGAAGTTTCTTGGTAGCATTTTTTTGAGTCGAGAGAAACATTATGGAATTTGATTTTGTTTTTAATGGTCCATGGTTTCATAGTTAGTTAAACCAGTGTCAGTTGACTTGTTTTTTTTTTTTTGTTTGGTTCATCTGCGTCAATTTTTCGGTTAGATATCTGACTTAAAGGAAAAGGGTTTTTGTTCTCTTCGATAAATCTATTTCACAGCAACAAATAATGGCACAGTAAATTAAATTATGAGTAGTTTTAAAACCTCTAACAAGATTATCTTATCACTAAAATAAATGCATTTCCTATAAGGCCCTTTTAAACTTTTATTAGAAAAAATTCTTTTTGTATTCCCACAGTTATGGTCTTTTAGTAAGTCACCAAAATATAATCTAAGATTTATGTGGTGTTTCTACAGCACTAAAAGATTAAAGAGAAGATAAATTTGACAAGACCTATCAAAATGATGGTATATTTCATTTTTTCTTATAAAGTGGAAGTGAGAGAAAGAATATTTCTTTTATGCCAAACTAGGAAAAATCATGGAGATACTTGAGCTCGATATGGATATAAAGTCAGTTCGAAAAAAAACAATTGATACAATAAAGATTTAACAAAAATAATTTCTAATCTAGATTAAGGAAATAAATGTGTACGGTCCCGTATTATCTCTTGGTGAAAACGTAGTACAGTAAAACCAGCTTAAGAGAAAAACCCGCTTACCTGAAACACTTTTTTCATCACCAAGTATTTTCCGACCAATTTCCCTTAAAACAATCCGCTTAAGTGAAACTCGCTTAAACGAACAACCCGGATAACTGAAACATTTTCAGTTAATTTTTAATATTTTTCATTGAAAAAAAACTCTCTTAAGTGAAAAAAAATTGAATCGAACAGAGTAAAAATTTGCTAGTTTTCGTTTTTCAATAAATTATTTTTGTGTTATTCAATCGTTGTTTTATTTAACTTCTTTCAAGGCAAGTTCAAAAGATAAAAACATTATTGTTTCTAGCATTAAATCTCCGCTTAATGGAATTTTTAAATCCGCTTAAGTGAAATTTTTTTTCACTTATCCGAACTCCGCTTAAGAAAAATTATTTTTCACTTAAGCGGGGTTCGTTTAAGTGAAAAACCCGCTTAAGTGAAAGAAAGACTGTGACATTTTGCCGTTTTTCTGTAATACAAATATTTATCGGAGAACTTATAAAAATTGTTATTTATTTACGTGACCTTTTTCTATGATTTTTAATTGGATCTATTTAAAGCGGCCTGTAGGTCAATAATATATGTTATATTTTGTACAACGTTTCGAACGTGTTTTCGTTCTTTAAACAAAAATAAATTTTACATTAATTCATCAGATATTTTGAAATGTCAGACCAATGGCCTTACGAAAATTATGTAACTTTTTTTATACAGCACATTGTATACCACATAATAATTTAGATAATATTATCAAAAATGAAACGAACAAAATTTGAACAAATGCGTAAACTTGAATTTACAAGTAAAATTATATTTAAAATTTACGTATTTTAAACAAAAAATGTAAAGAATCATCAGTAGCCTCATCGGACACAGATTTAAACTTTAGTCAACCAAATTGTCAAAAAAAAAATTGTTCAAAATATAACATCTATTGACCTACAGTCAAATAGATCCAATTAAAAAACGGAGAACTTATTGCCCATTTTTTTTACAGCTGGACGTACCCTAAAAGTCTTGTACATTGATAAAAGTGTAACGTAATAAAAAAGCAATGAACAAGAACTTTATTAGTTAACGATATTGAAAATGAAAATAAAAAAAAAATTGTTTAACACTTAAAACGAATTTTATACACATTCAAAAAAAAAACTTTAAATATAAATATATATATTTTTGTTGATCCGCGTTTTAACAAGTTTTATCACACCACACATTCTATGCAGAAGAACAAATCATTTGTCAAAAAAAAAAAACTAAAGCCCCGGTAAAGCCATCATAGAGAACCATCGTCGAAACACGAATCCATATAACGATGGAATCCTGTTCCACATCATCTATGTAGTTAATAAAAAGCATCAACTGAATATTAACGTAGTAAAACTTGGAATATTTTTAGTTATTATTAATTTATTTTGTTTTATTAAAAAACTTCAATTTTATCACATTTATTTTTCTTATCCGCAATGCATGGAAAATTATTAAAAATAAAAATAAATGTGATCAAATTGAAGATTTTTTTTAAAACAATAAATTAAAAATAGATACAAAATTATAAGTTGTAAGTTGTATTATTTATGTTTTATTTCTGTTTTAATACATTAATACCTACACACAACATGGAGAGAAAAACCCAAAGTTAGATACGAGTATATTAAGGGCCGTTTTCTTCACTATAGCTCAACTTGAGGCAAACTCTCAAGTTGATCAACTTGAGAGTTGGATTCAACTCGATAGTTGAAACGCAAGTTGAAATTTCTTTTTCTTCACAATTTTTTTCTCAACTCCCGAGTTGAAAATCTAAAGTTGATCAACTTCTGATTTGAAAAATATCCCTGGGATATTTGTTGTGACAAGTGACAAGCTGTCACTTTCAAAATTAAATTTTAATTTATTCGGTCAATCTAATTGAATTTTTGTGTGAAATTTGTGATGAATGATTTTCTCTTCGATCTACATAGGGATAAAAATAAGTTGTTACCAATCGGGAACGGATGTTTGTCATGGATGTTGCCGTTTCCCCAAAGATACATGGTAAATTTGTGTCAGCTAAATCAGCAAATCTGGGAATTTCTGGAGCAGGTTCTATAATTTTCCTTCAATTGCTTTGTTGTGAATAACAGCGCAATTGATGATGATGAGTTTTGCCGTCTCTATTTTCCACCTAATGTCGGAAGCCAACACGGGAAATCTGCTTTTCCAAACGCCATATGAACGCTCAACTCAATCGCGAGTGCCTATTTGCAATTCTTTGTACAAATTCTCATCAGCGTTTGTTACAATGATGATAAAGTAATTTTTGTGATTGGCCACGATATTAATTTAAAGGGGAACTTAGGTTTTAATTCAAAACTATTACAGTCTCGCGTCGCAAGGAAGTGAATCCTTTATTAATTCTATCAACATCACTGCTGTCGGTTTTGAAAAACGAAAACAATAATTGAAGTCACGGTCGTCCCACTCTTCAACTCCAATGAGCGGCAACATTCACTGCTCGACGAAGTTGAAGTCCAATTTTCCCAAAAATAATTGCTGCGGAAAATTATGCCAATATTTTTTTTGTTGTGAAAACTCAATTAAAAAAACTTTTGAAGCAAAATGCACGTATTTTATTAAAAAAAAAACAATGTTTCATGTCAACTCTCACTTTTTCTCTCTCAACTTCTAGTATTTTCGGAAGTTGAGAAAACCAGAAGTTGATCAACTCGAGAGTTGAAAATCGAAAGTTGAAACTGTGAACTTTGAGTGAAGAAAAACAAAATCACAAGTTGAGAATAAAAATCCTAAAGTTGAGGTCAACTTCTAGTGAAGAAAACGGCCCTAACTGAATTTGGTTGTTCATACAAAAGTCAATTTTGAGATTAGAATTGTAAGAAATACTGACAGAAATTTAAACAAAGAAGCAGTGATATCATCTGTCGAAATTTATATAAATACATAAGTACATTGGAGGTATTCACGATCTGGTATAACTAGTGTTGTTCTATTGTTAGTGTAACATTTTCTTATACTCCGACTAAAAAAAAATTTACTGATTAAAATCCTACAAGACTTTTGTAATTCTACTATACACTAACCACATACATAAAAATACAATGGCGCAAAATTCTAAACAGCCTATAATTAAGGTATTAGTATGATACTACTTAACAATTTATTAACTTTATAGTAGTTTACTAACTCATTCTTAATTTTAAACATTTTCTAACTAGTGTCGTACTAAAAGAATTTTCTTAATAAATTGCTTCTGAACACACCTAAAACAATGACATTTCGTTTAAAAAAGTAAGTACACGAACCTTTTTTTATGTTTGCAAATGTCAAAGAGTGATATGAAGCTAGTACGATACTAAAATAAAATGCACGACTGGATCGCACGAACTTGCTCTTATGTAAAAGTACTTTGGAATTTAAGATACATATAAATATAAAACATGGATTTAATGAGATAATAATGTTCAAATGCATAAAATTGCTGTCTGGTTTCCGGAAAAGTATGAATTTATGCAAATAAACCTTAAAAAATCGTTTTATTATTAAATAAATTTTTTATATAAGAAATTTCTCTAAAATTTTTCTAAAAAAAAATGTGGGATGCGGATTTTAAGTATTTAATAATATTGGTTTTAGGAAATAATTTCAAAAAATAATCGTTCATAGGTTTTGAAGATATTGATTTTTCAAAAAAAATTTTTTTCAAAAAAACCCAACAAATAATTTTTCGAATATTTTTATATACAATATTATTTTAAACTTAGGGAGACTCCTGCTGAAAATGTTTGGTTAAAATCGTTAGAGCCGTTAATAAGAAAGTCGAAAATTAAAAAAAACGGGTCTATGGCAGGTACCCCTAATAACATTTTGCCCCAAAATTTTTTTTGACCAAAATGTAGTCCATGTCCATAATATCACATTTAATTTTTTTTATCAAAATCGTTAGAGCCGTTTTCGAGATAAATAAGATTTTGCATTACGGGTGTATGGGGGGTACCCTTAGTTTTGGAGCTAAAAAAAAAATTTCAATTTTTCCTCTAGGGAATCACCGAAGACTCTTAACTACCGAGATTGAAAGAAATAGGTCCAGTGGTTTAGGCTGTAGTGAGAGGTACAGACATACAGACACACTGAAACATGTTTTTTGTGTACTAAATTTTCCTTAAAATTTTTATAAAAAAAATTGATATGCAAATTATTAGTATTTAATAAAATACATTTTAAAACGTAATTTAAAAATTTAATCGTGTATCGGTTTTCAAGATATTGAATTTTCAAAAAAAAAATTTTATTATTTTTTTAAAAATCCAAAAACTATTTTTTCGAAAAAATTTTTAGTTTATATTTTTTCAAATGCAAAACAGCTCCTGCATAAAAATTTTAGTTAAAATCGTTAGAGCCGTTGGTGAGAAATACGAAAATCAAAAAAACCGTTCTATGACAGGTACCCCTAATAACATTTCCCCCCAAATTTTTTTTTCACCAAAATATAGTTCATGTCCATAATATAACACCTAATTTTTTTTATCAAAATCGTTAGAGCCGTTTTCGAGATAAATAAGATTTTGCATTACGGGTGTATGGGGGGTACCCTTAGTTTTGGAGCTAAAAAAAAAATTTCAATTTTTCCTCTAGGGAATCACCGAAGACTCTTAACTACCGAGATTGAAAGAAATAGGTCCAGTGGTTTAGGCTGTAGTGAGAGGTACAGACATACAGACACACTGAAACATGTTTTTTGTGTACTAAATTTTCCTTAAAATTTTTATAAAAAAAATTGATATGCAAATTATTAGTATTTAATAAAATACATTTTAAAACGTAATTTAAAAATTTAATCGTGTATCGGTTTTCAAGATATTGAATTTTCAAAAAAAAAAAATTATTATTTTTTTAAAAATCCAAAAACTATTTTTTCGAAAAAATTTTTAGTTTATATTTTTTCAAATACAAAACAGCTCCAGCATAAAAATTTTGGTTAAAATCGTTAGAGCCGTTGGTGAGAAATTCGAAAATCAAAAAAACCGTTCTATGACAGGTACCCCTAATAACATTTCCCCCCAAATTTTTTTTTCACCAAAATATAGCTCATGTCCATAATATAACACCTAATTTTTTTTATCAAAATCGTTAGAGCCGTTTTCGAGATAAATAAGATTTTGCATTACGAGTGTATGGGGGGTACCGTTAGTTTTGGAGCTAAAAAAAAAATTTCAATTTCTCCTCTAGGGAATCACCGAAGACCCTTAACTACCGAGTTTGAAGAAAATACCTCCGGTAGTTTAGGCTGTAGTTCGAGGTACAGACATACAGACATACAGACATACAGACAGACAGACGGAATTGTCGGACCCACTTTTTTCGTCTTCGCTATCATTGTAATGTCAACTTTGATCAAAATCTCGAGTTCGATTTTTTTTCCAAATGCAGAACTTGCCCTATAGTACCTATATCACAAGTAAAAATAAAGTAGGTATTCGATGATTTTAACTTAGGGTAGAGAAAGTATGATGCTATATTCGATTAAAATTTGCAAATTCGTTGTTTTAATATCGTGAAGTATCATACTAAAACAGCTTTAGCACCTACTAATTCTATTAAAATTTTGGGCCAATGTTGTTAAATTTGTTATTTTGTTTGACAGATCACCAAATGTCATTTTGTACTGCCAGCTGTTATTGGTTTCTGTTTTTTTCTTTGCAATTATAAAGAAATGGAAATATTAAATGCAAAATTTTGACACTTGATTTTTTGGTTACAAAAAGTGAATTCACGGTCTAGTAACAAAAAATTTGAATGAAAATTAGCTATGTGCTTTACTGTCAATGACTTAATGTCGGAAAGGACTTCTTACTACCGAATAAATTCGATTCCGTTTTCTGATCCTTTAAACGTATAATACGTAAATAGAAATAATAATCTAAATTACGAAACTAGATTTTTGAATAAAAATATAAATCAAGGAGCCCAATGTTGGGCGCCATTTTATGTTGATAATTGATAATGTATTTCGAATTTTTTTTTGGCACATTAATATTTTTACTAAAAATCAGCTGTTCTTGGCTAAATGAATATTTATTTAATTTATATGTATGACACATTCATAATAGGTATAATAAATACTTAACGCATCTATGCAATCTAATGTCAAGACTACCTTAAAATAGACAGGTAACCTGTCCTGTACCTGAAACATGTGACATCGTCCTATTTTCTTATAATTTACCCCAATGGCAACTCTGTTTTTCATAGAATTCAAGAGTATAAAGGTAGAGGTTTTAAAAATCCGGTTTTTAAGTTTCTCTTCAAGAAATGGAAGTATTATCTCAATTCTCAAAGTACTTTTGCGCATTTACCTATATAGCGCGAACTCACTCAAACAGCTACAACTCACCTCCACAAGCAAATGATATATTTCTTGTTTATGTACACAATACAAAGAAATTATACAATTCGATGCAATA
This sequence comes from Chrysotoxum bicinctum, assembly GCA_911387755.1. NCBI lineage: Eukaryota > Metazoa > Arthropoda > Insecta > Diptera > Syrphidae > Chrysotoxum > Chrysotoxum bicinctum. The sequence continues at coordinate 199,293,762 of OU426987.1, read as the reverse complement.
TCGAATGGATTGAAGAAAAAAAATACCTTTTGCCAGAAAAGTAAAATGTGTTTAAAACTTTAAGTGGAAAAACGAGATATACAATTTCTCCTCTAACACGCACACACCAAACGACACACCACCAACTATAGAGGGTAGAGAGTTTGTTGTTGTTTCGGCCTAAGATACCTTCAAATATATTACCCCTAGACACATACACATAAGTATATATATGCATATATATATAGGGTATATAGTAATATAACCAAAAAACAACAACGTTGCTATACACGTATGTACAAATGTATCTATTATCTATCTGGAAGAAATATATGGAGTATTGTCGATCGAAATGTCGAGAGCCGAGGAACTGCTGCTACCGCGTCACCATAAAAAACAGCAGCTTAAACATTTTACGATTATTTAAACAAAAAAATTCAAAATAATAAACTTTAAACAGAAATAAAACGCTTTCATTTTCTGTTCGATGTTAAAAAATTCGATGAAAAAGTGAATATTTTTAATCGAAAGGTTGAGATATTGCCTTCTCCCGAGTGCAATAAAATCTAAAATCGAATTTTTCCATCTGTCCAAGTTAAGAAAGTTTACATTAAAAGCAATTAAATATATTTTAAGTGAAAATAAATAAAATTTCTTGTGCCAACGTTGTTGAATTTTTCCAACAAAGCAATACAAAATTTGGAGTGATATATTGTACATTGTAGTGTAATTTTTCAATAAATAAAAAATGTACAGTCGAGCAAAAAAACTTTAATGAAGGTGAAGAATAATTAAAATTTAAATTAAATTAAATAATATTAATAAAAAATCCCTATCCAATATGTGTACCTATATAAATTAATGTCGATAATTATTTTGTGTTGCTTGTCTCGTTAAAGTAATTTTTTTAAATTTTTTTTCTAGGTTAGGTCACTCTATTTGTAATTGTGGTTATAATTATTTCGTTTTTCTTCTATACCTTATTTTGTTTTTCATTCGTTTTGCTTCGTGTTGTATTTATTAATAGATTGTTTTTCTTGTCTCATGAACAAAATGGTTGACAAATTATCCGGAAAAATTAAGGAATTTCGGGCTCTCGTTTTGTGTTCGAGTATTTTTTTTCGCCAATATTAAATAAAATCCATCAATCATGTGTATCCGATGGGCAGATTTTGAAATTGTTTTAGAAATTGAGCTGGAAAATAACGATTAAAAACGTATAAATATCTTATCATTCATCCTATACTCTAACCATTCGATGATGGTGATGATGATGAAGGTGGCAGCCAGCAGTGCTATTATTATTTGCTATCGCCACCGCGTTGTTGTTGTTGCTGGTGCTGCTGCCTCCTTCACCTCTTTCTCTTTGAAAACGTTGTGTTCACATCCGTGAATCGAATATAATATATACAAAATACATATGTGTAGATAAATATATTTTAGTTTTATTATTTAAAGTACACATGAAATTTACCTGCTTTCTGCTAGAAGAAAGGTGTGAAATTAGAACAATTTTTCGATAGGCTACTCATATTTCTTCAAAATTGCAAAATTAAACAAAATTCGATTAAATTCCTTTTGTGATATTTTTCAAAATATTGTGACATTTTAAACAAGTTCTATCTTGTTTTCATTTTTATTTTGTTCATTTCAATAATATTATGTACACATTGTAAAAGAACACATTGCTAAAGTGAATCTATATCTATGTGATTTCACTTCTGATGTATCTCTCACTTTTTTCCTGCCTCTTCGGCTCCACATTATTTTATGGTTGTGATAGTGAGATGTTAGTTGTACTAATACTAAGAGAACAAAAAAAGCGACTGCGCGGTGGCGTTTTTGTGCCTCTCACCACAGAAGGGAGTTTTGTTGTTTTCTTAAAAAGCCCATATTCCGTGCCCGCCCGTCAGTCCGTCCGTCCATAATTAAACCCCATACGATTGGGGTATCTTTTGAAAAGGTACAAAACAACAAAAGTGCAATTATTGTTCCAAACAAAAACAAAAAAATTGAGACAAAGATAATTGAAACTTTTTTCTTCAAAAAAAAAAAAAAATTAAAAACGCATCCATATTGTAAATATTTGTTCATTATGCACTTATCTACTTTTTTTTTTGTTTCTAAAATACAGCAGACAAATAAGAACTTAATCATTTGAGCTTTCGGAGATAATAAAATGGGAACGTAAACACAGAATATCCATAGTGAAATTACGTCATAGTGATTATTCAAATAATGTTTCCACAATCTTCAATATTGTATATACCTACCTACCGAACTAATTTTGTTACAAAGACCAGAAAAGTGTTAGATTGGTGTAACTTTTAAAATATAATTCAAAATAATGGGGCGACTTTCCAAAACGACAGCAGGAGTTGAGTTTTGATTTTTTTTTACAGTTAGGTATGGGTCTCAATAGAACAGGGTTAAAATATTAGAGTGAGGAAACCCCCCTAAATCCTAAAAAAAAATATTTTCTTTTTCGGTTTTAACCTCACTTTTTGTTTGACTCAATTTTTTTGACGAAATTGTAAATTAAAGTGCTTAATTGGTTTATATATTCAATGTTACTATCTATTCTGAATCGAACACAAAAAACCGTATGATTTTAAGTCTTTTAGTTCTTGAGAAAATTGAAAATTACTAAGACTACTTTTGGTTTTTTGCTTACATACTTACATAAATGCATCAGTGCTAGCATCCAGCATTATGGCGCATAAACAGTGAGATATGTATGGGGGGGCATGCTGCCCCCCTGCAACCCCCCTGCTTGGGCTCACTATAGGATTTGGGGTAGGTGCGAGGTTGGGTGCCCGAAAAGTTTCTTTTGTACTTCCAAAATATTGTAAATATCCCAAAAAAACAACGCGTATAAAATCACTCAACCAAAGAAACAGAGGAGAAACGTCAAAATAAAGCAAGAAAAAGTTTTTTATGTGGATCGCAGCCATTGGGCCTTGTGAATAAAAAAAAAGCTAAAGCTAAAACTTGGATTTTTAAGTAAAAGCTTGATTTTTAGTGAATAAAAATAAGCTTAAGCTAGCTAGTTAAAGATGTTTTCTAGTAATAGCTATTTTAAAATAGCCAAAGCTAAATTCATTTAGCTTTAGCTTGTTTTCCTAGCTTAAGCTTCAATTTGTGTGAATAAAAATAGCTTAAACTAGAATATTATAGTTAAAGCTACAAAAATTTCAAGATTTTTTCGACCTGTCTAGAAAGCTTTGACTAGGTCTTATTTTCAGTATTAACTTGTGCGAGTTGTTAATTAAACATAAGGGAAATCTCAAAAAATAGGACTGTGAACCAATAGACCCAGAAACTGACATACGAAATGTTAAAAACAGTTTTTAGCCGAAACCAATACTTGCCCTGTAGAACAGATAACAAATTGAGGCAAAAAAACTTTCCTTTCGGTCATACATGTACCAGTTTTAGCTAAAGCTACCTAGTCGAAACCTGTGAATAAAAAAACGAACAGCTTAAATTACGAAGCTTAAGCTAGAATTTTCTAGCATAAGCTATTTAGCGTTATCATTTTTTTATTCACATAAAACAAAGCTTAAGCTAGAACTGTCTAGCTTTAGCTGCTAGTAAAAGCTATGACTAGTTGGCTTTAGCTTCCTCCAAAAAAAGCTTTAACTTTTTTTTTATTCACAAGGCCCATTATTGTGTTCAATTTGTATGAAAAAGTGAAACTTTAAAAATTAATTAAAAATAGAAATAATTTTTTCCTCACTCTAAGATTGCGATAAATAGTGTTTTTTAGTGATTATCTATCGAATAAAAAAAACCGCATGTGAAAATTCCTGCTGTCGTTTTGGAAAGTTGAGCCAAAATAATTTTTTACTTTACATTCTGTTTTAAGGAGAATAACATGTCCAGAATAAAAGAAAACAAGAATTTTTTTTAACGATGTAATCTAATTTTATAGTAAATCTGTAGTGCAAAAACAACCAAGTAATTTCTACTAAGGCACTAAATGTCGAAGTCATAAAATATGAATCGATCACTAGCAATCCTCTTCTTGTGAAAAAAAAACCCTTGGTTGACAGCACATTCCCATACATATATTAAAGAATTATTTTCAAGTTACATATGTGTTACAATTACAATTTTTTAGTTATATCCCGCAAACAAACGTCTGCAAGTACAGCCATTCGTCTTAAAGATAACTCGTAGTGTTCATTCTCATAAATAACGAGCAACAAAGACTACACCATTCCACAATTAAAGCTCGATACAAACTTTCAGATTACCAGCCAACTGGAAGTAAGTCCGTAGAAGATTTTTTTATTTATGGATTAAAAACCAATGATGGGGTTGGCGCACAGACAGATTAAACTTAAAACTCTTCTTTCTTCTTCCTTATCAATGTAGAGTATTCCAGGCAGAACTTTTGGCGATAAAAGAAGTCCAGTCTTGGCTCAAAGAAAACCTGATGTCAAATAGTGATATATCTACATCTTCTCGGATAGCCAAGTCGCTAATAAACCTTTGGACTCTGTCTCTACAAAAGTCATTAATTCTCAAGGAGATGGCACAGCAGTTCAATATTCACCTATGTTGAGTGTCGGTTCATGGAGATATTGCAGGAAATTGTAAAGCTGATCAACTCACCAAAAGTGGATCTAAACTACCTTTTTTACCTTATTGAGAAAAAACCTTATGTGGAACACCACCACCTCTTTCCTCACGAAAAAACAAATCTGGCAAACAAAGTGTTTTCTATCTCTAGGTAGATAATACATCGGCTTCATAACCAGACACTGTCTAATAGGTACAAATCCAACTAGACTCGGAGTATTCTCAAACGATTTTTGCAGAATCGATTCCTCATCTTCTCTGTATATACTCTGCTCTATCTCAAAGAATAACCTCCATCTAGGAGATTTCTGCTAGTGGTTTGGCAAATATAGACATTGGTATCTCTTGTCATGAGAGGTGCTGCTCATAAGCCATTCGGAATCGGCAGAAAATTGTAGGTCCCCTCCATTCCTAGTAACACGCACACAGGAATGGTTGAGAGTTGTAAGTCATTAGGTCCTGGTTCTCTTCGAGCTGTTGCACCACCAAATTTATTTATTTATAGTATTGAAAATAAATTATAACGGCATAATTTCGTGTAGTAATTAATTAATGAACTTTACAACTTTTAATAAATTTTGTGTTTCCAAATAATTGTAAGAAATGTAGGAATAACTGCTTTTCAAAAAAAAAAAATGAATTAGTTTTGTATTTCTAAAAATCGTGTTGTCCTTTTCAAAATCATGATCCTTGTTTTTGTTTAGATACAAATCTACAAAAAGAAATGTGATTCGTTAAAATTTTTCTAAAGTAAATTCACTTGGTTTTAGAATGTAAGACTGTGGTTAATACGATTTTCAAGAAGACCGATGATATTATGCTCAAATTCCCAAACGCAAAGGCAATAGCATTTGAACTAGAAAATAGCACCGAATGCATTTTGGGACATTCTGCTTAGCAGGATTTTTTAGATTTCCTTTTCGGAACTGTTTGCTTAGAATAATTTTCGCAACATATACATATGTATGTATGTAATTAAGAATTTAACTCCAAAGAAAAACTCAAATCAATCCGTTCGTAATGCCATGTATGGAATTCGTAACTGATTAGTTTTTTAAATGATTCTTCATAAAACCAAGAAGTTAGCCAAAAAAAAAAAACTATTATTTGACGACAAACTCACACTTAAAGAATACAAATTTATCACAGTCCAACCGACTATTTCGAGAAAAAGCCATACTTTATGTATGGTAAAATTTGTAAAACGTAATACATCGATATGTCTTCTTAATTTAAAAAGCCAGTACGAGCGTCTTATTGTTTGTATTACTGTCGTTTTCTTTGTACAGCTTTTTCGCAACACCTAGATTTTTAATATCACTTATCACGAAGCAACACATTTTGAGTTATGACGGTCTTGAATTAAATGCGCGTATGAATTTGTAGAAAATATATTATATTCAAACAAAATAATTTAACAAAAAGCAACATTACATATAGATTTGAGTTTCAACCTTCAAAGTCTTTGTCCTGAAACATGATCTAAAATTTAGTCATATGTATGTATATTCATATAAACTATAAGATTTCGAGGTCGCAAGCTCATCTATCAAAAACCCTTCACTGGTTAATTTACGTTCGTATATATGTATATTATTCTTTAATATACTTTTTAGGGCTAGGTCTTCATCCAAGTTCATTTTACTTCTTATGTTACTACTCGTAGCTTAGAATCAAATAAACAAACAATTATTATTATTTGATGAACACTTCAAAAATATGTAATTTATTATTTGTTCAAGGGAACTTCTATAAAAAAAAGTTTAAACTTGACGCACAATATGTAATGATGTTAACGAAACTCCGATCAAGGCTTCTTCTATATGATATTATTTATTTTTTCCTATCATTTTGTTAGCTCGTTTTGTATGTAAGGTTGTATTCGTCTTCTTTTTGTTTAATTTGACACATTTCGACCAAACTTGCTGCCCTTGTTGCTATTTTGTTTTTAAATTCGGTTTGAATCTTTTAATACCTAAATTTAATCAAAAATTCCTCTCCACTCACAAAATTAATTCAAAAGAAGAAGTGAGAAAAAAACAACACAAATTTGAAACAAAATATGTGAGGGCTTTAAAGAAACTGCGCAATTATAATTGAAGGCGCGAGTTCCATAGGAGGAGAAATCGACACCCTGACCAGGCATATGAAAATGCACAACTGGCACCTATTCGTACTCCGAACCATTAGAGTGTGTTTTGTGGTGATGATGATGGTCAAGCACTATTTAAGAGAGTAGGAACAACATTTGAATTAGTTTAACTTACTCTAAACTTACCAGCAACAACAACAACAACAAAAATTAGAAATATTGAAGAACAGAAATAAAAATAAACTTTTTCTATTCGTAGATTATTGAACTACTGAAGAGTTGTGTGTGTATCTCTCTATCTCCTCATGTCTCATGGATAGATGCAGAACTTGTGCAGCAGCGCATTTTGACCATATTTTGTGACCGACCGGTGAAGAATGTGTACATATTCTGTGTTTTTTGTATGTGCAGTGCAACAAATGTGAGAAAAATCTTTTTGTCTGTGTCCATATACCAGAATGCATATGTGTACATACATATATCCATATATGACGAATATAAAATGCATTTGTGTGTACATCGAAGTATATCTGCATTTGAATTATCCCGCTTTTCGAATGAAAAGTTTCTATTTTTTTTTGTAAAGTTTTGATTCTCTTTCGTTCGCTCCCCTCCTTCCCTAGAATATGACTAGATTTTCTAACAAAGGATTGATGATGGTTTGAAAAAAAAAAGGACTTAATGTTTGCCCGCCCGATGCATTTTTGAAAGGATCATGCGCATCTTGAAGTTACATAACCAGTTATGGAACACAATATTTGCCTGGCCCAGAGTGGGTGGGTGATGCAGATTTGTACGCTAAATATTGCAAAGTTTTCTTCCTCCCTGCGAAACACATTTCACTTGTGAAGGAGTGTAGTGTATTTTTTTTTTCCTTCATTAGATGACAACCCCGAGGTTTGCAAGAAGTTTTTGAAAGTTTTTCTTTGTTTTAAGAAAGAAAGAGTTCTCTACTGTCTATAATAAACGAAAGCCGCCTGCCAAACTAACTGGATTGAAGTAATTTTAATTGAATTTTGCGGCCCGTGGAAAACAATTTTGTTGATGAATTGTGTGTATATTGGTTAAATATTTTCTAAATTTGAATTGCATGAGTACATATTGATTTCATTGTCCTGGACTTTTTATATGGCGGTAGATCCTTCAAAATTAGCTATACCGTTCTTTATTTGCCTTATTTCGATTATATTCAGTGTGAAGCCTTATTTTACCTGGAAAAACTGTTTACAATAAGCAGAACCCTTTTAAAAGTTTCACCAATGAATACTTTACATTCAGAAGATGTAATGCATTTGTTTGCTTGGCAAAGGTATAAGTGATGCAAAATAGTTATCTACTGTGTGAAACCCAAAAAGGCGGTATAGGTAGAGAAAAAAGTTCTTGGTGAAAAATTGTGCCTTCAACCCAGTTTTAAGTGAGAATTTTGGTGACTATATATGTAACTCAATTATTGAAAACTCATCAAAATGCTTTAGATGTGGTCTTCAACTAAATTGTCGAACCAAAATTTCCCTAAAGATGTACTTTAATTCAAAAAGTTGTACATATAGTGAAACTAATTTTGATTATCTAATTTATAGCCACCAACAAAATAAATCAGACTTAATGCTTCGCCTAGTTATGTAACATACTCCTAATAATACAGAACTTGGGTCCATACGAAATCTATGTACAAGAGCTAAAGTCATTTTCATTCGATAAATTTAAATCCTTATACTAAAAACTTTGCAAATGTCAATTATTGATAACTTGATAAGATAAGAAGTAAATACAAAGGGCGGGAAGATCTATATAAACGACTCTTTTTCAACAAATGTATGTATAACAAGTAGATTTAGATGCAAAACAAATGTGTATTCTTAGATATTGAAGGTGTTTCCCTCAAAACCCCCATGTTATTGGCTAAGCTCTTGTTAATAAGTGCTTTACCTTCACTATAACCATATGATTCCTAAAATATCGCAACATAATGCCCTCAGGGAAAGTTATTTTCACGGTTCCGATAAATCGCTTCGACCCGGTATGAAACAAACTGTATAACTGGCGAATAAATCGAAACATGGATCAAGGCAAAATATTTTTTTTATATACATGAAACTTAAGCCTAGTACTCCGTTCAAGTGAAAATGAAAATTTCATATATAAATTTCCTGAGCAGCAGTACATAACTTTTAGTTGTTTACTCCAATTAATGTAAAATACAAAACTGTTGCTACAGGCGCCTGCCTGGCGACTGAACATACCCTAAGCGGAGCAACAGAGTTGCGTGAGCGGGTGTGAGCCCCGAAAAGGGAATTAAAATTCTGAAAACCCGCGAAGCGGGCCACCCAAGGTACTGTTGCTCAAGACAAAACATTTTATGTTTGGCCTTAAGTCAAAAACAAATTTGGCCTTTCGTCACTTGGCCTTATGTCACGGCACCACACACAATAACCACACCAACGTGAACGATGGCTCTGTAATCACAGGTACTTTGCTCGATCTGAAATAGTATATAGTTTGCTTCAGCGTTTTTAATATTTTACAAGCAAACTGCATGTGACCACAGAGCGTTCTGTAGTAGCATACAGTTTGCTCTACAATACTTTCAAATTCGGTGAGCAGAAAATGGCTGAGCACAGACTAAGGAGATCTGTGCTGATATACAGTTTGGCAATACGCAACCCGGATACACATTTTCCAGTACTGAAAACCAACATAAAATTATCATCAACTTTATCAAGGGAATTAGATCAAAAATTACTTTGATCCAAATTTTAACAAAATATTGAACAATACTTTTTGCTTTTTTATTTTTTGTATTTTTTATTCAATTTCATTTAAAACAGACTAGATTCTGAAACCTGCAATTTTTGTTGTTGTTGTAAACCTTTGATCTTTTAGTACGTTATCTTCAAGTATCTCATTTTTGATTGATACATTTTTTTTTGTTTTTACTAATTTTCTATTATCATCTTTTATCATTTTAGATTCACCAATGTCGTCGTCTCTAATGATTATTCAACATAAAATTGATTATAATAAAAAGCATTTTCGACGAAAAATACATATTAAACAATCACTAATGTGATCTTCTATGGGGGCGACTTGTTAATATTTTCTTGCACAAAAGCTTTAAAAATTAAATAAGAAATATTTAAAAAAAAAATTAAAAAAAGCCCTTCCATAAAATCGGCATAAGAATATTCTAATTTTTAGAATCTGATAAAAACTGTCAAAGGGGCTCAACTCAAATTACAATAAACGGTAACGAAAACAAACAAAAAAAAAACAATTTAAACTCATTTAGCCCTTGAACTTCCTTGAAATTAAAAAAAAAAGTTTTATGGGAATGATGAAACGAACGCGAGTTGAAGAAGTTCAATATGGGCAAAGACCAAGTGCGGGCGGGGGAGGGGGAGGCCCCGGTGGCGGAGGAGGAGTGGGAGTAGGCGGAGGAGGAAGTGGTGCCACCTCGAATGCTGGTCATCATCGAATACTAACAACTCAACATGGTAGTGGTCAAACAATTCAATATCTTCCAGCAGCAACAACGGCTGGAGTCCTTAAAACGGCAAATGTACCCGATAATGGACCGAATGTTGTGCCCGTCACTGGTGGCGGTGTACAATCACAAACTGTTCAGTATTCAACTTGTAAGTAATTCAAATTTTGTGTAAACTTCTTTCAATTGAACAATGTTACTTATTTTTGTAATACCTTTCAGCTTATAATGTTGCTCCAATATCTGGTGGTCTGAAAACACAATCTCTGGGACCAGATGTGGTTGCATCTGTAGCTGCTCACGTCTCCAACACAAACTTGAATGCAACATCAAACTCAATACGTCAACGAACAGGCACAGGTGGATCAAGTGGTGGTGGTAGTGGAGGAGGAGGATCTAGTGGTGCAATTGTTGGTAATGTGCAGGCACAAATGGTAGCAGTTGCAGACAGCACAGGTGGAAATTCCGTTCCACAACCTGGACCCGGGGCTCCAGCGCGTTTAAAAGTCGAAGATGCACTAAGCTATTTAGATCAAGTTAAATTCCAATACGCAGATCAGCCACAGATCTACAACAATTTTCTGGATATAATGAAGGAATTTAAGTCGCATTGTATTGACACACCGGGTGTTATTCAACGAGTTTCGAACCTATTCAAAGGCCATACTGAACTAATTTACGGCTTCAATATGTTTCTTCCGCCAGGATACAAAATTGAAATACGTTCCGACGACCAGGGAATCTCGGTGCCATTTGTTTCTATGCCATCGACAACGGGTAACGCATCTGGTGTAGGTGGAATTCCCGGTCCTTCAGTTTGCTTAGCACCCATTTCAAGTCCAGCTCATAAACCGAGTAACATGCAGAGTGCAGCTACCGTGCATAAAATCCAAACAATTGGTCCGGTTAATTTAATTACACATCCATCAGCTGTGAATGCGGCGTCGGCAGGAACACCAACGACAATTCACACACTACCGCCGCCACAGCAATCGGCAGCTTCGGTCGCGCCATCTGCTCTATCATCAGCTATTCCACCAACATCTGCGGTGCAAGTACCACAAAATTATTCGCGCGATCGAGAACGAACATTATCGCAGTCTAGTAATAATATAATGCCTGGTCCACCAACGCCTAACTCACTTAGTGAACTCAGTCCGCAAGGTCATAATTTGCATCAAATTTCACAGGCACATCAATCGATTTTGATGAGCGAAGCTAGTGGGCAACAAAATCAACCGGTGGAGTTCAATCATGCCATTACCTATGTCAATAAAATTAAGGTGAGTTTTTTTTAGTTAGTTAATAAGGCGTGGTAATTACTTCACATTGGAAACTATTTCTATTTTGAATGACTTCTGAAACAAACACGGAGGCTCATCTGCTTGTTCAACAGGCTACTTACTAAAGATTCACGATTCAACCCTTCTTATTTTTTTGACTCGGCCACTCCTTCTTTTTACCGGTTTCTTTCTTTGGTGTTTGATGAACTATTGTGAAGGCTTATTTTATCAATTACACCAATTTGAGAAAACTGTTGAGTTTTACTTAAACTGCAATCTCAAATCATTTTAAAGAACTTTATCCGAATTTCTAGGATTGAAAGAAAATTGAGAAATACATAAACTCAAAGGTTTTAAAGTCATTTGGCTTTGAAGGCATTCAACTTCAACCTCAGTTAAAAACATTCCTTACGGCAGAAGATTATTTTAAAAAAATGAATGATAACTCGACATTATTTAGGCTCAGATGAACATTATTTTGTGATGATATCACTCCCAGTTCTCCTTATCGGCCAGTTTTACTAGAATCTTTCAATAAGTAATTAGACAAACATCGCTTAAGGTGTAAAACGTTTAACCTTCTGGATAACGCATTTTGTATGTACAATTGCATATTGTGTGTTTGAGGAGTTTTTATGGTATCACTTGCAGTGTGATTTAGAATGCAATACAATGTCTCCCCCTTTGCGGTGGCCTTGCTTATATATTCACACCAATTATTGTTTTCAAATAAAATTATTATTTCAACGCTCACTGAATTTTACTCCTCACTATAATCATCTTCGTTTTACCGAAACACTAATTGTGGCTTCTAGAGAGATATCATTTTAGTAAAACGATAACAGTAATGGAGATAATTAACTGAATCGGTGTGACCAATCCTGCCGTACCCTCCCTACTCGGCGAATGATTTTTTTTTTATATTTTAGGAGAGATAATTTTTGAAAATAAAGAATAGTCGATGGTTACACAGTAAAACATTTGTTTCATTCTCTATGTTTATTACAAGTATTTATTTTCTAAATGGAAACTATATGTTTTGATTTGTTAAGTGTTTTAATTAACCACATAGTTTTATAAGAGACTTTTAGTGAGCTCAAAATCATGAATTGTTTTTCGAATGTCGTATACTAATCTTCACTTTTATGTTTTTTTTTCGTTTGCCTTCGAACAGAACCGCTTCCAAAATCAACCGGAAAAGTACAAGCGTTTTCTTGAAATCTTGCACACATATCAAAAGGAACAAAAAGTCCAAAAAGAAGGTAACGTACAACAACAAGGTAAAACCTTAACCGAAGCCGAAGTCTATACACAAGTGGCAATGCTCTTCGATCAGAACGAGGATTTGCTTCGAGAATTTGGTCAATTCCTTCCGGATGCGACAAGCCATCAAACAGCACAATACATGAACAAGGCGCACAACGATCACAAGAAAGTAATGTCAGCTGCAATTGGCGGTAATGTTGGTAACAATGCTCCTTCTGCTGCTGGACTAGGTGCAAATCTATCTGGAATGCCATTGTCTGTTACTGGTGGTAGCGGTGGTGGTTCAGGTCCAAACAGCATTCCCTCCGCTTTGAAAAACTACAATAACTCGCAGAACAATAATCTCTCAAGATTTGATCGTGATTTGGTGTATGAAAAGGAATACCATCATCCTATACAAAGAAGTGATAAGGATCGTAATCACCATAATCAGAAATATAATTCCTCGTCGCAAACTAAGAAGTCGCCGAGTTTCAGTGCCATGCCTGTTGGTGGAAGTGGTGGTGGGGGTGGTCATATAACATCCCGTCGACTTGGTGGACCGAATTTGGATGAGAGCGGTGCACCACCAGCTAAACGCCATAAGCCTATATCACGCGACATAACCTACTCGGAGGCATTTCGATATGGCTCTCTGGAGGAAGGTGCATTTTTTGACAAAGTGCGTAAGGCTTTGCGTAGTCCCGAAGTTTATGAGAATTTCCTGCGCTGTCTGACGCTTTTTAATCAAGAGATTGTGTCGAAGACTGAATTACTGAACCTTGTCTCGCCGTTTTTGAGTAAATTCCCTGAGCTGCATAGATGGTTTCAAGACTTTTTGGGACCACCATGCGTCCCGGAGGGTATTCCCATACAAGCGGCACAGCGTCAAGATAGGAATCAGGGTGGTGAGCTGGCCCAAGAAATTGATTTGACTTCTTGCAAACGATTAGGCGCAAGTTATTGTGCTCTGCCAAAGTCTACCATCCCGAAAAAGTGCTCGGGACGAACACCCCTATGTAGAGAAGTACTCAACGATACTTGGGTTTCTTTTCCAACTTGGGCGAGTGAAGACTCTACGTTTGTGACATCGCGGAAGACACAGTTCGAAGAAATTATTTACAGGTGGGTTGTTTTCTAATTTGTATCCTTCTCATTTTTATTTTTCATTGCTTTTCAACTACTCAAATGACACAACATAAGTTCCACATCTGACTTGACATTCCTTCACAAAAACACGCACATAAAATACCTTTTTTTCTTTTGCTTTTTTTTTTTGTTAATTAATTTTTCCTATACAAAATTCTAACCCAAAAGAAATATCCACAGAACTGAAGATGAGCGCTTCGAACTAGATGTTGTCATTGAAACAAATAGTGCAACAATACGTGTGCTAGAAGGTGTTCAAAAGAAACTGTCTCGTATGACTCAGGAAGATGTGCAAAGATATCATTTGGATGATTATTTAGGTGGCAGCTCACAGACAATCCATCAGCGAGCTATTCATAGGATCTATGGTGATAAAGCAGGAGAGATTATCCAAGGGCTGAAAAAGAATCCGGGCGTTGCTGTTCCAATTGTTCTAAAGCGTCTTAAAGTCAAGGAAGAAGAATGGCGTGAAGCACAAAAGGTTTGTTTTATTTATTTAAAAATTTGGTCAGAAATAATGCGTTATTTCGATTTCAGAACTTTAACAAACAATGGAGGGAACAAAATGAAAAATTCTATTTGAAATCCCTGGACCATCAGGCAATTAATTTCAAGCCAAACGACACGAAGGCCTTGCGATCGAAGAGTCTTTTCAATGAGATAGAGACTTTATATGATGAGGTAGAATAATTGATTTATTATATCTGATTTTTTGTTTACGAATTATGTTCTTTGCTTTATTTTTCTTTAGCGGCATGATCAAGATGAAGAATCTTCGGAACCTATGGCTGGTCCGCATTTAATTCTTCCCTATAAAGATAAAACCATATTGGATGATGCGGCTAATTTGCTAATTCACCATGTGAAACGACAGACTGGAATTCAAAAGCAAGAAAAAGCTAAGATTAAACATATTTTAAGACAATTTGTGCCTGATTTGTTCTTTTCAACGCGTCAGCCGCTGAGTGATGATGAACGTGATGATGGTAAGTGGTTTATTGGTATATGCTATCTCGTGGGTTAAAGTTAAGAAATTTTCTTTGAAATTTTAACATTTTAAATGTTAAAATTTATAGTTCTTCCTCCAAATCTATTGCTCTAAGAAATCTTAGTATTTGGGGCGCCTTCAGAGAGGATAGGTCGCCCTCTTCCACCTGGTATTGTTCCTTTGGTGCATGAGTGGACAACATCTTCTTAGTATGGCGTCCGGTGTTTTCTCATTCATGTTGCAGAATATTCATGTGGCACTGCTTAATATACCAAGAAAACCTAGGTGCCTTCTAAGTTTGCAGTGTCCAAATGGACTATCCATCGATATTATTCATATATCTTTTCCTACTTTAATAAATATTTGTATATAATTTATTACGAGAATCTATACCGATTCTAGCTAAGAAAGTTGTTTTGCTCCTCCTTTTTTGCAGTTCTTGTTTAAGTGCTGAAGGTTTGAATAAACCCCCTAACCGGCCATGTCTAAACATTCAATTTGAATCTGTTAAAAATATAAATTTCAGTAGTTACCATAAGATTGTGGAGTGACTTTAAATTTCTCAAAAAATCGAAAAAATTAAAAACTGAAATTATCCATTTCCATATGACGCCAAGTAAAAATCTATTTCCGGAGTTTAATTTCTATGGTTGGCTTTTTATTCACACTCAACCTCTAACAGGATAAAAACATTTTAAATGAAAAAGTCAATTCTTATTTTGGATATAGAGCTCAAAAGTCATAACTCATGAAAAATATTCCGTCATGCCTAAATGTTATTTTATTTGTGCTGCAAAATTTGTCAGCATGTTTTTATATTTACTTCCAATATCGAAGGTTTAAAGGTAGACATACCTTTTCTAAAGCAGTATAGATATTAAACCAGAAATGGATGACAAAATAAGCACAGTTTGGCTTGGTTGGTACTCCACTCAAATTTATAAGTTTGATTTTACTCTTAAAAATAGTGCCTTGCCTTGCGTTAAATTTCTAACTTAGTTTCTTCCAAATAAAATAAATCCAAGTTAAACTCGGAAGCATATTTTCAGTGGAGGATTAACTTTAATTTTCACTTGTCAAAAATACATATATTGAAATCGCTATGCGATACTATGGAAATCGTCCTTTGATTACGATATCAATGTGGCGCCACTTTTCAGACGGTCGTACTTCGATTTTAATATATTTAGTAGGTTTGCAAGGACTATTCACATAAAAGCAACAAATGACTGAGGAATAATAGAACATAGAGGATTTAAAACATTTATAAGTCTTAATTTTTTACAAAAACTAAACAAAATGGTAGAAAAAATAGTAAGAGAAATTTGAGGAAATATATAGGCAGACTACTCACTATCCTCAAAATCATTGAGGATAGCTTTTTTTATTTTAATCGCCATTCGCGAAGAATAAAAACATGCTCTGTATGAAGGAAATGTTGAAATGCACATGTTTGTTTATTCGTCGCGTCGGTCGTTGGTCGTTCTGATGTTAATAGTCCCTTAGATTATGCATACGTCAGAAATATCTGTTCAGTTCAGTTCATCCCACAGTTGACTCTCCAAATCAAGTAAAAAAATATTTTCCAGTAGTTACCTCGGGTTTTACCCCGAAATTAGATTCCCCCATTAAAATACCGAGCTTTAAAAGTTTACATCTTCTTGGTTATAATCCAATTTGAATTTTTGTCAAAAACTCGATGCAAGGTGAACTGTAACGAACGATATAAGTCCTCTGAGACAAGAAATGAATCCAAAAAATAATGCCCGAAATAAATGCCTGTTTCAGCGGACTAAAACAAAAAATTAAAAACGATTTTAAATCATCAATTTTTTCTCAATGTTTGTCTTCATTTTTATTTACAGATGACAATGAAAAAATGGACGTTGATCCTTCCGATATGGACTGTCTGAAAAGCAGTAAAAGTAGAACACCTTCAAGTGGTGGAATCAATAATTCTTCCATCATTGGGCAAACAACAATCAAGGCCGAAGATTCAAAGGAAATGCTAACGGGTCATATAAATATGTCATTGTCGTCCGCGTCCTCATCATTACACCCGTCAACAATAGCAACACCATTTACAACAGGTTCAACCACGATTCCAACAATATCGTCGTCATCCATGGGAGGAGGAGGTGGTGGTGGTAGCATGCTGTCATCAACACTAGCAGGTACATCATCATCGCCCAACTCCTCGTCACTGTCATCACCGTCCTCAACATCGTCATCTGCTGCAATTGTAGGTGGTGGTAGTGTTGATAAAAGTGATACAAATGACTGTAATAGAACTACAACGCAATCACAGTGTAAAAATAATAATAATAATAGTAGCAGTAGTAGTATTAATAACAATAAAATTCTGTTGAACTCTTCGGCATTAACGTCTTCGTTATCATCAACAACAGCAGCGGCATCAACTACAGCAGCAGCTGTTGCGACGACATTAGCTAGCGCTATATCTACAATGCCGTGTGGTGCTGCTAGTGGTGCAAATACACCACAACATTTACAAAGTTCTTCTAATAGTGCAAACATTTGTAATAGTGGTAGTAGTGATAACAAAGTTGTGATATGTGGTGGTAACACAGTGAGTGGCAGCACGACAATAACAACCTCATTGATAACGTCCTCTTCCTCCACATCGAATAGTGGTTGCGGCGGTGGTAATTTAAGTAGCAGCGGTATTAAGCTAACGGACAATATTAGCAATACAAATAGTAATAACAATAATGTCAACAATAAATGTGATATTGCTGGTGCAGCAGCGTTAGGATCTAACGCTGATGGCATTAAACTCGAAGTGAAAGATGAAGCCGATGCTGATATCCAAGTGCTACCACCACATGCGATTAGCAAAAATGCGGTAAGTTATTTTCTTTTAATAATTGTATGTGATATTTCTTGTAATCGATTTGATAGTGTTAACCTCATGAAATTTCATCTGAGTAATTTATAAGAGCCTATGTAACATGGTCCTTTTTCTTTCATTTCCTTGCATCTACCTATCTAATATGCATCTACCTATCTAATAGTATAATAGTATTCGTCGAGAATTATTTCTGACAATAAACGGCAATTCTGGGTGAGATCAAAGCCAGGGCACAAATTGTACTCGGCAATCAAAAGTTTCAATCTTCACTTCCTAATAAAGCTGGGCAAAGCTATAGTGAATGTATTTATCCCACCACAAAAAATTAACTTGTCCACTTGTCGACTTCGAATTTCGGAAATAAGTTGTTCTATGTGGTTAATTAAATCTCAAACTTTTTTATTCAGCTAAGTTTTCGTTGAGAATCTTCTATATCAATAACCAGCTTCGGTTGAGGATAAATTATCATCTTATTAAATGCTTCTTTCTTCGTGTTATACAGTTGAAAGCATTCGATTCGTTTCTTTGTTTTTACGGCCAAAGAAAATAATTCTAATAAGAATTGTTATTTCACCATTTTTAATGTTTTTTTTTAATAAAAGTTTCAAATTAAAGTTAAAGTTGTATTACCCGTTGGCGTATTGGTTAGTGCGTTGGACAGGTGTAAAATTGTCTTTCTGGGATTTACTGCCTCTTCCGAGGAAGTGACAAATCCCTTAAAAGTATCTCTTTTCATGAAAAGTGATGCTCATGAGCCGTAATTGGCAGAAATTTGTACGTCTCCTCCATTCCTGCTTACAAGCACACAGGCAAGGTTGATTGGCCACTTCACTAGGTTAAGGCTCTCTACGATCCGTAGTGACCTAATTTTTTTTAGAGTTGCTAAACAGTTAACTCGAACACGTATTCAAATTTAAATTTCAAGCGGAAATAAAAAAAAAAATAGACTTAAACTCGTTTGATGATATAAAACTTTAACATTTGAGTTCGAACGCTTATGTGCTATTTTTTTCTGATCGTAAATAATATCTATTATTTAATATTTATGTTTGTTGTATCAGCAAACGGGTCTTAGTGTATTAATTATTTCTTTCTTTCTTGTTCGTGTAAGCAGTTCACATTATCCATATAAAAATATTTCGTAATCCGAAAATTTAAAAAGATTTAAATGCAGCAACATCATAGCTCGAAATTTGTTGTATATGATCGTTACTATAAAATTACGTTTTTCTTTCATATCGTGGTTAAATTTTCTTGTTGATATTATTTAAATGTATAATTACTTAAATTATTATCTTCTTTTTATCTAGGAGGAAGCCTACGCTCTATTCTTTGCCAACAACAACTGGTATCTGTTCCTACGGTTACATGCAATCCTCTGTGAACGTCTACATACCATGTACAAACGTTCGCAAATACTGGCAAAAGAAGAGGAGAAACACCGTTCAAACCGTCGTGAAAGTACAGCGACAGCACTGAGACTGAAACCCCGCAGTGAAGTTCAAGTCGAAGATTTTTATCCCACTTTTTTGGATATGCTTAAGAACGTCTTGGATGGAAATATGGAAGCGAATACATTTGAGGACTCTATGCGTGAGATGTTTGGCATTCATGCTTATATTTCATTCACTTTGGATAGGGTACGTTGAAATATTGTCAATTTAGAACAGAAATATATACATAGTTTTAAATATGTTTGTATGCATTTATTAATTTGTGTCTTTTAAAAAATAGGTGGTCTCAAATGCTGTTAGACAACTGCAAAACTGCGTTACTGAACGTGCTGCATTGCAGTGCGTTGAACTTTACCACAATGCTCAACGACTTGGTGGTGCTGGCAGCTTATGTCGATATGCAAACAAACATCTAAACCAAGAGTTGGCATACCAACGAGAGGCAGAGTCAAGTTTGCATGACGAAAATTGCTTCAAAGTTTATATTGTAAGTTATATACATTCTGAGTTACAAAATTTCATATTTTATCTGACTAATATTATTTTTATTTGCAGTACAAAATTGACTGTCGTATTACAATAGAACTTCTTGACACAGAATCCGATGAGATCGAGAAGCCGGTAAACAAGGCCAAATCATGGGATAAATTCATAAATCGCATGGTAAATCCAGCAAGTACCAATGCCAATGATACTGGATTTGAAATAAAAGCCGAACGATCGGATGATGAGATGGTAAGTCAAATGCAAATTTTAAATATTTATTTATGTAAGAGTATTTATTATACTACTCTTTATAAAATAAGAAAGTACTGTATTGTATATTTAGTGCACCTTTGGCGTAAATCTTTTTGTAAATCACTTTTCGTTATTACTTTGTTTTTGTTTTTCCTTAAATGTTTTGTGTTTGTATTCAGTTCGTTCTCGTTTGACATCCATCCCATATACCCCTTCCTAAAAAAAAACATTTTATAATAACTTTTTGTTTATTGTCGATTTTGTCTTTTCGTTTAATTCTTTAACTTCAACTTTAAAGTGCATACTTTTACCACATTGTATTTTTATTTAAAATTTTTGATAAAATTGATCAATATACCTTACCACTCACAAATTTTCCTCGGTCAAAAATTTCATAAATAGAATAAAATAAGAAATGTTAGTAAAGAATCCTGTTACATATATGATTTCTGAGATTGCAGAGATTTATTTATATTAAATATGTTTCCCTTTGCTTCGATTAGTTCTTTTACCCCATTGGACATTGATAAGGCTTAGCACATTTCTTTATTTTTAATTTCTTAGTCATATAATCATATCTCAATTCAGCTCCATTTTTGACAATATCAGTATTTTTTTCTCTTATTTTTCTCTTTAAACATAACAAGCAGTTTTAGAAACGATTCAAGATTCTATTAAAATTCTTGGCTTTCAAAAGAATCTAGAATTTTCTACATACAAACAAAAACTTAAGGCCAACAAATTAAGGAAAACCATGGCCTAAGGATTTAGAAAATCTCAACCATTTCTTTTTTCGTGTAATAGGCAAAAACGAAGGAAATCTACAGTTTCTGTTGAGTTCGAAAGACTAAAATGAGGACCACTTTTCATGGCAAGATCTACTCTTGCAGGAATTGATACTACCTCGCGCGTGGCCTCAGCTGTTTTTTGTTTGTTTTTCGGTAACAGCAGCTGGGAATCCATTCCAGACCTTCGGCAGAACAGTCCAACGAACGGGGTACGAACATTTTTTCCTTTTTAAATACCGATTTTTTGAGAACAAAAAAAAATAGGTGGTTCAAACCCTTGCACCTTCCACATCCTCAAAAAGTTTTTTGTATGCCGTTGAGATGGAACTTGCTCAAATCCTGTCTAATAACCAGAAAACTATGGCCTAGTTTCAGCAAACAAAAGACCGACATTATTATCCAACTGAGTAAAAAGTCTCTTAATCTTTTCGTGAGCATCACCACCGGTCACAACCAACGGGTTACCACTAGAAAAGGATGAAACTCAGTATGGGCGACTTATGCAGAGGATGCGGAGACCAGGAGATACATGAGGATACTCCTCACTACCTTGGTCACTGCCCTGCACTATATCATTTGAGAAACAGGCACCTAGGGAGACACTTCTTCAACGACTTGGAGGACTTCTCTGACATTCCAAGCAATTACGATATCAAATGGCTTGAAAATTCCTAAACTCTATCAGCCAGCCGACCACGTATGTGACGACAGACATTTCTTCAATGACTAAGAAGTACCCAACGACATTTCAGGCTATAGCTTTTTGAAACTCATGAACAACCTTAACGGGTTTAAATGACATAGGATTATCATAGGTTTCAATACATGGGAGTCACAATCCCTAGGATACCACAACGGATCTACATTGATCTAAGTTTGACGGTAAAAAGATCAACTGTCAGCTCATTAACCTAATCGTGGAATCATAGCCCTTGCTGTTATAATAAGGCTAAGGTTATGAGTTCCTTGATTAGGTTATACCAGCACAAGGATTTTTCGATATATATAAATATATGATATGGTATACTTGGGATCAAGCACAATCGAAAGGTAGTTCCTAAATTGGCTCGGTCGATAGTTTTCTTTTCAATTGAACCAAATTATGAGTATGTTCGATTGTATCTACTAATTTAAATTTTTTCAACGACTACAGCCCCTGAATTGATATCTCGATATTGGTAATTTCGCTCGAAATCTGAGAGAATTTTCTTCCGAACTGGTAGTTGTTTGGAAAAATGTTTTTCTTTTGTTTTCAGAATTTGCTTTCAGGTCTTACATTGAATTTAATTCTCTTACAAACAAAAGTATGTTCTTTATTGTTTTGTATTCTTTTGTATCCGTTTTATGTTTTATCCAAACCCATCCTTTTCTTATCACACAAAATTGAAACATGTTATCGTTCTCATTTGTTTTGTTTAGTTCTTCATTTTTGTTTTCCTTAAAACGTTTGTAATATGCAAAAAAAATCAAATTCATTCAAAACCACTAACGAACGCTTTTTATTGCATTCTTTCTCATTTAATCTGTACCAGGTCAAACCAAAGGCATTTATTCACAAATAAATAAAACAAATTAAAAAAAAAAAAAAAACAATTCAAATCAAATCGTTAAAAAATTCACAGATTTGTGTATAACATCACAAAACAAGGGTTTTGTTTACCACTTTTATTGTCTATTTTTTCTCTGTATTTTCTCATTTCATATATGTTTTTTTAATTATTTTTTTTGTTCTGTATTCAATGATTGTGTATAAATTATTATGCAACTCAAAGATTTTAAAGTTTATAAAGTAATATCATCAGGCGGTATTTTATAAATTCTTTTAACATCCAATTTTCGTGTGATATGAACGAAATAAACAAATAGGTACTTAAAAACATAACTTTTAGACAAGTACTTTCGGTATTTTAAATAATTATTTTTTCTAACAAACATTGTATGTGAATCTCTAACTAGTTTTTTTTAACATTTGACTTTTTTATATATCTTATTTTATCAATCATAATAATTTTTCGTTCGATTTTTATAATTTAAATAATTGTTTTCATTTTTTTGAATTTTTCTTTAACCACACTAACAGTTCATTTTAAATTCATAAATTTATATTTAAATGTTAATATTCTTTATTAAAAAAAAGTTATTTGAAAAATATAATTAAAAACTTAAAGAAAAGAATACATATATATTTGAGATTTATAAAAAAATTCTTTTGTACAAAGTATATACATATAATATATATATATATATAAAAAGAGTTAAGTGGGTTAGGGGAGATATACAAATATCTTAATACATAAAAGTAGTTTCCAAGATATCCTTTTGAAGTTGTAAACACACATCGTCATTATATATAAATCTTTATACATAGGAACTTTTCTATTTTTAAACGAAATAATTCTAAATCGTCCTATCTTGTTTCTCTATTTCAAATTCAATAAGTGTCCAATAAGTAGTAAAAAGAAGATAACATAATATATATCGTATATGTACACATTATGTATGTTAATTTTATATATATCTTCAATATATATAAAACTAAAAATTGTTTTAAATTAAAATGTAACAAACAGAGCAAATGATGTAAATATCAATTCACATTCAAAAACCACACACAAACACATCCACATACAAAAACATACAAAATGGAAACAATTTTATTTTATTGACGAAAGAATATTATATTGAATAAAAAGCAAATCGAGCATTTAAATTTTGATATGCCTTTTTTTTAATTGATGAAATGATCTTTGTGTTGCTGATGAAGGCCATATTTGTTCTATGAGGCTTATTAATATTAATAAATAGCAGTTCTTCTAAAACAGTAAACAAAGAGACTGACATAAGACTTTGGCTTAAATCGAAGAATTATAAGCTATTTTTACCATAACATATTAGAGAGGCAGAATTTCTTTAGTTTTCTAAATATAGGTTACTTAGAATTACGAAAATTTGGGTAGGCATATATGTTGATATATCAAAGATTCCAAGCATGTATATATATATCTTTCCAAAATGTCTTAGGGAAGACGAAACATCAAGAATATTGGAACTATTAAAAAAATGTATTGCTTTCGTCGTTCATAAACGAATTAAAGGTTTGAGTCAAGCGTTAAGTGTAAACAAAATAGGATCAAACAAATCGGGACACCACATAAGAAACAACAACCAGTGATGCTTAAAATGTTAACGTTAACGAATTTATCTTAAGTCTAAACTCATTTCTTTATTGTTATGAATTTTTTTGAGGAATTGAAACTTTCTTGAATTAAAAAAAGAAAACAAACGAAAGAAAAACGATATAACTCAGCCAATGACATTTCTAAATATAGTAGCAAAACAAATTTTAAAATTTTTTAAAGCGCATACAAGATCAAGACGTTCCAAATTTGAATAAATCAGCCAACGAATTCCATCGTAATCGGGAAATTTTACGATTCTCGAAAAAAGCTATCACCAAATTCGTTCAGAATGACAATTTGTATGGATTTTCCACTATAATGGATTCTGCGATAGTGTGTTTTCGGGATGCGAAACAAGTTTCTGATAACGATGAATTCGTGATAGGGCTGATTGTTTTTATTTTGTGTCCACAAAATTGTATTAAGTCTAAAATTTCATTTTTTTGAGGTGTGTCCATATCCTTCCATATCCCACCATATCTACAGTTACGGACATAGAGAGAGAAAAGAAACAGCACACTTATGAATTGTTTTATGACATATATTTTTATATGGAGGGCTCACAGCTGTACCGAACCAAGTCATTTTAAGAAAATCCAAAACCATTACAGCTCTAAATAGAGGCCAATTTTGCGGAAATCCTGGCGTTAGTTTTGGATTTCTTTAAAATGACTTGGTTCGGTACAGCTGTGAGTCCTCCATATATGAAACTGTAAAACATTTGAGATTTTTAAAAATTAAATGTTATATTAATCTCATTTTGTTCATTTTTGAAAATTAATTAAGTTTGTGATGACGTATTTTCTACTGGACAAAGAGAAGAATTGTAAAAAAAATCGTTTTTTTTTTTTTAGTTCAGAGCAGAACCTGGGGTGGAATCGGCTAAGGTGATAGTAGAGATATAGAGAGCAATCGTAAAACGACAATCATAATCAACTATCACCTTAGCCGATTCCACCCCTGAGTTATCAAAACAAATTTTTTTTTCTTTTTAGTTAAGAGTGTTCACAGCTAGAAATATGTGTTTCTTTGTTCGTTCTGATTATGTTCTGAGCGTGTTCGGAGTGCTTTCTATCAGCTCAGAATAAAACAACTGAGCAGAAAGAGCTAAATTATTAACACATCCTTCTGGCAGATGGAAATTAAAAAAAAGTGGTGACAAGTAAGTGTTCAGAAGTGTTTCAAAAACAACTCATACTGTTTTGATCACGCTTGGTTCACACTTAATATAAGACCATTTCTGATTTACCAAGCGAACACTTGGCTGGCGGACAACATATTTTATGCACTATCTTGGGCACTTCTAGAAAAACTCTTAACGAACTTTTTACAACTTCATTTTTACACGATGTTCTGCGCTTTCTTAATTCTATCTAGTCCAAAGTTCGTCCAGATATTTAATTTGTTTATGAGTTTGTGTTGCTCAGCATAGTGGATTAAAGTTACTATATTGGATTAAATCAAAAGAACTTATAAAGAAAACAAAATTGAACGAAACAGATCTGATCCCAATTGGATTTGAAACGCTCTTATCTTATCTGTGTCAAGGAGCAATCTACTAGTTTTGCAGGATGATATTCAAATAATTTCTGTAGAAGATGTATGGACAAAACAATTCCTCATCTGATGGAATCGCAGACTAGTAATGAACCAGCTTAATGAGGATTTAGAACGAGCGTCATCGAAACTTGTAAACATAAATTCTAGGATAAAGGCTAATTTTTGTGAATTAGAAGATTAGGAAAGAGATTTAATAAAGGTCTTATTATGCTATATCGCGCACGTTGAGAATATAAACGTCAGAACACTAAAAATACGGTTTTTAGTATTAATATTATAGAACTCTCAAGTGAAAATGTTCATGAGAAATTTTATGCAAAATAGGGTCAATATAACTTTGATTCTGCGGTGGCAAGTTTTGCAGATACAGAATAAACGCCTGGCGAATTCAAATGTCGTTCGTACTTAACGTTATTATTCTCAATGTGCGATATGTTATTTATGTTTAAGTCAACAATTTTTAAGCTTAAGTCCCTGCAATAAAAATACAGAGAATAATAGATTTCAACAAAAAACAATTACCAAATTCTTAACGACAAAATGTAAAGAAAAAAATATTAGTACGTGCGTAATTATTCTTATTTACCTAAAGGTAAGTTTTAATTTTTAATTTAACGACTGAGTTTAGTTACAAAAGTCCAGTAGTCAAAATTAATATTACTTTTTGTTCAATAATAAAATCGAATTTTTAAAACTTCTGTTGTTGCGCATCTTTGTTAAAAAAAAAAAATATATTGGTTTTGCTTTTTTACTTTAAGTTTATTTTATGTGTATATTTAAATTTTCTAAATTTGTGTGGCTTGTTATTGGGTTTTATGTCTTTTATATAAATATGAATATTTTTCTTTTTAATTCTATTTAAATAAATTATTATGTAATTTCTAATGCTTTTCTCTGGCTAAAATCATGAAAAAAAACAGCATATATTTTGAAATCAAATTTTTAGCTTTTATTTGTTTTTCTGTCGCTATTTGTTGTATGTAATTTAGTTATAGTTTTATCAAATGTGAGTAATTTAATGTGGAAGAATATAAATTTCTCGACGGATAAATCTTGTTAAATCATTTCCGTTTGACCTGGTACCAATGGTAGAATTCTTTTCTGAAGATGTTTTTTTTGTTTCAATTAGTGCCTCTCCATATTTTCAACACATGATAAGATTTGTTATTTTACCCCTGCAGCCGATCCTTATCCCAAAACGAACAAAAAAAAATCATTGGTGTCTCGTTTGCATGCTTATGTTATAAGTTTTTTTTTTCTTTTTATGTGAATCAATACAAAACATTACTTATTCAATTTATCTTCTTCTATATTTTTATAGGATCTTCTTATATCAGAAAGACCGCTTTATTTGAAGCGCAACAAGCGCATCACAAACACAAGTGATGCAGCACAAAAATCATATCAAACTTCAGTTGATCTTTCAAGACGTTTGTCTGCGAGCAGCCAAAGTGGTGGCGGTGGAATAGGAAGACCACAACATTTGACATCAAGCTCGAATGCAACGGGCAATGGAAATAATAGTGATAAAACTAGTTCTTCCAATTCATTGTCGGCCGGCAGCGACAGTGGAATTGTTGGTTCGATTATGGGTGGTGGCATAAGTGGGAATGAGGATCCGTTCTGGGGCAAAAGACTACCAGAGAGGGTTGGTAGTATTATAACGAATGAAAAATACATGATTAATGATCGAGAGGAAATGAAAATTGACCAATCTGGACGATTGGTATTCTTGACAAATAAGAATCTCATGATATTGAAGTTGGACTCAGTTCGGCAAGCCAAAAAGGTAAGTTAAAACAATCTTATGCAATTATGAGTCGATAAGATTTACTATCTAAATAATATATTCAGAAATAAGTGCGCGAAGAAGCATCTCTTCTTCATGATAATATTTTTTGAATTGCTTTCTTCGCGTTTTTCTCGATATTTGAATTGACACATACAAACACAATACTCAGTGCACTTCTAAGGCCCAGGCCCCGATTGCCAATGTTGACTATCAATCGAATCGAAACTTTTCGATTATTTCGATTGGTTTTCATATTTTGTATAGTGTAACTCAATCGATCAAAAAATCCACTATTGTGAATGAACCCACGAAATATTTCGGATATTTCAAATTTGACAGTTCTATAATGTGTTAGCTTTTGATATACATAATTATTTGTTTTTTTTTCTGTTTTTTTTCTTAATATAAATAGGTTATTTATATTTTAAAATGAGTTATGGTTTAGCGATAGTGATACAGAAATTGAAAGTGCATGTCTTAGACCTATCATCCTATTCATTCAGATCTTAACGAAATTCTCTCCAAATTGTACTTAATTCTTTCTATTGATAAATCAAACGTACATTTGAAAAAAAAAAAACAAAAAACAAATGTGCCATGAAATGTGGAAATAGAGTAACATGTTCCGAGTTCATGAGATCCATTTCCGTACTTTTTTTGTGCCTTTAAGATTTCGTTTACGAATATAGAAATCATCTTTATTTGAATCTCAGAATTTATTTACGCTAGTTCGCTGCTGACAGGAAAAAATATTTTTTTCTGTGGTGTCCACGCAAAATGCACGTTGAATTCATTGAGATTTGAGTAACTTGTTGCCTCTTCTAATCAAACCGAGCCTCCAACATCACGAAGAAGCGCTTACGGAAACATACTAATATATGGAGTATTCTATCGATTGAAAATTAAATCGCAAACAAAAATCAATGAAAGACATACAGCAATAAAAGACCAACAAAAAACTCAAATAACTAAGGTAATTTTTCCGCAGGCTACCGCATTATACTTTTCAGAACGTTCTTGGCCTTCTAAACCCTAATTCGATCTCAGAATTGTTTTTTTTTTTAACGATATGTTGCACCACGAATTATTTTCAAACTCGCCATGTTAGTAATCTTGAGATTTAGATCATCAAAAACCTTCAGAAAAATATAATCTGACTTCAGCCAGAAAAATTTTGTTAAAAAGTGTTCAGAATGTCTAAGATTTCTTTCTCTCATTTTTGTTTCGCGCCAGCAGAAACCTCCAGATCTGCCCACTATTTTCCAAGTTGCTTTTACAAGAAAATTGTAAAAATCCTCCCTAACGCCATAGCTTGTATTTATAGTTCAGAAGACCAAAGACCAAAGAATTGAACTTCTATTCAGCCTTCTAAATTGTTTTTATGAAAATTTTAAGAATTAAATAAATCCAAAATTTACCCTTCAACCTAAACACATATTTTAAGCAGTTTAATTTCTTATTACATGAAAATATCGCTCTAAAATATCATTTCCAATAACTGGGTCGCATAAATTGAGATGGTTTATTTGTAATCCTCACAATTGTTTTTCTTTTCGTAAAAAGTAGAAAATAAAAGTCATGATTCATGAACTTCAAATATATATACATGAGTGTGATTCATTATAAATAGCGAATAGAAAGTTCGAATAAACTCGAATGACTTAGCGAATTTTCCTAATCGCGGTATTATGGTTACTGAGCTTCCTTCGCTTAAAAATCAATGCAATCAAACAATGGAAAATTGCATTAAGCATTGTAAATTGTATTCTTTCAGATTGTATTTTTTTTTTGTTCTTCGGCCTTGATTTTTTTTAATAAAAAAAAAACAATATTATAGTAATCAAATCACCATGTTCGCTCTTCGGTACATTTGGTTTCTTTAGAGCTTCTTGAGACATTTGCTCCCAAAAATTTAATTCAATTGCCGTGTCGACTCGTAGGTTGCGTACTTTGCGTGTTTAAATCCAAGCAATTGGAAAGTGGATTTACAGGCTGCCTCAAACTTTGCAGACCGCCTACGGATTGCTCGAAAGGAAACAATGTAATCCGGCAGTATGATCCTCCACCAGTAGCTGTTGCATTTTTTTGTTCGTAGAAAAGTTTTAGCTTGTAGTCCAACCAAAATATAAAGAGAAAACTTGTAAAATTTTAACTACAAAAATTATAATGGCAGTATTTTCTGTTCTTTTGATGGAAGACCAAGAACATTCAGTTATTGAAATTTGTTTGCAATAATATTTTTAGTTGTCCCAAACGCTGTTATGTCCTTAAGTTATATAGGGTTTTTTTTTTCCATTCCAAGCTTCGGAAAATGATTCGCACTAGTTCTTGAAATATTAAACTGTTATTTTCTTTTTTTTTTTTTTTTTTATATTCGGCCCTATCGAGGTAACCGTCGGAGCGGAATTCTCTCCGATTTCCTACGAATCGGAGACATTTTGCTTCATGGTATTTCTCCTATCAGCTGATCGGAAATTCTGTCCGACGAAATTCAACGCATGCCATTTGTGTTAGATGAAGCACTTCTAATGGTCTTATTTTTGACACATACAAACAAAATTTTCTCCGAAATCCTCCGACAAGTTCTTGTTGCGGGAAGTGTTTTCATTTTAAAGAAATAGTTAATTAAAATGTAAGAATAAAGAAATTGCGTTAACTTGTGTGTGTTACCTATTTAAAATAGACTTTTTGTTCGCGGTTAGATTAGCGAACATTCGCTATTTGTCATTCCATGCTAAACAAATTAAGTTCTTGACATTTAAAGCGAACCTAATTTAAGAGAATCGCTATTCATAATGACGACTTTAATCTCACTAACTTAGCTTAATTATTAAAGAACTAATCAAAAAAAAATTTCGCTTTCTAGCCAAGGAAAAAATCTAATAAAATATTTCTTTTATTTAATTTACAGACTCATTCACTGCTAACACAACGAAAACAAAAACGATTCCAATTATTTACAAACAAATGGCTCGATCAAAATGTCAGCGACAATCAACGGCAAATGTGTACCGACTGGCTTCTTGGAAAAGTTCCCGAAGTCGAACCAAACATTATCACATCAATTGTCCAAGAAAATGACATTAAAAAGACTCCCTACAGACATTTCAATCGATACAGAGTAAGAGTGGCGGAGAGTTGAGCCAATCAAAAACGCCAAGAAAATAAAACATTAATGATTAATCCTCGGATCATTGATGCTGAGTAAAAATCTCCTTTCCAACAGAAGAAGTATTAAACCAAATGCCGGACAGTGTAGTATGGGAGCCCCAAAATGATCTCAGGTCAGACAATGTCGTTTTCCAGTCCCGTAATGTGTACATAGTTCTAAGTTCCATCAACTCTCCAAACAAAATACTGTTCGCTACAAACTGGAAAATTAAAAACAAAACAAAATAAAGAGGTCGCATAATTGCTTGCAAAAACATAATTGTAAATATTGTATTTATAAAACAAAAGAGACAACAATTTCATTCAATTATTAATAGTTTTAGTTTTGACTATATTATTTTTCGATCCATTAAAACAAAAACAATTAAAGTTCAACAGATTTGTATAAATTAAAATCTATTTATCTTGTTGCATTTTCTCTCTTTCTCATGTTTAGTTTAATTTAAAATAAAAATATAAATATAAATGTATAGAAACTGATGCAATGTAAATATGAAGAAATATATATATACATATACAAACATTTTGTGTAAAAAGATGTAATATATATATATTTTTGTTATTCATACATTTTTATATAAAAACAAATATTAAAACACAAAAATCCTCCACGACCAACAAAACAAAACACACTTCTCTCAAAGCACTTAAAAAAGTATTTTTATTTATTTTTTAATTAAAAAAGGTGTATTAAATTTTAAGATTTTTCTTGTGTATTTATGATTATGAGTAGTTCTTAAGTCTGTATTTGTATATAGTTAGTGTATATTAAGATAATATTCATTATAAAAAAAAACAATCGAAGTTAAAATGGATAGAGATTTAAATGTTAAATTTAAAAAAATAAAATACACTGGAAAAAAAAAACAATGTGCGTAAATATAAATGAGAGTTAATATCAGTTAAGTTTTTTTATATATAAATACATACTTTTAAATTTATGTAATTTATGATTAGTTTTTTAATTATATCTTTTTTATATTATAAGTCAGAAATATTTTAAAGAAGTGAACGTTAGATGTATTATTTTGTTTCATGATGAAATGAAGGAAAATATAAAGAAATAATTTAAAAAAAAATGTTAACTTGTTTTTATTTGTGAAAGAATATTAATTTTTAACAATCATATTCTCTTTTTAAATTTGGCGTGTTCTTGTTACTAAATTTCTAATTATTTGGCTAATTTGACGTTTCGTATATTCTCTTTCGTCGCCTAGTTTTCGAAAAATTTGAAGTGAAAGCTATACTTATGTACATATATGAATATACATTCGGCCCTAGCGAGGTATCCGTTCGGAGCATAAAATTGTCCGCAACGCATACTTTGTCGGAGGTTCAAATTGCTTTCGAGGTATCCTATCCGAAAGAATAATCGGCCTTATCCAGGTAACCCTCGGAGCGGAATTCTCTCCGATTTCCTCCGAATCGGAGACATTTTGCTTCAAGGTATTTCTCCGATCAGCTGTTCGGAAATTCTGTGCGACGAAATTCAACGCATGCCATTTGAGTGCGATGAAGCACTTCTAATGGTCTTATTTTTGCCAAATACAAACAAAATTATCTCCGAAATCCTTCGACAAGTTCTTGTTGCGGAAAGTATTTTCTTTTTAAAGAAATTGTTAATTAAAATGTAAGTAATAAGGAAATTAACTTTATTTGAGTTAACTTGTGTTCTTAGGCAGAACGAAAAAACAAGTTCGCAACAATATGAGCGGATTACACCAAAAAGACACCAGAAATTGTAGCTGTGTTTGTGAAGATCTGGCCCAATCAGTTAAATTAATTGGGACGAAGACAAATGGATGTTTGTATTTTTTTTTTATAATCTACCCGCGCTCAAGGGATTATGATTACCCTTTAAATGTTTCAACTCAGCGCGGGCGTGGAGTTAATGAAGAGAAAGAAGGATAGAAAAGATGTGTGTTACGATGTTATGAGACTGTTGGTGGTTGTCTCAGATATTTTTATCTCCAGGGATGGCGGCTGAACTAAAGCGGAGAAATGCCGTGTCTTATTTCTATGTCGCTTATAATTCACATTATTTTATTCGTCTTCATCCTTGTTAGGCATACTAGTTTAACTCAATTACATGATGTTAGTGTTATGCCTGAACAACATGTAATGAGTAAACCAGCAACCCATTGATGACAATTTTTAGAAAGTTTTTAATGGAATTAAAGCGACATAGACGACGCACAGTGGGTCCTCTCCATACACATCAGTGCTCAAAATACAATTTTTGATTTTTGCCTTAAAAAAAAATAAAAATGCATAATTAATATACATATTATAGCACATGTCATTTGTAAGTATTATCTTCCCTCTCTGTCTAATGGCCAAGTTACGGTACATTCAAGTTGACTTTTTGTCATTGGTTTTTATTAGACATGCGCAAGTTTTAATTTTGTGTAGTTTTATTTTATTTTTAAAAGTTAACTCTGTTAAACAAAAAAAAATTAAAAATATGTTGTTTGTTCAAGAAGGCATGTAGATTGCAAATACATTTTTATTTTCGATTGAAAGGTGTTACTTAGTGTATAAAATACATAAATGGATGACAGGTTTACTCACGGGCAATGAAATTTTTAAAATGATTTTTTTTAACTGGCGCAAAGAACTTTTAAATCTAAGTATACAGCATGAAAGAAGAAATATTTGTTATTAAAAATCCGAAGACAGAAGTAAAAGTTAGGCGCCAGTTTGAAATATCACTGTTTTAGTTCGCGGTTGAATAAATAGATAATACAAAGGCCGACAAAAAATGTTGGTAGTGGATGTTTAGCTAAAATATGAGTATGTGGGTTTATAGGTAGGTTTATCATGATATCAAATCCGAAAACTCCGGCAGGTTTTTTTCTCAGCCTTGGGTAGGGGGTAGGGGTGAAGTTCAAAACTATCTATTTTTCCTATCTTTGTTCCAGGAATGTAACCACTTATATACAATATAAAATTTAAATATGCAATTTGATGCTCTGTAATTAAACCTGAGCTAACATACCCGAATATTGACAATCCGACTGATAGAACTTAAAATATAAGCTTTTTAGTGAGCCATATCGATTTTTTTGTTAATTTTTGCTTAATATAAGATCGGTTTTAAGATACATGCGGAAGAATTTTGTTTTTTCCCAGAAACAGCTCGACTTTACGTGAAGCTCTGTCATTGGTATCCCATGACCACAAGTCTGCACCAAATCCTTATCAATGAAAGTGAAATAATGACTCATGCCCTACTTCCAATTAGCCAGTTATCCGAAGAATACCAGGAGGTGCGAAATAGAGATTTTCATATATCGGCAACGATTCAGCGGGAAGACATCACAAAAGAAACATGTGAGATGTTATAAATAGGTTGTTTATCTCTGCCAATCCCTTGATAACATCGCGCACAACGATAGTCATTCACCGAAAAATGTTTTATCCTGAAGTCATAAATATGTTACTCCAAGAACAATTGTTTTCTTAAAATAAATCAATCAATAACCTTGAAATTTTTTACTATGGTCAGAACTATATTCATTAATAATATTTTCATTTTCAACAGCAGTTAGTATCTATTTATAACAGTTCTTAGCATTTGAAACAAGATTTTGAATTTTGAGCACTGCTTAGTATGAAGGGGACCCACTGTGCGACGGCAGGGATCGAACCTGTGATCATGATGTTGAAAGGCGAGCACACATCCATCGCGCCACGGCCACCCCCAAAAGTGGATTGTTTATTCGTAGGTATATATTTCATTTTCATTTTTAGTTTTTGTTTCCTTTTACTTTGTTCACTTAATGAGTCTGAAATATCTACTACATTAAGATGATTTGTTAAAAGATACTCAGAAATTATGTATAGCCCTTTTCTGTTTTGGATCTTTATTCATTTCAATTTGTATTATTTTTGTAAGAAATTACATATGTATTTATTTTACTTCTTTTCCAAATCAGCTGATTTTGACACCGGTATAAATGCAAGGCATACCAACTTTAAAATTTAAAGTAAAAGTGTATATGCAGTCAAAAAAGCATTTCATTCGGACTTCCATTGCTGCACTATGTATATATTACCAATAAAATACGCCTTATGTTGAAGAAACCGGGTGGATATTTGTATCTCATAAAATCCTGCTTATATGTACCCAATTTTAAAAATTCTGAGGACTTAATAAATAATTTTAATAAGGGGATGCATATTTTTTTTTATTTACACTCGGTCACAAAAGTAAGTATACAACCAAGCTAATAGGTACGTAAATAGACGAAAAAATACCGTTAATATCAAATCCATACCTATTCTCCGCATATGGCAGATGTTTCTTGTCATAGGCATTACTGCTGTTAAGCAAAATAACGGTACAATTTGTTTCCACTTCTTTGCTATCTCATTATTTGTAATCACAGGTAAAAAAATAGGTTACAAAAGTTAGTATACATATATATAGTTAGTGATGTTGCATCAATATAAACTTTTGAGTCGATTTTTTGTTTTTTTTTATTAAAAAGGTAAGGCAAAACTATTAGACTAGCCTATTTTAGTTCAAATTATTTCTTTTAAATTTAGAAATGGCATCACGTGGAAAAGAGCTCTCCTTGGACTTACAAAAATTAATAGTTATGTACTCAAGTGAAGGAAAGTCGATTCGAAAAGTAGCTGTACTTGTTCATAGGAGCCCAGCAACCGTCCAAAAAATATTGGAAAAGCAGAAACAATGTGGAACAGTTACAAACATGGCTCGCAGTAGCCGCCCGCGAACGTTCTCTGAACATGAGAACCGATTAATAATTCGCAAAGTTAAGAAAAAATGCGAAAATAAGCGCACTTAAACTGCAGACCGAGATGGAAGAAGAGACAGGTAAGTCATGAGGTACCCAAACCATACGCCGCATCGTTCACGAAGTCGGGTATAAGGGCTGTGTTATAATGAAAAAAACATTCATTAGCAAGTTCAATCGCCAAAAGCGGATTGAATTTGCCAGAAGTCATATTCAGTTTCAGACCGATTTTGCTTTCTGAAATACCGTTATATTTTCTGACGAGAGCAAATTCAACATCTATGGCTCTGATGGACGTGCAAAAGTGCGAAGAAAACCTAATACGGCGTTAGATCCTAATCACCTGACTGGAACTGTTAAACATGGTGGTGGTTCGGTTATGGTTTAGGGTTGCATGGCGGCACCTGGAGAGGGTAACCTGGTTTTTATTGAGAGTAAGATAGATCGTTTTGGTTACCTCGACATCCTAAACAATAGTCTTCATCAAAGTGCACAAAAACTAGGTTGTGAGGGGTTATCCATCTTTCAGCAAGATAATGACCCCAAACATACCTCGCAAATCGTGAGAGAATGGCTGCTATATAATGTGCGAAGACAACTCAAAACACCTTTATGGGATCATCTGGAGCGTCAAGTCCGCAAACATGAGGTAAAATCAAAAGTAGAGATTAAAAGGATCCTTCAAGAAGATTGGAACAAAATAACCCTAAGTGTTACCCAAAAACTTGTTTCGTCGATGCCATCAAGAATAAACGCCGTAATTAAATCAAAAGGTTACCCAACAAGTTACTAAATTCTAATATTAAGTTAAAAATGTTGTTATTTCTATTAGTGTATACTTACTTTTGTGATCAGAATTCTGAGAGTTTTAGTTTTAAGTTGATATCTAACCCATTTTTTAAAAAAATGTTTTGATAATTGATTTTATGAAAAGAGAATAAAATTTTCTAAAAAATATATTACAAATGTTTCATAACATATACTTATTCAATTTTTTTCTCCGTGCTTAACATTTAGTTTCGTGCTGTATACTTACTTTTGTGACTGTGTGTATATCGGTTATGGATTGTTTGATATGAAAGGATGATTTGTGGATTCAAAGATTTGGTAATCTTAAATTTTTCCAAAGATTATTTGATGGCTTCGATGACGAGACATTCAAATGAATACAATTTCCCACGACAAAAAAAAAAACTAAACCGTTTTTTTAAAAAGTTAAATATTTTATTTAAAAAAATACTTGTCCCTAGCTTACTATATTCATGTTGTTTAACAATTTTAATATCATTAAGAAAAAAATGAAAACGGTTACATTATTTTAAAAAATCCTTTCGAGTTATCATCCCAACAACACGATTTTCTTTGTCAATTACGATAATGTGCCTTAGGCCCAAGGCGCGAAACTTATTGAATATTCTTTGTACGGTATCGAACTAAAATAATTAAAGTCAATTTTAAACAATTTCGTGAGAATAAAAAGGCAAATTAAGTCAAATACCTCACTAGCTCGAACAGGTGAGGGGTTCATAAAGATGTCTAAATTAATTGTGTAATTCACCTTGTCCGAATGCATTTTAACGCACTGTAACAAAATAATATTTGTTTTTTATTTTACATAAAAAACATTAATTAACTTACATCGATTGATGGATATCGAGGATAAACATCACGGAACGTTTGATTGGTAATTTCGTTTTCCCAAAACTGTTTTTTTTCTTCGTAGAGACTCTTCAGTAAGATAACAATTAGTTGAGATCGCAAAATAATGCCACAAACTCGACCAGATGATCTGTTATTCTGAAAATATTTTAATAAATTGTAAAAAAATTATTATTGAGTTTATAAATAAGTACAAATCTTACCCCTTCAACATCTTCGACAACGGGAAATCCATTGTGGTTGTACTTCTTAAGGATATCGTAGATGTAATTAGCCTTGTCTCTAAGTTTAATACAAACAACGGGCGAGCTCATTATTTTCGACGCAACTAGACCCTGATGAGAACGCGGTGGTTCCCAAGGAAGGATGGGAACGTGATTTACGTGAATTTGAATATCGTAAATGCCCTGTGTGTTTTTATTTAAATTAAAAGTTTAAGTAGCAAATTGAATGTTGTGAATTTTACCTCATTGAAATAGTCGCCAACCCATTTAGCGCTTATCAATGTGATGATCAGGGGAAAGAAGAATATGGTTTCAACACCAGTAGTCTCAATCAATATTACGCTAAGACTTATTGTCATTCGAAGAACACCACCCATGTGAGCAGCGGCTCCGATTAAGGCGTATTTTCCTGGATGCAGAAATTCCTAAAAATAAAAAAATTAATAAGGTTGATTCCATGTCAAAATGTTCGTTGTTGTTAAAGTTGTGACATTTCTGGTTCTTCTTTTTTAAAATAAATTTAACAATCGCATTCACAAAAATATTTTTGCCGATGATTTGTTTATGATGATTTTGTATATGATCAAAAATAAATATAAAAATATAATAAAAAAAATATTTTTATGTCCCAAGGGATGGATGTAACTTTTTGTTGCTCATTTATACTCCTTCGGTTCGAACGTGGGTATTCAACGACACTCCTTTGGTAAATTCAAATACAAAAGCAAGCTGTTAATTCGACTCTGCCAGTAAGTGTTATGACTTCTCCTGTCCTTTAGAACGCAAATGATTTCATCAAACGAATTATCTTTTGCACCTGTGCGGTTGCCTCACAAGTTGTAGATCTCTGTATACATAAATGCGCTGATACGGATAGTATCCATTCTATATTTCTGAAGAGGATGTTCTTCAACGCTGAAGCAAAAAACCGTACCCAAGTTTTTCCATCTGTATCAACTTAAGAATATGTTGAAGAACGAAATGTTCTTAGTGTCGGTATATCTCACAGGATTCGATGAACATTGGGCTTGAAGTTTGCAAATGTAATAAAACAAGGAAAGACATGAAACATTCGGACGATGTTCAAGAGATGGAAATAATTCCATTATAGTTCGAATTCCTATCAGTTTTAACGCTCTGTTTTGGATTTAATCAAATAATTAAAGAGAAATTCTAACCAGATCAGAGGGGGTAAAAATAGAGAAATCCTAAGCATTTAGCAGCATTGACGAGAATGTGGTCATTCCAACGAAAAAAAGTAGTTCGCACACACACATACCGAGTACTGAGAGCTTCTCGAATTCTTCAATGCATGTGCCGTATCTTTTTTCGCATCCTATTTATTAACAACATATAAAGAACTTACTTCGAATAAGAGAAGAATATTTAATAATATAGTTATACTCCTCACACAAAGATTTAATAAATGCTTTAACACTTGCATTTGATATCACAACTTTTAAACCTACACACATTAAGAAATACTGACATTGCATATTTCAGAAAGACTCTCTGAGTACGGTACGATCAGAGGTAATTGCAGTTCGTCCTAGAGCTATTTCGTTGCGTCGAAAAAATAGATCCAATCTTTGATCTTCATTTTCGACAATTGGTCAATGTTGTCAAAAAATGCCCTTTCTAATGATTGTACTCCAAAAGGCAGAGCATTTGAAGAGGAAATGGAGGAACTGTTTCTTTTTCCCGCTGGTCTCTACAGCCATGACAGTGAGTTTTGTGAGGAACACCTAGCTTCGCTGAATGCTCTCCTAATGGCCAGTTCCCGCTACAGGTAGCAACGATATTCTAGTTCTGCATATCAGATCAAGTGTGAGGACCAAATCTTTCTAGATATAATGCAATTAGTTAAACTTCTCCACTTATGATTTGATTCGCTAAGAAAAATTGATAGAAAATTGACCTTCATAACTCCGAGCAGAATCCTTACCTGGCCAGCTTGTCCGCTTGTACATTTCCATCAATACCATAATGACCCGGAACCCAGATAATAGTGACATTGTGGTTAATATTGAGGTTAACAAGTATGTAAGTGCATTCCGTTCTGGTTTGGATCTTGTTTGAGTACCTTGCATGCTTAAATTTTAATAAAACACATACAATATTTTTAATATCCACGAAATTCTCTTTATTTCGTTAATGTTATGCCGAACAAGGCATAATGGAAGTCCAATTTTCACAGATTGTTCGCATCATCAGATCGGCAATAACTCGATGAATGTTGTCTTCGTCGTCCTGCTGAAAACACATAGCTGCAGTACTCATTTTTCAAGCTATATGGACCAATGGCTTCACCAAACGGTGACTTTTTTAATTATGTTTACTGAAACAACATAACATACTCATTTCAGCAAGTGTTCTTTATCACTGAACAAAATTTTCAAACGAAATTGGATCCCCAGATTATTCTCTCTCTTTGAGATTTTTTGCTACTATTCTAAAAGGCAATGCAACAATTCAGGGGACTATGCATATGTTATAGAGGCTGAAATTCTGGGTCGATACTAATTTTAATATTTTAAGACTAAATTTTATGATCCTTGAACCTTTCTCTGCCGGTATACTCGTATACATTTACTCGTAATTATTGACTAAAAGTTTCGCTTCAAAGAAACTAAACTCAGATATCATACAAAAATTCATAAAAACCTAAGAAAGAACTATTTACATATCGGGCCTGCAATTAGAAATGGGTGAAGTGGTATTACTCTGCTGATACGATCTCATACAAAAATGAGAACGAATTCAAAAACCGAAAACATCGTTCTCCAGTATGCTGTTCGAAGGCCAAATCTGATATTTGTAGTTGATTATTTGGACAAGTTTGGACTCTTTTTTTTTTTGAGAATTGACTGACACAATTTGTGACAGGTTTAGAGTCATGTGAGTCACTAGGTTCAGAGCCATTGTGCCGATAATCTTGGTATTTAAAATTTTGTTTTAAAATTATTGTTTAATAACTAATTTACTTACTGCTTCTGGAAAAGCTTCAAATAGGAACATGGATACCAAACGACCCCATGCAGCTCCCACCAAAACAGTTGGTATGAAGATTCCTAGCGATACATTTAAACCAAATGTCAGACAAGATAGAATGTAATAACTGACTGTAAACAAGGTTAGTGTCAAAAACTTGTGCGATCCTGGTGAGATAAATTTAATAAACATTATTAATAAGACATTATTATTTTCTTTAAAATAAACTCACCAGGTGGATCATGAAAAATTGATTTCACACTGGCTTCGGGAGTTTGAAACCAAAGCGAAGCTACCGCATTGTACTCGTTGTCCTCGCAATACAACTAAATAATTTATTCAATTCTATTTAAAATCAAAAACGGCAATCATTTCTAAACCCATACCTGAATTGGATAATCCGTGGGATCATTTCCCAGAGGTCTGCAATCATTAATCAAATAAACCATAAGACAAGCAGAAGTCACTCCAACAACGGCGACTAACATTGCCTCGAAAACTTTTGCCCATTTATGTTGGATACATCTCTTTCGAAAACGGTTAATTGCCGTATTTAGTGAGTTCCACATTGCTCCTAAAATCCCACCAGTAACACCCATCATAACAAATATTGGTAATTCAATGTAATCAAACGTCACTGGATCGGTAAACTTTCCCAAATTAAAGAGACCAGTAAATGTAAAGTTCTTTAGGCTGTGATATGCCGACAGGACAATGTTCAATGTGAACGAACTGATAACGGATGCAACTAAAGTTCGCCATATAAGATTTTGATTCCAGAAACTTGCTGCTTCTTCAAGAGAGAAGAGAACTCCACCAATTGGTGCTCCAAAGGCTGCTGCAACACCTGCAGCTGCACCACCTAAAACAAAATCACGTTTCTCATGATCATCACGGAATCCTTTGAAGACTTTGAAATCTTTAACGAACGTTGTGCTTTTTCCTTGAGAGATTCCAGCAGCTACTACTGCTCCAGCATGGATCATTGGCCCTTCCTATGAATATTTAAAAAAAAAAAAAGAAAAAAACGTAAAATAAATATACTTTTCATATATTTAATCGAAATAATTGAACATACCTTCCCACCAGTTAAACCACCGACAACTGACGTTACAACACCAATTGCTTTGATTGTCATTGTTTTGATGCGAACTACACGTGGAATTTTAACTCCATTTAAATAGCATTTGACTTGTGGAATACCGCTACCAGCAGTTATTGGTTCAATATAGGTAACAAGTGCTGAACCCAAGCCCACAGGAACAATGCTCAGTAAAATCCAATACAAATACGGAATAACAACGTCACCATAAAGTTTATTTGCTGCCACATTCTCATCAATAACTGAAATTAAGGAAACAAATATTTGTTACTAAACATACACATACATATTTTGGAAAAGCTTTTTTTTTCAACCACCAAACTATCAGTCTGATCTGCCATTTTGTACAACAGTGGCAACCTAAAAGTCACAAATAGCTTCACACAAAGGCCCCTATTATGACTTGTGAGTGGAACATTCGACTTATATAATATGAATGGCGAACTATTAAGATGTTCGGCTTAGCAAACAATTCTGCCAACTTTAAAATGTGAATGACTTTAATTTTTTATATAACTGACGCACATTGGGGTTACGAATACCCTTACAACGTTAAACACAGTACGAGCAATTAGGAAAGAAGGACAAGATTAGAAAGGAGATATCGATTCACATTGGTATTGACATGAAACTTTGCAGCTGTGCTCGAGATAAAAATGTTTCATTGCTTTCTTTTGAATTCTGTCCAAGAGACTCAAGTGGGTTTTTGGAGGTCCTGTTCAGATATGGGAATCGTACTCACGTAACGGAAAGAAG
Source organism: Chrysotoxum bicinctum (assembly GCA_911387755.1). Taxonomy (NCBI): domain Eukaryota; kingdom Metazoa; phylum Arthropoda; class Insecta; order Diptera; family Syrphidae; genus Chrysotoxum; species Chrysotoxum bicinctum. The sequence goes on along the minus strand of OU426987.1, from coordinate 199,251,906 downwards.
AAGGCTTTATATATAACAGCCAGATCGGAAGGGGTAAAAAACTTCTTGCGTCGGCTGAGAAAACCTAAACACTTAGCAGCGTTTTTGGCGACGTCAAAATGTTTGATCACTCCACAAAAGATGGTCTGTGATGCAAATACCTAGAACTGAAAGCTGTTCAGTCTCCTCGATGCAAGTGTCATCCATAGAAAGTGGCAATGAGGGCAAGGATGTTAATTTAAAAATTAATATGAAAAGCTGAGGATACTGTCGTCAGCGAAATAAATTGGAGGATTAAAAGTTTCAGACAAAAGATCGTTTATGGACATAATAATAAACTGTCTTAGATAAAACGGAGCCCTGGGGCACACTAGCGTTTATTCTGTGAATATCAGATTTGAAACCGTCCAATACTACTTGTAGTAAACGATCTGAAAGGTAATTTCTAATCCAACGAAGAAGATATTCATCGATACCAAATGCACGCATTTTCGATAAAAGAGCTTGATGCCAAACTCTATCAAATGCCTTTGAAATATTAAGTGCAATAATCTTACTTTCTCCAAAACGATGTAAAGATTTGTTTCACTGGTTGGTGAGATAAACCATCAGGTCACTATACTCTGTCCAACAAAAATTGTCAGTACAGGGAAGATAGGACGTTTGTCTCTCATTCTGGTTGCGTTGCCATGCATAAGTGTGTCGCCTTTTAAAGCTCTCACAGGGATTCCGTAGTTTAAATTATAAATCGCCGCAAATGAAAGTAAAAAACGCGTAGGGCTACCGTCTGCCGATTCAAAACGACCGACAACAATATTCAATTTACCTTTTCCCACAACGCCAAGCGGTAAGATAAGCTCCTTAATAAAAACCACTGAAAAAGCTCTTTGCTTGCAATTGAGAATGATAATGGTAACTCTGTTTTGATGTAGATAAAGAGCGCACGATCGTATTGAGTGACACTTGACACTCTTGTCTTGATCTTGACAGTATCTCATCAGCAGTGGGATACGACGGTCGTGTTGGGGTGTACAACTTTTTGCAAAGAATTACAACAACAATTCCTTAAGAAAAGTCAGTGGCTTGCTCTTTTTTTAGTGGCATTTTTCCTAACGCATTGTAGTGAGGGTGAATCAGGCGCCACTGCTTTAGAAAAAGCTCTCCCATAAGGCCTGTACTGACAATTTTTGTTGGACAGAGTATAGTGGACATTTTGCTAAGAAAGCCATGCTGCGGGTCATTAAAAAGCTTTCGTTTCTCAAGATATTTCTTAAGCGGCCAGCGGATTTCTGAATGTCATGATATTATAGTACTCTAGCAACGTTACGAGTGTGAAAGAAAATTCGTCCCATAAAATCGTTTACGCTCTCAAGTACAGGAGGAGTCATGTCACTCTCTGGTAGCGTCAAATCAACAAACTGTGCAGCAAGCAAATTGGCTTTATTTATCGAGCTTACAACAAGAGTGTTATTGAAGACGAGCGTTGAAACTGAGAATTTCTATTTCTTACTGAGGAATAATGTGTCATTTTTCTACTACTAAGTTCCCTTATGTTGGTTGGCTCAGGTATTCTTGTCCGAGCCCGTGGTTTAAGATTATCCCATATGTGTTCTATGGGATTCAGATCCGGGCTGCGTGCTGACCATTGTAAAGTTTGAATACCAACTTCTTCAAGATATTCTGTGACCGATCTGGCGGAATGACAACGTGCGATGACGTGGTATTGTAGAACTTCCTCCCAGTTTTTCTGATTCATGCATTCACATTTTCTCTTTTGAAGACCACGAGCTCGGTACGATCTTTATAACTGATGTTTCCTCATACCATTATCGAGCCTCCCTGATATCCCAATATTGCGTCGCCTGTACATACGCACACGACCATCTGACCCTTTTAGAATATTCTGCTCTCGTCTGAGAAAATTATGTTCTTCCACTGTTCAATACTTCAGTTCTATTCTTGGGCAAAACAAAGTCTTGCCTTTCTATGCTGAGGATTGAGTAATTATGAACGATTTCTTTCAGCCAGTCTTTTAAGTATTGCTCGTTCACAACACTTACATTTTGTACTTCGAAACTTCAGAAGCTGTGATAAGGCGATCTATTTGCACATTGTTTACCATAAAGCGAATGCATTGTGAATAAATGTCTGCCTTGGTCTGGCTTCCTAGTATAAGATCCGGCCTCATGAAATTGCCTAGTGGCCTGCTGGACATTGGATCGAGGCACACCAAGTGTCCAAGCAATTCAAAGTTGGCTGTACCCACTAACCGCGGAAGTCACAGCTACTTCAGTCGGGTCTAACAGCATTTTTTTGTGATTTCCAATACAAATACAAATTTTACACTGTGCAATAGATATCCACAAATAAAAATCAGATTAATTTGATAGTTAAAATGCGAAATTCGAACTGAATCACAAAAGTGCTTACTTTTTTTTTATAATTTGCACACACTCAAGGGATTATGACTACCCTTATAATGTTATGGTGTAACAAGGTGCGAGCGTTTAGGTTAAATGGAGAGGTTTTAATAGGAGATGACGATGCACATTGATTTGAAAGCTTGAGTATCACAATACCTCTGTATTTGACAAAACGTCCGAAGTTAGGCTCAAGCGTAAACTGATAATGATAAGCATTCACAGCTAGACGAGTATTACGCCGAAATTGTTTAAGGGGAGGAATGCCACTGGCTATTTCATTTGAACATTGTTGATAGAAAAAGCGATAGAACAATGAAAGACAGGAGGCGTTACGCCGATGTTCGAGAGAAACAAAAGTTTCGGTTATGGATGTGTTTTTAATGGGATGTGGAATTCTATCCAACAGGTTCAAATGATTAATGGGGGCACCAATCCAGATATGTGAGTTATACTCAAGTTTTGGGCTGATGTATGACTTACAGATCGTAGCCAATTCAAATCTTTTAAGATAACCTAAGCATTTCGCTACGTTTTTAGCTACGTGCAATATATGATCATTCCTTAAGAGGTGTTCATTAACGTACATACATACCGACTATAGAAAGCTTTTCACAAATAAGAAAGAGAATAAGTTAAATAACTATTTAATTCATGCCCAAAGTACCTAATTCACAAAAGAGATATTCATTATGATAACCGTTGCTCATAAAGTGAGACTAAACAAGGGTGGGCAACTAATTGGGCATTTAAATGGATTCAATTGACGTATTACATTTTTTCGGATATGACATTTTTTACGATTTTTGATTGAACTGAAAATGTGAATGCTGAGCCGAAAAGTGCATTTAATCAAATGACATAACTCACAATATATGTTATACACATAATGTTTCCCATCGAAAACTTGAACTGATAAGAGCAACTTTGAGATCATATATTTTAGTTTGAAATTTGTTCGTATGTGTTCTTTAAAGTTATCACCAAAAGGTCTTATGTCTGAAATACTAAAGATTGTACCTACTATTTTTCTTATTTTTTTATTATTAAAAGTTTTCCAACAATCAGTATTTTCAAGAAACCTACCTTTTTTAAGGAATTTATATTTTCGCATTGACAACTCCTCTATAACAATATCTATCCCGCAAGCAATCAGAGCTGTTATCACTCCGATTTGTAAGAAAATTAGCCATCGCACAACGTCTTTCCGCAGCTCAAACCGTGCTGTGCGTTTTTCCTGTTCTTTTTTGTGCAAAACATTTTCGCACACATCGTAATCGAGACTCTGTAATAAACAACATCTTTGGCTAAGCTTCAAGATTATAATCAGACCTAAATGACTCACCTCGTAAATATCTTTTGTTTGTGATGCATTTTGTGATGTTATGGCAAACGTTGGATTTTCAGCATCGTGTGGTAAGGAACGACTACTATTTGGTTGTGTTTCTGTAGGTGCGGCAGGTAAAATATCTTCATCATTCTGTAATTTTTTAATTTATTGTGATTAAAAAAAAAAATATTTTAAAGAAAATACAAACATCTAAGATAGGTTCCTCCTCATCGCTGGCTGCAATCGCTTCATCGTCCGAACTTTCGACGAGGGTTACGTGCTTCTTTTTTGAATTCATTTTAATAAACCTTAAGTTTAAAGTTTTGTCAAAAACATAAGAAGAACACACGCTTTATTTACAAATTGTATTTAATTTTTGATAGTAAGTTTTATCTTTTGTAGGCGTACGAAGACGCAGAGCGAAAATTCCACGATACCCCGACAAAAACAAAGAGCAAACGCTAAAATTTCAGCAAATGTAAATGCATGAAAAAGGGGAGTCCCTTCACTCAAAATGACATTTCTCACATATTTTGACATGTGTCATTTAAAGCTTCATTGGGGTGCTAGCACAATATACAGTGATGCCAAAAAATACCAAAATGTGTTAAGCCCGTGTACGCATCACGTCGACTGCACAGCGCATAGAAAACAGTTTTTTTTTTTAACTCTGGCCATTTTACCAATTGTATGTATAAAAACTAAAGTATTCTCATGAAAAGAAACGAATGGCCCGCTGTCTACAGATCCGCTTTTATACTATTTATGGAAGAGTTGTAGTATTTCGAGAATTAGAATTGTAGTACGCCTTGGAATAATGGTTAATGCGTTGAACTGTCATGCAGGTCTTGGGTTCGATTCTCAGCCGCTCTTCGGTAGAAAACTGTAGGTCCCCTCCATTCCTGGTAATACGCACACAGAAATGTTTGAGAGTTGTAAGTGACTAGGTCTAGGATCTCTTTGAGCCGTATTGTGGCCTTTAATATATTTTTGTTTAGTTTTAAGGAGAGTTGAGTACAGCCGAGGTATCAAAAATAGGCAATAGTAGTGAAGGTTAAAGTAGACTAGAAGATAGAGAACAAAGAGACAATAAAAAATGAATTCTGTATTTTTCTTTGCTTTGATTCAGTTTCGACACAATTAATGACTAAAGCAGATCTGCAGCATGTCCGGTAAAATTTTCTAATTTTTCTTACATTTTATTTGAAATCTCAATATTTTTCAGCTGAAATCTTAGATTTTGAGTTTGTGGTAACATATTAAGGGTATTCATGAAACGAGATAATTTTTCGCTCTGTAGAAAGATATAATTTTCCGCAACAAGTTTTCATGAGCACCCGCTAAAAAATACTTGCGTAAATGTAGGAAATATTTTGTGAAATGTCAAATTAAAAGTCAGAATCCATATTAAATTAGTTTATCAGGTTTATTTCTTCACTTTCCGCATCAAATTCTTGAGATAATTTTATCAGATTTGCAGAAAGTTTTTCCCATAAAAATTTTGACAGCTCGTTTCTGCAGAGATAAAATTATCTGGTTTCAGAGGTTTATCAGGGTTTTCCGCATTTACATGAACACCCTTATTATAACTGCCTAATGAATCATTTAGGATTTTGGACTCTCAAGCCGAGAAAAAGCAAGAAGGCTTAACAGAAGTAAAATTGTTGTCAGTGCAGCTATCTTTCGGATCCACAAAAATATGGGAAAAATTAAAAAGAAAACGCGTTGTCTTTTAGGATGAAATAAAGGGTAACCTTGTCCCGATGATTACAACTTTTATTTCCATAATTTGAGAAAGGAGGAGCTTATTTTGGCCAGACATCGCAGCCGTGTAGGGGAAGGTGGCCTAAAATGCCCCTCCTAAGGAAAATGTGTCATATCTCACAAAAATGTCACAAGGTTTATTTTAACTGCTTACTTACTTTTGTGATAAAAATTTCTTATTTCTTTTAGTTTAAGTCGAATATTTCTTAAGTTTTCTTTAAATTTTTATTTGAAATGCTACTTTTTAGTTCGAAATACATATCAATTACAGACAAAAATATTAAGTTTTTTTTTAACATTACTATCGATTGTTTGAAGGAAGTGATATTTAAACTAAAAGGTGCTTACTTACTTTTGTGATTCACTGTATATATATAACCTACTTGTATCTATGCACGTGTATGCACATACATATATATTTACATATAACTTAAAATTAAAAAAAAACTTATGTATGTATAAGGTACATAATTGATTGAAATTATTGTTTTTGAAATTAAAAAAGACTCGCAAATGGAACTTTTGAATGACAAAATTATTAATAATCACCTACAATCAATAATAGGTTCCTAATATGTGTATTGTATATTAGACTGGGCCAAAAAAATTGACTATTTTTTTTTTTGAAAGATATATCGAGAATATCATTCAGAATGACAAAAAAAAATTTTCGTAAAAGTTTGAGCCCTTAATATCAATTTTAAGAGGTCTATCATCGCTAATTTTGATTTTTAGTCATAATTTCATGTTTTGCGTCAGAACTGACAAAACATTGAAGTAAAAAAAATTCATTTTGACTTACTTTTATATAAAATTAAATTCCCTACAAAAAAGGTCTAATTGAAAATTTTCGTCAGACAAGCCGTTTTTGAGTAATTAAGCTCAATAAATTGTTATTTTTCTTCGATTTTACTTTTTTAATTTGGAATTTTGTAACTAACGAATCAATGAATATCTCAAAATGATCACAATGGATTTTTAAAGGAAATTTAATGCTCTACAAAAAAGGTCTCTGAATATTTTTGTCTAAATTTAATACTTCAAAAGTTATTCACAATTGAAATTGGAAAAAAATTGAAATTTCAAGTTTTTCTTTCTTAACTCATTTTTTTTTTACTTAAAGGAACAAATTGACTTTTTTGAACATTATTAATCATCATTCATCGAAAATCTCTTAATATTCACCATTATTCTAACAATATTATTACAAAAATATATAAATTTAACAATAAATATGAATTTATTTTTGCCTAATTGATCATTTCTCTACAAAAACATGGTTCTACTATCTTAAAGAAATTTTTGAGTAAACAATTATTTAATTTCGCTGTTGAAAATTATTTATTTATAATATTTCATACATTTATATAGGAAAAAAAACAGATTATGGCTACTTAATTAATAATAACAATAACAGATGATAAAAAATTTATTTTTAACACAATTATAACTCATATTTTATAAGAAATCTATAGGATTTTATAGTTTTACAACCATAATTAACTACTAGTTATAACATTTTATTACATTAAGGTTTTTTTGTTGCAATTAGGGTATTTTTTTCCGTACTCACTAATGACTAGTAGTAAGTACTGAAGTTGCTCTTCGTTTTGTGGTTACTAAAAGAAGAGGGGATACGTTTATTCGGTATTGTGCTTAATAAGTTGATGAAAAGCAAATCAAAATCGAGGGTTAAGGGAGGAAATGTTATTTATCGATGTAAATTCGTGTATATTAATTACATAAAAATTCACAAATGTATGAAATATTATAAATAAATAATTTTCAACAGCGAAATTAAATAATTGTTTACTCAAAAATTTCTTTAAGATAGTAGAACCGTGTTTTTGTTGAGAAATGATCAATTAGGCAAAAATAAATTCATATTTATTGTTAAATTTATATATTTTTGTAATAATATTGTTAAAATAATGGTGAATATTAAGAGATTTTCGATGAATGATGATTAATAATGTTCAAAAAAGTCAATTTGTTCTTTAAGTAAAAAAAAATTGAGTTAAGAAAGAAAAACTTGAAATTTCAATTTTTTTTCAATTTCAATTGTGAATAACTTTTGAAGTATTAAATTTAGACAAAAATATTAAGAGACCTTTTTTGTAGAGCATTAAATTTCCTTTAAAAATCCATTGTGATCATTTTGAGATATTCATTGATTCGTTAGTTACAAAATTCCAAATTAAAAAAGTAAAATCGAAGAAAAATAACAATTTATTAAGCTTAATTACTCAAAAACGGCTTGTCTGACGAAAATTTTCAATTAGACCTTTTTTGTAGGGAATTTAATTTTATATAAAAGTAAGTCAAAATGAATTTTTTTTACTTCAATGTTTTGTCAGTTCTGACGCAAAACATGAAATTATGACTAAAAATCAAAATTAGCGATGATAGACCTCTTAAAATTGATATTAAGGGCTCAAACTTTTACGAAAATTTTTTTTTGTCATTCTGAATGATATTCTCGATATATCTTTCAAAAAAAAAAATAGTCAATTTTTTTGGCCCAGTCTATTGTATATATACATAACCAAAAAAAAAACTAAAAATAATTAATACACCAAATCCGTTCGTTGAGCGAATTTGTATAAGATTTTCCACTACGATGGATTCTGTGAAAGTTTTTTTCGGGATTCGTAACAATTTTCAATTCAGTTTCAATTTCGAAATAGGGCTAACTATCTATTCGAATATTATACACACCTACCAAAGTAACGTGATATTTTGCTAAGATATATCAAAATTTAAAAACCTTTTGGCGCAAAATTTTAAACAGCCTATTATTAAGGTTTTAGTATGATACTACTTAACAATTTGCTAACTTTAAGTAGTTTACTAACTCATTCTTAATTTTAGACATTTTCTAACTAGTATCGTACTAAAAGAATTTTATTAATAAATTGCTTCTGAACACACCTAAACCAATGACATTTCGTGTAAAAAAGTAAGTAAATGAACCTTTTTTTGATGTTTGCAAATGTCAAAGAGTCATATGAAGCTAGCACGATACTAAATTAAAGTAAGTATTCGATGATTTTAATTTTAATAAAAGGGTCGAGAAAGTATGATGCTATACTCGATTAAAATTTGCAAATTCGTTGTTTTAACCTAGTATCATACTAAAACAGCTTTAGCATCGTACTAATTCAATTAAAATTTTGCGCCCTTGTGCTTTTGTGATTCGGAGAGATCACAAGAAACAAAAAAAAAAACCTTTTCATAAATACATAAAATCCTTCATTTTCGGATTCTTATTCTTTTTCTTTCTTATTATTCTTTTTCTTTCTTTCCCACTTTAATTTTTAAGTCTCCAAAACCAATTTTTGTCGGCTACAGCGGCACCATAGATCCGCTTTGTTAGCTATGTTTTTTGTTCCCTGAGAGTACTATAAAGTTTATATACAAAAGACACAGGAGCAAAATAAACTACACAAGATACAGGTTTAAGATCCGCCTATCCAGTTACAGTTAACTAACCATCAGAGTTAATTAATAATTATTTGTAGGTAAATGAAACTATTGCTACTCATAAGCAAAACATTTTATTTTTTAAAAATAAAGAAATGAAAATGAACAACAAATCTTATAAATAAAGCATGAAACTGCTTTTAAAATAAAAACTTTAATTCAATTTTTGGAAATAAAAAAAAAAACATAAATATGTAATATTTCATAGAAATAAATCTTGACCAGCAAGATACTTATAAGATACCTATATACTTAGGATTGGTAACGAAATCCTGGATTGAGATATTTAAATTTAGCCAAATCCAAGAAAATACGATTGGTTTCAATTTGATTTCGTGTCCGCATCTCGTGTTGAATATTTTTTAACGAACTCTCCACTCTTTCGAGAACTTGTTCCCATTTAAGACTTGACATTTGTAGACTTAGCGCTATAACAAAATGATCTTTCATTACTTTCTTGATGTTTATATTTAAACATTATTTGAACTTACAGCATTCGGAACGCTTTGAGTTAGGGGTAGTTAGGTCCATTGCTTGTTCATCATCCAACACCGAAGGTGATTCTTCCTTGATAGCATTTGAAAAATATACTGGCGTTCTTTGGATACCCATATTGGCGTTACTATCGCAATGTATTTCTGTTGCTATCAAAATGTTTGGCTCATTTTCTATTGGCATAAGTGCAGATTGTGTCGGCTAAAAAAAAAATTATTTGGAAAACCAATAATTTTCAACTCAAATTTGCATTGTCTACTTACGTTTCCATATACTTCTTCAGATGGCTGAGAACCACTTCTACAGCTGTAGTCAATTGGATGATCTGTATTTTCACATTGGGTTGTTAATTCCTAAAATGAAAGGACACAAGAATTTTAAAATGCCTCTTTTCAACGATGCATACACAAATAGCATTTTCTCATGCAAATGCAATTGACGTTTACGAACACGGTCAACAAAATCAAAAATGGATGCTAAAAATTTTTCAAAAATTGTGTTTCAAAATTGTTCGAAAAAATTAAATACGTGCTACTATAGCAAAAAAAAAATATTTTCCTTGTAAGTACAAACAAATAAAACGTTTCAATTCATAAAAATCAACTGCGTATTTCATACTTTAATTAAAACTTGTAAAACAATTGTGCGTCTATTTTCAAAATTTGTGAGATGGACAGCTACAAATGAAGAAATTGATAATGTTATACCTTGTACGCCAATTTAACTACTTTCACCCACACACACAAAAAAGACAATCTAAACTCCATTTTCTGAACTTCAATTATTTTTGTCGTCAAAACATTAAACCAGTAAAGTTAATTTAAGTCACTGATAAGCAAATTCAATTCTAAAATATAATATGTACTAAGTATACCATTTCTTTCATTTGTTTCTCAACAAAATTGATTGATTCGATGACGGTTCTGCTATTTTGACGTTGCCATATAAATACTCGATACAAAAATGATAATTTGTTCTCGTAATAAAGTGTTTATCGGGACTTGATTTAAGTTCCGAAAATTGTCTGCATTTAGTTAGGACCATAGAAAATTAGTTGTTGTTTTTAACCACTTGTGTGATGAAAAAACAGATCTGGCAAATGCTTGATCTGAAACGCTTTAAGTGTTTGATATCCTTAAGTAGATTAAACATTAGCTCCGTAAAACGTGCCATAACCGAACACTGTTGCGCGATTGTTTATAACATATCTTGCAACAAGGATATGCGTTTATTCAAACAATTTTTGCAGAAACTGTATGGAAGAAAAAGAGATAGAATCAATTCCGCATGTTCTCTATTTACTTGTATATGCCCTGCTTTTGGAGAGTTTTTCTTCGAGGAACCTAGTGAACCTAGTGAACCTGCAGACTTTTTTGTTTCATAAGGAGCTCCAAATGGTCCAACAAGTAGGGAGAGTCCTCAAATTCATGTATGCAGATCACAATGGACCAACTCTGGTCTAAGTGTGTCAGCTGCGACGTTGGCAGTCACTTCAACCTAACCTTGGTATAAATCTCTTGACTCCGATGTCGGTTGTGCAAAACCAACAATTCTCTAAACAAATTTAAAAATTATCATATTTTTACTTGCGAGCTTGCGACTCATAGGTACTCGTACTATAAGGCAAGTTATGCATTCGTAAAAAAAATCGAACTCGAGATTTGGATCAAAGTTGACATTACGATGATAGAGAAGACGAACAAAGTGATCTGTCTGGTCTTTTCAGTCTAAGCTGCTCGACCGATTTTCTTTAGACTTGGTAGATAGTATTTTTAATTTTTCTCCACACGTTTTTTTTTTTAAGAAATTTTATAAATATGTATTTTGTTTGCTCAAAAACTGATAGGTTTTTTTTTTAATTCAAAAAAGTTCTTTTAGTTAAAGCTAGATAATGGTTGAACAAATTTTTCCGAAAAATGGTTATTAATGGTACCTCGTATGGAACCTTTTTTTGTTTTTTATTTTCTCAAAAACAGTACAAGCGATTTCGGTAATTTTTTTTATGCAAAACCTCGCCAAGTTTGAATTGTATTTTGTATTCAAATTTTCAAACATTTTTTTTTGAAATTTAATTTTTTTTCAAAACTCAATATTTTGAAAACCCCATGTTCAATTTTTTTTTTCAAACTTGATAAGTAAAAGTTTCTTAATATAATCTACAATATATGAGAAAAAAAAAACTTATTTTTAAGTAACAATAACTGTACCCACCATCAGTGGCGGCTGTACCTTAAGTGCGCTCGTGCGCTGAACCACCAATTCAAAAGATTTAAAAATTACAAAATATTACTGCATCTTTATTTTTAGATTCCCATATTAATATTTATTTTTTAAACATACGTACAAGAACACAAACAAGTAAAATTTCCAATTATGACGAAACAATGTAAGCGCTTTGCTTTACTATTAAGACTTACTTTCCCTGCAAGTAAAAATTCTCGTGCGCTTCGGCGAGCGCACGAGGACTGCTAATATAACTTGTATGAGTTATAAGCAAGTATCCCTGACGCGTGAGACAAAAGATATTTCATTGAAATATATGGAGAATTAGCCTGCTCTCGTGCAGCGCACGAGAACCGAAGATTAACTACAGCAACCGATGTTTGACTAGAATGCGCTGCGCCTGCGAATATGTAATGTTGTTTCGCTCTATCCGTGACTGGTTAAATAGTGTAGGTTTGTAGGTGTTAGGTTAGTAATTGTTTTTTATTTTGGTTTTGGTTCGATTCTGTACTGTGTACAGTGTGTGGTGTGGGATAAAATGAACAGTGATTAGGTATATTAAAGACAGTAACAAATCTTTTTAAAATAAAGTTAATATAAAATTAGCCGGATCGCCAAGGCCCTTTTTAAATTTTAAATGCAATATTTTTGGCGGAGAATCGATTTAGACAGAAACCTGAATCCACGATTTGACGCATTTAAGTGAAAAAATAAAAAAACATGATTCCTTGCTAAATGTAATAAGTGTGTCAGTTTTATACATAGTCGAAATTCTTCGAGCAATTATACAAAAAATAAAAAATCAACATAAACATGTAAATTGTTGTTTTTTTGCGATTTCTAATCTTAATACCTACTTAGTGAGCAAGTAAAGTGCACCACCTGTTCAACAACCCACCAGCCGCCACTGCCCACCATGCAAATGTGAAAAAATGGTTTTCGAAAATCTTAGAATTTTGATAAGAATTTTTTTCTTAGAATTAATTCCTATGATCTATAATTCAATAAAAAAATTAAAAATTAAGATATTACTGACTGCACCTACCATAGAAGGTACAATTTTTTTAAATTTGTATTATCTCATTATATTGATTTTAATGAAATTTTCTACAGAGAAGCTTTAAAAAAGTTTGAAGAACATTGTATTTCAAATCTTTAAAAAAAGAAAAAAGAAATAAAATTTTTTCGATACCTTAAAAACGTCTAAATATTTTTTTTTTTTTTAAATTTGGTTATTATTCGCATAATGATAAAAAATTAAACTTGGCATATACCAAAATATTTTCTTAAAAATGATTTTGTATATAAAAGCTTATTTTTTTAAGAAACTAGATACTACAACGTCTTATAATTTTTGTTCTTGCCTAAACTAATATTTGCTTGAATCAGATGACATCCTTTTTAAAGCTCCAACTTATAAAGGAGTTATTTTAGTCATTTAAAATATGATTTTTATGATTTCTCTTACAACACTCATTTTTGAAATTCTTATGCCCGATTTCACGAAGGACTTTTAAACATTTAACAGGCTTCTAAACCTTAAAATGAGATATTTTGGTTTCACCAAGCGCTTTTAAATTAAACAAGCTTTTAAACACCGTCATAAACTAAATGCCCATTTTTGGCTCAATAAATTTTAAAAGTGTCATTGAAATGTCATCAGATATACATAGATAACAACAATTGGATATAGCAGCTGAAATTATTGTGTTTTGTAATATTTTAGTTTTCAATCTTTTAAGATACAAATACTAATATTCAAATTATGTTTTTTATTTAGAATAAAATATAAAATAAATCTTCATCCAACGATAATGTGCAACACATAGTTATTCGTCGAGCAAGAGTATTCCTGGGTTCACAGGAATCGATCCTCCGACTATGACTACAAAATGTGATTCCGATTTTCCAAAAGAATCTGTGGGTCAGTTGCTGAATTTGTTTGGTCGTCATTTGGAACCGATACAAACCCGTCAGTGCAATAAATAAAGTGGTTATTACTTAGGCATTTTATGCCACAGATACTACGTTTATATGCAGTATCGAAAGATCGAGTTGGATTAGGGTCGGATTTTCGACCCAGGTTTTTCGTCATTGGAGTTGAGAGCTCGATTTGGAGTTGAGTTGAAATGGTGTTGAGCGATTCTGAAACATTTTGTTAAGCCAACTCCTCGACCCAGGTTTTTCGTCTCATATTTCGACTCGACACCGCTGAGCGAGTGAGATCGAGTCGAACGAAGCTCATTTCAACTCAATACCCGTTTACAAAGGGTCGAAGCGAGCTTCAAGCTCGCTTCAATACCTCATATAAACGTAGTAAGAATCTTTCCAAATATATTTGTTTTTTTTTTGTGTTTTTTTTTTTTTTGTTGCATTTCTTGACATTTGTTTCAACACATAATACTTTCTCATTTTTTCTCATATATTTCGCTTGTTAGAAAGAAAGAACCAATTTCTTTTTTACAGGGATGTGGAGAGAACTTAATTTTAACAAAAAATTCCCTAAAATTTCCCTTTTATAGATTGGTGAAACTCGAAAGATTTAATGGCCAATTTCACGAAGGACTTTTAAATATTTAACAGGCTTCTAAGCCTTAAAATGAGATGTTTTGGTTTCACCAAGCGCTTTTAAATTAAACAAGCTTTTAAACACCCTTATAAACTAAATGCTCATTTTTGGTTCATTAAATTTTAAAAGTGTCATTGAAATGTCATCAGATGTAGATCACAACAATTGGATATAGGTAGCAGCTGAAATTATTGTTTTGCAACATTTTAGTTTTTAATTTTTGAAAATAAAAAGTGGATAGGTTTTTAAATAATTAAAATATGTTTTTTATTTCGAATAAAATATTGAAAATTCTTCATCCAATGCTAAAGTGCCACACATAAGTTATACGCCGAGCAAGTGTATTCCGGGTTCACAGGAATAGGAAAAGAAATCTATTCTCCGACTGACTTTCCAAAGTATTTGTGAATCTTGAATCTGTTTGTTGAATTTGTTTAGTCGACATTTGGAACCGAAACAAATGCATCAGTGCAAAAAAATAAATTAAGTGTTTATTACGATTTTATCCCACAGGATCTTTCCAAATATTTTTGTTTACATTTTTTTTTGCATTTCTTGGCATTTGTTTCAACACATAACGCTTTCTCATTTGTTCTCATACATTGCGCTTGTTGGTCTGCTATTACACGATGAATCTAGATGCATGCGCCTTCTTCGAATTCTGCTTTGATATTTCGTCCACTGATTCAAGCGCTATTACACGTTGAAACCAGATTCATGAATCCAATTTGACAGTTCTCTTTATTTTTCATTTCGGTGTTGGTGAGCGTATGTGCTCTTCAAAATAAAGAAGCAATCAGAAAGAAGTATTTCTATGCATTACATTGAAGTTTACTCCTCGGATAACGAAATCATATGAAGCAGAATAGAAGAAAAACGGACAAGAGAAAAGAGAAACGTCAAATTGTTGCACCGAAAATTTTACCCACGCGACACAGGGCAGTTTTTTTTCCGTCTCATCTTTCGATTTTTTTTTCTCTTTTGCACTTACGTTATTCGAAAAGTCGCACGCGTCTGGATGCATCGTGTAATAGCAGACTTAGAAAGAAAAAACCAAATTCTTTTTTCCAGGGATGTGAAGAGAACTCAATTTTAACAAAAATTTCCCTAAAATTTCCCTTTTATAGATTGGTGAAACTAAAAATATTTAATGCCCGATTTCACGAAGGACTTTTAAACATTTAACAGGCTTTTAAACCTTAAAATGAGATGTTTTGGTTTCACCAAGCGCTTTTAAATTAAACAAGCTTTTAAACACCCTTATAAACTAAATGCCCATTTTTGGCTCATTAAATTTTAAAAGTGTCATTGAAATGTCATCAGATGTAGATAACAACAATTGGTTATAGGTATAGCAGCTGAAATTATCGTTCTGTAAGGATTTAGTGTTCAATTTTTGAAGATACAAAATAAATAAATTAATACTAAATATTTAAATGATTTGTTTCTTTATTTCGAAAAAATATTGATCGTCTTCATCCAATAATAAAGTGCAACACAAAGTTATTCGCTGAGCAAGAATATTCCTGGTTCACAGAAATACATTATATGACTTCAAAATGTGGTTCCGACTTTCCAACGCATCTGTGGATGAGTTTGTTGAATATGTTTGGTCTTCATTTGGAACCAAAACAAACCCAACAATGCAATAAAAAATAAATTAAGTGGTTATTACTTAACGATTTTATGCCACAGAATGTCAGTATCAGAATCTTTTCAAATATTTGTTTTTGTTTGAACACATAACGCTTTCTCATTTCTCCTCATACATTTCGCTTGTTAGAAAGAAAAAAGCAATTTATTTTTCCCAGGGATGTGAAGAGAACTCAATTTTAACAAAAATTTCCCCAAAATGTCCCTTTTATAGATTGGTGAAACTAAAAATTTTTAAGAGCCTGATAAAATTTAAGAGGATTTTTGATAAAAGTGCTTTTAGTGTTTGTTTATGAAATCGGCCATAAGAGTCTGATAAAATTTAAAAGGATTTTTGATAAAAGTGCTTTTAGTGTTTGTTTATGAAATTGGCCATAAGAGTCTGATAAAATTTAAGTGGATTTTTGATAAAAGTGCTTTTAGTGTTTGTTTATGAAATTGGCCATTAGTCTTTTACATAATAGCAATTTCGTGCGACCCAATCGTGCATTTTATTTTCATTCTCATTCATCATACTGGGTTAACACAAGCGAAAATTCTCATATTTTCTGCCATTTTTCATCTGTATACATATTTACATATGAATAGTAATATTGAAATAATGTCATTTTATCAGGTATGATACAAGAAATTGGCAGCTGCAGTTGACGTTAATTGTATCATTGACATTGACATTTTATCATTTGTGTAGATCCACCATTAAATATGACTTAAAATTTGAAGAAAGCTATTTTATTTTTTTAGTATCGTATCGTGCTAGCTTGACATGACTCTTTGATATGTAAAAACGTCAAAAAAGGTCTATTTACTTATGTCGATTTCCTGTACCTATACCTAATAAATCAATTTCTGTGTGAAGATTTTGAATTTTAATCCCTCGACAGATTTTGCGTTCCTTCACATTTTGCACAGGGATATGAAACACGCATACCAATACCAGCTAAACGGCAAAATTTGATCCGGGATCGAAATCCCTTGTGTGTAAATGTAAAGGGAAAAAATCGACATTAGTGTTTTATACGAACTGTCATTGTTTTAGGTATGTTCAGAAGCAATTTATTAAGAAAATTGCTTAAAAACGATACTAGTTAGAAAATGTTTAGTAGTTTCATACTTATACCCTAACACAAGGCTGTTTAAAATTTTGAGCCATTGAAACTTTGCTCCAATATTTTTAATTGCATAATTTTTGACAATTTTATTTATTTTATATGAAATTTGACAGACTGTGGACTTAAGTTCGGAGAAATTGACAGTTTCCGGAAGTAAACGAACGGACTTTTTGGATAAGATTTAACGATATAACTTTTAACGTTTTCATGGTTTTTAGAATTTTTTTTATGTTTTTTTTTTTGCGGATTAGCCACGTAATCTAAAAAAAAACATAAAATAAGATTTAACATTATTGAACTAGACCTTGTTTATATTGTGACTTTTCATTACGTTATGACTTTAGTTTTGTGCCTTAGAAACTCTTTTTCCTTTACTAATTTTACCAACAAAAGCATCATCATGACAAGCATCATCATGACGTTGTGTCACAACCTTAACAGTGACTTATAGGTGTTCTATAAGAAACATTATTTAGAATTTGATCGCAGGTGAATGTAATAGGTACTTGGGTACTTGTACTTGCAATAACTGTAAAGGAAAAATCTACATTTTGGTAAGACAAATTTAATCAAAAACTGTTATTAACGGTACCCGGCATGTGTAGATCCATTTTTTCGACTTTCTCTAATGGTTCTTCTGATTTTGATCAAAATGATAGAAATGCCACAAGAAGTCTCAATAATATACATATGTACAGTCAAAATCGGTTACAACGACATCGGTTATAACGACGTATCGGTTATCTATAACGACCAAATTCTTAGGTCCCGGATGAGTTCCATTATAATCCAATTGAATAATAAATCGTTTATTACGACATCACTTACAACGGCATATCGGTTACAACGACCGGATTTTCCCCTTTTTTTAATTAAAACATTGGCTATAACGACTAAAACATATTTTCCTAAACGGTAATCTGATTATCTGTAGATGCGTTGTATGTTGAAGCTTACCGTTTGTTGATATGTTATACTTTTTGTTTTACGTTTATTATTTGTTTTGATTTTGTTCAAGTACCTAGGTGGGAAAATTACTTAGTGCAAATTTGTCTGCGTGACGAATGGTCGTAGAAGCTATATTTTATTCGGTGCGCATAAAGTATCTAGTGTTGGAAAATGTGTCAGGAACGAACCTCAACGTGTCTCAACAATAAATAAGAATTATAAATTATAAAAAAGGGTCTCTACTTGAAAAGAAATTAATTTACTTGATATCGGTTACAGCGACCTATCGCTTATAACGACTAAATTCGTCAGTTTCTTGAAGGTCGTTATAACCGATTTTGACTGTACATTATGCACATAAGTGGGTATGTACATATGTGTATAAACATTTAAGAAAAAAATATTGTTTATGACAAATAATTTTAAACCTCTTTTTTTGGAAATGAACATTTCTGAAATGTGTTGATGAATTTTTCTCTTAATTATCTACGCTTTTTTAGCTTTATGTAGGTATATATGTAGGTATGTAGGTACTTTGGTATTAAAAATTAATTTGAAAAATACAACTCCAAAAATTTTTATTTTTTTTGCCTAAATTCATATTTACCCAAGAAATCAGATGACATTTTGATTTTTAAAGTGTTTTAACAATTTAAAGAGTGAATTTCACACTTTTTGAACATTTTCCCTAAAAACATCTATCTATATGTTTTAAACAAAAATCTATAAAATTCTAGACAACTTTAAAATAAAAGCAAGTCTTGGCATTAAATTTTTCTACTCCTTCAACTATAATAGTGCTACCTATGTATGTATCTAGTATGTAAGAAAGAGCAAGCATTCATGGCGTGAACCATTGTGAATTATATATTTTATGAATATTCATAATGTATGGATGAAGATACCTAGGTTGTACATATATGTACTTACAAGTGATTCTCCAGACCCAGAACACTCCTTCTTGATTCGTCCTCTAATAACAATCTTTTTTGCATTTAACAAGCGTTCACGGCGTTCAATCAACGATCCCACCTTCATCTCATGTAATTTACCCAACAGCTCCGGGTGTCTTCTCTGTAAAATTTGTAAGAATCGAGGTATATAATATATTGGAAGTTGGCTTAGTATATAAGATAGATACTTTTGATATATATTTTTTTTAAATTAAAATCTTTCATAAGGACAACAACTTACTTTAATGTGCATGTGAAAATTTCCCGTGGAACGAACACTACCCCGATAGACCCGATCCGATGGGCAACTCGAACATCTTACCGTAACATTATCTCCATGTTGGGTTAAAATTTTATAAAGCTCCCCATTTAAGATATATGGAATGCTAGGATCTTTCAGGGATTTAACTTTAACAGACGAATCCATTTTAAAATTTTCAAATTCGATTAAAAAATAATATACGAGTTTTAAAATATCTAACAAAATTAGTAAGTAGGTAGGTATGTAGGTAATTAGTTTACTTCTTCACACACTGATTAAGTTAGTATGACTGCCAAAAATGGAATGCGTAAATACGTAGGCCGATGAAGAATCTGCAGCAAACGATTTCATGGTTGCCACTCCAAAAATAAATTGTGTTTATTATAATTCAAAAAGTTATAATAAAAGGTAGGTAAGTATAGAGTATGAAGGTATTTTGATAATACAAACTCTAGATAGAACTCTGAAATGAAATCAGTCGAGTAGAAGGCTTGGCACTATTTAGTTGGACTTATTGAATAACTGATTCAAAATAGATGTTTTGACCTTTAATCCACAAAAATTTGCGTTTCGTCCCGCCTATCTTACTTAGACTCGTAAGCTGATAAGTGAGGGCCTAAAAAGGTATAACTAGGTACATAGTTTTGACAGCTTAAGTTATTTCAAAAAAGAATGAATCGTTCGCATATAAGCTGCGTGAAAAAAAGTATTCTAAGCTAAATTTTATTCTCTTTTGTTATAACACAAAATTCTACTTAAATAAATCAGACAAGTAGAAAACTGAGCACAATTTTATTCGACTTATGATGAATTAAAGATTCAATTCCAATAGCACTAAGTCCTCAAAATTGGTATTTCTTTCTGGCGATCGTACTTGGACTCATCTGTTGACAAATAAGAGCCTCATTATAAATTTTTCAGCCTTATTATGGATATCAAAAATAGATTATTTTATAGCTGATACATTCTATCGACACATTGATAGTTTGGTATTGTGAATACCAATTGATAATAATTTTTACCTCATTGTAAATACTGATCAAAATGCTATTGTTAATCGGTTCTATGGTGAAGTTTTTAATTTGAGTTTATGTGAAGACTATTTTAATGCTTTGAGCTAACATACTCCATTGCACTTTCCTTCTAGTCATTATTTGTTTCAAAAAAATAATTTAATCGAAGAAATTTCGTTCCTAAGACCTTGTTTTTCAATAAAAAAAAAAACAGCAAATAACTTTTATAAATTTTATGTAAGTAGAAATCTTTGTATGCCAGGTAATTTGATACATCTATCAAAAATCAATAAATATCAATATATTTGACAACCGTAGTAACAAGTTTATCAATCCAACTATTCACAATAGATCTTACACTTTAAATCTCGTTGGATTTAGTTCAAATTTAATTTTGTTCCTTATATCGATAAAAGATAAACTGAAGTTAACAGAAATTGGGTATTGAGAGGGTCCTCACTAGTAAACTCAGGAGCACAAAACATGAGTATGATCGCCGTGATGTGGATAAGCCCACTTAAATCTGCCTTTAATTATTAAATTCAAAGGCATCATAAACAATGATAAAACATAATTTTTGTATAGAATTTTTTTTTAATTTCATTTAGCTTTGCACAAAACATCATACAAATTGGTTCAAAAGAAAGTTGTGAAAGCACTATCAAATTAATCCCATAACATTTTTTTTTATAAATTAACTTAGTTCGATGATTTCAATTTTAAGCGTAAAATTGTTCTAAAATCAAAATGAATCAAGGCCCAAAAATTCCTTGTTCTTTATTCATAGATAAAAAAATAAGTTTCAAATGAGCTTAAATACGTACATATTATACCTACCTTTTTATATAGATATAACCTATAGTATTATCATGGAGTGTGATTTTGTATTGCGAACTCTAGCCTGGTGGTGGCGCTGAAATTAGCGCTAGATTTTGAAGTGGAGAGTACGATAAGATACAAAACAAGTAGTAAAAAAGAGAATATTTTAATATTAAATTTAGCAGAAACAAATCTAGCAAGTACTGGCCCTATACTTAAGATGTCGCCACAATCTTTCATCTTCTTTATAGGTACTATAAGTTTTATATACAAAGATTATACTTAAAATGTGTTTAAAATAAAAAAAAACATATGACTTGAAGCGTTGAGAATTCAACGCAGGCCATCTGTGCTATATTATTTTGGTACAGGAGAATATTGACGTGGAACAAAAAATGGATAACTCATAAGGTTCTTAATTGGAGCTTAGTTCAATGAGAGATTGGAATTATTATGTTCATAATCCAGTTGAACTATGCAATGCACATGTAAATTATCAGTTGCATTCAGAAACTTTGTGTAAATTTAGACTTCCGTCTATCTTCAAAATGTTGTGAATACAAATATTTAATTGTTATTAAGTTCGACACTGAAATTCGATGGCTAAACCTTGACTAAAATGACATTTTATTAAATTGAATATAGGTAACATATTTCAAACTTTTTTGAACTAGGTACTTTCACACTGAATTACTAGATAAACAATAAAAGAAATCTTATGATTTCTTAAACTATGAACAAATTGCAAATAACTTAATAGTTAAATAATTTTTACTAGTGCAATTTAAATTTCTCACAGTAATCGTTTGGTGTCTTTAAATATTTTAGGAGTTGACTGAGGCCAATAAACTACGATTAAGAAAATACAAATATGTACCTACATAAAAGAAATAGTTAACATCAACTATTTCTGATTTTTACCATTTGTACACTTTGATTTTCCTATTTTAATTATAAGAACTTAATATACAACAATCATAATGTAAAACAAAATCCTTTTATCTGTTAAAAAGTTATTTAAATCTACAAATTCTGGTAGAAAATTAACAAAGCGGCAATCATATTTATTTTCGTTTAGTGGCTTTAAAGTTTTTTACAGTTTCACTAGATGAAAAATATACATAGCTAGATCGTATTATTCTGTTTGCTTATGTTCTCGTTGTTATCGTTGTATATCTATTATTGTTGACCGTTTATCTCTTTTCAATCCATTTGGCGATGATGGCGACCGACCTGCACCTGATACGCTGACGGTTCTTCGCTTGCCAAAATAAATTTTGGAATTTTATCTCCCTTTGAGTATGTGTAGCAGAAGGAGTAGGTGAGTTGCTCTACAAAACGATGAAAAGTATATTTTCAAGGTTTTTGCATTTACTGTTATGTATTACCTATTTACATAAATGCCCAAGAAAATAGATAACGAGACGAGAGAATAAATAATGTGTAATAATATGTCGAGGAGATTGAAAAGGAATATCGGTGCTTGGTGAATTATGTAAGTAGGAAGGTAGATAGGTATAGAACCTAAATTATACCTACCAACATCACTTTTTATAAACTTTATGTAACTTAAGGGTATCTATAATTTGATCTTAAAGGTAAACCTATCTATAATTACGCATATTATTTTAAATATTTGTGATAGAATGGCTATTTGCTTTGAGCCTCATCTACTCAGCGATGTCATAAGCGTTTGATATCATTTTAATACATAAGTACCTACGTGAACTACAGCCTTAATCTTAACTAAGGAAAAGTGAGGTTGGTAGGTTTTTAAATTTGAACAAAAAAATAAATAGGTAGGTTCGCTAGTATAGGTTCGTTTAGGTAGGTACTTTCCCGAACTGTCAGTTTCTAACAATTTTTTCATATGAACTCTAAAAGAATTTTTAAATCTTGAAAGATGACCTTCATGAAAATATGTAGGTATCTTAATCTTAAATGACCATTTGAAGCTGTACGCCGGAAGTTTTGTAGCTTGTGCGTAAGTAGGTACGAATACGTTTAACTTACGCTTCGTGTGCGTTTATAGATTTAAACTAATAGCACATAATTTAAGTCGAATGTTTCCAAAAAAAGATTTCGCAAATTTACTTGAGCTTAGTAACATACTTTCTCTAATATTTTATTAATATTAAAACCATCAAATAGGTACCTTACTATTTTAATTTTTTAGTAGATATCGTGCTAATTTCGTATGACCATTTGACATTTACAAACGTCAAAATAGGCCTGTTTTTTGCATAAACTAGGTATTATAACTTTATAACTTTAACTAAGTTAGCCTTAGCACGATACTAGTAACAAAACGTTTAAAATTAAGAAGGAGTAAGGAATCTACTTTAAAGTTAACAAATTGTTAGGTAGTATAGTATCATACTAATACCTTAACACTGAGCGTTCAAAATTTTGCACTTTATTATGATATGCTTCGCTTCAGTGAGGCTATTTTTTTTTCTGTGTTAACTGACTATAACATTTCCTAATTTCTTATTATTATTTTAGTGAAAAGTTTTATTAAAATCTTCATAAAAGCTTAAATACCCATGCTAGCTTTTAATCATAAACTATGTAAGCTCTGAGTTGTCACTCAAACTTCGAGCAGGTAGAAAGAGAGAGTATGTTTGAGATTTGAATTTGAAGAAATAAGGGAATTGCTTTGAGTGAAAAATGAAATATTTTGGTTTTCTATTCAACCATAAAAAGACCTTTTCAGAGGTCTACTTAAAGTTTCTATAGATTTAGCTTTTCATTCGACAAAATTATACAGCTTGAACCTGTAGAAATCGATTAAACCATTAGATCTTATTATATGATTGATAAGCTTACCACTTTCGGAATCTGATAACCACATATCACAGTATCTTCCTGTAACGTTCTTCCTTTTCCAATAACTGTACTATAAACTCGGAAGACTTCTTTTATAAAAGCCTTCAGATAATGCATTTGATCCAAGAGTTTTTATCGTCAATGGACTGTCAGGGGTTGGTATCACTATCCTGAGTTCTTAACGGACTCTGGTCGTGCAGCCAATTGGTGCAAAATCGAACAAACTGCCATTGATGATTGATATCTACACCAATATATGTACATAATTAAAAATTCTCCTCAGTTTCTTCAAACAGACAATTGAATAAAGTCAAGAAGTCTGAAGAAGTGAATTTCGAACTGAATATCGATGCAAACGAAACAAACATAGGTACATCAAACGAAAGGTCCAAAAAATTCTGCATGGTCTGGTTCTCGAAATATTGCAATCCAAAGGGATTCTTCTGATTTTCGACCTCCCACTTCCTAAAAATGACTTTGGGTAGCTATATCTCCAAAGCCAAGCTAAGTAAGAGGTTGCGATAAAAAAACGTATACATCAACTTTTTAACAGCTATCCGCAGGCGAAAACCAGAAGCTTCTGTGAGGTCTGGTTCTCGAAATATTGCAATCCAAAGTGATTGTTCTTGTTTTCAACACAACGCCAAATCTGATTCTGATGGCGATATTTCCGCAACGAAGCCTTGAAAAGGGTTGTAGTTTTCAGAATTCACTAAATCTAACAAAGAGCTTTCTACTGTTGAAAACCAAAAAATTCTGCGAGGTCTGGTTATGAAAATATTTCAATCCAAAGTGAATTTTGAACTGAATATCGATGCAAATGAAACAAAGTCTTCGGATGCAGATATTTCCGCAACCAAGACTCGTAAGACGCTTTGGTTTTCAGTTCTGAATAGGGAATTGATATACCTTTCCATTGATGTGCCGCGCATCGCATTGAAAAATTCAATTTTTTTTTGATTTTTGAAAAAAATCATGGACTAACCACTTGTCTTTAAAAATCATCATTTTTCTCAATGTTGCCCCAGCACATCGAGACATACATCAAACGAAAGGTCTGCTCAATTCCTGTATACACGTACAAGTCAGAAGCTTCTGCATGGTCTGGTTCTCGGAATATTGCAATCCAAAGGGATTCTTCTGATTTTCGACCTACCACTTCCTAAAAATGACTTTGGGTAGCTATATCTCCAAAGCCAAGCTAAGTAAGAGGTTGCGATAAAAAAACGTATACATCAACTTTTTAACAGCTATCCGCAGGCGAAAACCAGAAGCTTCTGTGAGGTCTGGTTCTCGAAATATTGCAATCCAAAGTGATTGTTCTTGTTTTCAACACAACGCCAAATCTGATTCTGATGGCGATATTTCCGCAACGAAGCCTTGAAAAGGGTTGTAGTTTTCAGAATTCACTAAATCTAACAAAGAGCTTTCTACTGTTGAAAACCAAAAAATTCTGCGAGGTCTGGTTATGAAAATATTTCAATCCAAAGTGAATTTTGAACTGAATATCGATGCAAATGAAACAAAGTCTTCGGATGCAGATATTTCCGCAACCAAGACTCGTAAGACGCTTTGGTTTTCAGTTCTGAATAGGGAATTGATATACCTTTCCATTGATGTACCGCGCATCGCATTGAAAAATTCAATTTTTTTTTGATTTTTGAAAAAAAATCATGGACTAACCACTTGTCTATAAAAATCAGCATTTTTCTCAATGTTGCCCCAGCACATCGAGACATACATCAAACGAAAGGTCTGCTCAATTCCTGTATACACGTACAAGTCAGAAGCTTCTGCATGGTCTGCTTCTCGGAATATTGCAATCCAAAGGGATTCTTCTGATTTTCGACCTACCACTTCCTAAAAATGACTTTGGGTAGCTATATCTCCAAAGCCAAGCTAAGTAAGAGGTTGCGATAAAAAAACGTATACATCAACTTTTTAACAGCTATCCGCAGGCGAAATCCAGAAGCTTCTGTGAGGTCTGGTTCTCGAAATATTGCAATCCAAAGTGATTGTTCTTGTTTTCAACACAACGCCAAATCTGATTCTGATGGCGATATTTCCGCAACGAAGCCTTGAAAAGGGTTGTAGTTTTCAGAATTCACTAAATCTAACAAAGAGCTTTCTACTGTTGAAAACCAAAAAATTCTGCGAGGTCTGGTTATGAAAATATTTCAATCCAAAGTGAATTTTGAACTGAATATCGATGCAAATGAAACAAAGTCTTCGGATGCAGATATTTCCGCAACCAAGACTCGTAAGACGCTTTGGTTTTCAGTTCTGAATAGGGAATTGATATACCTTTCCATTGATGTGCCGCGCATCGCATTGAAAAATTCAATTTTTTTTTGATTTTTGAAAAAAATCATGGACTAACCACTTGTCTTTAAAAATCATCATTTTTCTCAATGTTGCCCCAGCACATCGAGACATACATCAAACGAAAGGTCTGCTCAATTCCTGTATACACGTACAAGTCAGAAGCTTCTGCATGGTCTGGTTCTCGGAATATTGCAATCCAAAGGGATTCTTCTGATTTTCGACCTACCACTTCCTAAAAATGACTTTGGGTAGCTATATCTCCAAAGCCAAGCTAAGTAAGAGGTTGCGATAAAAAAACGTATACATCAACTTTTTAACAGCTATCCGCAGGCGAAAACCAGAAGCTTCTGTGAGGTCTGGTTCTCGAAATATTGCAATCCAAAGTGATTGTTCTTGTTTTCAACACAACGCCAAATCTGATTCTGATGGCGATATTTCCGCAACGAAGCCTTGAAAAGGGTTGTAGTTTTCAGAATTCACTAAATCTAACAAAGAGCTTTCTACTGCTGAAAACCAAAAAATTCTGCGAGGTCTGGTTATGGAAATATTTCAATCCAAAGTGAATTTTGAACTGAATATCGATGCAAATGAAACAAAGTCTTCGGATGCAGATATTTCCGCAACCAAGACTCGTAAGACGCTTTGGTTTTCAGTTCTGAATAGGGAATTGATATACCTTTCCATTGATGTGCCGCGCATCGCATTGAAAAATTCAATTTTTTTTTGATTTTTGAAAAAAATCATGGACTAACCACTTGTCTATAAAAATCAGCATTTTTCTCAATGTTGCCCCAGCACATCGAGACATACATCAAACGAAAGGTCTGCTCAATTCCTGTATACACGTACAAGCCAGAAGCTTCTGCATGGTCTGGTTCTCGGAATATTGCAATCCAAAGGGATTCTTCTGATTTTCGACCTCCCACTTCCTAAAAATGACTTTGGGTAGCTATATCTCCAAAGCCAAGCTAAGTAAGAGGTTGCGATAAAAAAACGTATACATCAACTTTTTAACAGCTATCCGCAGGCGAAAACCAGAAGCTTCTGTGAGGTCTGGTTCTCGAAATATTGCAATCCAAAGTGATTGTTCTTGTTTTCAACACAACGCCAAATCTGATTCTGATGGCGATATTTCCGCAACGAAGCCTTGAAAAGGGTTGTAGTTTTCAGAATTCACTAAATCTAACAAAGAGCTTTCTACTGTTGAAAACCAAAAAATTCTGCGAGGTCTGGTTATGAAAATATTTCAATCCAAAGTGAATTTTGAACTGAATATCGATGCAAATGAAACAAAGTCTTCGGATGCAGATATTTCCGCAACCAAGACTCGTAAGACGCTTTGGTTTTCAGTTCTGAATAGGGAATTGATATACCTTTCCATTGATGTGCCGCGCATCGCATTGAAAAATTCAATTTTTTTTTGATTTTTGAAAAAAATCATGGACTAACCACTTGTCTATAAAAATCAGCATTTTTCTCAATGTTGCCCCAGCACATCGAGACATACATCAAACGAAAGGTCTGCTCAATTCCTGTATACACGTACAAGCCAGAAGCTTCTGCATGGTCTGGTTCTCGGAATATTGCAATCCAAAGGGATTCTTCTGATTTTCGACCTCCCACTTCCTAAAAATGACTTTGGGTAGCTATATCTCCAAAGCCAAGCTAAGTAAGAGGTTGCGATAAAAAAACGTATACATCAACTTTTTAACAGCTATCCGCAGGCGAAAACCAGAAGCTTCTGTGAGGTCTGGTTCTCGAAATATTGCAATCCAAAGTGATTGTTCTTGTTTTCAACACAACGCCAAATCTGATTCTGATGGCGATATTTCCGCAACGAAGCCTTGAAAAGGGTTGTAGTTTTCAGAATTCACTAAATCTAACAAAGAGCTTTCTACTGTTGAAAACCAAAAAATTCTGCGAGGTCTGGTTATGAAAATATTTCAATCCAAAGTGAATTTTGAACTGAATATCGATGCAAATGAAACAAAGTCTTCGGATGCAGATATTTCCGCAACCAAGACTCGTAAGACGCTTTGGTTTTCAGTTCTGAATAGGGAATTGATATACCTTTCCATTGATGTGCCGCGCATCGCATTGAAAAATTCAATTTTTTTTTGATTTTTGAAAAAAATCATGGACTAACCACTTGTCTATAAAAATCAGCATTTTTCTCAATGTTGCCCCAGCACATCGAGACATACATCAAACGAAAGGTCTGCTCAATTCCTGTATACACGTACAAGCCAGAAGCTTCTGCATGGTCTGGTTCTCGGAATATTGCAATCCAAAGGGATTCTTCTGATTTTCGACCTCCCACTTCCTAAAAATGACTTTGGGTAGCTATATCTCCAAAGCCAAGCTAAGTAAGAGGTTGCGATAAAAAAACGTATACATCAACTTTTTAACAGCTATCCGCAGGCGAAAACCAGAAGCTTCTGTGAGGTCTGGTTCTCGAAATATTGCAATCCAAAGTGATTGTTCTTGTTTTCAACACAACGCCAAATCTGATTCTGATGGCGATATTTCCGCAACGAAGCCTTGAAAAGGGTTGTAGTTTTCAGAATTCACTAAATCTAACAAAGAGCTTTCTACTGTTGAAAACCAAAAAATTCTGCGAGGTCTGGTTATGAAAATATTTCAATCCAAAGTGAATTTTGAACTGAATATCGATGCAAATGAAACAAAGTCTTCGGATGCAGATATTTCCGCAACCAAGACTCGTAAGACGCTTTGGTTTTCAGTTCTGAATAGGGAATTGATATACCTTTCCATTGATGTGCCGCGCATCGCATTGAAAAATTCAATTTTTTTTTGATTTTTGAAAAAAATCATGGACTAACCACTTGTCTTTAAAAATCATCATTTTTCTCAATGTTGCCCCAGCACATCGAGACATACATCAAACGAAAGGTCTGCTCAATTCCTGTATACACGTACAAGTCAGAAGCTTCTGCATGGTCTGGTTCTCGGAATATTGCAATCCAAAGGGATTCTTCTGATTTTCGACCTACCACTTCCTAAAAATGACTTTGGGTAGCTATATCTCCAAAGCCAAGCTAAGTAAGAGGTTGCGATAAAAAAACGTATACATCAACTTTTTAACAGCTATCCGCAGGCGAAAACCAGAAGCTTCTGTGAGGTCTGGTTCTCGAAATATTGCAATCCAAAGTGATTGTTCTTGTTTTCAACACAACGCCAAATCTGATTCTGATGGCGATATTTCCGCAACGAAGCCTTGAAAAGGGTTGTAGTTTTCAGAATTCACTAAATCTAACAAAGAGCTTTCTACTGTTGAAAACCAAAAAATTCTGCGAGGTCTGGTTATGAAAATATTTCAATCCAAAGTGAATTTTGAACTGAATATCGATGCAAATGAAACAAAGTCTTCGGATGCAGATATTTCCGCAACCAAGACTCGTAAGACGCTTTGGTTTTCAGTTCTGAATAGGGAATTGATATACCTTTCCATTGATGTGCCGCGCATCGCATTGAAAAATTCAATTTTTTTTTGATTTTTGAAAAAAATCATGGACTAACCACTTGTCTTTAAAAATCATCATTTTTCTCAATGTTGCCCCAGCACATCGAGACATACATCAAACGAAAGGTCTGCTCAATTCCTGTATACACGTACAAGTCAGAAGCTTCTGCATGGTCTGGTTCTCGGAATATTGCAATCCAAAGGGATTCTTCTGATTTTCGACCTACCACTTCCTAAAAATGACTTTGGGTAGCTATATCTCCAAAGCCAAGCTAAGTAAGAGGTTGCGATAAAAAAACGTATACATCAACTTTTTAACAGCTATCCGCAGGCGAAAACCAGAAGCTTCTGTGAGGTCTGGTTCTCGAAATATTGCAATCCAAAGTGATTGTTCTTGTTTTCAACACAACGCCAAATCTGATTCTGATGGCGATATTTCCGCAACGAAGCCTTGAAAAGGGTTGTAGTTTTCAGAATTCACTAAATCTAACACAGAGCTTTCTACTGTTGAAAACCAAAAAATTCTGCGAGGTCTGGTTATGAAAATATTTCAATCCAAAGTGAATTTTGAACTGAATATCGATGCAAATGAAACAAAGTCTTCGGATGCAGATATTTCCGCAACCAAGACTCGTAAGACGCTTTGGTTTTCAGTTCTGAATAGGGAATTGATATACCTTTCCATTGATGTGCCGCGCATCGCATTGAAAAATTCAATTTTTTTTTGATTTTTGAAAAAAATCATGGACTAACCACTTGTCTATAAAAATCAGCATTTTTCTCAATGTTGCCCCAGCACATCGAGACATACATCAAACGAAAGGTCTGCTCAATTCCTGTATACACGTACAAGCCAGAAGCTTCTGCATGGTCTGGTTCTCGGAATATTGCAATCCAAAGGGATTCTTCTGATTTTCGACCTCCCACTTCCTAAAAATGACTTTGGGTAGCTATATCTCCAAAGCCAAGCTAAGTAAGAGGTTGCGATAAAAAAACGTATACATCAACTTTTTAACAGCTATCCGCAGGCGAAAACCAGAAGCTTCTGTGAGGTCTGGTTCTCGAAATATTGCAATCCAAAGTGATTGTTCTTGTTTTCAACACAACGCCAAATCTGATTCTGATGGCGATATTTCCGCAACGAAGCCTTGAAAAGGGTTGTAGTTTTCAGAATTCACTAAATCTAACAAAGAGCTTTCTACTGTTGAAAACCAAAAAATTCTGCGAGGTCTGGTTATGAAAATATTTCAATCCAAAGTGAATTTTGAACTGAATATCGATGCAAATGAAACAAAGTCTTCGGATGCAGATATTTCCGCAACCAAGACTCGTAAGACGCTTTGGTTTTCAGTTCTGAATAGGGAATTGATATACCTTTCCATTGATGTGCCGCGCATCGCATTGAAAAATTCAATTTTTTTTTGATTTTTGAAAAAAATCATGGACTAACCACTTGTCTATAAAAATCAGCATTTTTCTCAATGTTGCCCCAGCACATCGAGACATACATCAAACGAAAGGTCTGCTCAATTCCTGTATACACGTACAAGCCAGAAGCTTCTGCATGGTCTGGTTCTCGGAATATTGCAATCCAAAGGGATTCTTCTGATTTTCGACCTCCCACTTCCTAAAAATGACTTTGGGTAGCTATATCTCCAAAGCCAAGCTAAGTAAGAGGTTGCGATAAAAAAACGTATACATCAACTTTTTAACAGCTATCCGCAGGCGAAAACCAGAAGCTTCTGTGAGGTCTGGTTCTCGAAATATTGCAATCCAAAGTGATTGTTCTTGTTTTCAACACAACGCCAAATCTGATTCTGATGGCGATATTTCCGCAACGAAGCCTTGAAAAGGGTTGTAGTTTTCAGAATTCACTAAATCTAACAAAGAGCTTTCTACTGCTGAAAACCAAAAAATTCTGCGAGGTCTGGTTATGGAAATATTTCAATCCAAAGTGAATTTTGAACTGAATATCGATGCAAATGAAACAAAGTCTTCGGATGCAGATATTTCCGCAACCAAGACTCGTAAGACGCTTTGGTTTTCAGTTCTGAATAGGGAATTGATATACCTTTCCATTGATGTGCCGCGCATCGCATTGAAAAATTCAATTTTTTTTTGATTTTTGAAAAAAATCATGGACTAACCACTTGTCTATAAAAATCAGCATTTTTCTCAATGTTGCCCCAGCACATCGAGACATACATCAAACGAAAGGTCTGCTCAATTCCTGTATACACGTACAAGTCAGAAGCTTCTGCATGGTCTGCTTCTCGGAATATTGCAATCCAAAGGGATTCTTCTGATTTTCGACCTACCACTTCCTAAAAATGACTTTGGGTAGCTATATCTCCAAAGCCAAGCTAAGTAAGAGGTTGCGATAAAAAAACGTATACATCAACTTTTTAACAGCTATCCGCAGGCGAAAACCAGAAGCTTCTGTGAGGTCTGGTTCTCGAAATATTGCAATCCAAAGTGATTGTTCTTGTTTTCAACACAACGCCAAATCTGATTCTGATGGCGATATTTCCGCAACGAAGGCTTGAAAAGGGTTGTAGTTTTCAGAATTCACTAAATCTAACAAGGAGCTTTCTACTGCCGAAAACCAAAAAATTCTGCGAGGTCTGGTTATGGAAATATTTCAATCCAAAGTGAATTTTAAACTGAATATCGATGCAAACGAAACAAAGTCTTCGGATGCAGATATTTCCGCAACCAAGACTCGTAAGACGCTTTGGTTTTCAGTTCTGAATAGGGAATTGATATACCTTTCCATTGATGTGCCGCGCATCGCATTGAAAAATTCAATTTTTTTTTGATTTTTGAAAAAAATCATGGACTAACCACTTGTCTATAAAAATCAGCATTTTTCTCAATGTTGCCCCAGCACATCGAGACATACATCAAACGAAAGGTCTGCTCAATTCCTGTATACACGTACAAGCCAGAAGCTTCTGCATGGTCTGGTTCTCGGAATATTGCAATCCAAAGGGATTCTTCTGATTTTCGACCTCCCACTTCCTAAAAATGACTTTGGGTAGCTATATCTCCAAAGCCAAGCTAAGTAAGAGGTTGCGATAAAAAAACGTATACATCAACTTTTTAACAGCTATCCGCAGGCGAAAACCAGAAGCTTCTGTGAGGTCTGGTTCTCGAAATATTGCAATCCAAAGTGATTGTTCTTGTTTTCAACACAACGCCAAATCTGATTCTGATGGCGATATTTCCGCAACGAAGCCTTGAAAAGGGTTGTAGTTTTCAGAATTCACTAAATCTAACAAAGAGCTTTCTACTGCTGAAAACCAAAAAATTCTGCGAGGTCTGGTTATGGAAATATTTCAATCCAAAGTGAATTTTGAACTGAATATCGATGCAAATGAAACAAAGTCTTCGGATGCAGATATTTCCGCAACCAAGACTCGTAAGACGCTTTGGTTTTCAGTTCTGAATAGGGAATTGATATACCTTTCCATTGATGTGCCGCGCATCGCATTGAAAAATTCAATTTTTTTTTGATTTTTGAAAAAAATCATGGACTAACCACTTGTCTATAAAAATCAGCATTTTTCTTAATGTTGCCCCAGCACATCGAGACATACATCAAACGAAAGGTCTGCTCAATTCCTGTATACACGTACAAGTCAGAAGCTTCTGCATGGTCTGGTTCTCGGAATATTGCAATCCAAAGGGATTCTTCTGATTTTCGACCTACCACTTCCTAAAAATGACTTTGGGTAGCTATATCTCCAAAGCCAAGCTAAGTAAGAGGTTGCGATAAAAAAACGTATACATCAACTTTTTAACAGCTATCCGCAGGCGAAAACCAGAAGCTTCTGTGAGGTCTGGTTCTCGAAATATTGCAATCCAAAGTGATTGTTCTTGTTTTCAACACAACGCCAAATCTGATTCTGATGGCGATATTTCCGCAACGAAGCCTTGAAAAGGGTTGTAGTTTTCAGAATTCACTAAATCTAACAAAGAGCTTTCTACTGCTGAAAACCAAAAAAATCTGCGAGGTCTGGTTATGGAAATATTTCAATCCAAAGTGAATTTTGAACTGAATATCGATGCAAATGAAACAAAGTCTTCGGATGCAGATATTTCCGCAATCAAGACTCGTAAGACGCTTTGGTTTTCAGTTCTGAATAGGGAATTGATATACCTTTCCATTGATGTGCCGCGCATCGCATTGAAAAATTCAATTTTTTTTTGATTTTTGAAAAAAATCATGGACTAACCACTTGTCTATAAAAATCAGCATTTTTCTCAATGTTGCCCCAGCACATCGAGACATACATCAAACGAAAGGTCTGCTCAATTCCTGTATACACGTACAAGCCAGAAGCTTCTGCATGGTCTGGTTCTCGGAATATTGCAATCCAAAGGGATTCTTCTGATTTTCGACCTCCCACTTCCTAAAAATGACTTTGGGTAGCTATATCTCCAAAGCCAAGCTAAGTAAGAGGTTGCGATAAAAAAACGTATACATCAACTTTTTAACAGCTATCCGCAGGCGAAAACCAGAAGCTTCTGTGAGGTCTGGTTCTCGAAATATTGCAATCCAAAGTGATTGTTCTTGTTTTCAACACAACGCCAAATCTGATTCTGATGGCGATATTTCCGCAACGAAGCCTTGAAAAGGGTTGTAGTTTTCAGAATTCACTAAATCTAACAAAGAGCTTTCTACTGTTGAAAACCAAAAAATTCTGCGAGGTCTGGTTATGAAAATATTTCAATCCAAAGTGAATTTTGAACTGAATATCGATGCAAATGAAACAAAGTCTTCGGATGCAGATATTTCCGCAACCAAGACTCGTAAGACGCTTTGGTTTTCAGTTCTGAATAGGGAATTGATATACCTTTCCATTGATGTGCCGCGCATCGCATTGAAAAATTCAATTTTTTTTTGATTTTTGAAAAAAATCATGGACTAACCACTTGTCTATAAAAATCAGCATTTTTCTCAATGTTGCCCCAGCACATCGAGACATACATCAAACGAAAGGTCTGCTCAATTCCTGTATACACGTACAAGCCAGAAGCTTCTGCATGGTCTGGTTCTCGGAATATTGCAATCCAAAGGGATTCTTCTGATTTTCGACCTCCCACTTCCTAAAAATGACTTTGGGTAGCTATATCTCCAAAGCCAAGCTAAGTAAGAGGTTGCGATAAAAAAACGTATACATCAACTTTTTAACAGCTATCCGCAGGCGAAAACCAGAAGCTTCTGTGAGGTCTGGTTCTCGAAATATTGCAATCCAAAGTGATTGTTCTTGTTTTCAACACAACGCCAAATCTGATTCTGATGGCGATATTTCCGCAACGAAGCCTTGAAAAGGGTTGTAGTTTTCAGAATTCACTAAATCTAACAAAGAGCTTTCTACTGCTGAAAACCAAAAAATTCTGCGAGGTCTGGTTATGGAAATATTTCAATCCAAAGTGAATTTTGAACTGAATATCGATGCAAATGAAACAAAGTCTTCGGATGCAGATATTTCCGCAACCAAGACTCGTAAGACGCTTTGGTTTTCAGTTCTGAATAGGGAATTGATATACCTTTCCATTGATGTGCCGCGCATCGCATTGAAAAATTCAATTTTTTTTTGATTTTTGAAAAAAATCATGGACTAACCACTTGTCTATAAAAATCAGCATTTTTCTCAATGTTGCCCCAGCACATCGAGACATACATCAAACGAAAGGTCTGCTCAATTCCTGTATACACGTACAAGTCAGAAGCTTCTGCATGGTCTGCTTCTCGGAATATTGCAATCCAAAGGGATTCTTCTGATTTTCGACCTACCACTTCCTAAAAATGACTTTGGGTAGCTATATCTCCAAAGCCAAGCTAAGTAAGAGGTTGCGATAAAAAAACGTATACATCAACTTTTTAACAGCTATCCGCAGGCGAAAACCAGAAGCTTCTGTGAGGTCTGGTTCTCGAAATATTGCAATCCAAAGTGATTGTTCTTGTTTTCAACACAACGCCAAATCTGATTCTGATGGCGATATTTCCGCAACGAAGGCTTGAAAAGGGTTGTAGTTTTCAGAATTCACTAAATCTAACAAGGAGCTTTCTACTGCCGAAAACCAAAAAATTCTGCGAGGTCTGGTTATGGAAATATTTCAATCCAAAGTGAATTTTAAACTGAATATCGATGCAAACGAAACAAAGTCTTCGGATGCAGATATTTCCGCAACCAAGACTCGTAAGACGCTTTGGTTTTCAGTTCTGAATAGGGAATTGATATACCTTTCCATTGATGTGCCGCGCATCGCATTGAAAAATTCAATTTTTTTTTGATTTTTGAAAAAAATCATGGACTAACCACTTGTCTATAAAAATCAGCATTTTTCTCAATGTTGCCCCAGCACATCGAGACATACATCAAACGAAAGGTCTGCTCAATTCCTGTATACACGTACAAGTCAGAAGCTTCTGCATGGTCTGGTTCTCGGAATATTGCAATCCAAAGGGATTCTTCTGATTTTCGACCTCCCACTTCCTAAAAATGACTTTGGGTAGCTATATCTCCAAAGCCAAGCTAAGTAAGAGGTTGCGATAAAAAAACGTATACATCAACTTTTTAACAGCTATCCGCAGGCGAAATCCAGAAGCTTCTGTGAGGTCTGGTTCTCGAAATATTGCAATCCAAAGTGATTGTTCTTGTTTTCAACACAACGCCAAATCTGATTCTGATGGCGATATTTCCGCAACGAAGCCTTGAAAAGGGTTGTAGTTTTCAGAATTCACTAAATCTAACAAAGAGCTTTCTACTGCTGAAAACCAAAAAATTCTGCGAGGTCTGGTTATGGAAATATTTCAATCCAAAGTGAATTTTGAACTGAATATCGATGCAAATGAAACAAAGTCTTCGGATGCAGATATTTCCGCAACCAAGACTCGTAAGACGCTTTGGTTTTCAGTTCTGAATAGGGAATTGATATACCTTTCCATTGATGTGCCGCGCATCGCATTGAAAAATTCAATTTTTTTTTGATTTTTGAAAAAAATCATGGACTAACCACTTGTCTATAAAAATCAGCATTTTTCTCAATGTTGCCCCAGCACATCGAGACATACATCAAACGAAAGGTCTGCTCAATTCCTGTATACACGTACAAGCCAGAAGCTTCTGCATGGTCTGGTTCTCGGAATATTGCAATCCAAAGGGATTCTTCTGATTTTCGACCTCCCACTTCCTAAAAATGACTTTGGGTAGCTATATCTCCAAAGCCAAGCTAAGTAAGAGGTTGCGATAAAAAAACGTATACATCAACTTTTTAACAGCTATCCGCAGGCGAAAACCAGAAGCTTCTGTGAGGTCTGGTTCTCGAAATATTGCAATCCAAAGTGATTGTTCTTGTTTTCAACACAACGCCAAATCTGATTCTGATGGCGATATTTCCGCAACGAAGCCTTGAAAAGGGTTGTAGTTTTCAGAATTCACTAAATCTAACAAAGAGCTTTCTACTGCTGAAAACCAAAAAATTCTGCGAGGTCTGGTTATGGAAATATTTCAATCCAAAGTGAATTTTGAACTGAATATCGATGCAAATGAAACAAAGTCTTCGGATGCAGATATTTCCGCAACCAAGACTCGTAAGACGCTTTGGTTTTCAGTTCTGAATAGGGAATTGATATACCTTTCCATTGATGTGCCGCGCATCGCATTGAAAAATTCAATTTTTTTTTGATTTTTGAAAAAAATCATGGACTAACCACTTGTCTATAAAAATCAGCATTTTTCTTAATGTTGCCCCAGCACATCGAGACATACATCAAACGAAAGGTCTGCTCAATTCCTGTATACACGTACAAGTCAGAAGCTTCTGCATGGTCTGGTTCTCGGAATATTGCAATCCAAAGGGATTCTTCTGATTTTCGACCTACCACTTCCTAAAAATGACTTTGGGTAGCTATATCTCCAAAGCCAAGCTAAGTAAGAGGTTGCGATAAAAAAACGTATACATCAACTTTTTAACAGCTATCCGCAGGCGAAAACCAGAAGCTTCTGTGAGGTCTGGTTCTCGAAATATTGCAATCCAAAGTGATTGTTCTTGTTTTCAACACAACGCCAAATCTGATTCTGATGGCGATATTTCCGCAACGAAGCCTTGAAAAGGGTTGTAGTTTTCAGAATTCACTAAATCTAACAAAGAGCTTTCTACTGCTGAAAACCAAAAAAATCTGCGAGGTCTGGTTATGGAAATATTTCAATCCAAAGTGAATTTTGAACTGAATATCGATGCAAATGAAACAAAGTCTTCGGATGCAGATATTTCCGCAATCAAGACTCGTAAGACGCTTTGGTTTTCAGTTCTGAATAGGGAATTGATATACCTTTCCATTGATGTGCCGCGCATCGCATTGAAAAATTCAATTTTTTTTTGATTTTTGAAAAAAATCATGGACTAACCACTTGTCTATAAAAATCAGCATTTTTCTCAATGTTGCCCCAGCACATCGAGACATACATCAAACGAAAGGTCTGCTCAATTCCTGTATACACGTACAAGCCAGAAGCTTCTGCATGGTCTGGTTCTCGGAATATTGCAATCCAAAGGGATTCTTCTGATTTTCGACCTCCCACTTCCTAAAAATGACTTTGGGTAGCTATATCTCCAAAGCCAAGCTAAGTAAGAGGTTGCGATAAAAAAACGTATACATCAACTTTTTAACAGCTATCCGCAGGCGAAAACCAGAAGCTTCTGTGAGGTCTGGTTCTCGAAATATTGCAATCCAAAGTGATTGTTCTTGTTTTCAACACAACGCCAAATCTGATTCTGATGGCGATATTTCCGCAACGAAGCCTTGAAAAGGGTTGTAGTTTTCAGAATTCACTAAATCTAACAAAGAGCTTTCTACTGCTGAAAACCAAAAAATTCTGCGAGGTCTGGTTATGGAAATATTTCAATCCAAAGTGAATTTTGAACTGAATATCGATGCAAACGAAACAAAGTCTTCGGATGCAGATATTTCCGCAACCAAGACTCGTAAGACGCTTTGGTTTTCAGTTCTGAATAGGGAATTGATATACCTTTCCATTGATGTGCCGCGCATCGCATTGAAAAATTCAATTTTTTTTTGATTTTTGAAAAAAATCATGGACTAACCACTTGTCTATAAAAATCAGCATTTTTCTCAATGTTGCCCCAGCACATCGAGACATACATCAAACGAAAGGTCTGCTCAATTCCTGTATACACGTACAAGCCAGAAGCTTCTGCATGGTCTGGTTCTCGGAATATTGCAATCCAAAGGGATTCTTCTGATTTTCGACCTCCCACTTCCTAAAAATGACTTTGGGTAGCTATATCTCCAAAGCCAAGCTAAGTAAGAGGTTGCGATAAAAAAACGTATACATCAACTTTTTAACAGCTATCCGCAGGCGAAAACCAGAAGCTTCTGTGAGGTCTGGTTCTCGAAATATTGCAATCCAAAGTGATTGTTCTTGTTTTCAACACAACGCCAAATCTGATTCTGATGGCGATATTTCCGCAACGAAGCCTTGAAAAGGGTTGTAGTTTTCAGAATTCACTAAATCTAACAAAGAGCTTTCTACTGCTGAAAACCAAAAAATTCTGCGAGGTCTGGTTATGGAAATATTTCAATCCAAAGTGAATTTTGAACTGAATATCGATGCAAATGAAACAAAGTCTTCGGATGCAGATATTTCCGCAACCAAGACTCGTAAGACGCTTTGGTTTTCAGTTCTGAATAGGGAATTGATATACCTTTCCACTGATGTGCCGCGCATCGCATTGAAAAATTCAATTTTTTTTTGATTTTTGAAAAAAATCATGGACTAACCACTTGTCTATAAAAATCAGCATTTTTCTCAATGTTGCCCCAGCACATCGAGACATACATCAAACGAAAGGTCTGCTCAATTCCTGTATACACGTACAAGTCAGAAGCTTCTGCATGGTCTGGTTCTCGGAATATTGCAATCCAAAGGGATTCTTCTGATTTTCGACCTACCACTTCCTAAAAATGACTTTGGGTAGCTATATCTCCAAAGCCAAGCTAAGTAAGAGGTTGCGATAAAAAAACGTATACATCAACTTTTTAACAGCTATCCGCAGGCGAAAACCAGAAGCTTCTGTGAGGTCTGGTTCTCGAAATATTGCAATCCAAAGTGATTGTTCTTGTTTTCAACACAACGCCAAATCTGATTCTGATGGCGATATTTCCGCAACGAAGCCTTGAAAAGGGTTGTAGTTTTCAGAATTCACTAAATCTAACAAAGAGCTTTCTACTGCTGAAAACCAAAAAATTCTGCGAGGTCTGGTTATGGAAATATTTCAATCCAAAGTGAATTTTGAACTGAATATCGATGCAAATGAAACAAAGTCTTCGGATGCAGATATTTCCGCAACCAAGACTCGTAAGACGCTTTGGTTTTCAGTTCTGAATAGGGAATTGATATACCTTTCCACTGATGTGCCGCGCATCGCATTGAAAAATTCAATTTTTTTTTGATTTTTGAAAAAAATCATGGACTAACCACTTGTCTATAAAAATCAGCATTTTTCTCAATGTTGCCCCAGCACATCGAGACATACATCAAACGAAAGGTCTGCTCAATTCCTGTATACACGTACAAGTCAGAAGCTTCTGCATGGTCTGGTTCTCGGAATATTGCAATCCAAAGGGATTCTTCTGATTTTCGACCTACCACTTCCTAAAAATGACTTTGGGTAGCTATATCTCCAAAGCCAAGCTAAGTAAGAGGTTGCGATAAAAAAACGTATACATCAACTTTTTAACAGCTATCCGCAGGCGAAAACCAGAAGCTTCTGTGAGGTCTGGTTCTCGAAATATTGCAATCCAAAGTGATTGTTCTTGTTTTCAACACAACGCCAAATCTGATTCTGATGGCGATATTTCCGCAACGAAGCCTTGAAAAGGGTTGTAGTTTTCAGAATTCACTAAATCTAACAAA
The DNA here is from genome assembly GCA_911387755.1 of Chrysotoxum bicinctum. Taxonomy (NCBI): domain Eukaryota; kingdom Metazoa; phylum Arthropoda; class Insecta; order Diptera; family Syrphidae; genus Chrysotoxum; species Chrysotoxum bicinctum. The sequence continues at coordinate 199,211,296 of OU426987.1, read as the reverse complement.
GAGCTTTCTACTGCTGAAAACCAAAAAATTCTGCGAGGTCTGGTTATGGAAATATTTCAATCCAAAGTGAATTTTGAACTGAATATCGATGCAAATGAAACAAAGTCTTCGGATGCAGATATTTCCGCAACCAAGACTCGTAAGACGCTTTGGTTTTCAGTTCTGAATAGGGAATTGATATACCTTTCCACTGATGTGCCGCGCATCGCATTGAAAAATTCAATTTTTTTTTGATTTTTGAAAAAAATCATGGACTAACCACTTGTCTATAAAAATCAGCATTTTTCTCAATGTTGCCCCAGCACATCGAGACATACATCAAACGAAAGGTCTGCTCAATTCCTGTATACACGTACAAGTCAGAAGCTTCTGCATGGTCTGGTTCTCGGAATATTGCAATCCAAAGGGATTCTTCTGATTTTCGACCTACCACTTCCTAAAAATGACTTTGGGTAGCTATATCTCCAAAGCCAAGCTAAGTAAGAGGTTGCGATAAAAAAACGTATACATCAACTTTTTAACAGCTATCCGCAGGCGAAAACCAGAAGCTTCTGTGAGGTCTGGTTCTCGAAATATTGCAATCCAAAGTGATTGTTCTTGTTTTCAACACAACGCCAAATCTGATTCTGATGGCGATATTTCCGCAACGAAGCCTTGAAAAGGGTTGTAGTTTTCAGAATTCACTAAATCTAACAAAGAGCTTTCTACTGCTGAAAACCAAAAAATTCTGCGAGGTCTGGTTATGGAAATATTTCAATCCAAAGTGAATTTTGAACTGAATATCGATGCAAATGAAACAAAGTCTTCGGATGCAGATATTTCCGCAACCAAGACTCGTAAGACGCTTTGGTTTTCAGTTCTGAATAGGGAATTGATATACCTTTCCACTGATGTGCCGCGCATCGCATTGAAAAATTCAATTTTTTTTTGATTTTTGAAAAAAATCATGGACTAACCACTTGTCTATAAAAATCAGCATTTTTCTCAATGTTGCCCCAGCACATCGAGACATACATCAAACGAAAGGTCTGCTCAATTCCTGTATACACGTACACGCCAGAAGCTTCTGCATGGTCTGGTTCTCGGAATATTGCAATCCAAAGGGATTCTTCTGATTTTCGAATTCCCACTTCCTAAAAATGACTTTGGGTAGCTATATCTCCAAAGCCAAGCTAAGTAAGAGGTTGCGATAAAAAAACGTATACATCAACTTTTTAACAGCTATCCGCAGGCGAAAACCAGAAGCTTCTGTGAGGTCTGGTTCTCGAAATATTGCAATCCAAAGTGATTGTTCTTGTTTTCAACACAACGCCAAATCTGATTCTGATGGCGATATTTCCGCAACGAAGCCTTGAAAAGGGTTGTAGTTTTCAGAATTCACTAAATCTAACAAAGAGCTTTCTACTGCTGAAAACCAAAAAATTCTGCGAGGTCTGGTTATGGAAATATTTCAATCCAAAGTGAATTTTGAACTGAATATCGATGCAAACGAAACAAAGTCTTCGGATGCAGATATTTCCGCAACCAAGACTCGTAAGACGCTTTGGTTTTCAGTTCTGAATAGGGAATTGATATACCTTTCCATTGATGTGCCGCATATCGCATTGAAAAATTAAATTTTTTTTTGATTTTTGAAAAAAATCATGGACTAACCACTTGTCTATAAAAATCAGCATTTTTCTCAATGTTGCCCCAGCACATCGAGACATACATCAAACGAAAGGTCTGCTCAATTCCTGTATACACGTACAAGCCAGAAGCTTCTGCATGGTCTGGTTCTCGGAATATTGCAATCCAAAGGGATTCTTCTGATTTTCGACCTCCCACTTCCTAAAAATGACTTTGGGTAGCTATATCTCCAAAGCCAAGCTAAGTAAGAGGTTGCGATAAAAAAACGTATACATCAACTTTTTAACAGCTATCCGCAGGCGAAAACCAGAAGCTTCTGTGAGGTCTGGTTCTCGAAATATTGCAATCCAAAGTGATTGTTCTTGTTTTCAACACAACGCCAAATCTGATTCTGATGGCGATATTTCCGCAACGAAGCCTTGAAAAGGGTTGTAGTTTTCAGAATTCACTAAATCTAACAAAGAGCTTTCTACTGCTGAAAACCAAAAAATTCTGCGAGGTCTGGTTATGGAAATATTTCAATCCAAAGTGAATTTTGAACTGAATATCGATGCAAACGAAACAAAGTCTTCGGATGCAGATATTTCCGCAACCAAGACTCGTAAGACGCTTTGGTTTTCAGTTCTGAATAGGGAATTGATATACCTTTCCATTGATGTGCCGCGCATCGCATTGAAAAATTCAATTTTTTTTTTATTTTTGAAAAAAATCATGGACTAACCACTTGTCTATAAAAATCAGCATTTTTCTCAATGTTGCCCCAGCACATCGAGACATACATCAAACGAAAGGTCTGCTCAATTCCTGTATACACGTACAAGCCAGAAGCTTCTGCATGGTCTGGTTCTCGGAATATTGCAATCCAAAGGGATTCTTCTGATTTTCGACCTCCCACTTCCTAAAAATGACTTTGGGTAGCTATATCTCCAAAGCCAAGCTAAGTAAGAGGTTGCGATAAAAAAACGTATACATCAACTTTTTAACAGCTATCCGCAGGCGAAAACCAGAAGCTTCTGTGAGGTCTGGTTCTCGAAATATTGCAATCCAAAGTGATTGTTCTTGTTTTCAACACAACGCCAAATCTGATTCTGATGGCGATATTTCCGCAACGAAGCCTTGAAAAGGGTTGTAGTTTTCAGAATTCACTAAATCTAACAAAGAGCTTTCTACTGCTGAAAACCAAAAAATTCTGCGAGGTCTGGTTATGGAAATATTTCAATCCAAAGTGAATTTTGAACTGAATATCGATGCAAATGAAACAAAGTCTTCGGATGCAGATATTTCCGCAACCAAGACTCGTAAGACGCTTTGGTTTTCAGTTCTGAATAGGGAATTGATATACCTTTCCACTGATGTGCCGCGCATCGCATTGAAAAATTCAATTTTTTTTTGATTTTTGAAAAAAATCATGGACTAACCACTTGTCTATAAAAATCAGCATTTTTCTCAATGTTGCCCCAGCACATCGAGACATACATCAAACGAAAGGTCTGCTCAATTCCTGTATACACGTACAAGTCAGAAGCTTCTGCATGGTCTGGTTCTCGGAATATTGCAATCCAAAGGGATTCTTCTGATTTTCGACCTACCACTTCCTAAAAATGACTTTGGGTAGCTATATCTCCAAAGCCAAGCTAAGTAAGAGGTTGCGATAAAAAAACGTATACATCAACTTTTTAACAGCTATCCGCAGGCGAAAACCAGAAGCTTCTGTGAGGTCTGGTTCTCGAAATATTGCAATCCAAAGTGATTGTTCTTGTTTTCAACACAACGCCAAATCTGATTCTGATGGCGATATTTCCGCAACGAAGCCTTGAAAAGGGTTGTAGTTTTCAGAATTCACTAAATCTAACAAAGAGCTTTCTACTGCTGAAAACCAAAAAATTCTGCGAGGTCTGGTTATGGAAATATTTCAATCCAAAGTGAATTTTGAACTGAATATCGATGCAAATGAAACAAAGTCTTCGGATGCAGATATTTCCGCAACCAAGACTCGTAAGACGCTTTGGTTTTCAGTTCTGAATAGGGAATTGATATACCTTTCCACTGATGTGCCGCGCATCGCATTGAAAAATTCAATTTTTTTTTGATTTTTGAAAAAAATCATGGACTAACCACTTGTCTATAAAAATCAGCATTTTTCTCAATGTTGCCCCAGCACATCGAGACATACATCAAACGAAAGGTCTGCTCAATTCCTGTATACACGTACACGCCAGAAGCTTCTGCATGGTCTGGTTCTCGGAATATTGCAATCCAAAGGGATTCTTCTGATTTTCGACCTCCCACTTCCTAAAAATGACTTTGGGTAGCTATATCTCCAAAGCCAAGCTAAGTAAGAGGTTGCGATAAAAAAACGTATACATCAACTTTTTAACAGCTATCCGCAGGCGAAAACCAGAAGCTTCTGTGAGGTCTGGTTCTCGAAATATTGCAATCCAAAGTGATTGTTCTTGTTTTCAACACAACGCCAAATCTGATTCTGATGGCGATATTTCCGCAACGAAGCCTTGAAAAGGGTTGTAGTTTTCAGAATTCACTAAATCTAACAAAGAGCTTTCTACTGCTGAAAACCAAAAAATTCTGCGAGGTCTGGTTATGGAAATATTTCAATCCAAAGTGAATTTTGAACTGAATATCGATGCAAATGAAACAAAGTCTTCGGATGCAGATATTTCCGCAACCAAGACTCGTAAGACGCTTTGGTTTTCAGTTCTGAATAGGGAATTGATATACCTTTCCACTGATGTGCCGCATATCGCATTGAAAAATTAAATTTTTTTTTGATTTTTGAAAAAAATCATGGACTAACCACTTGTCTATAAAAATCAGCATTTTTCTCAATGTTGCCCCAGCACATCGAGACATACATCAAACGAAAGGTCTGCTCAATTCCTGTATACACGTACAAGCCAGAAGCTTCTGCATGGTCTGGTTCTCGGAATATTGCAATCCAAAGGGATTCTTCTGATTTTCGACCTACCACTTCCTAAAAATGACTTTGGGTAGCTATATCTCCAAAGCCAAGCTAAGTAAGAGGTTGCGATAAAAAAACGTATACATCAACTTTTTAACAGCTATCCGCAGGCGAAAACCAGAAGCTTCTGTGAGGTCTGGTTCTCGAAATATTGCAATCCAAAGTGATTGTTCTTGTTTTCAACACAACGCCAAATCTGATTCTGATGGCGATATTTCCGCAACGAAGCCTTGAAAAGGGTTGTAGTTTTCAGAATTCACTAAATCTAACAAAGAGCTTTCTACTGCTGAAAACCAAAAAATTCTGCGAGGTCTGGTTATGGAAATATTTCAATCCAAAGTGAATTTTGAACTGAATATCGATGCAAATGAAACAAAGTCTTCGGATGCAGATATTTCCGCAACCAAGACTCGTAAGACGCTTTGGTTTTCAGTTCTGAATAGGGAATTGATATACCTTTCCACTGATGTGCCGCGCATCGCATTGAAAAATTCAATTTTTTTTTGATTTTTGAAAAAAATCATGGACTAACCACTTGTCTATAAAAATCAGCATTTTTCTCAATGTTGCCCCAGCACATCGAGACATACATCAAACGAAAGGTCTGCTCAATTCCTGTATACACGTACAAGTCAGAAGCTTCTGCATGGTCTGGTTCTCGGAATATTGCAATCCAAAGGGATTCTTCTGATTTTCGACCTACCACTTCCTAAAAATGACTTTGGGTAGCTATATCTCCAAAGCCAAGCTAAGTAAGAGGTTGCGATAAAAAAACGTATACATTAACTTTTTAACAGCTATCCGCAGGCGAAAACCAGAAGCTTCTGTGAGGTCTGGTTCTCGAAATATTGCAATCCAAAGTGATTGTTCTTGTTTTCAACACAACGCCAAATCTGATTCTGATGGCGATATTTCCGCAACGAAGCCTTGAAAAGGGTTGTAGTTTTCAGAATTCACTAAATCTAACAAAGAGCTTTCTACTGCTGAAAACCAAAAAATTCTGCGAGGTCTGGTTATGGAAATATTTCAATCCAAAGTGAATTTTGAACTGAATATCGATGCAAATGAAACAAAGTCTTCGGATGCAGATATTTCCGCAACCAAGACTCGTAAGACGCTTTGGTTTTCAGTTCTGAATAGGGAATTGATATACCTTTCCACTGATGTGCCGCGCATCGCATTGAAAAATTCAATTTTTTTTTGATTTTTGAAAAAAATCATGGACTAACCACTTGTCTATAAAAATCAGCATTTTTCTCAATGTTGCCCCAGCACATCGAGACATACATCAAACGAAAGGTCTGCTCAATTCCTGTATACACGTACAAGTCAGAAGCTTCTGCATGGTCTGGTTCTCGGAATATTGCAATCCAAAGGGATTCTTCTGATTTTCGACCTACCACTTCCTAAAAATGACTTTGGGTAGCTATATCTCCAAAGCCAAGCTAAGTAAGAGGTTGCGATAAAAAAACGTATACATCAACTTTTTAACAGCTATCCGCAGGCGAAAACCAGAAGCTTCTGTGAGGTCTGGTTCTCGAAATATTGCAATCCAAAGTGATTGTTCTTGTTTTCAACACAACGCCAAATCTGATTCTGATGGCGATATTTCCGCAACGAAGCCTTGAAAAGGGTTGTAGTTTTCAGAATTCACTAAATCTAACAAAGAGCTTTCTACTGCTGAAAACCAAAAAATTCTGCGAGGTCTGGTTATGGAAATATTTCAATCCAAAGTGAATTTTGAACTGAATATCGATGCAAATGAAACAAAGTCTTCGGATGCAGATATTTCCGCAACCAAGACTCGTAAGACGCTTTGGTTTTCAGTTCTGAATAGGGAATTGATATACCTTTCCACTGATGTGCCGCGCATCGCATTGAAAGATTCAATTTTTTTTTGATTTTTGAAAAAAATCATGGACTAACCACTTGTCTATAAAAATCAGCATTTTTCTCAATGTTGCCCCAGCACATCGAGACATACATCAAACGAAAGGTCTGCTCAATTCCTGTATACACGTACACGCCAGAAGCTTCTGCATGGTCTGGTTCTCGGAATATTGCAATCCAAAGGGATTCTTCTGATTTTCGACCTCCCACTTCCTAAAAATGACTTTGGGTAGCTATATCTCCAAAGCCAAGCTAAGTAAGAGGTTGCGATAAAAAAACGTATACATCAACTTTTTAACAGCTATCCGCAGGCGAAAACCAGAAGCTTCTGTGAGGTCTGGTTCTCGAAATATTGCAATCCAAAGTGATTGTTCTTGTTTTCAACACAACGCCAAATCTGATTCTGATGGCGATATTTCCGCAACGAAGCCTTGAAAAGGGTTGTAGTTTTCAGAATTCACTAAATCTAACAAAGAGCTTTCTACTGCTGAAAACCAAAAAATTCTGCGAGGTCTGGTTATGGAAATATTTCAATCCAAAGTGAATTTTGAACTGAATATCGATGCAAACGAAACAAAGTCTTCGGATGCAGATATTTCCGCAACCAAGACTCGTAAGACGCTTTGGTTTTCAGTTCTGAATAGGGAATTGATATACCTTTCCATTGATGTGCCGCATATCGCATTGAAAAATTAAATTTTTTTTTGATTTTTGAAAAAAATCATGGACTAACCACTTGTCTATAAAAATCAGCATTTTTCTCAATGTTGCCCCAGCACATCGAGACATACATCAAACGAAAGGTCTGCTCAATTCCTGTATACACGTACAAGCCAGAAGCTTCTGCATGGTCTGGTTCTCGGAATATTGCAATCCAAAGGGATTCTTCTGATTTTCGACCTCCCACTTCCTAAAAATGACTTTGGGTAGCTATATCTCCAAAGCCAAGCTAAGTAAGAGGTTGCGATAAAAAAACGTATACATCAACTTTTTAACAGCTATCCGCAGGCGAAAACCAGAAGCTTCTGTGAGGTCTGGTTCTCGAAATATTGCAATCCAAAGTGATTGTTCTTGTTTTCAACACAACGCCAAATCTGATTCTGATGGCGATATTTCCGCAACGAAGCCTTGAAAAGGGTTGTAGTTTTCAGAATTCACTAAATCTAACAAAGAGCTTTCTACTGCTGAAAACCAAAAAATTCTGCGAGGTCTGGTTATGGAAATATTTCAATCCAAAGTGAATTTTGAACTGAATATCGATGCAAATGAAACAAAGTCTTCGGATGCAGATATTTCCGCAACCAAGACTCGTAAGACGCTTTGGTTTTCAGTTCTGAATAGGGAATTGATATACCTTTCCATTGATGTGCCGCGCATCGCATTGAAAAATTCAATTTTTTTTTGATTTTTGAAAAAAATCATGGACTAACCACTTGTCTATAAAAATCAGCATTTTTCTCAATGTTGCCCCAGCACATCGAGACATACATCAAACGAAAGGTCTGCTCAATTCCTGTATACACGTACAAGCCAGAAGCTTCTGCATGGTCTGGTTCTCGGAATATTGCAATCCAAAGGGATTCTTCTGATTTTCGACCTCCCACTTCCTAAAAATGACTTTGGGTAGCTATATCTCCAAAGCCAAGCTAATTAAGAGGTTGCGATAAAAAAACGTATACATCAACTTTTTAACAGCTATCCGCAGGCGAAAACCAGAAGCTTCTGTGAGGTCTGGTTCTCGAAATATTGCAATCCAAAGTGATTGTTCTTGTTTTCAACACAACGCCAAATCTGATTCTGATGGCGATATTTCCGCAACGAAGCCTTGAAAAGGGTTGTAGTTTTCAGAATTCACTAAATCTAACAAAGAGCTTTCTACTGCTGAAAACCAAAAAATTCTGCGAGGTCTGGTTATGGAAATATTTCAATCCAAAGTGAATTTTGAACTGAATATCGATGCAAACGAAACAAAGTCTTCGGATGCAGATATTTCCGCAACCAAGACTCGTAAGACGCTTTGGTTTTCAGTTCTGAATAGGGAATTGATATACCTTTCCACTGATGTGCCGCGCATCGCATTGAAAAATTCAATTTTTTTTTGATTTTTGAAAAAAATCATGGACTAACCACTTGTCTATAAAAATCAGCATTTTTCTCAATGTTGCCCCAGCACATCGAGACATACATCAAACGAAAGGTCTGCTCAATTCCTGTATACACGTACACGCCAGAAGCTTCTGCATGGTCTGGTTCTCGGAATATTGCAATCCAAAGGGATTCTTCTGATTTTCGACCTCCCACTTCCTAAAAATGACTTTGGGTAGCTATATCTCCAAAGCCAAGCTAAGTAAGAGGTTGCGATAAAAAAACGTATACATCAACTTTTTAACAGCTATCCGCAGGCGAAAACCAGAAGCTTCTGTGAGGTCTGGTTCTCGAAATATTGCAATCCAAAGTGATTGTTCTTGTTTTCAACACAACGCCAAATCTGATTCTGATGGCGATATTTCCGCAACGAAGCCTTGAAAAGGGTTGTAGTTTTCAGAATTCACTAAATCTAACAAAGAGCTTTCTACTGCTGAAAACCAAAAAATTCTGCGAGGTCTGGTTATGGAAATATTTCAATCCAAAGTGAATTTTGAACTGAATATCGATGCAAATGAAACAAAGTCTTCGGATGCAGATATTTCCGCAACCAAGACTCGTAAGACGCTTTGGTTTTCAGTTCTGAATAGGGAATTGATATACCTTTCCATTGATGTGCCGCGCATCGCATTGAAAAATTCAATTTTTTTTTGATTTTTGAAAAAAATCATGGACTAACCACTTGTCTATAAAAATCAGCATTTTTCTCAATGTTGCCCCAGCACATCGAGACATACATCAAACGAAAGGTCTGCTCAATTCCTGTATACACGTACAAGCCAGAAGCTTCTGCATGGTCTGGTTCTCGGAATATTGCAATCCAAAGGGATTCTTCTGATTTTCGACCTCCCACTTCCTAAAAATGACTTTGGGTAGCTATATCTCCAAAGCCAAGCTAATTAAGAGGTTGCGATAAAAAAACGTATACATCAACTTTTTAACAGCTATCCGCAGGCGAAAACCAGAAGCTTCTGTGAGGTCTGGTTCTCGAAATATTGCAATCCAAAGTGATTGTTCTTGTTTTCAACACAACGCCAAATCTGATTCTGATGGCGATATTTCCGCAACGAAGCCTTGAAAAGGGTTGTAGTTTTCAGAATTCACTAAATCTAACAAAGAGCTTTCTACTGCTGAAAACCAAAAAATTCTGCGAGGTCTGGTTATGGAAATATTTCAATCCAAAGTGAATTTTGAACTGAATATCGATGCAAACGAAACAAAGTCTTCGGATGCAGATATTTCCGCAACCAAGACTCGTAAGACGCTTTGGTTTTCAGTTCTGAATAGGGAATTGATATACCTTTCCACTGATGTGCCGCGCATCGCATTGAAAAATTCAATTTTTTTTTGATTTTTGAAAAAAATCATGGACTAACCACTTGTCTATAAAAATCAGCATTTTTCTCAATGTTGCCCCAGCACATCGAGACATACATCAAACGAAAGGTCTGCTCAATTCCTGTATACACGTACACGCCAGAAGCTTCTGCATGGTCTGGTTCTCGGAATATTGCAATCCAAAGGGATTCTTCTGATTTTCGACCTCCCACTTCCTAAAAATGACTTTGGGTAGCTATATCTCCAAAGCCAAGCTAAGTAAGAGGTTGCGATAAAAAAACGTATACATCAACTTTTTAACAGCTATCCGCAGGCGAAAACCAGAAGCTTCTGTGAGGTCTGGTTCTCGAAATATTGCAATCCAAAGTGATTGTTCTTGTTTTCAACACAACGCCAAATCTGATTCTGATGGCGATATTTCCGCAACGAAGCCTTGAAAAGGGTTGTAGTTTTCAGAATTCACTAAATCTAACAAAGAGCTTTCTACTGCTGAAAACCAAAAAATTCTGCGAGGTCTGGTTATGGAAATATTTCAATCCAAAGTGAATTTTGAACTGAATATCGATGCAAACGAAACAAAGTCTTCGGATGCAGATATTTCCGCAACCAAGACTCGTAAGACGCTTTGGTTTTCAGTTCTGAATAGGGAATTGATATACCTTTCCATTGATGTGCCGCATATCGCATTGAAAAATTAAATTTTTTTTTGATTTTTGAAAAAAATCATGGACTAACCACTTGTCTATAAAAATCAGCATTTTTCTCAATGTTGCCCCAGCACATCGAGACATACATCAAACGAAAGGTCTGCTCAATTCCTGTATACACGTACAAGCCAGAAGCTTCTGCATGGTCTGGTTCTCGGAATATTGCAATCCAAAGGGATTCTTCTGATTTTCGACCTCCCACTTCCTAAAAATGACTTTGGGTAGCTATATCTCCAAAGCCAAGCTAAGTAAGAGGTTGCGATAAAAAAACGTATACATCAACTTTTTAACAGCTATCCGCAGGCGAAAACCAGAAGCTTCTGTGAGGTCTGGTTCTCGAAATATTGCAATCCAAAGTGATTGTTCTTGTTTTCAACACAACGCCAAATCTGATTCTGATGGCGATATTTCCGCAACGAAGCCTTGAAAAGGGTTGTAGTTTTCAGAATTCACTAAATCTAACAAAGAGCTTTCTACTGCTGAAAACCAAAAAATTCTGCGAGGTCTGGTTATGGAAATATTTCAATCCAAAGTGAATTTTGAACTGAATATCGATGCAAATGAAACAAAGTCTTCGGATGCAGATATTTCCGCAACCAAGACTCGTAAGACGCTTTGGTTTTCAGTTCTGAATAGGGAATTGATATACCTTTCCATTGATGTGCCGCGCATCGCATTGAAAAATTCAATTTTTTTTTGATTTTTGAAAAAAATCATGGACTAACCACTTGTCTATAAAAATCAGCATTTTTCTCAATGTTGCCCCAGCACATCGAGACATACATCAAACGAAAGGTCTGCTCAATTCCTGTATACACGTACAAGCCAGAAGCTTCTGCATGGTCTGGTTCTCGGAATATTGCAATCCAAAGGGATTCTTCTGATTTTCGACCTCCCACTTCCTAAAAATGACTTTGGGTAGCTATATCTCCAAAGCCAAGCTAATTAAGAGGTTGCGATAAAAAAACGTATACATCAACTTTTTAACAGCTATCCGCAGGCGAAAACCAGAAGCTTCTGTGAGGTCTGGTTCTCGAAATATTGCAATCCAAAGTGATTGTTCTTGTTTTCAACACAACGCCAAATCTGATTCTGATGGCGATATTTCCGCAACGAAGCCTTGAAAAGGGTTGTAGTTTTCAGAATTCACTAAATCTAACAAAGAGCTTTCTACTGCTGAAAACCAAAAAATTCTGCGAGGTCTGGTTATGGAAATATTTCAATCCAAAGTGAATTTTGAACTGAATATCGATGCAAATGAAACAAAGTCTTCGGATGCAGATATTTCCGCAACCAAGACTCGTAAGACGCTTTGGTTTTCAGTTCTGAATAGGGAATTGATATACCTTTCCACTGATGTGCCGCGCATCGCATTGAAAAATTCAATTTTTTTTTGATTTTTGAAAAAAATCATGGACTAACCACTTGTCTATAAAAATCAGCATTTTTCTCAATGTTGCCCCAGCACATCGAGACATACATCAAACGAAAGGTCTGCTCAATTCCTGTATACACGTACAAGTCAGAAGCTTCTGCATGGTCTGGTTCTCGGAATATTGCAATCCAAAGGGATTCTTCTGATTTTCGACCTACCACTTCCTAAAAATGACTTTGGGTAGCTATATCTCCAAAGCCAAGCTAAGTAAGAGGTTGCGATAAAAAAACGTATACATCAACTTTTTAACAGCTATCCGCAGGCGAAAACCAGAAGCTTCTGTGAGGTCTGGTTCTCGAAATATTGCAATCCAAAGTGATTGTTCTTGTTTTCAACACAACGCCAAATCTGATTCTGATGGCGATATTTCCGCAACGAAGCCTTGAAAAGGGTTGTAGTTTTCAGAATTCACTAAATCTAACAAAGAGCTTTCTACTGCTGAAAACCAAAAAATTCTGCGAGGTCTGGTTATGGAAATATTTCAATCCAAAGTGAATTTTGAACTGAATATCGATGCAAATGAAACAAAGTCTTCGGATGCAGATATTTCCGCAACCAAGACTCGTAAGACGCTTTGGTTTTCAGTTCTGAATAGGGAATTGATATACCTTTCCACTGATGTGCCGCGCATCGCATTGAAAAATTCAATTTTTTTTTGATTTTTGAAAAAAATCATGGACTAACCACTTGTCTATAAAAATCAGCATTTTTCTCAATGTTGCCCCAGCACATCGAGACATACATCAAACGAAAGGTCTGCTCAATTCCTGTATACACGTACACGCCAGAAGCTTCTGCATGGTCTGGTTCTCGGAATATTGCAATCCAAAGGGATTCTTCTGATTTTCGACCTCCCACTTCCTAAAAATGACTTTGGGTAGCTATATCTCCAAAGCCAAGCTAAGTAAGAGGTTGCGATAAAAAAACGTATACATCAACTTTTTAACAGCTATCCGCAGGCGAAAACCAGAAGCTTCTGTGAGGTCTGGTTCTCGAAATATTGCAATCCAAAGTGATTGTTCTTGTTTTCAACACAACGCCAAATCTGATTCTGATGGCGATATTTCCGCAACGAAGCCTTGAAAAGGGTTGTAGTTTTCAGAATTCACTAAATCTAACAAAGAGCTTTCTACTGCTGAAAACCAAAAAATTCTGCGAGGTCTGGTTATGGAAATATTTCAATCCAAAGTGAATTTTGAACTGAATATCGATGCAAATGAAACAAAGTCTTCGGATGCAGATATTTCCGCAACCAAGACTCGTAAGACGCTTTGGTTTTCAGTTCTGAATAGGGAATTGATATACCTTTCCACTGATGTGCCGCATATCGCATTGAAAAATTAAATTTTTTTTTGATTTTTGAAAAAAATCATGGACTAACCACTTGTCTATAAAAATCAGCATTTTTCTCAATGTTGCCCCAGCACATCGAGACATACATCAAACGAAAGGTCTGCTCAATTCCTGTATACACGTACAAGCCAGAAGCTTCTGCATGGTCTGGTTCTCGGAATATTGCAATCCAAAGGGATTCTTCTGATTTTCGACCTACCACTTCCTAAAAATGACTTTGGGTAGCTATATCTCCAAAGCCAAGCTAAGTAAGAGGTTGCGATAAAAAAACGTATACATCAACTTTTTAACAGCTATCCGCAGGCGAAAACCAGAAGCTTCTGTGAGGTCTGGTTCTCGAAATATTGCAATCCAAAGTGATTGTTCTTGTTTTCAACACAACGCCAAATCTGATTCTGATGGCGATATTTCCGCAACGAAGCCTTGAAAAGGGTTGTAGTTTTCAGAATTCACTAAATCTAACAAAGAGCTTTCTACTGCTGAAAACCAAAAAATTCTGCGAGGTCTGGTTATGGAAATATTTCAATCCAAAGTGAATTTTGAACTGAATATCGATGCAAATGAAACAAAGTCTTCGGATGCAGATATTTCCGCAACCAAGACTCGTAAGACGCTTTGGTTTTCAGTTCTGAATAGGGAATTGATATACCTTTCCACTGATGTGCCGCGCATCGCATTGAAAAATTCAATTTTTTTTTGATTTTTGAAAAAAATCATGGACTAACCACTTGTCTATAAAAATCAGCATTTTTCTCAATGTTGCCCCAGCACATCGAGACATACATCAAACGAAAGGTCTGCTCAATTCCTGTATACACGTACAAGTCAGAAGCTTCTGCATGGTCTGGTTCTCGGAATATTGCAATCCAAAGGGATTCTTCTGATTTTCGACCTACCACTTCCTAAAAATGACTTTGGGTAGCTATATCTCCAAAGCCAAGCTAAGTAAGAGGTTGCGATAAAAAAACGTATACATCAACTTTTTAACAGCTATCCGCAGGCGAAAACCAGAAGCTTCTGTGAGGTCTGGTTCTCGAAATATTGCAATCCAAAGTGATTGTTCTTGTTTTCAACACAACGCCAAATCTGATTCTGATGGCGATATTTCCGCAACGAAGCCTTGAAAAGGGTTGTAGTTTTCAGAATTCACTAAATCTAACAAAGAGCTTTCTACTGCTGAAAACCAAAAAATTCTGCGAGGTCTGGTTATGGAAATATTTCAATCCAAAGTGAATTTTGAACTGAATATCGATGCAAATGAAACAAAGTCTTCGGATGCAGATATTTCCGCAACCAAGACTCGTAAGACGCTTTGGTTTTCAGTTCTGAATAGGGAATTGATATACCTTTCCACTGATGTGCCGCGCATCGCATTGAAAAATTCAATTTTTTTTTGATTTTTGAAAAAAATCATGGACTAACCACTTGTCTATAAAAATCAGCATTTTTCTCAATGTTGCCCCAGCACATCGAGACATACATCAAACGAAAGGTCTGCTCAATTCCTGTATACACGTACAAGTCAGAAGCTTCTGCATGGTCTGGTTCTCGGAATATTGCAATCCAAAGGGATTCTTCTGATTTTCGACCTACCACTTCCTAAAAATGACTTTGGGTAGCTATATCTCCAAAGCCAAGCTAAGTAAGAGGTTGCGATAAAAAAACGTATACATCAACTTTTTAACAGCTATCCGCAGGCGAAAACCAGAAGCTTCTGTGAGGTCTGGTTCTCGAAATATTGCAATCCAAAGTGATTGTTCTTGTTTTCAACACAACGCCAAATCTGATTCTGATGGCGATATTTCCGCAACGAAGCCTTGAAAAGGGTTGTAGTTTTCAGAATTCACTAAATCTAACAAAGAGCTTTCTACTGCTGAAAACCAAAAAATTCTGCGAGGTCTGGTTATGGAAATATTTCAATCCAAAGTGAATTTTGAACTGAATATCGATGCAAATGAAACAAAGTCTTCGGATGCAGATATTTCCGCAACCAAGACTCGTAAGACGCTTTGGTTTTCAGTTCTGAATAGGGAATTGATATACCTTTCCACTGATGTGCCGCGCATCGCATTGAAAGATTCAATTTTTTTTTGATTTTTGAAAAAAATCATGGACTAACCACTTGTCTATAAAAATCAGCATTTTTCTCAATGTTGCCCCAGCACATCGAGACATACATCAAACGAAAGGTCTGCTCAATTCCTGTATACACGTACACGCCAGAAGCTTCTGCATGGTCTGGTTCTCGGAATATTGCAATCCAAAGGGATTCTTCTGATTTTCGACCTCCCACTTCCTAAAAATGACTTTGGGTAGCTATATCTCCAAAGCCAAGCTAAGTAAGAGGTTGCGATAAAAAAACGTATACATCAACTTTTTAACAGCTATCCGCAGGCGAAAACCAGAAGCTTCTGTGAGGTCTGGTTCTCGAAATATTGCAATCCAAAGTGATTGTTCTTGTTTTCAACACAACGCCAAATCTGATTCTGATGGCGATATTTCCGCAACGAAGCCTTGAAAAGGGTTGTAGTTTTCAGAATTCACTAAATCTAACAAAGAGCTTTCTACTGCTGAAAACCAAAAAATTCTGCGAGGTCTGGTTATGGAAATATTTCAATCCAAAGTGAATTTTGAACTGAATATCGATGCAAACGAAACAAAGTCTTCGGATGCAGATATTTCCGCAACCAAGACTCGTAAGACGCTTTGGTTTTCAGTTCTGAATAGGGAATTGATATACCTTTCCATTGATGTGCCGCATATCGCATTGAAAAATTAAATTTTTTTTTGATTTTTGAAAAAAATCATGGACTAACCACTTGTCTATAAAAATCAGCATTTTTCTCAATGTTGCCCCAGCACATCGAGACATACATCAAACGAAAGGTCTGCTCAATTCCTGTATACACGTACAAGCCAGAAGCTTCTGCATGGTCTGGTTCTCGGAATATTGCAATCCAAAGGGATTCTTCTGATTTTCGACCTCCCACTTCCTAAAAATGACTTTGGGTAGCTATATCTCCAAAGCCAAGCTAAGTAAGAGGTTGCGATAAAAAAACGTATACATCAACTTTTTAACAGCTATCCGCAGGCGAAAACCAGAAGCTTCTGTGAGGTCTGGTTCTCGAAATATTGCAATCCAAAGTGATTGTTCTTGTTTTCAACACAACGCCAAATCTGATTCTGATGGCGATATTTCCGCAACGAAGCCTTGAAAAGGGTTGTAGTTTTCAGAATTCACTAAATCTAACAAAGAGCTTTCTACTGCTGAAAACCAAAAAATTCTGCGAGGTCTGGTTATGGAAATATTTCAATCCAAAGTGAATTTTGAACTGAATATCGATGCAAATGAAACAAAGTCTTCGGATGCAGATATTTCCGCAACCAAGACTCGTAAGACGCTTTGGTTTTCAGTTCTGAATAGGGAATTGATATACCTTTCCATTGATGTGCCGCGCATCGCATTGAAAAATTCAATTTTTTTTTGATTTTTGAAAAAAATCATGGACTAACCACTTGTCTATAAAAATCAGCATTTTTCTCAATGTTGCCCCAGCACATCGAGACATACATCAAACGAAAGGTCTGCTCAATTCCTGTATACACGTACAAGCCAGAAGCTTCTGCATGGTCTGGTTCTCGGAATATTGCAATCCAAAGGGATTCTTCTGATTTTCGACCTCCCACTTCCTAAAAATGACTTTGGGTAGCTATATCTCCAAAGCCAAGCTAATTAAGAGGTTGCGATAAAAAAACGTATACATCAACTTTTTAACAGCTATCCGCAGGCGAAAACCAGAAGCTTCTGTGAGGTCTGGTTCTCGAAATATTGCAATCCAAAGTGATTGTTCTTGTTTTCAACACAACGCCAAATCTGATTCTGATGGCGATATTTCCGCAACGAAGCCTTGAAAAGGGTTGTAGTTTTCAGAATTCACTAAATCTAACAAAGAGCTTTCTACTGCTGAAAACCAAAAAATTCTGCGAGGTCTGGTTATGGAAATATTTCAATCCAAAGTGAATTTTGAACTGAATATCGATGCAAACGAAACAAAGTCTTCGGATGCAGATATTTCCGCAACCAAGACTCGTAAGACGCTTTGGTTTTCAGTTCTGAATAGGGAATTGATATACCTTTCCACTGATGTGCCGCGCATCGCATTGAAAAATTCAATTTTTTTTTGATTTTTGAAAAAAATCATGGACTAACCACTTGTCTATAAAAATCAGCATTTTTCTCAATGTTGCCCCAGCACATCGAGACATACATCAAACGAAAGGTCTGCTCAATTCCTGTATACACGTACACGCCAGAAGCTTCTGCATGGTCTGGTTCTCGGAATATTGCAATCCAAAGGGATTCTTCTGATTTTCGACCTCCCACTTCCTAAAAATGACTTTGGGTAGCTATATCTCCAAAGCCAAGCTAAGTAAGAGGTTGCGATAAAAAAACGTATACATCAACTTTTTAACAGCTATCCGCAGGCGAAAACCAGAAGCTTCTGTGAGGTCTGGTTCTCGAAATATTGCAATCCAAAGTGATTGTTCTTGTTTTCAACACAACGCCAAATCTGATTCTGATGGCGATATTTCCGCAACGAAGCCTTGAAAAGGGTTGTAGTTTTCAGAATTCACTAAATCTAACAAAGAGCTTTCTACTGCTGAAAACCAAAAAATTCTGCGAGGTCTGGTTATGGAAATATTTCAATCCAAAGTGAATTTTGAACTGAATATCGATGCAAATGAAACAAAGTCTTCGGATGCAGATATTTCCGCAACCAAGACTCGTAAGACGCTTTGGTTTTCAGTTCTGAATAGGGAATTGATATACCTTTCCATTGATGTGCCGCGCATCGCATTGAAAAATTCAATTTTTTTTTGATTTTTGAAAAAAATCATGGACTAACCACTTGTCTATAAAAATCAGCATTTTTCTCAATGTTGCCCCAGCACATCGAGACATACATCAAACGAAAGGTCTGCTCAATTCCTGTATACACGTACAAGCCAGAAGCTTCTGCATGGTCTGGTTCTCGGAATATTGCAATCCAAAGGGATTCTTCTGATTTTCGACCTCCCACTTCCTAAAAATGACTTTGGGTAGCTATATCTCCAAAGCCAAGCTAATTAAGAGGTTGCGATAAAAAAACGTATACATCAACTTTTTAACAGCTATCCGCAGGCGAAAACCAGAAGCTTCTGTGAGGTCTGGTTCTCGAAATATTGCAATCCAAAGTGATTGTTCTTGTTTTCAACACAACGCCAAATCTGATTCTGATGGCGATATTTCCGCAACGAAGCCTTGAAAAGGGTTGTAGTTTTCAGAATTCACTAAATCTAACAAAGAGCTTTCTACTGCTGAAAACCAAAAAATTCTGCGAGGTCTGGTTATGGAAATATTTCAATCCAAAGTGAATTTTGAACTGAATATCGATGCAAACGAAACAAAGTCTTCGGATGCAGATATTTCCGCAACCAAGACTCGTAAGACGCTTTGGTTTTCAGTTCTGAATAGGGAATTGATATACCTTTCCACTGATGTGCCGCGCATCGCATTGAAAAATTCAATTTTTTTTTGATTTTTGAAAAAAATCATGGACTAACCACTTGTCTATAAAAATCAGCATTTTTCTCAATGTTGCCCCAGCACATCGAGACATACATCAAACGAAAGGTCTGCTCAATTCCTGTATACACGTACACGCCAGAAGCTTCTGCATGGTCTGGTTCTCGGAATATTGCAATCCAAAGGGATTCTTCTGATTTTCGACCTCCCACTTCCTAAAAATGACTTTGGGTAGCTATATCTCCAAAGCCAAGCTAAGTAAGAGGTTGCGATAAAAAAACGTATACATCAACTTTTTAACAGCTATCCGCAGGCGAAAACCAGAAGCTTCTGTGAGGTCTGGTTCTCGAAATATTGCAATCCAAAGTGATTGTTCTTGTTTTCAACACAACGCCAAATCTGATTCTGATGGCGATATTTCCGCAACGAAGCCTTGAAAAGGGTTGTAGTTTTCAGAATTCACTAAATCTAACAAAGAGCTTTCTACTGCTGAAAACCAAAAAATTCTGCGAGGTCTGGTTATGGAAATATTTCAATCCAAAGTGAATTTTGAACTGAATATCGATGCAAACGAAACAAAGTCTTCGGATGCAGATATTTCCGCAACCAAGACTCGTAAGACGCTTTGGTTTTCAGTTCTGAATAGGGAATTGATATACCTTTCCATTGATGTGCCGCATATCGCATTGAAAAATTAAATTTTTTTTTGATTTTTGAAAAAAATCATGGACTAACCACTTGTCTATAAAAATCAGCATTTTTCTCAATGTTGCCCCAGCACATCGAGACATACATCAAACGAAAGGTCTGCTCAATTCCTGTATACACGTACAAGCCAGAAGCTTCTGCATGGTCTGGTTCTCGGAATATTGCAATCCAAAGGGATTCTTCTGATTTTCGACCTCCCACTTCCTAAAAATGACTTTGGGTAGCTATATCTCCAAAGCCAAGCTAAGTAAGAGGTTGCGATAAAAAAACGTATACATCAACTTTTTAACAGCTATCCGCAGGCGAAAACCAGAAGCTTCTGTGAGGTCTGGTTCTCGAAATATTGCAATCCAAAGTGATTGTTCTTGTTTTCAACACAACGCCAAATCTGATTCTGATGGCGATATTTCCGCAACGAAGCCTTGAAAAGGGTTGTAGTTTTCAGAATTCACTAAATCTAACAAAGAGCTTTCTACTGCTGAAAACCAAAAAATTCTGCGAGGTCTGGTTATGGAAATATTTCAATCCAAAGTGAATTTTGAACTGAATATCGATGCAAATGAAACAAAGTCTTCGGATGCAGATATTTCCGCAACCAAGACTCGTAAGACGCTTTGGTTTTCAGTTCTGAATAGGGAATTGATATACCTTTCCATTGATGTGCCGCGCATCGCATTGAAAAATTCAATTTTTTTTTGATTTTTGAAAAAAATCATGGACTAACCACTTGTCTATAAAAATCAGCATTTTTCTCAATGTTGCCCCAGCACATCGAGACATACATCAAACGAAAGGTCTGCTCAATTCCTGTATACACGTACAAGCCAGAAGCTTCTGCATGGTCTGGTTCTCGGAATATTGCAATCCAAAGGGATTCTTCTGATTTTCGACCTCCCACTTCCTAAAAATGACTTTGGGTAGCTATATCTCCAAAGCCAAGCTAATTAAGAGGTTGCGATAAAAAAACGTATACATCAACTTTTTAACAGCTATCCGCAGGCGAAAACCAGAAGCTTCTGTGAGGTCTGGTTCTCGAAATATTGCAATCCAAAGTGATTGTTCTTGTTTTCAACACAACGCCAAATCTGATTCTGATGGCGATATTTCCGCAACGAAGCCTTGAAAAGGGTTGTAGTTTTCAGAATTCACTAAATCTAACAAAGAGCTTTCTACTGCTGAAAACCAAAAAATTCTGCGAGGTCTGGTTATGGAAATATTTCAATCCAAAGTGAATTTTGAACTGAATATCGATGCAAACGAAACAAAGTCTTCGGATGCAGATATTTCCGCAACCAAGACTCGTAAGACGCTTTGGTTTTCAGTTCTGAATAGGGAATTGATATACCTTTCCATTGATGTGCCGCGCATCGCATTGAAAAATTCAATTTTTTTTTTATTTTTGAAAAAAATCATGGACTAACCACTTGTCTATAAAAATCAGCATTTTTCTCAATGTTGCCCCAGCACATCGAGACATACATCAAACGAAAGGTCTGCTCAATTCCTGTATACACGTACAAGCCAGAAGCTTCTGCATGGTCTGGTTCTCGGAATATTGCAATCCAAAGGGATTCTTCTGATTTTCGACCTCCCACTTCCTAAAAATGACTTTGGGTAGCTATATCTCCAAAGCCAAGCTAAGTAAGAGGTTGCGATAAAAAAACGTATACATAAACTTTTTAACAGCTATCCGCAGGCGAAAACCAGAAGCTTCTGTGAGGTCTGGTTCTCGAAATATTGCAATCCAAAGTGATTGTTCTTGTTTTCAACACAACGCCAAATCTGATTCTGATGGCGATATTTCCGCAACGAAGCCTTGAAAAGGGTTGTAGTTTTCAGAATTCACTAAATCTAACAAAGAGCTTTCTACTGCTGAAAACCAAAAAATTCTGCGAGGTCTGGTTATGGAAATATTTCAATCCAAAGTGAATTTTGAACTGAATATCGATGCAAATGAAACAAAGTCTTCGGATGCAGATATTTCCGCAACCAAGACTCGTAAGACGCTTTGGTTTTCAGTTCTGAATAGGGAATTGATATACCTTTCCATTGATGTGCCGCGCATCGCATTGAAAAATTCAATTTTTTTTTGATTTTTGAAAAAAATCATGGACTAACCACTTGTCTATAAAAATCAGCATTTTTCTCAATGTTGCCCCAGCACATCGAGACATACATCAAACGAAAGGTCTGCTCAATTCCTGTATACACGTACAAGTCAGAAGCTTCTGCATGGTCTGGTTCTCGGAATATTGCAATCCAAAGGGATTCTTCTGATTTTCGACCTACCACTTCCTAAAAATGACTTTGGGTAGCTATATCTCCAAAGCCAAGCTAAGTAAGAGGTTGCGATAAAAAAACGTATACATCAACTTTTTAACAGCTATCCGCAGGCGAAAACCAGAAGCTTCTGTGAGGTCTGGTTCTCGAAATATTGCAATCCAAAGTGATTGTTCTTGTTTTCAACACAACGCCAAATCTGATTCTGATGGCGATATTTCCGCAACGAAGCCTTGAAAAGGGTTGTAGTTTTCAGAATTCACTAAATCTAACAAAGAGCTTTCTACTGCTAAAAACCAAAAAATTCTGCGAGGTCTGGTTATGGAAATATTTCAATCCAAAGTGAATTTTGAACTGAATATCGATGCAAACGAAACAAAGTCTTCGGATGCAGATATTTCCGCAACCAAGACTCGTAAGACGCTTTGGTTTTCAGTTCTGAATAGGGAATTGATATACCTTTCCATTGATGTGCCGCACATCGCATTGAAAAATTAAATTTTTTTTTGATTTTTGAAAAAAATCATGGACTAACCACTTGTCTATAAAAATCAGCATTTTTCTCAATGTTGCCCCAGCACATCGAGACATACATCAAACGAAAGGTCTGCTCAATTCCTGTATACACGTACAAGCCAGAAGCTTCTGCATGGTCTGGTTCTCGGAATATTGCAATCCAAATGGATTCTTCTGATTTTCGACCTCCCACTTCCTAAAAATGACTTTGGGTAGCTATATCTCCAAAGCCAAGCTAAGTAAGAGGTTGCGATAAAAAAACGTATACATCAACTTTTTAACAGCTATCCGCAGGCGAAAACCAGAAGCTTCTGTGAGGTCTGGTTCTCGAAATATTGCAATCCAAAGTGATTGTTCTTGTTTTCAACACAACGCCAAATCTGATTCTGATGGCGATATTTCCGCAACGAAGCCTTGAAAAGGGTTGTAGTTTTCAGAATTCACTAAATCTAACAAAGAGCTTTCTACTGCTGAAAACCAAAAAATTCTGCGAGGTCTGGTTATGGAAATATTTCAATCCAAAGTGAATTTTGAACTGAATGTCGATGCAAATGAAACAAAGTCTTCGGATGCAGATATTTCCGCAACCAAGACTCGTAAGACGCTTTGGTTTTCAGTTCTGAATAGGGAATTGATATACCTTTCCATTGATGTGCCGCGCACCGCATTGAAAAATTCAATTTTTTTTTGATTTTTGAAAAAAATCATGGACTAACCACTTGTCTATAAAAATCAGCATTTTTCTCAATGTTGCCCCAGCACATCGAGACATACATCAAACGAAAGGTCTGCTCAATTCCTGTATACACGTACAAGCCAGAAGCTTCTGCATGGTCTGGTTCTCGGAATATTGCAATCCAAAGGGATTCTTCTGATTTTCGACCTCCCACTTCCTAAAAATGACTTTGGGTAGCTATATCTCCAAAGCCAAGCTAAGTAAGAGGTTGCGATAAAAAAACGTATACATCAACTTTTTAACAGCTATCCGCAGGCGAAAACCAGAATCTTCTGTGAGGTCTGGTTCTCGAAATATTGCAATCCAAAGTGATTGTTCTTGTTTTCAACACAACGCCAAATCTGATTCTGATGGCGATATTTCCGCAACGAAGCCTTGAAAAGGGTTGTAGTTTTCAGAATTCACTAAATCTAACAAAGAGCTTTCTACTGCTGAAAACCAAAAAATTCTGCGAGGTCTGGTTATGGAAATATTTCAATCCAAAGTGAATTTTGAACTGAATATCGATGCAAATGAAACAAAGTCTTCGGATGCAGATATTTCCGCAACCAAGACTCGTAAGACGCTTTGGTTTTCAGTTCTGAATAGGGAATTGATATACCTTTCCACTGATGTGCCGCGCATCGCATTGAAAAATTCAATTTTTTTTTGATTTTTGAAAAAAATCATGGACTAACCACTTGTCTATAAAAATCAGCATTTTTCTCAATGTTGCCCCAGCACATCGAGACATACATCAAACGAAAGGTCTGCTCAATTCCTGTATACACGTACACGCCAGAAGCTTCTGCATGGTCTGGTTCTCGGAATATTGCAATCCAAAGGGATTCTTCTGATTTTCGACCTCCCACTTCCTAAAAATGACTTTGGGTAGCTATATCTCCAAAGCCAAGCTAAGTAAGAGGTTGCGATAAAAAAACGTATACATCAACTTTTTAACAGCTATCCGCAGGCGAAAACCAGAAGCTTCTGTGAGGTCTGGTTCTCGAAATATTGCAATCCAAAGTGATTGTTCTTGTTTTCAACACAACGCCAAATCTGATTCTGATGGCGATATTTCCGCAACGAAGCCTTGAAAAGGGTTGTAGTTTTCAGAATTCACTAAATCTAACAAAGAGCTTTCTACTGCTGAAAACCAAAAAATTCTGCGAGGTCTGGTTATGGAAATATTTCAATCCAAAGTGAATTTTGAACTGAATATCGATGCAAATGAAACAAAGTCTTCGGATGCAGATATTTCCGCAACCAAGACTCGTAAGACGCTTTGGTTTTCAGTTCTGAATAGGGAATTGATATACCTTTCCATTGATGTGCCGCGCATCGCATTGAAAAATTCAATTTTTTTTTGATTTTTGAAAAAAATCATGGACTAACCACTTGTCTATAAAAATCAGCATTTTTCTCAATGTTGCCCCAGCACATCGAGACATACATCAAACGAAAGGTCTGCTCAATTCCTGTATACACGTACAAGCCAGAAGCTTCTGCATGGTCTGGTTCTCGGAATATTGCAATCCAAAGGGATTCTTCTGATTTTCGACCTCCCACTTCCTAAAAATGACTTTGGGTAGCTATATCTCCAAAGCCAAGCTAATTAAGAGGTTGCGATAAAAAAACGTATACATCAACTTTTTAACAGCTATCCGCAGGCGAAAACCAGAAGCTTCTGTGAGGTCTGGTTCTCGAAATATTGCAATCCAAAGTGATTGTTCTTGTTTTCAACACAACGCCAAATCTGATTCTGATGGCGATATTTCCGCAACGAAGCCTTGAAAAGGGTTGTAGTTTTCAGAATTCACTAAATCTAACAAAGAGCTTTCTACTGCTGAAAACCAAAAAATTCTGCGAGGTCTGGTTATGGAAATATTTCAATCCAAAGTGAATTTTGAACTGAATATCGATGCAAACGAAACAAAGTCTTCGGATGCAGATATTTCCGCAACCAAGACTCGTAAGAAGCTTTGGTTTTCAGTTCTGAATAGGGAATTGATATACCTTTCCATTGATGTGCCGCGCATCGCATTGAAAAATTCAATTTTTTTTTTATTTTTGAAAAAAATCATGGACTAACCACTTGTCTATAAAAATCAGCATTTTTCTCAATGTTGCCCCAGCACATCGAGACATACATCAAACGAAAGGTCTGCTCAATTCCTGTATACACGTACAAGCCAGAAGCTTCTGCATGGTCTGGTTCTCGGAATATTGCAATCCAAAGGGATTCTTCTGATTTTCGACCTCCCACTTCCTAAAAATGACTTTGGGTAGCTATATCTCCAAAGCCAAGCTAAGTAAGAGGTTGCGATAAAAAAACGTATACATCAACTTTTTAACAGCTATCCGCAGGCGAAAACCAGAAGCTTCTGTGAGGTCTGGTTCTCGAAATATTGCAATCCAAAGTGATTGTTCTTGTTTTCAACACAACGCCAAATCTGATTCTGATGGCGATATTTCCGCAACGAAGCCTTGAAAAGGGTTGTAGTTTTCAGAATTCACTAAATCTAACAAAGAGCTTTCTACTGCTGAAAACCAAAAAATTCTGCGAGGTCTGGTTATGGAAATATTTCAATCCAAAGTGAATTTTGAACTGAATATCGATGCAAATGAAACAAAGTCTTCGGATGCAGATATTTCCGCAACCAAGACTCGTAAGACGCTTTGGTTTTCAGTTCTGAATAGGGAATTGATATACCTTTCCACTGATGTGCCGCGCATCGCATTGAAAAATTCAATTTTTTTTTGATTTTTGAAAAAAATCATGGACTAACCACTTGTCTATAAAAATCAGCATTTTTCTCAATGTTGCCCCAGCACATCGAGACATACATCAAACGAAAGGTCTGCTCAATTCCTGTATACACGTACAAGTCAGAAGCTTCTGCATGGTCTGGTTCTCGGAATATTGCAATCCAAAGGGATTCTTCTGATTTTCGACCTACCACTTCCTAAAAATGACTTTGGGTAGCTATATCTCCAAAGCCAAGCTAAGTAAGAGGTTGCGATAAAAAAACGTATACATCAACTTTTTAACAGCTATCCGCAGGCGAAAACCAGAAGCTTCTGTGAGGTCTGGTTCTCGAAATATTGCAATCCAAAGTGATTGTTCTTGTTTTCAACACAACGCCAAATCTGATTCTGATGGCGATATTTCCGCAACGAAGCCTTGAAAAGGGTTGTAGTTTTCAGAATTCACTAAATCTAACAAAGAGCTTTCTACTGCTGAAAACCAAAAAATTCTGCGAGGTCTGGTTATGGAAATATTTCAATCCAAAGTGAATTTTGAACTGAATATCGATGCAAATGAAACAAAGTCTTCGGATGCAGATATTTCCGCAACCAAGACTCGTAAGACGCTTTGGTTTTCAGTTCTGAATAGGGAATTGATATACCTTTCCATTGATGTGCCGCGCATCGCATTGAAAAATTCAATTTTTTTTTGATTTTTGAAAAAAATCATGGACTAACCACTTGTCTATAAAAATCAGCATTTTTCTCAATGTTGCCCCAGCACATCGAGACATACATCAAACGAAAGGTCTGCTCAATTCCTGTATACACGTACAAGTCAGAAGCTTCTGCATGGTCTGGTTCTCGGAATATTGCAATCCAAAGGGATTCTTCTGATTTTCGACCTACCACTTCCTAAAAATGACTTTGGGTAGCTATATCTCCAAAGCCAAGCTAAGTAAGAGGTTGCGATAAAAAAACGTATACATCAACTTTTTAACAGCTATCCGCAGGCGAAAACCAGAAGCTTCTGTGAGGTCTGGTTCTCGAAATATTGCAATCCAAAGTGATTGTTCTTGTTTTCAACACAACGCCAAATCTGATTCTGATGGCGATATTTCCGCAACGAAGCCTTGAAAAGGGTTGTAGTTTTCAGAATTCACTAAATCTAACAAAGAGCTTTCTACTGCTAAAAACCAAAAAATTCTGCGAGGTCTGGTTATGGAAATATTTCAATCCAAAGTGAATTTTGAACTGAATATCGATGCAAACGAAACAAAGTCTTCGGATGCAGATATTTCCGCAACCAAGACTCGTAAGACGCTTTGGTTTTCAGTTCTGAATAGGGAATTGATATACCTTTCCATTGATGTGCCGCACATCGCATTGAAAAATTAAATTTTTTTTTGATTTTTGAAAAAAATCATGGACTAACCACTTGTCTATAAAAATCAGCATTTTTCTCAATGTTGCCCCAGCACATCGAGACATACATCAAACGAAAGGTCTGCTCAATTCCTGTATACACGTACAAGCCAGAAGCTTCTGCATGGTCTGGTTCTCGGAATATTGCAATCCAAATGGATTCTTCTGATTTTCGACCTCCCACTTCCTAAAAATGACTTTGGGTAGCTATATCTCCAAAGCCAAGCTAAGTAAGAGGTTGCGATAAAAAAACGTATACATCAACTTTTTAACAGCTATCCGCAGGCGAAAACCAGAAGCTTCTGTGAGGTCTGGTTCTCGAAATATTGCAATCCAAAGTGATTGTTCTTGTTTTCAACACAACGCCAAATCTGATTCTGATGGCGATATTTCCGCAACGAAGCCTTGAAAAGGGTTGTAGTTTTCAGAATTCACTAAATCTAACAAAGAGCTTTCTACTGCTGAAAACCAAAAAATTCTGCGAGGTCTGGTTATGGAAATATTTCAATCCAAAGTGAATTTTGAACTGAATGTCGATGCAAATGAAACAAAGTCTTCGGATGCAGATATTTCCGCAACCAAGACTCGTAAGACGCTTTGGTTTTCAGTTCTGAATAGGGAATTGATATACCTTTCCATTGATGTGCCGCGCATCGCATTGAAAAATTCAATTTTTTTTTGATTTTTGAAAAAAATCATGGACTAACCACTTGTCTATAAAAATCAGCATTTTTCTCAATGTTGCCCCAGCACATCGAGACATACATCAAACGAAAGGTCTGCTCAATTCCTGTATACACGTACAAGCCAGAAGCTTATGCATGGTCTGGTTCTCGGAATATTGCAATCCAAAGGGATTCTTCTGATTTTCGACCTCCCACTTCCTAAAAATGACTTTGGGTAGCTATATCTCCAAAGCCAAGCTAAGTAAGAGGTTGCGATAAAAAAACGTATACATCAACTTTTTAACAGCTATCCGCAGGCGAAAACCAGAAGCTTCTGTGAGGTCTGGTTCTCGAAATATTGCAATCCAAAGTGATTGTTCTTGTTTTCAACACAACGCCAAATCTGATTCTGATGGCGATATTTCCGCAACGAAGCCTTGAAAAGGGTTGTAGTTTTCAGAATTCACTAAATCTAACAAAGAGCTTTCTACTGCTGAAAACCAAAAAATTCTGCGAGGTCTGGTTATGGAAATATTTCAATCCAAAGTGAATTTTGAACTGAATATCGATGCAAACGAAACAAAGTCTTCGGATGCAGATATTTCCGCAACCAAGACTCGTAAGACGCTTTGGTTTTCAGTTCTGAATAGGGAATTGATATACCTTTCCATTGATGTGCCGCGCATCGCATTGAAAAATTCAATTTTTTTTTGATTTTTGAAAAAAATCATGGACTCACTTGTCTATAAAAATCAGCATTTTTCTCAATGTTGCCCCAGCACATCGAGACATACATCAAACGAAAGGTCTGCTCAATTCCTGTATACACGTACACGCCAGAAGCTTCTGCATGGTCTGGTTCTCGGAATATTGCAATCCAAAGGGATTCTTCTGATTTTCGACCTCCCACTTCCTAAAAATGACTTTGGGTAGCTATATCTCCAAAGCCAAGCTAAGTAAGAGGTTGCGATAAAAAAACGTATACATCAACTTTTTAACAGCTAAAAATGACTTTGGGTAGCTATATCTCCAAAGCCAAGCTAAGTAAGAGGTTGCGATAAAAAAACGTATACATCAACTTTTTAACAGCTATCCGCAGGCGAAAACCAGAAGCTTCTGTGAGGTCTGGTTCTCGAAATATTGCAATCCAAAGTGATTGTTCTTGTTTTCAACACAACGCCAAATCTGATTCTGATGGCGATATTTCCGCAACGAAGCCTTGAAAAGGGTTGTAGTTTTCAGAATTCACTAAATCTAACAAAGAGCTTTCTACTGCTGAAAACCAAAAAATTCTGCGAGGTCTGGTTATGGAAATATTTCAATCCAAAGTGAATTTTGAACTGAATGTCGATGCAAATGAAACAAAGTCTTCGGATGCAGATATTTCCGCAACCAAGACTCGTAAGACGCTTTGGTTTTCAGTTCTGAATAGGGAATTGATATACCTTTCCATTGATGTGCCGCGCATCGCATTGAAAAATTCAATTTTTTTTTGATTTTTGAAAAAAATCATGGACTAACCACTTGTCTATAAAAATCAGCATTTTTCTCAATGTTGCCCCAGCACATCGAGACATACATCAAACGAAAGGTCTGCTCAATTCCTGTATACACGTACAAGCCAGAAGCTTCTGCATGGTCTGGTTCTCGGAATATTGCAATCCAAAGGGATTCTTCTGATTTTCGACCTCCCACTTCCTAAAAATGACTTTGGGTAGCTATATCTCCAAAGCCAAGCTAAGTAAGAGGTTGCGATAAAAAAACGTATACATCAACTTTTTAACAGCTATCCGCAGGCGAAAACCAGAAGCTTCTGTGAGGTCTGGTTCTCGAAATATTGCAATCCAAAGTGATTGTTCTTGTTTTCAACACAACGCCAAATCTGATTCTGATGGCGATATTTCCGCAACGAAGCCTTGAAAAGGGTTGTAGTTTTCAGAATTCACTAAATCTAACAAAGAGCTTTCTACTGCTAAAAACCAAAAAATTCTGCGAGGTCTGGTTATGGAAATATTTCAATCCAAAGTGAATTTTGAACTGAATATCGATGCAAACGAAACAAAGTCTTCGGATGCAGATATTTCCGCAACCAAGACTCGTAAGACGCTTTGGTTTTCAGTTCTGAATAGGGAATTGATATACCTTTCCATTGATGTGCCGCACATCGCATTGAAAAATTAAATTTTTTTTTGATTTTTGAAAAAAATCATGGACTAACCACTTGTCTATAAAAATCAGCATTTTTCTCAATGTTGCCCCAGCACATCGAGACATACATCAAACGAAAGGTCTGCTCAATTCCTGTATACACGTACAAGCCAGAAGCTTCTGCATGGTCTGGTTCTCGGAATATTGCAATCCAAATGGATTCTTCTGATTTTCGACCTCCCACTTCCTAAAAATGACTTTGGGTAGCTATATCTCCAAAGCCAAGCTAAGTAAGAGGTTGCGATAAAAAAACGTATACATCAACTTTTTAACAGCTATCCGCAGGCGAAAACCAGAAGCTTCTGTGAGGTCTGGTTCTCGAAATATTGCAATCCAAAGTGATTGTTCTTGTTTTCAACACAACGCCAAATCTGATTCTGATGGCGATATTTCCGCAACGAAGCCTTGAAAAGGGTTGTAGTTTTCAGAATTCACTAAATCTAACAAAGAGCTTTCTACTGCTGAAAACCAAAAAATTCTGCGAGGTCTGGTTATGGAAATATTTCAATCCAAAGTGAATTTTGAACTGAATGTCGATGCAAATGAAACAAAGTCTTCGGATGCAGATATTTCCGCAACCAAGACTCGTAAGACGCTTTGGTTTTCAGTTCTGAATAGGGAATTGATATACCTTTCCATTGATGTGCCGCGCATCGCATTGAAAAATTCAATTTTTTTTTGATTTTTGAAAAAAATCATGGACTAACCACTTGTCTATAAAAATCAGCATTTTTCTCAATGTTGCCCCAGCACATCGAGACATACATCAAACGAAAGGTCTGCTCAATTCCTGTATACACGTACAAGCCAGAAGCTTCTGCATGGTCTGGTTCTCGGAATATTGCAATCCAAAGGGATTCTTCTGATTTTCGACCTCCCACTTCCTAAAAATGACTTTGGGTAGCTATATCTCCAAAGCCAAGCTAAGTAAGAGGTTGCGATAAAAAAACGTATACATCAACTTTTTAACAGCTATCCGCAGGCGAAAACCAGAAGCTTCTGTGAGGTCTGGTTCTCGAAATATTGCAATCCAAAGTGATTGTTCTTGTTTTCAACACAACGCCAAATCTGATTCTGATGGCGATATTTCCGCAACGAAGCCTTGAAAAGGGTTGTAGTTTTCAGAATTCACTAAATCTAACAAAGAGCTTTCTACTGCTGAAAACCAAAAAATTCTGCGAGGTCTGGTTATGGAAATATTTCAATCCAAAGTGAATTTTGAACTGAATATCGATGCAAACGAAACAAAGTCTTCGGATGCAGATATTTCCGCAACCAAGACTCGTAAGACGCTTTGGTTTTCAGTTCTGAATAGGGAATTGATATACCTTTCCATTGATGTGCCGCGCATCGCATTGAAAAATTCAATTTTTTTTTGATTTTTGAAAAAAATCATGGACTCACTTGTCTATAAAAATCAGCATTTTTCTCAATGTTGCCCCAGCACATCGAGACATACATCAAACGAAAGGTCTGCTCAATTCCTGTATACACGTACACGCCAGAAGCTTCTGCATGGTCTGGTTCTCGGAATATTGCAATCCAAAGGGATTCTTCTGATTTTCGACCTCCCACTTCCTAAAAATGACTTTGGGTAGCTATATCTCCAAAGCCAAGCTAAGTAAGAGGTTGCGATAAAAAAACGTATACATCAACTTTTTAACAGCTAAAAATGACTTTGGGTAGCTATATCTCCAAAGCCAAGCTAAGTAAGAGGTTGCGATAAAAAAACGTATACATCAACTTTTTAACAGCTATCCGCAGGCGAAAACCAGAAGCTTCTGTGAGGTCTGGTTCTCGAAATATTGCAATCCAAAGTGATTGTTCTTGTTTTCAACACAACGCCAAATCTGATTCTGATGGCGATATTTCCGCAACGAAGCCTTGAAAAGGGTTGTAGTTTTCAGAATTCACTAAATCTAACAAAGAGCTTTCTACTGCTGAAAACCAAAAAATTCTGCGAGGTCTGGTTATGGAAATATTTCAATCCAAAGTGAATTTTGAACTGAATGTCGATGCAAATGAAACAAAGTCTTCGGATGCAGATATTTCCGCAACCAAGACTCGTAAGACGCTTTGGTTTTCAGTTCTGAATAGGGAATTGATATACCTTTCCATTGATGTGCCGCGCATCGCATTGAAAAATTCAATTTTTTTTTGATTTTTGAAAAAAATCATGGACTAACCACTTGTCTATAAAAATCAGCATTTTTCTCAATGTTGCCCCAGCACATCGAGACATACATCAAACGAAAGGTCTGCTCAATTCCTGTATACACGTACAAGCCAGAAGCTTCTGCATGGTCTGGTTCTCGGAATATTGCAATCCAAAGGGATTCTTCTGATTTTCGACCTCCCACTTCCTAAAAATGACTTTGGGTAGCTATATCTCCAAAGCCAAGCTAAGTAAGAGGTTGCGATAAAAAAACGTATACATCAACTTTTTAACAGCTATCCGCAGGCGAAAACCAGAAGCTTCTGTGAGGTCTGGTTCTCGAAATATTGCAATCCAAAGTGATTGTTCTTGTTTTCAACACAACGCCAAATCTGATTCTGATGGCGATATTTCCGCAACGAAGCCTTGAAAAGGGTTGTAGTTTTCAGAATTCACTAAATCTAACAAAGAGCTTTCTACTGCTGAAAACCAAAAAATTCTGCGAGGTCTGGTTATGGAAATATTTCAATCCAAAGTGAATTTTGAACTGAATATCGATGCAAATGAAACAAAGTCTTCGGATGCAGATATTTCCGCAACCAAGACTCGTAAGACGCTTTGGTTTTCAGTTCTGAATAGGGAATTGATATACCTTTCCATTGATGTGCCGCGCATCGCATTGAAAATTCAATTTTTTTTTGATTTTTGAAAAAAATCATGGACTAACCACTTGTCTATAAAAATCAGCATTTTTCTCAATGTTGCCCCAGCACATCGAGACATACATCAAACGAAAGGTCTGCTCAATTCCTGTATACACGTACAAGCCAGAAGCTTCTGCATGGTCTGGTTCTCAGAATATTGCAATTTAAAGGGATTCTTCTGATTTTCGACCTCCTATATCTCCAAAGCCAAGCTAAGTAAGAGGTTGCGATAAAAAAACGTATACATCAACTTTTTAACAGCTATCCGCAGGCGAAAACCAGAAGCTTCTGTGAGGTCTGGTTCTCGAAATATTGCAATCCAAAGTGATTGTTCTTGTTTTCAACACAACGCCAAATCTGATTCTGATGGCGATATTTCCGCAACGAAGCCTTGAAAAGGGTTGTAGTTTTCAGAATTCACTAAATCTAACAAAGAGCTTTCTACTGCTGAAAACCAAAAAATTCTGCGAGGTCTGGTTATGGAAATATTTCAATCCAAAGTGAATTTTGAACTGAATATCGATGCAAACGAAACAAAGTCTTCGGATGCAGATATTTCCGCAACCAAGACTCGTAAGACGCTTTGGTTTTCATTTCTGAATAGGGAATTGATATACCTTTCCATTGATGTGCCGCGCATCGCATTGAAAAATTCAATTTTTTTTTGATTTTTGAAAAAAATCATGGACTCACTTGTCTATAAAAATCAGCATTTTTCTCAATGTTGCCCCAGCACATCGAGACATACATCAAACGAAAGGTCTGCTCAATTCCTGTATACACGTACACGCCAGAAGCTTCTGCATGGTCTGGTTCTCGGAATATTGCAATCCAAAGGGATTCTTCTGATTTTCGACCTCCCACTTCCTAAAAATGACTTTGGGTAGCTATATCTCCAAAGCCAAGCTAAGTAAGAGGTTGCGATAAAAAAACGTATACATCAACTTTTTAACAGCTAAAAATGACTTTGGGTAGCTATATCTCCAAAGCCAAGCTTAGTAAGAGGTTGCGATAAAAAAACGTATGCATCAACTTTTTAACAGCTATCCGCAGGCGAAAACCAGAAGCTTCTGTGAGGTCTGGTTCTCGAAATATTGCAATCCAAAGTGATTGTTCTTGTTTTCAACACAACGCCAAATCTGATTCTGATGGCGATATTTCCGCAACGAAGCCTTGAAAAGGGTTGTAGTTTTCAGAATTCACTAAATCTAACAAAGAGCTTTCTACTGCTGAAAACCAAAAAATTCTGCGAGGTCTGGTTATGGAAATATTTCAATCCAAAGTGAATTTTGAACTGAATATCGATGCAAACGAAACAAAGTCTTCGGATGCAGATATTTCCGCAACCAAGACTCGTAAGACGCTTTGGTTTTCAGTTCTGAATAGGGAATTGATATACCTTTCCATTGATGTGCCGCGCATCGCATTGAAAAATTCAATTTTTTTTTGATTTTTGAAAAAAATCATGGACTAACCACTTGTCTATAAAAATCAGCATTTTTCTCAATGTTGCCCCAGCACATCGAGACATACATCAAACGAAAGGTCTGCTCAATTCCTGTATACACGTACAAGCCAGAAGCTTCTGCATGGTCTGGTTCTCGGAATATTGCAATCCAAAGGGATTCTTCTGATTTTCGACCTCCCACTTCCTAAAAATGACTTTGGGTAGCTATATCTCCAAAGCCAAGCTAAGTAAGAGGTTGCGATAAAAAAACGTATACATCAACTTTTTAACAGCTATCCGCAGGCGAAAACCAGAAGCTTCTGTGAGGTCTGGTTCTCGAAATATTGCAATCCAAAGTGATTGTTCTTGTTTTCAACACAACGCCAAATCTGATTCTGATGGCGATATTTCCGCAACGAAGCCTTGAAAAGGGTTGTAGTTTTCAGAATTCACTAAATCTAACAAAGAGCTTTCTACTGCTGAAAACCAAAAAATTCTGCGAGGTCTGGTTATGGAAATATTTCAATCCAAAGTGAATTTTGAACTGAATATCGATGCAAACGAAACAAAGTCTTCGGATGCAGATATTTCCGCAACCAAGACTCGTAAGACGCTTTGGTTTTCAGTTCTGAATAGGGAATTGATATACCTTTCCATTGATGTGCCGCACATCGCATTGAAAAATTAAATTTTTTTTTGATTTTTGAAAAAAATCATGGACTAACCACTTGTCTATAAAAATCAGCATTTTTCTCAATGTTGCCCCAGCACATCGAGACATACATCAAACGAAAGGTCTGCTCAATTCCTGTATACACGTACAAGCCAGAAGCTTCTGCATGGTCTGGTTCTCGGAATATTGCAATCCAAAGGGATTCTTCTGATTTTCGACCTCCCACTTCCTAAAAATGACTTTGGGTAGCTATATCTCCAAAGCCAAGCTAAGTAAGAGGTTGCGATAAAAAAACGTATACATCAACTTTTTAACAGCTACCCGCAGGCGAAAACCAGAAGCTTCTGTGAGGTCTGGTTCTCGAAATATTGCAATCCAAAGTGATTGTTCTTGTTTTCAACACAACGCCAAATCTGATTCTGATGGCGATATTTCCGCAACGAAGCCTTGAAAAGGGTTGTAGTTTTCAGAATTCACTAAATCTAACAAAGAGCTTTCTACTTCTGAAAACCAAAAAATTCTGCGAGGTCTGGTTATGGAAATATTTCAATCCAAAGTGAATTTTGAACTGAATATCGATGCAAACGAAACAAAGTCTTCGGATGCAGATATTTCCGCAACCAAGACTCGTAAGACGCTTTGGTTTTCAGTTCTGAATAGGGAATTGATATACCTTTCCATTGATGTGCCGCGCATCGCATTGAAAAATTCAATTTTTTTTTGATTTTTGAAAAAAATCATGGACTAACCACTTGTCTATAAAAATCAGCATTTTTCTCAATGTTGCCCCAGCACATCGAGACATACATCAAACGAAAGGTCTGCTCAATTCCTGTATACACGTACACGCCAGAAGCTTCTGCATGGTCTCGTTCTCGGAATATTGCAATCCAAAGGGATTCTTCTGATTTTCGACCTCCCACTTCCTAAAAATGACTTTGGGTAGCTATATCTCCAAAGCCAAGCTAAGTAAGAGGTTGCGATAAAAAAACGTATACATCAACTTTTTAACAGCTAAAAATGACTTTGGGTAGCTATATCTCCAAAGCCAAGCTAAGTAAGAGGTTGCGATAAAAAAACGTATACATCAACTTTTTAACAGCTATCCGCAGGCGAAAACCAGAAGCTTCTGTGAGGTCTGGTTCTCGAAATATTGCAATCCAAAGTGATTGTTCTTGTTTTCAACACAACGCCAAATCTGATTCTGATGGCGATATTTCCGCAACGAAGCCTTGAAAAGGGTTGTAGTTTTCAGAATTCACTAAATCTAACAAAGAGCTTTCTACTGCTGAAAACCAAAAAATTCTGCGAGGTCTGGTTATGGAAATATTTCAATCCAAAGTGAATTTTGAACTGAATATCGATGCAAACGAAACAAAGTCTTCGGATGCAGATATTTCCGCAACCAAGACTCGTAAGACGCTTTGGTTTTCAGTTCTGAATAGGGAATTGATATACCTTTCCATTGATGTGCCGCGCATCGCATTGAAAAATTCAATTTTTTTTTGATTTTTGAAAAAAATCATGGACTAACCACTTGTCTATAAAAATCAGCATTTTTCTCAATGTTGCCCCAGCACATTGAGGCATACATCAAACGAAAGGTCTGCTCAATTCCTGTATACACGTACACGCCAGAAGCTTCTGCATGGTCTGGTTCTCGGAATATTGCAATCCAAAGGGATTCTTCTGATTTTCGACCTCCCACTTCCTAAAAATGACTTTGGGTAGCTATATCTCCAAAGCCAAGCTAAGTAAGAGGTTGCGATAAAAAAACGTATACATCAACTTTTTAACAGCTAAAAATGACTTTGGGTAGCTATATCTCCAAAGCCAAGCTTAGTAAGAGGTTGCGATAAAAAAACGTATACATCAACTTTTTAACAGCTAAAAATGACTTTGGGTAACTATATCTCCAAAGCCAAGCTAAGTAAGAGGTTGCGATAAAAAAACGTATACATCAACTTTTTAACAGCTATCCGCAGGCGAAAACCAGAAGCTTCTGTGAGGTCTGGTTCTCGAAATATTGCAATCCAAAGTGATTGTTCTTGTTTTCAACACAACGCCAAATCTGATTCTGATGGCGATATTTCCGCAACGAAGCCTTGAAAAGGGTTGTAGTTTTCAGAATTCACTAAATCTAACAAAGAGCTTTCTACTGCTGAAAACCAAAAAATTCTGCGAGGTCTGGTTATGGAAATATTTCAATCCAAAGTGAATTTTGAACTGAATATCGATGCAAACGAAACAAAGTCTTCGGATGCAGATATTTCCGCAACCAAGACTCGTAAGACGCTTTGGTTTTCAGTTCTGAATAGGGAATTGATATACCTTTCCATTGATGTGCCGCGCATCGCATTGAAAAATTCAATTTTTTTTTGATTTTTGAAAAAAATCATGGACTAACCACTTGTCTATAAAAATCAGCATTTTTCTCAATGTTGCCCCAGCACATTGAGGCATACATCAAACGAAAGGTCTGCTCAATTCCTGTATACACGTACACGCCAGAAGCTTCTGCATGGTCTGGTTCTCGGAATATTGCAATCCAAAGGGATTCTTCTGATTTTCGACCTCCAACTTCCTAAAAATGACTTTGGGTAGCTATATCTCCAAAGCCAAGCTAAGTAAGAGGTTGCGATAAAAAAACGTATACATCAACTTTTTAACAGCTATCCGCAGGCGAAAACCAGAAGCTTCTGTGAGGTCTGGTTCTCGAAATATTGCAATCCAAAGTGATTGTTCTTGTTTTCAACACAACGCCAAATCTGATTCTGATGGCGATATTTCCGCAACGAAGCCTTGAAAAGGGTTGTAGTTTTCAGAATTCACTAATTCTAACAAAGAGCTTTCTACTGTTGAAAACCAAAAAATTCTGCGAGGTCTGGTTATGGAAATATTTCAATCCAAAGTGAATTTTGAACTGAATATCGATGCAAACGAAACAAAGTCTTCGGATGCAGATATTTCCGCAACCAAGACTCGTAAGACGCTTTGGTTTTCAGTTCTGAATAGGGAATTGATATACCTTTCCATTGATGTGCCGCGCATCGCATTGAAAATTCAATTTTTTTTTGATTTTGGAAAAAAATCATAGACTAACCACTTGTCTATAAAAATCAGCATTTTTCTCAATGTTGCCCCAGCACATCGAGACATACATCAAACGAAAGGTCTGCTCAATTCCTGTATACACGTACAAGTCAGAAGCTTCTGCATGGTCTGGTTCTCGGAATATTGCAATCCAAAGGGATTCTTCTGATTTTCGACCTACCACTTCCTAAAAATGACTTTGGGTAGCTATATCTCCAAAGCCAAGCTAAGTAAGAGGTTGCGATAAAAAAACGTATACATCAACTTTTTAACAGCTATCCGCAGGCGAAAACCAGAAGCTTCTGTGAGGTCTGGTTCTCGAAATATTGCAATCCAAAGTGATTGTTCTTGTTTTCAACACAACGCCAAATCTGATTCTGATGGCGATATTTCCGCAACGAAGCCTTGAAAAGGGTTGTAGTTTTCAGAATTCACTAAATCTAACAAAGAGCTTTCTACTGCTGAAAACCAAAAAATTCTGCGAGGTCTGGTTATGGAAATATTTCAATCCAAAGTGAATTTTGAACTGAATATCGATGCAAACGAAACAAAGTCTTCGGATGCAGATATTTCCGCAACCAAGACTCGTAAGACGCTTTGGTTTTCAGTTCTGAATAGGGAATTGATATACCTTTCCATTGATGTGCCGCGCATCGCATTGAAAATTCAATTTTTTTTTGATTTTGGAAAAAAATCATGGACTAACCACTTGTCTATAAAAATCAGCATTTTTCTCAATGTTGCCCCAGCACATCGAGACATACATCAAACGAAAGGTCTGCTCAATTCCTGTATACACGTACAAGCCAGAAGCTTCTGCATGGTCTGGTTCTCGGAATATTGCAATCCAAAGGGATTCTTCTGATTTTCGACCTCCCACTTCCTAAAAATGACTTTGGGTAGCTATATCTCCAAAGCCAAGCTAAGTAAGAGGTTGCGATAAAAAAACGTATACATCAACTTTTTAACAGCTATCCGCAGGCGAAAACCAGAAGCTTCTGTGAGGTCTGGTTCTCGAAATATTGCAATCCAAAGTGATTGTTCTTGTTTTCAACACAACGCCAAATCTGATTCTGATGGCGATATTTCCGCAACGAAGCCTTGAAAAGGGTTGTAGTTTTCAGAATTCACTAAATCTAACAAAGAGCTTTCTACTGCTGAAAACCAAAAAATTCTGCGAGGTCTGGTTATGGAAATATTTCAATCCAAAGTGAATTTTGAACTGAATATCGATGCAAATGAAACAAAGTCTTCGGATGCAGATATTTCCGCAACCAAGACTCGTAAGACGCTTTGGTTTTCAGTTCTGAATAGGGAATTGATATACCTTTCCATTGATGTGCCGCGCATCGCATTGAAAAATTCAATTTTGAAAAAAATCATGGACTAACCACTTGTCTATAAAAATCAGCATTTTTCTCAATGTTGCCCCAGCACATCGAGACATACATCAAACGAAAGGTCTGCTCAATTCCTGTATACACGTACAAGTCAGAAGCTTCTGCATGGTCTGGTTCTCGGAATATTGCAATCCAAAGGGATTCTTCTGATTTTCGACCTACCACTTCCTAAAAATGACTTTGGGTAGCTATATCTCCAAAGCCAAGCTAAGTAAGAGGTTGCGATAAAAAAACGTATACATCAACTTTTTAACAGCTATCCGCAGGCGAAAACCAGAAGCTTCTGTGAGGTCTGGTTCTCGAAATATTGCAATCCAAAGTGATTGTTCTTGTTTTCAACACAACGCCAAATCTGATTCTGATGGCGATATTTCCGCAACGAAGCCTTGAAAAGGGTTGTAGTTTTCAGAATTCACTAAATCTAACAAAGAGCTTTCTACTCCTGAAAACCAAAAAATTCTGCGAGGTCTGGTTATGGAAATATTTCAATCCAAAGTGAATTTTGAACTGAATATCGATGCAAACGAAACAAAGTCTTCGGATGCAGATATTTCCGCAACCAAGACTCGTAAGACGCTTTGGTTTTCAGTTCTGAATAGGGAATTGATATACCTTTCCATTGATGTGCCGCGCATCGCATTGAAAATTCAATTTTTTTTTGATTTTGGAAAAAAATCATAGACTAACCACTTGTCTATAAAAATCAGCATTTTTCTCAATGTTGCCCCAGCACATCGAGACATACATCAAACGAAAGGTCTGCTCAATTCCTGTATACACGTACAAGCCAGAAGCTTCTGCATGGTCTGGTTCTCGGAATATTGCAATCCAAAGGGATTCTTCTGATTTTCGACCTCCCACTTCCTAAAAATGACTTTGGGTAGCTATATCTCCAAAGCCAAGCTAAGTAAGAGGTTGCGATAAAAAAACGTATACATCAACTTTTTAACAGCTATCCGCAGGCGAAAACCAGAAGCTTCTGTGAGGTCTGGTTCTCGAAATATTGCAATCCAAAGTGATTGTTCTTGTTTTCAACACAACGCCAAATCTGATTCTGATGGCGATATTTCCGCAACGAAGCCTTGAAAAGGGTTGTAGTTTTCAGAATTCACTAAATCTAACAAAGAGCTTTCTACTGCTGAAAACCAAAAAATTCTGCGAGGTCTGGTTATGGAAATATTTCAATCCAAAGTGAATTTTGAACTGAATATCGATGCAAATGAAACAAAGTCTTCGGATGCAGATATTTCCGCAACCAAGACTCGTAAGACGCTTTGGTTTTCAGTTCTGAATAGGGAATTGATATACCTTTCCATTGATGTGCCGCGCATCGCATTGAAAAATTAAATTTTGAAAAAAATCATGGACTAACCACTTGTCTATAAAAATCAGCATTTTTCTCAATGTTGCCCCAGCACATCGAGACATACATCAAACGAAAGGTCTGCTCAATTCCTGTATACACGTACAAGTCAGAAGCTTCTGCATGGTCTGGTTCTCGGAATATTGCAATCCAAAGGGATTCTTCTGATTTTCGACCTACCACTTCCTAAAAATGACTTTGGGTAGCTATATCTCCAAAGCCAAGCTAAGTAAGAGGTTGCGATAAAAAAACGTATACATCAACTTTTTAACAGCTATCCGCAGGCGAAAACCAGAAGCTTCTGTGAGGTCTGGTTCTCGAAATATTGCAATCCAAAGTGATTGTTCTTGTTTTCAACACAACGCCAAATCTGATTCTGATGGCGATATTTCCGCAACGAAGCCTTGAAAAGGGTTGTAGTTTTCAGAATTCACTAATTCTAACAAAGAGCTTTCTACTGTTGAAAACCAAAAAATTCTGCGAGGTCTGGTTATGGAAATATTTCAATCCAAAGTGAATTTTGAACTGAATATCGATGCA
Organism: Chrysotoxum bicinctum; assembly: GCA_911387755.1. NCBI lineage: Eukaryota > Metazoa > Arthropoda > Insecta > Diptera > Syrphidae > Chrysotoxum > Chrysotoxum bicinctum. The sequence goes on along the minus strand of OU426987.1, from coordinate 199,169,616 downwards.
AACGAAACAAAGTCTTCGGATGCAGATATTTCCGCAACCAAGACTCGTAAGACGCTTTGGTTTTCAGTTCTGAATAGGGAATTGATATACCTTTCCATTGATGTGCCGCGCATCGCATTGAAAAATTCAATTTTGAAAAAAATCATGGACTAACCACTTGTCTATAAAAATCAGCATTTTTCTCAATGTTGCCCCAGCACATCGAGACATACATCAAACGAAAGGTCTGCTCAATTCCTGTATACACGTACAAGTCAGAAGCTTCTGCATGGTCTGGTTCTCGGAATATTGCAATCCAAAGGGATTCTTCTGATTTTCGACCTCCCACTTCCTAAAAATGACTTTGGGTAGCTATATCTCCAAAGCCAAGCTAAGTAAGAGGTTGCGATAAAAAAACGTATACATCAACTTTTTAACAGCTATCCGCAGGCGAAAACCAGAAGCTTCTGTGAGGTCTGGTTCTCGAAATATTGCAATCCAAAGTGATTGTTCTTGTTTTCAACACAACGCCAAATCTGATTCTGATGGCGATATTTCCGCAACGAAGCCTTGAAAAGGGTTGTAGTTTTCAGAATTCACTAATTCTAACAAAGAGCTTTCTACTGTTGAAAACCAAAAAATTCTGCGAGGTCTGGTTATGGAAATATTTCAATCCAAAGTGAATTTTGAACTGAATATCGATGCAAACGAAACAAAGTCTTCGGATGCAGATATTTCCGCAACCAAGACTCGTAAGACGCTTTGGTTTTCAGTTCTGAATAGGGAATTGATATACCTTTCCATTGATGTGCCGCGCATCGCATTGAAAATTCAATTTTTTTTTGATTTTGGAAAAAAATCATGGACTAACCACTTGTCTATAAAAATCAGCATTTTTCTCAATGTTGCCCCAGCACATCGAGACATACATCAAACGAAAGGTCTGCTCAATTCCTGTATACACGTACAAGCCAGAAGCTTCTGCATGGTCTGGTTCTCGGAATATTGCAATCCAAAGGGATTCTTCTGATTTTCGACCTCCCACTTCCTAAAAATGACTTTGGGTAGCTATATCTCCAAAGCCAAGCTAAGTAAGAGGTTGCGATAAAAAAACGTATACATCAACGTTTTAACAGCTATCCGCAGGAGAAAACCAGAAGCTTCTGTGAGGTCTGGTTCTCGAAATATTGCAATCCAAAGTGATTGTTCTTGTTTTCAACACAACGCCAAATCTGATTCTGATGGCGATATTTCCGCAACGAAGCCTTGAAAAGGGTTGTAGTTTTCAGAATTCACTAAATCTAACAAAGAGCTTTCTACTGCTGAAAACCAAAAAATTCTGCGAGGTCTGGTTATGGAAATATTTCAATCCAAAGTGAATTTTGAACTGAATATCGATGCAAACGAAACAAAGTCTTCGGATGCAGATATTTCCGCAACCAAGACTCGTAAGACGCTTTGGTTTTCAGTTCTGAATAGGGAATTGATAAACCTTTCCATTGATGTGCCGCGCATCGCATTGAAAAATTCAATTTTTTTTTGATTTTTGAAAAAAATCATGGTCTATAAAAATCAGCATTTTTCTCAATGTTGCCCCAGCACATCGAGACATACATCAAACGAAAGGTCTGCTCAATTCCTGTATACACGTACAAGCCAGAAGCTTCTGCATGGTCTGGTTCTCGGAATATTGCAATCCAAAGGGATTCTTCTGATTTTCGACCTCCCACTTCCTAAAAATGACTTTGGGTAGCTATATCTCCAAAGCCAAGCTAAGTAAGAGGTTGCGATAAAAAAACGTATACATCAACTTTTTAACAGCTAAAAATGACTTTGGGTAGCTATATCTCCAAAGCCAAGCTAAGTAAGAGGTTGCGATAAAAAAACGTATACATCAACGTTTTAACAGCTATCCGCAGGAGAAAACCAGAAGCTTCTGTGAGGTCTGGTTCTCGAAATATTGCAATCCAAAGTGATTGTTCTTGTTTTCAACACAACGCCAAATCTGATTCTGATGGCGATATTTCCGCAACGAAGCCTTGAAAAGGGTTGTAGTTTTCAGAATTCACTAAATCTAACAAAGAGCTTTCTACTGCTGAAAACCAAAAAATTCTGCGAGGTCTGGTTATGGAAATATTTCAATCCAAAGTGAATTTTGAACTGAATATCGATGCAAACGAAACAAAGTCTTCGGATGCAGATATTTCCGCAACCAAGACTCGTAAGACGCTTTGGTTTTCAGTTCTGAATAGGGAATTGATATACCTTTCCATTGATGTGCCGCGCATCGCATTGAAAAATTCAATTTTTTTTTTATTTTTGAAAAAAATCATGGACTAACCACTTGTCTATAAAAATCAGCATTTTTCTCAATGTTGCCCCAGCACATCGAGACATACATCAAACGAAAGGTCTGCTCAATTCCTGTATACACGTTCAAGCCAGAAGCTTCTGCATGGTCTGGTTCTCGGAATATTGCAATCCAAAGGGATTCTTCTGATTTTCGACCTCCCACTTCCTAAAAATGACTTTGGGTAGCTATATCTCCAAAGCCAAGCTAAGTAAGAGGTTGCGATAAAAAAACGTATACATCAACTTTTTAACAGCTATCCGCAGGCGAAAACCAGAAGCTTCTGTGAGGTCTGGTTCTCGAAATATTGCAATCCAAAGTGATTGTTCTTGTTTTCAACACAACGCCAAATCTGATTCTGATGGCGATATTTCCGCAACGAAGCCTTGAAAAGGGTTGTAGTTTTCAGAATTCACTAAATCTAACAAAGAGCTTTCTACTGCTGAAAACCAAAAAATTCTGCGAGGTCTGGTTATGGAAATATTTCAATCCAAAGTGAATTTTGAACTGAATATCGATGCAAACGAAACAAAGTCTTCGGATGCAGATATTTCCGCAACCAAGACTCGTAAGACGCTTTGGTTTTCAGTTCTGAATAGGGAATTGATATACCTTTCCATTGATGTGCCGCGCATCGCATTGAAAAATTCAATTTTTTTTTGATTTTTGAAAAAAATCATGGACTATCCACTTGTCTATAAAAATCAGCATTTTTCTCAATGTTGCCCCAGCACATTGAGGCATACATCAAACGAAAGGTCTGCTCAATTCCTGTATACACGTACACGCCAGAAGCTTCTGCATGGTCTGGTTCTCGGAATATTGCAATCCAAAGGGATTCTTCTGATTTTCGACCTCCCACTTCCTAAAAATGACTTTGGGTAGCTATATCTCCAAAGCCAAGCTAAGTAAGAGGTTGCGATAAAAAAACGTATACATCAACTTTTTAACAGCTATCCGCAGGCGAAAACCAGAAGCTTCTGTGAGGTCTGGTTCTCGAAATATTGCAATCCAAAGTGATTGTTCTTGTTTTCAACACAACGCCAAATCTGATTCTGATGGCGATATTTCCGCAACGAAGCCTTGAAAAGGGTTGTAGTTTTCAGAATTCACTAAATCTAACAAAGAGCTTTCTACTGCTGAAAACCAAAAAATTCTGCGAGGTCTGGTTATGGAAATATTTCAATCCAAAGTGAATTTTGAACTGAATATCGATGCAAACGAAACAAAGTCTTCGGATGCAGATATTTCCGCAACCAAGACTCGTAAGACGCTTTGGTTTTCAGTTCTGAATAGGGAATTGATATACCTTTCCATTGATGTGCCGCGCATCGCATTGAAAAATTCAATTTTTTTTTTGATTTTTGAAAAAAATCATGGACTATCCACTTGTCTATAAAAATCAGCATTTTTCTCAATGTTGCCCCAGCACATTGAGGCATACATCAAACGAAAGGTCTGCTCAATTCCTGTATACACGTACACGCCAGAAGCTTCTGCATGGTCTGGTTCTCGGAATATTGCAATCCAAAGGGATTCTTCTGATTTTCGACCTCCCACTTCCTAAAAATGACTTTGGGTAGCTATATCTCCAAAGCCAAGCTAAGTAAGAGGTTGCGATAAAAAAACGTATACATCAACTTTTTAACAGCTATCCGCAGGCGAAAACCAGAAGCTTCTGTGAGGTCTGGTTCTCGAAATATTGCAATCCAAAGTGATTGTTCTTGTTTTCAACACAACGCCAAATCTGATTCTGATGGCGATATTTCCGCAACGAAGCCTTGAAAAGGGTTGTAGTTTTCAGAATTCACTAAATCTAACAAAGAGCTTTCTACTGCTGAAAACCAAAAAATTCTGCGAGGTCTGGTTATGGAAATATTTCAATCCAAAGTGAATTTTGAACTGAATATCGATGCAAACGAAACAAAGTCTTCGGATGCAGATATTTCCGCAACCAAGACTCGTAAGACGCTTTGGTTTTCAGTTCTGAATAGGGAATTGATATACCTTTCCATTGATGTGCCGCGCATCGCATTGAAAAATTCAATTTTTTTTTGATTTTTGAAAAAAATCATGGACTAACCACTTGTCTATAAAAATCAGCATTTTTCTCAATGTTGCCCCAGCACATTGTGGCATACATCAAACGAAAGGTCTGCTCAATTCCTGTATACACGTACACGCCAGAAGCTTCTGCATGGTCTGGTTCTCGGAATATTGCAATCCAAAGGGATTCTTCTGATTTTCGACCTCCCACTTCCTAAAAATGACTTTGGGTAGCTATATCTCCAAAGCCAAGCTAAGTAAGAGGTTGCGATAAAAAAACGTATACATCAACTTTTTAACAGCTATCCGCAGGCGAAAACCAGAAGCTTCTGTGAGGTCTGGTTCTCGAAATATTGCAATCCAAAGTGATTGTTCTTGTTTTCAACACAACGCCAAATCTGATTCTGATGGCGATATTTCCGCAACGAAGCCTTGAAAAGGGTTGTAGTTTTCAGAATTCACTAATTCTAACAAAGAGCTTTCTACTGTTGAAAACCAAAAAATTCTGCGAGGTCTGGTTATGGAAATATTTCAATCCAAAGTGAATTTTGAACTGAATATCGATGCAAACGAAACAAAGTCTTCGGATGCAGATATTTCCGCAACCAAGACTCGTAAGACGCTTTGGTTTTCAGTTCTGAATAGGGAATTGATATACCTTTCCATTGATGTGCCGCGCATCGCATTGAAAAATTCAATTTTTTTTTGATTTTTGAAAAAAATCATGGACTAACCACTTGTCTATAAAAATCAGCATTTTTCTCAATGTTGCCCCAGCACATTGTGGCATACATCAAACGAAAGGTCTGCTCAATTCCTGTCTACACGTACACGCCAGAAGCTTCTGCATGGTCTGGTTCTCGGAATATTGCAATCCAAAGGGATTCTTCTGATTTTCGACCTCCCACTTCCTAAAAATGACTTTGGGTAGCTATATCTCCAAAGCCAAGCTAAGTAAGAGGTTGCGATAAAAAAACGTATACATCAACTTTTTAACAGCTATCCGCAGGCGAAAACCAGAAGCTTCTGTGAGGTCTGGTTCTCGAAATATTGCAATCCAAAGTGATTGTTCTTGTTTTCAACACAACGCCAAATCTGATTCTGATGGCGATATTTCCGCAACGAAGCCTTGAAAAGGGTTGTAGTTTTCAGAATTCACTAATTCTAACAAAGAGCTTTCTACTGTTGAAAACCAAAAAATTCTGCGAGGTCTGGTTATGGAAATATTTCAATCCAAAGTGAATTTTGAACTGAATATCGATGCAAACGAAACAAAGTCTTCGGATGCAGATATTTCCGCAACCAAGACTCGTAAGACGCTTTGGTTTTCAGTTCTGAATAGGGAATTGATATACCTTTCCATTGATGTGCCGCGCATCGCATTGAAAAATTCAATTTTTTTTTGATTTTTGAAAAAAATCATGGACTAACCACTTGTCTATAAAAATCAGCATTTTTCTCAATGTTGCCCCATCAGCACATTGTGGCATACATCAAACGAAAGGTCTGCTCAATTCCTGTATACACGTACACGCCAGAAGCTTCTGCATGGTCTGGTTCTCGGAATATTGCAATCCAAAGGGATTCTTCTGATTTTCGACCTCCCACTTCCTAAAAATGACTTTGGGTAGCTATATCTCCAAAGCCAAGCTAAGTAAGAGGTTGCGATAAAAAAACGTATACATCAACTTTTTAACAGCTATCCGCAGGCGAAAACCAGAAGCTTCTGTGAGGTCTGGTTCTCGAAATATTGCAATCCAAAGTGATTGTTCTTGTTTTCAACACAACGCCAAATCTGATTCTGATGGCGATATTTCCGCAACGAAGCCTTGAAAAGGGTTGTAGTTTTCAGAATTCACTAATTCTAACAAAGAGCTTTCTACTGTTGAAAACCAAAAAATTCTGCGAGGTCTGGTTATGGAAATATTTCAATCCAAAGTGAATTTTGAACTGAATATCGATGCAAACGAAACAAAGTCTTCGGATGCAGATATTTCCGCAACCAAGACTCGTAAGACGCTTTGGTTTTCAGTTCTGAATAGGGAATTGATATACCTTTCCATTGATGTGCCGCGCATCGCATTGAAAAATTCAATTTTTTTTTGATTTTTGAAAAAAAATCATGGACTAACCACTTGTCTATAAAAATCAGCATTTTTCTCAATGTTGCCCCAGCACATCGAGACATACATCAAACGAAAGGTCTGCTCAATTCCTGTATACACGTACAAGCCAGAAGCTTCTGCATGGTCTGGTTCTCGGAATATTGCAATCCAAAGGGATTCTTCTGATTTTCGACCTCCCACTTCCTAAAAATGACTTTGGGTAGCTATATCTCCAAAGCCAAGCTAAGTAAGAGGTTGCGATAAAAAAACGTATACATCAACTTTTTAACAGCTATCCGCAGGCGAAAACCAGAAGCTTCTGTGAGGTCTGGTTCTCGAAATATTGCAATCCAAAGTGATTGTTCTTGTTTTCAACACAACGCCAAATCTGATTCTGATGGCGATATTTCCGCAACGAAGCCTTGAAAAGGGTTGTAGTTTTCAGAATTCACTAAATCTAACAAAGAGCTTTCTACTGCTGAAAACCAAAAAATTCTGCGAGGTCTGGTTATGGAAATATTTCAATCCAAAGTGAATTTTGAACTGAATATCGATGCAAACGAAACAAAGTCTTCGGATGCAGATATTTCCGCAACCAAGACTCGTAAGACGCTTTGGTTTTCAGTTCTGAATAGGGAATTGATATACCTTTCCATTGATGTGCCGCGCATCGCATTGAAAAATTCAATTTTTTTTTGATTTCTAAAAAAAATCATGGACTAACCACTTGTCTATAAAAATCAGCATTTTTCTCAATGTTGCCCCAGCACATCGAGACATACATCAAACGAAAGGTCTGCTCAATTCCTATATACACGTACAAGCCAGAAGCTTCTGCATGGTCTGGTTCTCGAAATATTGCAATCCAAAGGGATTCTTCTGATTTTCGACCTCCCACTTCCTAAAAATGACTTTGGATAGCTATAACTCCAAAGCCAAGCTAAGTAAGAGGTTGCGATAAAAAAAAGTATACATCAACTTTTCAACAGCTATCCGCAGGTGAAAACCAGAAGCTTCTGTGAGGTCTGGTTCTCGAAATATTGCAATCCAAAGTGATTGTTCTTGTTTTCAACACAACGCCAAATCTGATTCTGATGGCGATATTTCCGCAACGAAGCCTTGAAAAGGGTTGTAGTTTTCAGAATTCACTAAATCTAACAAAGAGCTTTCTACTGCTGAAAACCAAAAAATTCTGCGAGGTCTGGTTATGGAAATATTTCAATCCAAAGTGAATTTTGAACTGAATATCGATGCAAACGAAACAAAGTCTTCGGATGCAGATATTTCCGCAACCAAGACTCGTAAGACGCTTTGGTTTTCAGTTCTGAATAGGGAATTGATATACCTTTCCATTGATGTGCCGCGCATCGCATTGAAAAATTCAATTTTTTTTTGATTTTTGAAAAAAATCATGGACTAACAACTTGTCTACAAAAATCAGCATTTTTCTCAATGTTGCCCCAGCACATCGAGACATACATCAAACAAAAGGTCTGTTCAATTACTGTATTCGCGTGCAAACCAGAAGCAGTCTGGTTTTTGAAATATTGCACTCCAAATTGATTCCTCTTATTTTCAAGTATGAGTATGAATTTTGAATTTTATTTGAATTCAAATTAGTTTTCAATAAAATAAATATTAATTTACATATAAATATTTGTAAGCTAACAATCAGGCAGATTTTTCTCTTAAAAATTATTAATCTGAGGTAAGTTTCACACTTTCGTCATCTTGAATTTAAGTGCTCCTTCAGGCGCATACATAAAAGTAACAGCATATTCCAGTGGTTTATGATTAAACTCTAACTTATAATTTCTTAGAAGCTGCAAATATATAAATAATTATTGAGCATCGTAAAAAAACACGTAATTATTTTAAAGATCTTACTTTGGAAAGTAAAATTTGCATTTCTAAATCAGCAAACCTTCGTCCAAGGCACATTCGCGCACCATAACCGTATGGCAAGGAAGCAAACGGATGTAGCTTTCCTTCACCTTGGTTTGCCTTCAACCAACGTTCAGGTTTGAAAGTTCCTGCATCTGTTACGTATTCTTCCATGTTGCCTGTTACAATTGTCGGGAATACAGCTTGAACCTGCAGAATTCGATTAAACCATTAGATCTTATTATACATAATTGATTAGGTTACCCCTTTTGGAATCTGAAAGCCACATATCACAGTATCTTCCTGTAACGTTCTTCCGTTTCCAATAACTGTACTATAAACTCGGAAGACTTCTCTTATAAAAGCTTTCAGATAATGCATTTGATCTAAGAGTTTTATCGTCAAGGGTGTGTCAGGGCTTGGCAGCACTCTCCTGAGTTCTTCACGGACTTTTTCTTGTTCCTCTGGTCGTGTAGCCAATTGGTATAACATCGAACAAACTGCCATTGATATCTTCACCAATATAATTAAAAATTATTCTCAATTTCTACAAAAAAAAAAAAACAAGTCAAGAAGTTTTACCGTGTCAATGCCAACAAGAATAAGATCCAATGCCATAATTGTGGCTATTTTATCGTCTTTTTCAGATAGGATAACTTTTTCCAGGAGCGATGGTTCACCAGTTTGGGTATATCCCTCTGACTTCATTCGGTCTGTGGCACTTTTGATGTATTTCATACAAACTCTGAATAAGAGACATCATATATTTTCAATTCTTCTTGCTAAAAAAAAACGACAAAATACTTACTCAACAAAGAAATTCATGTTATTCACGTAACGTGTCCATAACGGTGTTGGGAAATACCGCCAGTATGGCGCTTTCAATTCCAAAGTTGCTACATTTCGTAAAGCATATTTGGCAGCATTGATAATTTGTTGAGGTTCTGAATCTTCAGAAAGGTTTGATTCTAAGCAGCCTAAACGAGCATCAAGAGCAACACGACCAATACCTTAAGAACACCAATTAAAGGAAGTTTTAATGATTCTGTCTAGACACCAGTTGACTTAGAAAACTTAAGAAAGTAAAGCCAATTTGAGTGACCGGAATAAGATGATTTGTCAATAAGCAGCAGTGAAATAGCTCGAAAGCAATTGTATTCGAGAAAGATGATTTTTTGTTATGAGCCTACTGTTCACCAAAAAGTTGGTGGAAAATATAATTTCACTATAAACCTTACACTCCAAAGACCATTTGTGAATTTCGTTATCAAAATCATCGGGCAGTTCAGAATTTTCATCCAACAAAGTTTCACATCTTTGTAAGAAATCAGTGGTCACTTCTTCCAATGGATCTAGGTATCGACGGACGGTTGATAGTTGAAGGACAGGTTTTTGTACTCGTGATCGAAATTGTCGCCAAGCTTCTCCATGACTGAAACAAGAATGTAAATTTCTAATGTATTAATTTCTAAGATATCAAAAACATACACTCCAACAACTCCACCTAGATCTCCAAAAAAATCCTTCCGCACAACACTTTTGTATTTAACTAGACTGGGCATCGAGGGACGGAATGGCGTGGGACCTTCATTTCTGTAGCACTGAAAATAGAAGAAAATGTTTGATTTTATTAAAAATGGCGACCACTGATAATCCAGCTCTGTGGCCCAATTAGCGCCGAGGTGTGTCATTTATTTACCATAACCTCGTATGAACCTGTGAATGGAATTGAAGTGAGAAACTCTGAACATTCTCACGGAGTCATCCAGTTTCAGAGTCATAAGTTCAATAATATGAAAGGATCTAGTAGGTTCTAATGTCTCTTATTGTGTTTGCTTTTGCACAATCGTCTTTAACTTGGATCACTCACTCAACCGGAACCCCACACTTATCCGACACCATTAACACTGCGCCAAGTTAAGTAGCTTTCTTGGCTGGTACTTAAACTAAACAGTAGCCAATCCGATTGAGTGATCGTCTGGCCCTGCACCTCCATCAAAACCCTCATTCTGCTAGCTCGTGATCTAAGGAATCACAACCGAAGGCACGGAACAGAAGTAACTGAAGTTCGTCCTAGAGTCATTTCGTTGCGTTAAGAAACGTTTTTGATCTTCATATCCGAAATAACGAAAATGTTGTTGAGCAGGTCATTTGCAGAGGAAATGGAAAACTTTTTCCTTTTCCCGCGGGTCCCCACAGCTATCACAGCTTCGTTGCATGATCTCCTGTCGGCCAATGTCCGGTATGTCTATGTCTTGTCTGTGTCTGCATCTGCATATCAAATCAAGTGTTCGGTATTTATTATAGGTGGACCAAATCTTTCTACATATAATGCAGTTAGTTAAACTGCTCCACCAATGGTTAGATTCTTTAAGAATAATTGAGAGAATATTGAACCTCATTGAACCAGTTCATTCCGAGTGGAATGTTGATTCTTTCTTCAAGTGAGTTATGAAGTGCTGATGCTTTCCTGGCCAACCAGTCTACACGTTCATTCCCATCAATGCCGCAATGACCCATAACCCAGATAAGATTGCTGGACCAATTTGGAGCATGATGTACTAGAATTTATAACTTTAACAGCCACCTGACTATAAGTGATTTGATTCTTGTTTGAGTAACTTGCATGCTTCCCTGATAGCAGCTCGAAAAACACTACCAAAGTCGGGTAGGTTAAACGACGTGGATATATCCTTAGTTACAGAGAAGATTTCTGAACCAAAAGCACACTCCATCTTTGAGCCATCAGTGAAAATAGTTGTGCCGAAGTCTTTCGTCACGACGCACCTCATCATACCAGTCATTTCTTGAGGGTCACATAACCTTAAAATCTTTACTGATGCCCATTTTAGTTGTGCAATAATCAGTGCGAGTCGAAAAGATCTCTATTGGAATCAATTCTTTAATATTACTGTGGCCATTCGATTCTTTAGTCTAAATGCAGTGCAAGATACTAGATACTTAATGTGTAAATCAACTTGTACAGGAAAACGTTAAGGCATCAGTTGTTGTGCAAGATCTTAGAGCTCTTGTGGTGACATCATTAAGACTTCTATCCATCTTCAGTTTATCGATTTTATATGCTTTGGTAATCTCGAGCCACCATACAATAGAGCCGTATGTGAAGATCGGTCGCATCACCACTATGTATGTCCAAGAAATCACCTTAGATTGAAGACCCCACTTTTTACCAAAGGTCTTACTACAAGCGTATAAAGCTATGCAGGTTTTCTTAACCTTTTCTTCAATATTCAGTTTCCAGTTCAACTTATGGTCTAGAATAACACCTAGATATTTTGCAGTGAAAGAGAGCAAAAGTATTTGGCCTTTGAGTTGGAGTAGAGCGTAGAGCTCCGGTCCTGAAAAATCAATATCTTCAAATTGGAATATTAATAAGTGTAAATGGGGGTAATTTGAGTAAGGGACGAAATACTATTTTCTTAACGGAAAGGTAAGTTTTTTCAAAGATTCTTGAAATGCATAAGAAAATCATATCATATAGAAAGTCATCGATATGGCGGGTAAAAACTGGGGAACTTCCATGAGCCCTTTCTTTTCAAGAGGACCCGGCAATTCGAAACGGAATACAGATTCAAAAATCTTTTTATGTATTTGACAGTATTCACTAAATCTAACAAAGGGCTTTCTATTATTGAAAACCAGGTCTAGTTCTCGAAATAAATAGCAAATTGGTTCACCTTTTGAAAGGCTCTGCGTCGATATGCAGTAGACGCATGGACACATAAGCGCTCATACCGATAAACGATATGACGAAGCCCCTATTTTAGGAAATTCAATCATCGAAATTAAAGGGTAGTTAAATTTTAAGGGCCGAGGTTGAATGTGAACAACATCTAAACGTCAAGTTTTTTCTGCATTTCATTTGACATTTCTCAATTTCAGACTAACTCAATTTGAGCCATGGAAAGATACACAATCGAGCAACGCGTTAAAGTTATTCAGACTTATTATGAAAATTGGCGTTCAAATCAAAATGCATATCGTGCACTTCGTAATTTTTTCGGTATTGCTGCTGTTCGCGATAGTGTGGCTGAAGAGCCGTCCACCTCAACTCGTCGTCGTGCCCAACAATTGCAACTCTCACACTCGTCGTTCATGAACATTATGCATAAAAACTTGTATTTACACGCTTACAAGGTGCAATTGACTCAAGAACTAAAGCCTCTTAACAATTTCAAGCGTCGTCAATGGTCAGAATGGTGGCAAGAAATGGCAACAGTGGATGATCAATTTTCGAAGAAAATCATCTTCAGTGATGAGGCACATTTTCACCTCAGTGGATTCGTCAATTAGCAGAATTGCCCCAGTTGGGCGAACGATAATCCAAAAGTGATTGTCGAAAAACAAATGCACCCACAAAGAGTGACTGTTTGGTGTGGTTTATGGGCTGGCGGCATCATCAGGCCGTATTTTTTCCAAAATGTGGCCGGTCAGGCAGTTACTATGAATGGTGTTCGCTATCGTGAGATGATAACGAACTTTTTATGGCCCGAATTGGAAGATATGGATGTGGACGGTGCCACACAGCTAACGAAACAATGGCTCTTTTGCGCGACAAATTCAATGGCCGTGTTATCTCACGTGGTGGCGATGTCAATTGGCAGCCAAGATCATGTGATTTGACACGGTTGGACTTGTTTCTTTGGGGTTATTTGAAAGAAAAGGTGTACGTCGATAAGCCAGCAACAATTCAAGAGCTAAAGGATGAGATAATTGGGCACATTAACGGCATAGAACCTCAATTATGCCTCAGCGTTGTCGAAAATTTGGACCATCGAATGGAGGTTTGCCGCCGAGGTCATTTACCCGATATTTTGTTCCATACATAATTGAACCATCCCAATTTTATCATAATAAAAAGAAATGACAATAATTTCCTAAATAAAATTTGTCTCTTATTCAAAATCAACATCGGCCCTTAAAATTTAACCAACCTTTATTAGTTTGATTGGAAGTTTGAAATTTTGTTTCACTTGGAATGCCATAGTCGACTTATCACTTTACAAATTAAACGATTCAGTAAACTGTATTGCGAACATTATCTGCTTTTTTTAAAGCGTGCAATACACCTTTTTTAAATTCTCTTTGAATATTTTTTTCAATGTACGTGCAAGTGATTTAATAGCAAGCAAAATAACTTCCTGTAGATGGAAAGAAAAAACATTATTTATTCACTTGCATTCCATAAATAAAATTATTCAGAGCTTAAAAGAGAAAAATATTAAGTGCGTAGCTTAACTTAACTGTTTACTCGTATATCTTTTAGCCATGCAGCCAACTCATCAGAGGAACATGGTTTGCATGACAATAACTCTTATGATGATATTGCTGGAATTTAAAACACTTAAATCCCCAGCTGTACATACCTCGGGGTATTAAATTATTTCCTTACCTACAATCTACAAGTAAATACATACATACTTTGCTTTTGGCATTGAACTTTCTACCCGAAATAAATAAAATACGAAAAAACAAACCAATTTAAAAATAAATGGAATTTCAATTTAAATAAATATCAGGTATCTTGTATTTATATGAATCGTCGCTCTCTAGATGCTACAACAGCGCAAAACCAAGCTCTAGATGGATTAAAATCGGACATAAAAACGCCTGATATAAAATTTTTATGCTATAAGACATCATTAAAACCGAAACCGAATAAAGATCGCTCGATTCATGTAGAGTGTATAGCACAATGAATAGGATGTATTCACGTAGGGCCAGAGCTTTAGAAGAATGCCATCATTTTCATAAGATGATCGAACTTACATCCTTGTTATTCGACAACGAGTTCAAAATATTGAAATGAGTTTTCAATTTGAAGCCATTGAATAACAAAAGTCAAAAGATTGAAATCAAAGAATGCGATCATTTGATAAACCAACGATGGGAATCTGTTTTAATTGATTTCTTTTTCTTTGAGTTTAAATTCTTGAATATTAGTTGGTAGTAAGTTGTTCCATAATCGTGCTGTGCGACTAAAAAACGAATCTTTATATTTGACGGTACGACCAAAGTTAGGCTCGAGGGTGAACTGATGAGCATTCCTAGCGAAGCGGGTATCACGGTCAAACTGATAAAGTGGAGGAATGCAACTTCAAATGCTACTTCGAGTGAGCATTGCTTGTGAAAGAAGCTATAAAACAGGGAAATTCATGAAACATTCCGACGGTATTCAAGAGATGGGAATGAATCCATGATACTCGTAGCTCTGTTTCCTATCAATTTTAACGCTCTGTTCTGAATTCTATCCAATAAATGGAGAGAAGATTGTGCTGCGCCTGCCCAACGGTGTGAGTTATGCTCGTATAAACTTGAAATCTTAAGGTTGTCTGAAATTTTTTTTGAAGAAATTGTTAATTAAAATTTTGTTTATTTGTTATATTTGTTATATGCGAGGAATTGACAAATCCTCTAAGAATATATCTCTGGTCGTGGAAAGTGCTGCTCATTAGCCGTTCGGAATCGGCAGAAAATTGTAGGTTCCTTCCGTTCTTGGTAACACGCACACAGGAATGGTTGAGAGTTGTAAGTCGCTAGGTCCTGGTTCACTTCCAGCTGATGCACTATGTACCAAATTTATTTATTTGTTTTTTTTTTTTTGTTATTACAAGTCTTTATGTGTTTTTAGCCATTTATTTATTTGAGGATTTTATTGCTAATAAAATCGCACTTAACTAATTTATTTTCTATTTTTAAATTAAATAAAAATAAGTTATATAACTATTTTTTTAGTATTTTGTGTTTTCAACATTTGTACATCATCGCCTTTGTGAGAAGTGGCTTTTTTAGAAGTGGCTAGACGGCATCAAGCAAGACCCATATCTTTATGGCTACGTCTGACTGTCAGGTCGTCAGAAATTTCCAATACAGACTCTTGGATTAAATTTGTGAGGCTCATGCGAGTTTTTACTTGCGACTTATAGGTACTATAAGGCAAGTTATGCATTCGTAAAAAAATAGTACTCGAGATTTTGATCAAATTTGACATTACGATGGCTAAAAAAGTTAGTCCCGCAATTCTGTCTGTCTATCTATTGGACTACAGCTGAAGATTTAATTTGAACTTGGTAGATATCATTTTTAATTTCCCCCCCTTTTTTAAGAACAAAAATAACGGTAACTGCCGTAAAAAAAAATTTTCGAAATTTTATTAATATTTTTTTTATCAAAAATGTCCGAAAAATGTTTATTAATAGTACCCCCCTTGGAACCATTTTTTTTTTATTTTTTTTTAAAAACGCTACAACCACCGATTTTTGATAATTTTCTTATGCTAAGGCTCCCAAAAATTTGAATAGTATTGCCTGTTCAAACTTTTTTTTTTGATTTAAGAAAAAAATCATTTTTTTTTCAAAGCTCAATATTTGGAAAACCCCATGCTAGATTTTTTTAATGTTGACAAATAAGAGTTGTATTGTATAAACCGATGATGGTCTGAATTACCAGTGCTTTCAGTGTCTCTACTTCGTAGATTTATCTTCGGAGTAGTGGAATATGTAATGTAATATAGGACTGAATAATTTGTTCATTATAACCGGTATTTCGTTATAACCGATTTTGACTGCATAAAAGTTTATTTTTTTAAGAAACCACTACATCGACTTATAATTTTTGTTCTTGTATAAACTTATGTATATTTGCTTGTTTTTAGCTCCAACTACTAAGGGAGTCTTTTTTTGTAATTTAAAAAATCAGTACTATGCTTATGAATAGTTTTTCTCTAATAACATTAATTTTTGTAATTCTTAGTCTGCATTTTATTTTTTGTATTTCAGCAATTTTTCACACATTACGACACTAAACTAACTATAAAGAAAATATTACTCAAATATTTTCCTATTTATAATATTATTAAGATAAGTAAGAATAAAGATCTGAAATATGTAGGACAAATATCGGTTTACCTTTTCAATTTCATCAACATCATAGATAAAAAGTAGATCTGGTCTTCCTATTAATCCACTAAAACGAATTATACGTCCGTATCTCTCGTGTAGAAGCGAGGAAATTTTTGCTACATCAGAAAT
Organism: Chrysotoxum bicinctum; assembly: GCA_911387755.1. Taxonomy (NCBI): domain Eukaryota; kingdom Metazoa; phylum Arthropoda; class Insecta; order Diptera; family Syrphidae; genus Chrysotoxum; species Chrysotoxum bicinctum. Next base: position 199,153,201 of record OU426987.1, on the reverse strand, counting down.
CGTATACTGTCCAATTATTGGCATCATTCTGAAAAAAAAAAATAAAAAAATTATTGAGTGTAGTAATTTCAAAGATATCTTACGCAGAATGCTATGTAACTAATGAGCAATAGTTATACATAGTTATGTTCTTAAGTAAGAGTCTAATTTCAAATTGGACATCGTTTATCGAGGATTTGAGAGTAGGCTTAGTTTAGTTATATGTGCCCCGACCCATGTTAGCATACCTGAGAAACATTTCCCAAAGTATTGTTTATTAATTAGGATTAGGAAACACCCTGTGTATTTAAGGTTATATAGATGGAAAACAATTATGTAGGTTATTCAACTACAAAGAACCTTACATTGATCTAGATGCTAATTATTAGCATTTCAATAACTTTTCTTTTCATCAACGATGATTTTCACACTTGATATCTAAATGAATTGGTTGCAAGTTGATAGGGCTAAATAATATTTCCTTCAATTTATCAATAAATAACATTCTAATTATAAATAAATCGTAATCGCATGAGATAGAAAATTGACTCGCTTGCCTTACGTGTTAAGGGCAAGTATGGGTTTTCTGTCAAACAAAAACTTTCTGTGGCTCGATCTTTTTGGTTGTGATTTCAAAATTCAAATCTACATCGATCTGTTTCGAATATCGAGAAAAATTCGATTTGTTTTGCTTAAATCATTTAAAAGAGATACCTCCCAAACGCCAATTTAATTTTTCGATTAAACTTCCTACTTGCAATAGACGTTTTGCTTTTTACTTGCGTACTATAAGGCAAGTTCTGCATTTGGAAAAAAAATCGAACTCGAGATTTTGATCAAAGTTGACATTACGATGACAGCGAAGACGAAAAAAGTGGGTCCGGCAATTCCGCCTGTCTGTACCTCGAACTACAGCCTAAACTACTGGAGGTATTTTCTTCAAACTCGGTGATTCCCTAGAGGAGAAATTGAAATTTTTTTTTTTAGCTCCAAAACTAACGGTACCCCCCATACACCCATACACCCGTAATGCAAAATCTTATCTATCTCGAAAACGGCTCTAACGATTTTGATACAAAAAAATTAGGTGTTATATTATGGACATGGACTACATTTTGGTCAAACAAATTTTTGGGGCAAAATGTTACTAACGGTACCTGTCATAGAAACGTTTTTTTGATATTTGACTTTCTCATTGACGGCTCTAAGAATTTTAACCAAAAATGTTCAGCAGGATTCTCCTTAAGTTTAAAATAATATTGTTTATAAAAATATTCGAAAAAATATTTGTTGGGTTTTTTGAAAAAAAAAAAAAAAAAAAAAAAATTTTTTTAAAAACCTATGAACGATTATTTTTTTAAATTATTTCCTAAAATCAATATTATTAAATACTTAAAATTCGCATCCCATATTTTCTTCTTAAAAAATTTGAAAGAAATTTCTTATATAAAAAATGTATTTAATAATAAAACGAAAAGTTTGTTTGCATAAATTCATACTTTTCTAGAAATCAGACGGCAATTTTATGCATTTGAACATTATTATCTCATTAAATCCATGTTTTATATTTATATAATGTATCTTAAATTCCAAAGTACTTTTACGTAAGAGCAAGATCGTGCGATCCAGTCGTGCATTTCATTTAATTTTGAGCAGAGCACTGAGCAGAACTTGAGGATGTCGAGTATACTCAGAGCTCTTCGATGTATTTATGAAACACACTGGAGCCCTGAACTGTCTGTCAAAGGCGTCGATCTCCATTGAGGGGGTCAATTTTCGATCTGGGATGTTTTGAAATGATACATTTTATCACGTCTAATAGTCCAGGAAAAATAGACAAAAAAATGCCAAAGAAAGGAAAAAATTAGATCCTGGCTGAAAATTGGCACGATCATTGGTAATTGGGCTCTTAATAAAATGAGAGAGTTCCTCACCGATCCGATGACCGCTACGTAAGTTATTCAAGGTCAAAGGTCACGAAAATGGGTTTTTTCAAATTTACTCAAAAACGGTTCGATTTAGAGAAAAGAATTGTTCTACAAACATGTTGCTGAGGTAATTTTGAACAAAAATGGTAATTAAAGTTTTGTCCGTAGCATTTACCGTTAAAAAGTCATAGCACTTTAAAGAATCGTAAGTATCGCCATATTTCGCATTTTCTCCCACATTACTGATAATTACTTAAGACCAGTTTATTTTAGAGAAAAATTTTGTAGCACAAACTTGTAGATGAGGAAATTTTCACAAAAACGGTTTTAGAATTTTGTTCGTAGAAAGTACCGTTAAAAAGTTATAGCAATTATTCAGTAAATTACACGGACCATAAAATTAATTTGATTTTAATTGTTGGGGCAAATATTTGTAACCAATCAGAGAATTTGGTGAGAAAATTTAACCCAAAACCGTTTTTTTTTGGTAATCATAAAGTTTAAAGCTACCATTGGTAATGCACGCACGTGTTCTTTTAAGCATTATTTAAAACTTTATTCGGAAATATAAAAAAAAAACAAGTAAAATGGATGATAATTGTTTTATTTGCAGTGATTCGTTGTCTGAAGGTGAAATTTTAACGGTTGACCGTGGAATTAAAACGTTAATTGACTCGTGTATTGAAAGAGGTGATAACAAAGTAGATTTTTTGAAAGACAGAACTTCTGTTATCGTCCATCGTCAGTGTCGTAAAAACTACACCCGAAAATGCAGCATAATTGCTTTTAAGAGACAAAGAGAGGCCTGCACCAGCGCATCTCTAAGTCCACCACGTGTTAAAACTCGGTCAAGTGATGTGTATTTTTCATTCGAAAGTATGTGCATATTTTGTGGCGATGAAGCTTCTGATGAAAGTGAAAAAAAAAAAGAAAAAAGAAGTTCGTCGCACTATTAATCATGTTTCGACATCCTCATTTCGAAACAACATTTTGACATACGCTAAGAAGCGTGGTGACGATTTGGCAACGAATGTTTATGCTCGTTTAGCCAATGTGAATGATTTGATTGCAGTTAAAGCCAGGTATCACAAAAATTGCTGCAATTCTTTCAAGAAACTCGATGCTTCAGAAAATAAGGTAGGTCGTCCAGAAAATGAAGATATAAAAACTGCAATGAATCGTATATATTTGTACATTGAAAACAATGAGGACTGTCAATTCACAATTAATGAACTCAAAGATATTTGCCAGCCTGATCCTCCAACTGACAAAAGTATTAAAACAAAACTGAAGGAGAAATATGGATCTCAAATTATAATATCGGAGAAAAAAGGAAGTTCTGCTATTGTTTGCTTTAATGATCGCCGCCACCACGAAGTTTTAAGTAACTCTTGGTATACTGATAGGGAACAGAATGCATCTGAAGAACGTTTACGAATTTTAAAAACAGCAGCAGCTCTTATTTATGAAGATATAACTACTTCTATATCTAAAAGTCAATTCTACCCACCCTTTCTTTAGATTACTTTTTGGAGAAGCTTATTTTAAGAAACAAACGATGCAATCTACAACATTTAAAGTTAACATGCACTGCTATTGGTTATGCTATTATGTCGGCAGTTCGTCCTAGATCATTTATGTCGCGTTTACAACTTGGTTTGGGTTTATTTCTGCATAGAAGGTTTGGCTCTAGACGTATTATTGACATTTTATCATCGTTTGGTTTATGTTCGTCGTATCAACATGTTTCGGCGTATGAAGAAGCAGCAGTTCTCAACCCTCTACCTCATATTTTACCACCGGAAACAGGAACTTTCATACAATTTGTAGGTGATAACGCTGATATAAATGTTTACACCATAGATGGCCATAACACTCTCCACGTAATGGGTATTACGTCATTGCTGTCATTGCTGAAGAACCCATTGTTATCGGTAAAACCAAACACTCTGCTCAAGATATAGCTTCTAGGGCTGCAGTGCCAATACAAATGTACGACAATTCAGGAACACTGGGATTGGCTAAAATAGGTGTTAAAGAGTTGCACTTTGAAGAAACACAAAATATATCATTTCTCAGATGAATTGATTCATTATGGATGTACGGAAAATTTTGTGGTATATTGGGTTTGCCAGGGTGGAATGGTTTCTTAGAACATCTTACTAAGAATATGTCAAATTTTCATAAGTCTCAAGTGCTTTTTATGCCTTTTATACACAATCCAGCAAGCAACTACAATACAATTTATACCACATTGATGTGTGCATCGGAAAAAGCAGAGATTCAAGGCCATAAAACATGCATTATTACTTTTGATCAACCTTTGTATACTAAGGCCAGAGAAATAGTTGCAGCAGCACCTCCAATTTCAAAACTATCAAGAATAATTGTAAGAATTGGTGGATTTCACTTACTCATGTCGTACCTTGGAACAGTTGGTTTCATTATGCAAGGAAGTGGAATAAAAGAAGTTCTTTCTGTTATTTACGCACCAAATTCAATTGATAAAATGCTTAATGGACATGCATATAGTAGGGCTGTTAGGGGGCATACATTAGTTCATCTAGTTTTGGCAAAAATGATGCTAAAAGAAATTAATGTTGATGAAGAGACCAAAAATTTTCTGCGAACAAAAATTGAAAGCGTCATTAGTTGTACTATTTCATATGATGAAATAGAGAACGGCGATGAACACTTTCAGCATTTGATTGGTAAATTAAACGAAAAGCTTTCTGAGTATCAAGAACGTGGTCCTACAGCTAGATTGTGGGTACAATATTTTCAAATGATTTCAATTGCAAAGGAATTCATCAGAGCTGAAAAGATGGGAGACTGGAACAGTCATTTAAATAGCATAAAACAAATGATACCATACTTTCACGCTGCTGGACATCATAATTATGCTAAATCAGCACACTTATATCTCCAGGATTATGTTACAACTTGATAAATCAACAGAGAAAAGTCTTGAAAAGAGCTTCCAGGATGGTTTGTTTACGATAAGACGTTCTGACAAATATTGTTGTGGCACCTGGACTGATATGATAATAGAGCAATCACTAATGAAGTCCATGAAAACAGATGGAGGAATATCTAGGGGGAGAAGTACTCAAGAAAGCGTGCTGAGCAAATGGGTGTACGGAATGCATTCACTGAATACAGTTTGTGAAAAGTTGGAAGATCTTTGCAATGTAAAACTGGATACGTCCGATCAACATCTGGATGCGAGAGATTCACGTGTGCAAAGAGATAATAATGATGCTCTAAAACTTCTAGAATGGTTCTCATGTCATGACCCTTTCCCTAAACTTTCTCACATAATGTCCATATCGAATGGAATCATCGGCGATGAAAGTATCAACTGTTACAGAGCTTATGAAATTGGTCTTATTTCTATGGAGAGTATGAAAAACCTAACATTTGCTAATATTAAATTGAAAAGAGCAAACAGAGTAGCTTCCCTTTTAACTGTCAACAGTTCGATAAAAGTGCATGGTGAAAAAGTTGCAATCGATCCTCTGTTACTTTTTCAACGAATAAGTATAACTAAACAATTTGAAGACCAACTGCAGACATTTTTAACATACGAGTTGGCTCCTTATCCATTGTCACTTTTTGATGAGGTTGGTATGCGAAAAAATAAAAAATCTTCCCTTTATGAATTGTTAGAGCCAGTTGAAGATAACATTGATTATAATAATGTTACATACATCATCGATGGGGAATTTTTACTGCATCGTGTTTTATGGAATCGAGAGAACTCATTTCATGCAATTTTTGATAGCTACATTAACTATGTACAAAAGCATTTTGGCAAAGATGTCACCATTGTTTTTGATGGTTATAAAGATCAAGTTAACAATATAAAAGCTTCAGAGCAGCGTCGTCGGTGTGCTTCAGCTCCGTCATCAGCTGACATTTTGTTCGATGTATCAATGAAGGTCTCAACTTCCCAACAACAATTTCTTGCTAATGCCAACAACAAAAGTCGATTCATTGATATGCTTTCTGAGAAGTTTAAGGCTGTAAACATCCTAGTGAGGCAAGCCAAAAATGATGCTGATGTTTTGATAATCGAAACAGCCATAGAGAAAGCTGAGAAACGCACGAGTATTGTTGTAGGAGAGGATGTCGACTTACTAGCAATACTGATAGCACGCGCTCCTCCAGACAAAAAGATCTATTTTCGGAAACCAGGTAAAGCTAAAATGGAAAATAAATTATACTGTACTCACAGTTTAGCCGCTTACCCAAAATGTCAAGCCCACATCTTATTTTTGCACGCATTTACTGGTTGTGATTCAACGAGTGACGATCTTATAAAATATGCCGAAGCGTTTGCCACAGCCGATTGTCCTCCAAATATTATTTTTGAATATGGTATACGTCTACTTCTAGCATCTTACAAAGCACATTCGACAGAAGATAGTATCGATGCATTAAGATATTCAACATTTGTCCGACTGACTAGGCTCAACAAGGCTGTACAATTATCTTCCCTTCCTCCAACATCTGCTGCTGCTCAACAACATCTTTTTAGAGTGTACTATCAAGTTCAAGCTTGGTTGGGAAGAGATAATATTAATCCGGAAAGCTGGGGATGGGCATTAAGAAATAATGTTTTGGAGCCTATAACGACTCTGCTTCAACCAGCACCGGATGAACTACTTACAACAATATTTTGTAACTGTAGTAAAGGTTGCGGTTCTAATTGTGGTTGTCGAAAAGCGTGATTAAGTTGTTCTTTAGTTTGTGGTCAATGTCATGGAAAGTCATGCACAAACTCAGTTCAAATTGATCCATATGCTGAGGACGCTAACGACGAATCATTACTTAACATGCCTTTGCCAGATGGTAATTAATAATTTTAACTTAATTTTGTTTGCTAAACACAGTGGAATAGGCCTACGGGGGATACCACCTAAAAAAAACGCGCTTGGCACTTGACCTTTGAGGTGGTGTGGAAGAATGTGCAAAATAGGGCTACTTTTTGCGATACTTACGATTCTATAAATTGCTATAACTTTTTAACGGTACTTTCTACGAACAGAATTCTAAAACCGTTTTTGTGAAAATTTCCTCATCTACAAGTTTGTGCTACAAAATTTTTCTCTAAAATAAACTGGTCTTAAGTAATTATCAGTAATGTGGGAGAAAATGCGAAATATGGCGATACTTACGATTCTTTAAAGTGCTATGACTTTTTAACGGTAAATGCTACGGACAAAACTTTAATTACCATTTTTGTTCAAAATTACCTCAGCAACATGTTTGTAGAACAATTCTTTTCTCTAAAACGAACCGTTTTTGAGTAAATTTGAAAAAACCCATTTTCGTGACCTTTTACCTTGAATAACTTACGTAGCGGTCATCGGATCGGTGGGGAACTCTCTCATTTTATTAAGAGCCCAATTACCAATGATCGTGCCAATTTTCAGCCAGGATCTAATTTTTTCCTTGCAAAAAGCTATTTTTCCTGGACTATAAACGTTAATTCCGATTCTCGATGAGTGAAAAAGTGGAATCAAACGTCAACTTTATTTCATGTGGCAATTCTGTGAAGACGAAAAATAAGTATAGAAAGCAAAACTAAACGCGAAGGAAAAGATTGGCAATGGCAACGAAATACATATGTATATATTTACTGGAATATTCGAAAAAAAAAAGATCGGATTAAGTAAACGTTTAATCCTCATATTAGTCCTATAAATAAAACCAATTATGGCAAAAATTCTTTCTCAAAACAATTCGATGATTTAATAAAAGTTATTACAATGGTTCAGTGCGACATTCATTATTCACCCCTGTTCTGATTTTCGTTCCGAATTAAATTCGTTACCGAAATTGATTTTCGTACGGATTTGAAAACGACGTTCTTAATTTCGTACGAATTTGCCTTGCAGTGGTACCAACATTCAGACATGTTTTCTGTTACACATGTGTCTTCCCTTTCATAAAAGACAAAAAAATAGTTTTTAAAAATATATTTTTAAAAATACTTACTTTCGTAAACGAAAATCAGAACAGGGGTGATTAATTATTAATCGAATAATTATTTCCGACATTACTCTCATGAAAGATATTTATCGTGACCTTTCAGAAATAATAAAAAATTCAATTACCACAGACAACTGACAGAATTTATCATTTAGTGTACTTTTTAGCATAAATTTCGACACCTATTTATCCCATTGTGTTCGAAAATCACTTTAAGACGAGTTCAGGAAACCGCACAAGAAACAGTCTAGCGGGGTGAAATCACATGGCCAATTCACGTCACCTCTGTGAGATATAACCCTACATGTGAATTGGTGTCGTCCCATAACACCAATTTCGCTTGTTAACACAGCCATTTGTCAAAAAGTGCGCCTCATCACTAAATACAATTTTTCGCCCAAAATTTGGGTCCTCTTCAAAACGCTCCGAAGCCCAGTCAGCAAACAAGTGGCGTTGTCTATGATCATGAAGTTTGAGCTCCTGGGTCAGGTGGATCTTGTATAAGTGTAGGACCAAGTCCTGAAATAAAATTCCGAGTTCTTGTGCTCGGCGAGGAATTGACTGGATCGGGTTTTGTTGTAGGTATACTTAGGCTAGTCGCGCACTGGCAACTGTGATCGAAATCAAATATGTAGTTTAATCACTAGTTGATAGAGTACCGCGCACTGGCAACTCTTTGATCACGCACACACTCTTTTTCTCTCTTGCGCTTATAGAAAACATCTCAACTATTGTGAATTAATTTAAGGCAATCGTTTAGTTTGTGTCAAAATAATACAACCTTTTTAGTTGCTCGAATCGAGTTGCTCTAAGTGCGCGGTGTCCCATTATAAGCCCATATGTTTCATTTTACCAACTAAACAGTTGCGAAACTAAAATTGAATGTGCGCGCCTGGCCTTATATGGAATGCGGCGTTGTTTTCGGCCAATCTTCCGTTCCTTTGATATCCGAATGTTCGCTGATTACAAACTTCATAACTTTTCAGATTGAGAAGTGATCCTGAATTGGCTTAATAGAGATAGAATTTTTGTTGTCGTTTAGTTTTTTAGAAAAATTCTTTAATATTGATTTAGTCTTGTTATTATATCGTTGATGGACTCAAATTTACATTTTGACAAGAAAATATTCCCAATAAGTTCGATTTTGAATATTACATTTATATTTATTACTTTTCTTTGTAACCTAATGAAATCAACAAAAACAAAACTGACAAAGGAAAACATCTTCTTCAACAACTAACGGTATGTTGAAGAAAATGCATTATGAAATTAACTGTGCATTGCCAACAAAAACTCGTCCAAAAAAAGAATAACGATACTCTTTCTATACCAATAATGACTTGCATTAGCACTTCCCACATTTGAATGCTAACAAGAGTGTCAATAGGTTTATAATTTCAAGCGTAAAAGTCTAGTGTCCAATTGACAGTCATGTCCGTTTCAATGTCAGGGACACTGACTAATCAATGGTAATTTGCACAATTAACTTTTCAAGGTCATTGCAAATGCTGGATTGCTGTCATTAGCAAAAGCTAACAGTCTTTTACATGTAAGGTACTTACTTATACTAGAAGTACTTCTGGGAGCAGTCATTAAGACCAGAGAGCCAAGTAATGTTAGTGGATTCTACTATAGGCACTCTGTTTAATGCTGGAAGGCACAAACATGAATAACTTTATTTTGTTTACTAACGCTTTAAAGCCGCATCCGAAACTTTCAATTTTTTATTTCTCTGGCTGAATATGATCAATCGCATTGATTACGTTGGCTTTCAGAGCAAGAATTCTAAGGCTGCGCGTAGAGTGGTGCGACAAAGCGATGCGATACGAGAAGCGATGCGCCAAGCGATTCGAGATGCGAGAATTAGATGCGACAGACTGCACACAGTCAAAGCGATTTTGTGCGGTTGTGTTGTTAATTCCTTGATAATTATTGCCAGCAAAATTATGAAAAATTTGCACCACACAACACAAGCAGTGAAATAACCTCAAAACAAACAATATGAGTCATCTCACACAAACTCGCTTAAAAAAGTGGTCAGAACAGTTTGTGTGCGAGATGCATGCGATAGGCATGCGAGAAACTCCCAACATTCGCACCAAAAATCGCTTCACTGTGCGCACGTATATACGAGTAAGAATTAATGTAAATTTTGTTCTCGCACGCAAACGCTTCTCGCATCGCATCGCTGTGGAGGAAAACACGCTAAAAAGGGCCATCAACAACATTATGTGGTAAAGCCTAGTACGCAGATCGGGAAAAATTTTGTCTCCCATACATTTTTTGTCCTGGGACAAATTTTGCCTTGGATATTTTTCCGAGCAGTACGCAGTAAGCACGCAAAATTCATACTTTTGTGCATTGCTGTACAAAATGTCTCCACTAAATTTTGCCAGGAAAAAAATGATACAAGCATTATTTTGCGGGACAAATTTTTATGTGAAAGGTGCTGATGCTTGTCTTGAGAGCATCAAGAGGAGGTATGAACGACTAAAAAACACATTAAATTAGATTTCATCTCTCTAAATTCAAACTTTTGCGCGAGATTTGGAAAAGTTTGGTAGAGATTAAAATTGTAGAGATAAAATTTGCCTTGTCTCGATCTGCGGCTTAAGGCTTAATCCAAAAACGACGGTTACCAAAAATATACTTACGAGAAAGTCATGCAACATGTATCAAATGGAAATGGCGGATTGCATGCGAAGCGGCATCATCGCGAATTGCATAAACACTATAGGACGGCAGACGCACTGCGAACTCAGCAATTTGAACCAGACAAAACTGGCAACATCAGCAAAAACTCTGGGATGAGCACAATTCTTAAAATGTACAAAATTATTCTCTTGGGTCAAATGCACAATGACGTATTATCCCTAAGAAAACGCTCGAAGCGCTTGACCGGTCTTTGCGTGACTTTCGAAGAAACAACAAACCGATGGGAGGTACTCTTGTCATTCTTGCTGGTCATTTCTAACAAGCTTTGCCTGTTATTCATCGATCAATGTCAGAAGAATAGCTGAACGCATGTTTGAAATCATATTATCTTTGCAAGACCCGTCTGCCTAATCATTCTCAAACAACTTGTGGACATCGGTAATACTGTAATTGATTGCACCACAAATGAGATTTTGTTCCCGCCGGACTTCTGTCAAATGCAACTCAATATTCAAGCCGTTATCGAAAATCCTACTTGGCTGTGCGAAATTGTAATTTTGGCACCAAAAAGTAATGTCAACGAGTTCAATGAGTAAATTAAATTGAAACTCTTTGGCAAAACAGTCAAATAACAATTGATCGACACAGAAATGGGCGAAGAATTGTTAAAGTGTGTTTGAACTCATTGAAACCACCAGCAATGTCGCCGCACGAATTAACGTTGAGGGTTGGATCGCCGGTGATGGTTATTCGCATCTTAAACGCACTAAAGTTGTGCAACGCAACTAGAAAACAAACTGTCAAATCGATGCAACAATCATCAATGGAAATTTGAAAGACGAAGACATACTGATTCCAGGTTTGCCTGTGTTTTTTAACGATTTACTATCGAATTCAACCGGGTCCAAGCTTGAATCGGGATCGATTGTATTTCATTAAATTGATTTGTTTTAAAAATCTTAATTAACTTAAAAATAATTGTTTAATTTTATTGATTCCTAAAATATATTAGGTATTAACACACACAACAGGGAGACTACAGTTGAAGACAAATTATGTTTGAAACCCTTAAAATTTATTTATTTTATTTAAAAATAAACTATATTGACTTTCTTTTGATTTTTAACATTTAATATTTTAATTAATATTTTTTCGGTGAAAAAGTATGTATGTCTTTATCTAAACAGAACTTCCTGAATCTAAAATGGATCTGAAGCGCTCCAAATGTTTAATTGTATCTTCAAGCAGATCGCACATAGGCTCCGCAATGATTTGACCAATCCGGACGTTTAGTGTAAAATATATACGACATCGGGTTTCTGCCGTAATTTAAATACTGATTTATTTCAAAACATAAACCAACATTTAATTGAGTTTACCAATGTAAGCAAATGTCAAACAAATGAAACACAATCGCTCTTCTAGCAACTACAAACAGAAAAAAAACAAAAAAACAATTAACCTTATTTAAAAATAAAATAAAAAGAATCCAACTTTCTTCTTGGATTGACAAAGCATTGTTTCTCATATATGAAATTACAGGAAGGTGTGAATCCAAGTGTATGAATTTAATAGTTTTATTTTTTTCATTCTTCGTTTTGTTTTTTCTTTACTTCCAACTGTTAAAGTCGACAATTTCTGTCACACCTGCGTATCTCTTACGTTTTGCTAATTGACTTGACTTGGAAGCGCCGCGCCATCGTCACCTCGGGCTATGATGCTGTCCACATTCCAATCATCATATCGGGAAATTTTAATTGATTGACAAAGTGAAAAATGTGTGATTGATAATGTCCATCTTATACCTACTGAACTATGTATGTAAAGGGTGGGCCAAAAGTTTCTTTTTAAAAATGCAATAAAATGAACAAAATTAAATTGTTTCCATGTATTATTTATTATTTATCAGTAAGAGCAAATATTCTCATTAATTTATGAAACACAACGTCGTTTAAGCGGATGGTCGTGCGCCTTCAATTACTGAAAAAATTGGACCCTGTAAGTGAATAATCCGAGATCTTTGTGCAGAATTCTCCTCAGGCTAGTGCGCGAAATGTTGAGCTGTTGAGATCGATGGCGAGTTGATGTTCGTGAATTGAGTCTCACACTCTCGGCTACAGCAGCCACATTCTCGTCTGTGCACACCGTACGACGCACGACGGGAACCATGAGTGTTGTTCACAAGCTTACCAGTCTCACAAACTTTTTGCCCCAGCTTGTGAACAGCATGCCCGGTGAGTGCTTTATTTCGGTCAAAACTTCTTTTCAAAAAACGCACTTTTTGGGCTACACAGCACTCACTTTGGAAATAAGTTTTCAAAATTTCCCAACGTTGTTAACGCGTAAAGCGACTTATTTCGTTCCGCGAAGGTATGATACTGACTTTCAGTCGAGATTTCGAGCGGAAAACAGCTGCCAGTGTCTAAATAACCTATGATTTAAGAAGAAACCGTTTCTGTTTGACAATTGCATGAAAATGGCTTTTCTGATAATTGTAGATTTTTTTAGAAATTTTCCTTACTGACAATATCATGGCACATCTTATAGAATCAAACATGACTACCTTTATCAGGCCAGAAGTTGGTTTCCTTAAGTTCAAAATGTTAAAAGAGTATTATATATTTGGCAGTGTTTGAAAACAATATGGGGGAAAAGAAGGACTTGGCGGGATACGTTCATAGGGGTCTTAAGCATTAAAGTTTTATTTTATGCTTTCATATTTTTTACAAACAAGAAAATCAGTGTTTGTTTTTTTTTTATGATGGCTTAAATTTACTAAATAGCCGAATAAAAATTTGTCTTAGAAAATAGTAGTTTTCGTATTTTTCAGACACAAATTTTATAATTTATAAAAACTCTAGTAGACAATAGCTGAATACAATTTTACACAAGGGGGAATTATGATAAAATATGTTTACGTTTAATATTTATTAATGATACATAATTATTTAAAAACAAAAAAATAAAAACTATGTAATGTGTTTATTACAAGTAATTTTCATATATTAAAATATCAATACCGTTTTAATAACCTAAATAGCCATAGGGTCAACTTAAGAATCATCCACTATTGAGGGTATTGAGAGAATATGCTTATACCTTATCGAAAAGCGGTTCCGGTTTTATGGAGAGCCAGTCTTTATTCAATAAAACCACTCAAGAGTTTTGATCAAATTCACACACCCACTTTAAAAAAATAGTAAAAACTATTATAAAAGAATTATCTATCAGATTTTTTTTTGTTTGTAAAAAATGTATCTACCTTATTGCTTATAAGCACTTCACATAAGTGTATATTCTTAGAAAATAAAAACCTCAAAAATTAACAACAGAAAATGGGAGCCATTTTTTTAAATTGAAAATCCAATGCAATGCAGTCTGTCTCTGTCATATTACACGCAAAAATAGTGAAGTTAGCCGCGCTCAGCTTTTTACTTCATCTGCTTGGTCATTTTATTCTGACCTCATAGAGCGCGCTCCGATCTAGCTCTGTCTGAGCTAAAAAAGAAGCACATATTTGTTTTTGACAGCTCAGTTTCCTACTCTGAGTCTGAACTTAAAAAGAACTCTGCTTAGAGCATACTCGAAATGTTTAAGCTCTGCTCAGAGAGAAGTCTACCCAGAGCTCTGCTCAGAGTCAACAAAGAAAAACGCCTTTTGTAGAAAAAAAATTGAACACATTTTTTCATTTTTTTTTAATAAACTGTCAAAATTGTCAGCTTTGTATGTGAAATTGGTGTTTTGAAAATTAATTTCTGGTGCATGGAAAATGGAAAAAAATGAATGAAGTCAGCCGCACTTCAGCATTTTGCTCGATTTCCTCGTTCTTTTTTTTACCGAGCTCATCGAGTGCCTCCCCCCATCGAGCTCCGACGTTAAAAAAGCAAGTACAGCGCTCAGACCTCAGAGCACTCCGAGTTAAAAAAAAAGTAACATAGTTCTGTCAGCTCAATGCTTTGCTCGGGGCACGGGAGTAAAACCTAATCTCGAGTTCGGGCAAGCTGACCTTCACATACTAGGCGTTTTTTTTTAACCCGGTCGAGGCATGGAGATGACAAAAAAAGAACTATGTTACTTTCTTAACTCGGAGCAGCGTTGCCGCAAAAAAAAATTTTAAAAAAACGTGCCATTTGTGACATTTTCGTGCCATATGAAAAAAAACTCAAATTATTCTTTAAAAATAAATTTTATTATGATTTTTTTTTGTTTTGCTGAATTATATTACTTTTATATTTTATTTTACCTTTTGTTTTTCTTCATTTAATTCAATTAAAACGCATTCTTTTCTTTTTATTTTTTATCTGTATATTTATTTCGAGGATGTTACAATCAAGAGAAACAATGATGGTAATATTATCACAAATTGGTTTCATAAACCAATTGCATCAAATCGATTATTAAATTATTATTCAGCTCATCCTACTCAAATGAAATATAATATGGTTAAAAACTTTATTCTTAAAGTATTCTCATTTAGCCATAAGACCTATTTTAATAATAATATAATAAGGATACAAAATATATTAAGAAAAAACAACTATCCAATTAATATAATCAAAAAACTTATTTCATCAGTTAAAAACGAAAATCTACAAGCCAAAATTATTTCACCTCAAAGATTTGACCAAAGTAACTACAGCTTTCTATCTAATAATGATGTTCGGACAAAAGATTCATCAGATACAGGTAAGAAAATTTATTCAGCGATGACATATGTACCAAAATTAAGTGAGTCCTTAGCAAAAGTGTGCCAATATTTTATACCAGATGTTAAAGCAGCAATGAAGCCAACAGAACAAAATTCAAAATTCTTTCTAAATACAAAACAAAAAATTAATAAAACAGAAAACAGTGGATTAGTTTGCTCTGTAAAATTCAATGATTGCGAAAAAATATACATTGGAGAAACTATTCAAAAACTGGGATCAAGAATGAATCAACACAATACCGAATGTCAAAAAGTTAACGAAGGATCAGTAAACAAAAATATAGCTGCTTTAGCTGATGAGGGCATTGCGTGTAACTACAAAACAGATAAAAGAGACTACACTAATGCATACTACAATCTAATAGTTAATGCAGAACAATCAAGTTCAAAATTAAATAAATTTATACACTTTAAATACTTAGTAACTTTATAAGAAAATTTGTTCAATGATTTTTAGTTTTTTAATTTCAAAAACAAATGTCTAATATTAAAAACAGATTGTTATCAAATAATTTTCCATAAAATAATTTTGGTAATTTTTATATATAATTAAATTTCGTATATATTGATGTTAATGAAAAACGCATGTATTTTTTTTAGCTACTGATGATGAGGCAAATAAGTCCTCGAAATATATATACAGATAAAAAGTAAAAAGAAAAGAATGCGTTTTAATTGAATTAAATGAAGAAAAACAAAAGGTAAAATAAAAAATAAATTTTAATTAAATACTATTACAAGCAAATAAAAAACAAAAAATCACTTCGTGTATAGGTACTCGTATTTTCCAGAAACAGGAGTTTTTGGCAAGTTTATAATAGGTAATGAGTATGTATTATGTTTAACTACCTTTATATCACATCACATGATGAGTACCTATTATTATTATTTAAAAATATAAAGACGTAATAAAGCTTTGTTATAGTAAGTTAAATAAATAAATTAGCTGGAGGTTTGAAATTTTGACAATTATTAGGCTTAATAATTTCATTATGACATTATAGCATCAATTGTTTTGTATGACAGTCTGTTTTGATTGTTTGTTTTGATATTATTTAGCCTTGAAAACAGTCGCTCTGCTGATGCACTACCGTGAGGCAAACTAAAAAGAATCAACATAAATTTTGAATTAATAATGAACCTAGAACGTTTTTGAATCTTCAAGAAAAATACTTCCGATTAGTCCAATCTCAAAAATTTTTTTTATTTCGCCAAAAAGAACATCTTTCTCGCACTCTAATAGATGAGAAAATTCTGATACCAAAATATTGAAGTGTGGCAAAATACTTTGTATATTTGGATTAAAAAGGTTGGGTCAATAATCTTAAACGCATTTAGGTAAAATAATGAAACTTTTCGTGCCACCGTGCCACGAGAAAATTTCCGTTGCAAAATGGCACGATCGTGCCACATTGGCAAAGCTGACTCGGGGCGTTCGATCAGTGCTCGATCAATAGGATCATTAAAAAAAAGACCGAGTAGATCGAGCAAGCACGGCTTACTTAATTCATTATTTTTCGTTTTGCATTAACCAGAGTTTTTAAAAAAGAAAATAATTCTTGAAAACACCAATTTATTTAATAAAATAAAACAATTCAAATTCAGTGCTCGGTTGTGTTTCCGAAATAGATCGGAGGGTTCGGTTCAGAGCAAGCACTTTTCGCTCGGGGCTAGAAAAGAAATACGCCAGTTGAATAAGAATAATGCTTCAAAAGGCAATCTGAGAAAGATATTGATCCGTTCCAGATGGCAAAGTTTGAATAGATTTATTTTCTATTGAAGCATTGTGTTTGACAGCTGTCAATTGACCTATTCGTTATTTTGGTGTTTATATTTCTTTCTGATACGAAACAAAAATGCTCTCTAATGATTGTATTCAATTATATTAGACCGAGAGCCCACAGCAATGTTTGGGTGTGATTGATAACAAAAAATAATAAGTATAATTAAATAGTCCTTAAGTATCTATTTATTTACAAATGTGAACGTCTTGCATGCTCTAGTGGGAGCATTATTGCATAATGGTGCATCAAATATGCAGCTCTTTCCAAAGTCTAAATAATTGTGATAACAACTTTGCCATACATTTAAAATGTAGAGCTAAGCGCCCTGAGTGCAAGTATCAATCACACCCAAAAATTGCATTTAAAAAAGAAAATAATTAATTATCATTAAATCAATAAAAGTCTTAAAAAAGTGTGAGGCACTCTATTAATGAATGCCACACAAACATCAGCAATAATAGTTAATAGATGTGGTTAAACATTCAAATTGAATATTTTTCGAGCTTTGCATAATAATTTGCATATTTTAAATTTTATTATTCCATCAGAAGATAAATGTATTTTGTGAATCAAACTTTACTATCAACTCTAAATAAATAAATTAAATTCGTGTGAAATAGTTTGTTTACGTTTTATTTATTTCATTCAAATAAACAAACAAACAAAAAAAATATTTTGATATTCAACAGCTGTTTTGACACTTTCCTTGATTGGACCTGTTTGATTAAGGCAATAAATTTGAGTTCCGAAGAGTGTATTAACACCGTTGTCTGTTTACAGAGAATACAAGAGAATTTTAATCACCAACTAAGGTACACTTAAATTCTATGTTTCCACCAAAGGCTTATCTTAATTTAATAAATCTATGAAGTTTTTTTTCACCGCAAACAAGATTAAGAAGAAGATTAACTGACAAAATGCAAATGTTGTTCAATCTTTTTTTATAAAGTGAAGACAGAGAGTTTAACTTATGTATGTCAAACGAAGCAAATGAGTACAGATCAATTGGATTTGTAAAACTGCAAAAGATTTAATGAGATTAATTTCTAAACTATTAGACTTACGAAATAATTTTTTACGGTTAATATCAAGATTTGAAGAAGACTTATGGTCAATTTAATAAACTGTTGGTTTAGTTTATTTTTACTTACGATATATTTATAAAGGTATAAATGTAGTAACTACAAAAATTATGTATCCCAGAAAATATTGCATATTTTGTATTATTAGAGTAATGAACCCGATATTTTGATAAAAAAATTAAAATAAGACAACAGATAGAACGCAAAATGTAATAAAATGTTTCTAAACATATGAATAAGAAAAACCTAAACCCATTTAAAAAGCTTGCGTATAGAAATTTCCAAAGTCGATGTATGAAACTAAACTGAAAGTGAAAGAGAAAACAACAAAAACAAGAAATCGATTGAAATTTGAAATGAGATCAACTACCAAACAAAATGAGCCGCGTCTTCGCATGTTGCCATAGACTATGGAATCATAGACCATGAACTACAACGATGGTACGGGTAATGCTGACCATAAGGGCACCAATCAATTGCGTCATATTGGCATAGACTTGCGACACGAAAAAGTCTAACTGGGTCAAAACGCATGATTTCTCGTCGCATCTCTGGGTGAGATAACAATGCCCTCAGAATCTTCATTGTGGCATCTACTGTTTGTGCATATCATAATATATGATGTCATTACTCGTGTGTTTCTTACAAGCCTGCATAGGGTTAGATGTACCTATAACAAATCCTCAGTTCTTAATGATATTAACATAGGTAAATGCAAAAAGCCTAATTCTTTATGTATTTAGTTAAGTTCAGTTATTTTTTTCGACTAAGCTTTTAGCACCTTAAAAACTTTATTATGTACCAAGCTAACAGTTTTATATTCATAAGTTTGATGATATAATCCTAAATGGGTTTGCAAACGTGCTTATTTTCCAGTACCTACATCTCTACCATAGCTGGGCATTAACTCGTTAATCCGTTAATCGTTAATTAACGAAGTTAAAATTTTGATTAACGGATTAACTTTTAAGCTAACTTTTAAAAATGTTAACGGACACGTTAAATCCGTTAATCCACGTTAAGTCCGTTAATCGTTAATCCAATGCCTACTATTTACCGCGCGGCGCGAAAAACAGGTTCACACAAGTATGAGACAAGAGCCGCGCGGCGCGTGCCGCGGGTGAAACAAAATCAGCTAAGTACGTATTATATTTTGACGGCGCGTGCGAGTGAGAAAACTGCGAAGAGATTCGTTTCGTTTGATCATTTCATTATGCCGGTCGTCTACTATAAGTGCGATAAGTTCAACCAACTTCGTTCAACTTTTTATTCAACTCTTTCGTTGGATAAACGATTTACAACCTCTTACACTAGTGCAGAAACTTACGTAATTCACATTGAGCAACTAAAGTTGAACAAAATGCGTTCGGAACCCCGTACACATAATTGACCAACTTTCCCATATGTTGATTAACCTCGCACACCTAGGTTGATCAACTCTTAAAACTTATTCCAGTGATGAATAGCTCCGTACACCTAGTTGACCAACTTACTCAAATGTTGAATAACCCCGTACACTAGTTGATAAAATTGTTCGATTTTGACAGAAAAAAAGTTTTTCGAGTTGATCAACTGCGTTTTCGATATTGGTGTTTAACCAGTTGATGAACGAGTTGATACCTTCGTACACTTAACCAAGGATCACTCGTTGGGGAACGCGTTGAACGCACCAAGATAACCAAAAAACTCAAACGTCATACCTGAAATAATTTTGACTTCAGTTCGGCACATACATTTATTGTACGCCTTCGCTTTTAAATCATATAATAAAACGGCAAACATGTTTTTTGTGGTACACTTTTCTCCAAAAGTTTTTAACCGATTTCGATAAATTTTATATGGTTGGAAAGCCACAGTTACGGAGATGTGCAGAATATACTCGAGACACGCATTTACACACTGTGGGTCATTTTTGTTTTTGCACTGTCGAACACTTTGCATATTACATAAAATAAAATTTAATTTAATAAATTTGCTTGAAAACACTGCCAATAATATAAATAATAAATAAACTGGCACTCGAATTTCGAGAGCTGGGTCGGCTAGTATTCTTAAATTTGTTCCGTATGAGTATGATTTCCTCTAAGAAAAAAAAAAAGTGGCTGCCGCATTAATAATATTAGAAAATGAACGACAAAGGAAGAAAAAACAGCCAAGACGATTCTGGGTAAATGATTTTTTCTTGAGTCGCGAAGAAAATTGTTTTTTCAATGAAATATATGAGAAATTAAAATCGATTGATCCCACCGCGCCCGTGAATTCGAATTCAAAGCTTAGGCAATTGCATTTTCGAGGAAATTTGAGACCAAGCCAATTCCCTGGCATCTCGATTTTTATAAGAGAGGCTCTTAGGTTCGTATTCACCGAGCGCTCCTAAACGGCTCTTAACTTTACGAGGCTCTTAACTTGAAATTTCTGTACGGTATTCACCAACCACTCGCAAGTGTTTTTCGAAGTTCGAAAATGAGAGCCACTCTCTCTTGTTCAGGCATACCCAAACTGTGAAATGTTGTGTAATGTTGGTCTTGACAGCAAATGGATACTCTTCTACTTGGCATTGCTCACATGGATTCGAGTCAAATGCGTGCGTGGCACACGCACAAGCGAACAAATTTTCGAAGAGAGCGCTCGTAAGTTAGGAGTGGTCGGGACCACTCCTAACTTTTAAGAGCGCTCGTAGATCTTCACTAATATTGCTTGGTGAATACGTTTATGAGCTTCTTAAGTTATGAGCGCTCGGTGAATACCGGCCTTAATGTCCCATATATTGGGCTTTTCCTCAATTGCTGAAATCATTTGCAAAATTAATTCCGTTGTCCACTCTGATTTTTTAACACCTTCCATGACGAAAAACCAGTTTGCAGTTGCAACAACTGCAAGTTCATGGCAACGCAATAGTTCAACCAAGTAGATACATTTCACTGCAGCCAACGCAAAGCAACACAATATTACGTCAAGAAATCCCAAAGAAAATTAAGAAGTTGATCAACGCGTTGAACAAATAATGTGCAACACATTATCTTGAAAATGTGGCTCAACGTGTTGAGCGAACATTTTCAAGGAGCAACACGAGCTCGTACACTACCCGTACACTTTTTGCGCAATTCGTTCAGCAACGGCCAACAACTAGATCCAACCCGTTGGTTGAACAGAATTAAAGGGACCGTACATTAGAGTTGAATGCGTTGAATTCGAAATTTGTGCGTTGATCGCCTAGTGGACGACCGGCATTACTTAGCGCCGGTGCTTAGAGAAAAAAAATATAAAAAATGCAATATTTATCACATGTTAACGGATTAACGATTAACGTTAACTTGCGTTAATTCTTCCGGCATTTAACGCTTTAACGTTTAACGAAGCTAACTTATTTAGTAGCGGATTAACGATTAAGGAAGTTAACTGTTTGATTAACGGTGCCCAGCTATGATCTCTACTCTACGCCGAATTTATTTGTGTCTTCTCTATTAAATTGATTTTAAGAATTAACAATGACGCCATTTTGGCTTAAAATATATGTTTCCATATCTCTAACGGTCTATATGTTAATGTTTTTGCATTATAATATTTATGTTTTAATAGGACTCAGCATATGGTAGTCTAGGATGATTGGCCACTGTTGTGAGAACGGGTGTTCCACAGGGTTCAAGTTTAGGCCCTATTATCTTCTATTTATTTATAAATGACCTACCTTCTCTTTGTGAAAGAAAATATCTCCTTTCATCTTTATGCTGATGATATCTATACAGATTTATCTTTCGAGGAGAATCGGCCTGATTGATAACCTTATTTTCCGCATCAACTAGGATCTTATATTAATCTGTAAATGGGCTGAAGAGAATGGTCTAACTCAGAACACTAAAACGAACTGGCTTTACTGGTATCCAAGAAGGGGTATGATACGGAACAGCTCCCTACACTATCCCTAAGTGATTCAATTGTTTTATATGATACATTAGGTAGTATCTCCCTACAATAAAAAAACTCTGAATTGTTCCTTACCCAAATGAATTAATTTTCGAAACTGTATTGAAAATAAACTACTGAAATAAAGTGATACACAAACTTGTTTTTAATATTTTACGCACACTAACCTTTTGACTACCCTTAAAGTGTTTGGTCTTTGGTCACAGAGAAAAGTTAGAGAGGATTTAAAAAGAGATTCCAATGCACATTAGTTTTGAATGTCTTAATATCGTAACGTGAGGGCAGTACTAAGCTGTGTAAAGCATTCCACATTCGTGTAGTGCGGGTTTTATGAAAGAATAAGCTTCTGCCATTTTTCTGTTGACGCCAACGTTAAAGTATCTAAACGCTTTATTGTTGTTTTTATTTGTTAATAGCAATACAAAACTCTATTGGACAATTTGCTTGGTCTATTTAAAGTAAAGATTTATCAATAAAACACACATACCTAACAACATCTTCATCTTATCTCAATAGCTCTTAAAATCCTTCCACACTAACACATGTCAAAAATGTGTTTAAAACTTAAAATTTTCATCAAATTTCTTAAAACTGTTTTTTTTTTAAGTAAAACTTCTTTTCCGGCGTTGGGGGTAAAAAATTTTCTATGCAGCTGTCAGTGACATGTCAAAACGACACATTATCCGTCAAGGACAGCGACATGTTCTTAGAATACAAAATGTTTGTAGTCGTAAGTCGTAAGTTTATGGGTAAGAATCTTACAGAGGCTTTGCTTGAGGGAAAAAAAGTTTTACTTCTACCGCGCGTACGTCAGATCATACAACCTTTTTTTCAACGCGTTTTGACGAAGAAATTGTGAAAATTTTAAAGAAATTTCAACTTACTAAACAAAACACAACCTAAAGTATTTAAACCAAATTTTATTTAATATTTCTAACAAGTAAAAACATCTAACTCGAGATTTTGATCCAGCTTGTCCTTCAGAGATATTAAAGGCGAATAAGGAGGTGTCGCAATTCGGTCTACCTATATGGCTAAAGCCTAAACGGTTCGGTCGATTTATTGTAAACATTTAAAATTTTCAACCGACAGGTTTTTTTAATTAAATTTTTGTTTCGAAATTTAAAAAATATTTTGTCCCCAACAAGTGTAAAAAAAAATCGTTTACTAAGAACTAAAAACACCAAAACACAACGGTGCCCTCCATAGAACCATTTTTTTTTTGTTATCGATTTTCTAAAAATTGATTTTGATAATTTTTTTTTAGTTTTTAAAATAAAAAAAATTCAAACTTTTTTTCGAAAATCAAATACTCAACTTTATTTAAATCAAGGAAACTAAGTGAAAATTCCATAACTCAAAAACGGGTTAAAGGTTTTTGTTTGAAAATTTGAACTCTCATTTGCACAATAATAGGTGCGTTTTATTATCTACGGATCTATGTGGATCCGGATCTGGATTAATTTTTAACATGTATTACAAATACAATTTGGGATCCTGTTCTCTATCTGGATCCATTTCATAGATCCAAAAATTAGTTTTAACTCTGGCGGGTAGATGGCTTTTTATGATAAGGTAGTGTAAATTACAGTGTAAAGAAAAAAGACAAGAAAAAATTGAAAATCAACACAACTGTCACTATGATCCATATCGTTTTATTTTCGAGAGTTAAATTGAATTTGTTCTTAAAAATCTTTTAAAATCTTAAATAGCTACAACCATTTATAATTTGTGTCCTAACATAAATTCATAATGGCTTAAGAAATCATTTTGACCTTTAACTATTAAACGAGTTTTTTAAGACATTTAAAAAATTAAATTTATGATTATTAACATTTTTCTCTAATAAATTTATTTTTAAAATTCTCATTCTCTTAAACATAAGAGAAAGTTCATGCAGTTGTGCATTAAAGTGTATGTTGAACTGTCAGAATTAGAAAGGGACAAGACAAAGATAAAGATAGTTTCTCGAAGAGCCCAGTTGATGTAAATATGAACATTTGTTTTAAGGCCATCACACATTTTATCATAATTGGATTGTTTGTTGTAACGTTGAAACTGATCCGTTCCGAAAGTGTGGATGCAAAATATGAAAATCATTTTCAACACACAATTTCGTCAGTCGAGTGAAATTCTTTCTCACTTTATTTTGACACGTGCTAATACTTCAATAAAGAGTGTAGCGTCAAATTGGAGCAAATCTAAAGCTAATCGCTTTGTTTTTACTGTCTTAATACACAGAGCTACCGATCTTTCAGTAAATTTACCTTTCTTATTCAAACACAAATAAGTGTTCGCGCCTAATGGATTTAAAGTAAAACAAGGGGTGTAACAACTTAAGCACACTTAAGGCTGAGGAGTCTAAGTGTTGTTTATTTATTTGTTATTTGAGCAGTTATGATTTCAATATCAGAAATTATTTATTGACAAATGTTTAAATATCTGAAGTTCAACGGCTTTAAAATAGGTACTCATTTGTAGAGTTTTTTTTTGTTTGTAATAAAGTATAGTGTGAAGGAAGCACAAATAAAATGCACGACTGGGTCCCACGAACTTGCTCTTATTGGAAGATAATTTGAATTTTAACGATGGACGTTAAATTGATTTTAATAAAAATTTAAAACAGAATACCCAAGCAAATATGAATCTTTCCAAGAACAATAATTTTAAATCGACGTAGTGGTTTTTTTTTAATAAGTTTTGTATAGGGACATATGTAATGTAGGTATATAAAATTTTTAAAATATTTTTAAGAATCTACATTTCGGTACCCCAATTTTTATAATTATTATAAGAATTATGTATGTACTTTTTTTTCAAAAATTCAAAAGCTATTTTTTTTTAAGATTTGATGTGCAATGTTTTTTAAACTTTTGAGAAGTTTCTGAAAAAGAAATTTCACTAAAATCCGTTACATCGAAAATGAGAAAACCAAAATATGGTTTAATGGTATGTTGACTACCATTATTTAAATTTTATTTTATTGATCGTAAAAATTAAGTGAAGCAGAAACAAATGTATGAAAATTCTAGTTGCCGTTTCGAGATATGTATGCATGCATATGCAATTGCTTCTGTGAGAGGCCATTAAAAACCTTTTTTTGAAAAAATTTTTTTTCAACCATGAGCCTTTATGAAATTTCATTCTGAAACCAAGCGAAACAAATTTGAAAAAAAAAAATATTTTTGGAAGTTTCTAAATGAACAATTGTTTATACAAGTATCGATGTTTTTGGTCTTAAGAAAAAGTGTTGAGGGAAAATTTTTCAAATGCTATCTACCCTGTTATACTGTGCCGGTAGCGGGTAGATATTGAAATTATAATAAAACAAGGTGGATCTGTGATATATTTACAAAATTCTTATACCATTATGTTTGGAATATGACATCGTTCGAATGCTAACTTCAGCTTTCTACGGTGGAGCGGATCCGAGTGGGCCAGTTTTCAATGACCCTCCCGCATAGATTGGGCTGAATTTGAGCCATGGCTTATGTTATGTTCACTTTCAAGCCATCGGTAGATTGTTGTTTATTGGCATAGACCTGCGACTTCACGTCACCTCTGTGAGAGTTAACCTAACCCTCAAATTGTTCATGAAGAATTTCAATTGTGGAATCCGCTATGTGGGAAGTAACCTCGTCCTGGTAGAAACACATGTCGTCTTGCTCCATATGGTTTAAGTTGGGCAAAAATTAATTGGTTATCATAGTTTTGGAACGCTCGCCATTGGCGGTGACCGCATCACCAACGTCGTTTTCGAAATAGTACGGACCAGTGATACCACTGGCCCAATAAACGCACCAAACTATAAATTTTTGAGGATGCATTGTCATCTGAATATCGTGTGGGTTCGTGTCTTCCCCTATACCGCAATTTTTCTTGTTAAAACAGCCATTCATCCAAAAATGCGTCTCGTCGCTTAAGATCATTTTTCGGTCAAAATCAGGATCCTCTTCCAAACGCTGCGAAGCCCAATTAGCGAACAAACCGCGTTGTCTATGGTCATATTCATTGAGCTTTTCGGTAATTTGGATATGGTACGGGTGCAAAATTTGCCAAGCTGGAGTCTGAGAAAGGCCAAGTTCTTGTGAACGGCGGGGAATCGACTGCCTTGGGTTGCAAACGTTGAAGAGTCGACTTTTAAGGGTCACCACATCTACCAAAAAATGGGTCCAACGTTTCCACTAACGAAGACTCATTTTGTAAATACATACTACAGGGTGCGTTATATGTTCCAGGTCGATGTTTTTTTTCAATAACTTTAAAATGAAATACAACTTTATAAATTATATTTAATTGATTGGTTATTTGGTCTTTAAAATTATATATGGAATATGATGTCGGTCAAGTGGGCACCTCTGGTTGCGGCGCAAAGACGAGATCTTTTAAGCACACTTTACGTAATAATTTCGCAGATTTCTATTATAATTTAAGCAATTTTGTTTCTAATGTTGTCCTTTAGCATCGAGATTATAGTTGGTTTGTTGATACCTTTCCCTTCAAGTACGCTTATAAGAAAGAAATGGGGAGGCGTGAAATCAGAGAATCGTAGAAGCCCCCGTCGATATTACCATACATATTTTGACATTATTTAGCCGGGATACATTTCTCGTAAAATTTGCATCGTAGCTCGAGCTGTTTGTGATGTGGGAACGTCTTGTAGAACCATGTTCTGCAGGACTACTTGATCTAAGTCGGGAACAAGAAAGTTTTCCAACATGTACGTATAATGGTCACCAGTACTTGTTATAGCATTACCTATGGAATCCTCAAAGGCATATGGCCCCGTGACGCTGCCGGCGAATATGGCACTCTACTATAGAGTGAAGTGGTCTGTAGTATTCCAAACGAGGTGTTTGAGTGCCCCAATAGCGGCTATTCTGTTAATTTACAAAGCCAACTAAGTTGAAAAGAAGGTATTTCGTTGCTCATTATGATTTTTTGGCAAAAATTACGGAAGTCTATAGCGAGCTCTAAAACTAGAACTGTGATAAATTAATATTCGACCATTCTCTACGGCTATCAAATGCCAATTGACAAGGTTCATTCACACAAATATGACAAACAAAAAAATCTACCTAAAACTTAAAACGCACCCAGTAAATACTCAATACCAGTAGATAATGAAAAGTGGTGTTCCTAACTGTGGAAAAGTGTTTGCGAAACAAATATAGGGTGGTTAAATTGTAAGGGCCGAGGTTGAATGTGAACCACACCTAAACGTCAAGTTTTTTTCTGCATTTCATTTGACATTTCTCAATTTCAGACTAACTCAATTTCAACCATGGAAAGATACACAATCGAGCAACGCGTTAAAGTTAATTCAGGCTTCTTGTAAAAATGGGCGTTCAAATCAAAATGCATATCGTGCACTTCGTGATTTTTGGGTCAATTTAATCGTCCAAATGTGTGTACAATCGGAAAAATCGTGCAAAAATTTGAGCAAACCGGGTCTGTAGGAGATGTGAAAACACCAGTGCATGCTCGTAGTGTGGCTGAAGAGCCGTCCACCTCAACTCGTCGTCGCGTCGTGCCCAACAATTGAACCTCTCACGCTAGTCGTTGATGAACATTATGCATAAAGACTTGCATTAACACGCTTACAAAGTGCAATTGACTCAAGAACTAAAGCCTCTTGACAATTTCAAGCGTCGTCAATGGTCAGAATGGTGGCAAGAAATGGCAACAGTGGATGATCAATTTTCGAAGAAAATCATCTTCAGTGATGAGGCACATTTTCACCTCAGTGGATTCGTCAATAAACTGAATTGCCGCATTTGATCGAATGATAATCCAAGAGTGATTGTCGAAAAACAAATGCACCCACAAAGAGTGACTGTTTGGTGCGGTTTATGGGCTGGCGGCATCATCGGGCCGTATTTTTTCCAAAACGAGACCGGTCAGGCAGTTACTATGAATGGTGTTCGCTATCGTGAGATGATAACGAAATTTTTATGGCCCGAATTGTAAGATATGGATGTGGACGATATGTGGTTTCAAAAGGACGGTGCCACTTGCCACACAGCTAACGAAACAATGGCTGTTTTGCGCGACAAATTTAATGGCCGTGTTATCTCACGTGGTGGCGATGTCAATTGGCCGCCAAGATCATGTGATTTGACACTGTTGGACTTGTTTCTTTGGGGTTATTTGAAAGAAAAGGTGAACGTCGATAAGCCAGCAACAATTCAAGAGCTAAAGGATGAGATAATTCGGAAATTAACGGCATAGAACCTCAATTATGCCTCAGCGTCATCGAAAATATGGACCATCGGATGGAGGTATGCCGCTGAGGTCGCGGCGGCGGCCATTTGGCCGATATTTTGTTCCATACATAATTGAATCATACCAACATTATCATAAGCCGTGTTTTATTGGTTAGTGAATACACTACATCGCAAAATTTAACATGGAAAACAACAACAAACGATTAGTGAATAAAAATAAGCTAGTAATTGAAATGGATAATTTAGTGAAGATGGAGTTTCGGATGTTGAAATGTAGGAGGTGTTTAGGTGGTGTCCGAAAAAATATATGTGTCCGAAAAAATATTGAGGGTGTGTTCGTTGGTATTTATTTGCCTTTACTAATCCAAAGTGTGATCGCTCCGAAATTTATAGAACAAATATTTTTTCAAATGCAAAACTTTAATTCATACCATAATTCCGGCTTTACACTACTGCCACTAATTTTGTCATAAAATATTGAATATTGAAATATTGAATTCGATTGAGATGTTTTATCAGTTCACTGGCTTTTGTTCAAAAATGTAGTTTAACTGCGGCATTATGCTGAATATCATTTTATTGAGTACTATGTTTTTTTTCTCCAATACTCAGTATGCATATGCGATATATTTTCGCACTTTTGTAAGTTTTAAATCAAATTTAACAGTGAGAAAAACTCTAAACCAACTCGATCTGCATTTTCATGAATATTTCAACTCCAGCTTAAAAACGAGATAAAGATCTTTCGAACACATCCGTCTAAGTTAATTCTTAATTCCAAAAGTAGGAAGGAACAAGGAAGAGTGAGTTAAAGAGTGAATAAAGCTAACCACCACTAATAAAGGAGTCTGATGATCGGCTTGGCAACCGTGAAATAGCTATAACTCCAGCCAAATAAGAACCCCCTTGGCGGTAGTTCATTCAAGTTGTTGTTGTAATATTCAAAAATTCATAAATACATATATGAAGCTTCGCAGGCACACTGCATGTATGTAACCATACAAAAACCCCTTCAATACATTTGAAACTTGACCAGAGTCAAATCTTTCACTAAAATCTCCCTCCAACAAACTTGAATGACTAATAAAAACGCTAGTCCTCAAGTGATAATTGATAAACGATAAAACCTAAATTGGGATGGACCTGATCATGTGGTCTCGGTAGCGTGATGCGTAGGGCATTGGCTTCTGACGACGCTAGGTCTGGGTTCAAATCTCAGTCAAGGCAAAAAGTTTTTCGATTAAACTTGATAGTATAAAGGCTAAGCCCACTAATAAAGGAGTCTGATGATCGGCTTGGCAACCGTGAAATAGCTATAACTCCAGCCAAATAAGAACCCACTTGGTGGTAGTTCATTCAAGTTGTTGTTGTAATATTCAAAAATTCAATTTTCTAAATAATTTGTGTTTTATTCAAAATCAACATCGGCCCTTAAAATTTAACCACCCTTTATAAACAAATTAAAATCCTGATACGAATAATTCCATTCGGAAAAAGAATCAATGAATTTTTGTATGTTAATTAATTTCTAATTTTGTTAATTTAAAACCATATTTCGTATTTATATTTTTGCGAACAGAGCTTTATACTCCTACAGCGCCATCTGTTGAGAATTGCATATCTACTTTATGAAAGAAACAAAAAAAAAACTCTTTTCCAATGTCATATGTATTTCCCCTTATTCTAAACAACTAAAACATTCTAAACAAGAACCTCCATATGTATTTCCCCCTATTCCAAGCAACTAGAACATTCCAAGACAAGAACCTTCGAGAACAACTAATTTGAGTATATAAGGGAGTGTTCACGGTGAGCGGAAACAGTTTATTTTCGATTATGAAAGTGTGCAAAGCTGAACTATTGGATTGTGGAAAGTGTAATTAAAGAAGTGTGATTTAAGTTTGAATAAAAGTATTGGAGTCGATTATAAATTGAGATTTATTGTTTTGATTTGAAAAGTGTAAATAAAGAAGAAATTCTAAAAGGAGTAATAAGTTTTATTTAAAGAACCTAGCAAAAATATTACAATATGTATAAATAAAAAAAGGCCAGATGCTAAAGCTACGCTCGTAAGAGCCTATGTCTTAAGCTAAGATACTACAGATACACATACCAGAATCAACTTCTTAATACCTACTCGTTAGGCAAAACCCAGTATTCCCGTTTACATGAAACCAACTAAAGCCCCAAGGCGATATGTCTATCATTTTTTTTCTCCAACTTGTAGGCCTATTTATATTCAAAATAAAACCCCAATCTGGACTCCAAATAGTTACATATGTATATCAATCTCTTAACCAAAGCTTGAGTTTGGTAAGCCACCACTGACTAAGAATCCAAAAAAAAAAGAAAAAAACAAAAACAAGCTTTGTATTTGGTAGATGAGAATTTAAGCCAAACCGTTAAACTACCAACTTACAACTGTTGTCGAAATTCAGATAAAGAAAATGAAAACAAAAACGAGTTATCCAGCACGCAAAGAATAATTACACAGCGTGAATGAATGCTGAAACTTGAAAATGCTCCAAAAGAATATCAACTACTCACCGCCAGGTATTACCAAGAATCGGTAATGGCTTTGGCCCAGGAACCTCATGGTAGGGCAATGCATTTTCCCATTCTTTGCTCGAAGAAACATCGGTGCTGCCAGAAGCAGCAGTTTCAGTTGCAGCATGTGGACAGGTTGCCGTTGATCGTGGACGTTGCGAAATAAGTGAAATTTCGGGTAAGGTAGCGAGTAGGGGTTTAGTTTTACATAAAATTGGCGAATATCTCATTGTGACCCGAACCAAAAGCTATTTCCTTAAACTTGAACTAAAAATAAGCCAAACAAATTAGCTAATCTATTGGTCTTTTGTGACACTGAAAACCGAATGAATAGCACTCTCTTATTGGTGTTGTTGTTGGTATTTGTTGGAATTCACTTTTAATTTCACTTTCTTTTCACCGAATTCACCGATATCAATTTGCATTCAGAAATAAATCCAATAGCGTGAAGGTTAATGTATGCGAAAGGTATCTTAAGCGGCCAATTATTGTTTAGAGACAAAATAAAATCCGTTGGCATTGGCATCCACACGCTGCGATAGACGCTTTTCGACTGAATCAATTCTAAAGAGACTGAGTACTTCGAGCCTACAACAATACGAAAATACATATACGTATGAATAAGTTGGCCCGTGCTAATGGTAAAGTATGTAATATAGCAAAAGCCAAAAGCCATAACCAAAGCAACTGCCTATTCCGGCCAGTTTGGATGGATAAGCTGTTTTTTGGTAGGTACATACGCTATGCGCAGTTAGAGTTAACTTAAATATTGTGGTTGTCCGTTCTACATAAAGTTTATGAGCTTGCCAAGAAGTATCTGATGAATGCTGACGAGAAATGTAGACTTTCTGAGTGAGGTTTGACTGAGGGGAGCAGATACATTTTTGTTCGAGAGTCTTGAGTGAAATATTTAAATGAATCGAAGCAACATACAATCTGTGTAGCAAAACATGGTCCACCAGCTAGCGAAATACGAAAATGCTCCGAATAGTTATCGTCTATTGACCAAGAATACAAATGGTCTTCAAAAAAGGTTTCTTTTTCATTTTGAAACTATCAACGGAAAATTTTTTAATGTATCAAAAAGTTACGCTTCGATTCAATTCCATATTAATGAGGTTGTAAGATTTTATTATGCTTCAGCGGGGAACGTTTATTTATGCAGTTGTAGTAAAATTAGCATATTTTAGTCGAATCTTTGAATGAAACTTGAATGAGCTGCAACCAAGTTATAGAAGTTTTATAGGAACCAACCTGATTATCACAGATATGCTTTTAGTGGCCTAATCTAGTATGCCTATTTCGATTGAAAAACTTTTTCCGTAACCTAGATCAACTGCTTCCGATCCAGCAGCGTAAGCATCGCTCTAATGAAGTTACGTGATCAATCTACATTCCAATGCAGATTCGTATTGCTCATCAATTGCATTGATACGACTTGCATTTTTACTAGACCATCCAACTAGTGTGTCTAGTATGTTGTTGTGCATTAATTTCCCTCCTTTTAATTGCGACCTAAAGGTACAATATGGAAAGTTATGCATTCGTTAAAAAAATCAAACTTGAGATTTTGATCAGATTTGACATTATGATGATAGAGAAGACGAAAAAAGTGGGTCTCAAAATCTGTCTGTCTATTCGACTACAGCATAAACGGCTCAGTCGATTTTCTTTCAACTTGTTAAATATTTTCGCCCACACGTTATATGCTTTGTTTTTTTTTTTTAAATCCAAAATAATAAATCCAAAAAGAACGGTACCTGCCATACGAATTTTTGTCGACATTTTATAGAATAATCAGTGCCGATCTGCAACTCGCACGCGTGGGAGTGTAGTCCATTGACTCGTAGTGCTATTTTTTCAATTTAACAATAGACAAAAAAAAAAAAAAAAAAAAAATAAAAAAAAACAATAACACACAAAAGCCATCTAAATAAATAGTGTTTAACTATAACCTTTAATATTAACTACCGCGCTGCGTCGCCGCACTATGGGACCAAATTGTGCAAACCATCTCAAAAATCCATAACTTTTTCGTTTCTCAATATCTTTTTTTTTGAAATTTTGCACACTTATACTTGTATAACCAAGAATTTAAAATATTAAAACGTTTTAAATAGAAATAAATTTATTTTTTTTAATAAAATAAAATAACAAATTTGTAGATTTTGTTTAATTTATATGGGAAAAATTTGTTGGAGCAAGAATTATTACTACAACAATTTGGATGAAATTTGTACAGTTTTTTCTTTTACTAGTGAAAACATTTGAAAGTAGTTTTTGTAAAATCCGCCCACTACCACGCCCATATTTTTCTAATTTTTCTGATTTTTGTTATTTTCTTATTTTTAGTGAACAGGAAGCCGAAAATTTGTATTTGAGGTTTTTTAAAGTTAATACATCGCATGTATATTTTTTCTGCCCATTTTCCCGCCTACTTTCACTCCCCTTTTTTTTATTTTCAGCTTAGTTCATTAAGAACAGGCATTTTGTAAATTAAGTTTTAAATGTAGAAGTGAGTTTTTGAAAAGTGTTATTTATTTTTAGTAAAATCCGTGTACTGCCACGCCCCTTTTCGATATATGAAAGTTTTTCGCCTTTAAGACAAAAAAAAGGAATTCAGAAATACACCTTATTACTAGGTATATTAATTAATGTCTAAAAGTTCTTTAGCCTCGTCAAACAATGCTTTGGTATCATTTTTTGTTCTTGGTTTTCCTAGACTAGATATGTACATATATGCGGATCAGATGTATATAATAAAGTGCGTAGAACATCTTCGTTCGTAGCTGATCTTGAACATTTCCATGCAAATAAATTCTCTCATTTTGATTTTTTTTTTTAAATTTAATCCGAATCCTTCAAACGCTTTATTGAGAATAAAAGCTTAGTATTCATCTCATTACATTGTCTATGAATTTTGTCTCTTGATTGACTAATGTTTCAACAATAATTTGGCTGTCCCATGCCAACTTCATTACCTTTTAGACTCTTGTTGTTGCTTTTGGTAGGGTAAGCTGGGGTACATTTGACACCGGGGCACATTTGACTTTGCGTTTTTCGGTATGATCGTGCCTTTAAAAAGAAAAGTTTGGATGAAGGAAGAAGCTTAGTTTGATTTAAAGAAACGTTATGAAATTTTTCTGTCTTTCTTTAACTCTTCGTGGAGTACCACGTGTTTTCTGTGTCTCTGATCTAATTTTTGACAACCGGGAAGTAAGCGACTTGTGAACCTAATAAAATAATTTTTTCTATCATAAATCAATGTTATGATAGAACTATGCTAAAAGTTCAATAAATTAAAGCCAGTTTTGTGAAAATATAATATTAGTTATTAAAAAAAAAAAAAAAAAAAAAACTTATAAAGTTCCTTCGGGGCACCTTTGACTTTTGCAAAAAATATTTGTTTGACGTTGATTTTGGAAAATTATATATAAATAAATAAATAAAATAATAAATTGTTTAAAAAATGTCGATATCAATAAATTTGAATTAAGATTTACATGGACTGATTTTTTTTATGTTTATAAATGAAATGATTTATGTTTTTTATTCTTGTTGTTTTTTTTTTAGAAAGTGAATTTATTGATTTATTTTTTTCGTTATATTATTTAATAAATTGTTCAAAAACAAAAATTTACTTTTTTACTATTCAAACAACAGACGTGCTGGATCCGTTGATACTTTTAGAAATTTAATGCACACGATGTGGGGTTTAATCCACCATTGTCAAATGTACCCCTTTTAAAGTCAAAGGTGGCCCACTATTGGGGCACTTTTGACAAAATGACTTTTTTTAGAAAATATTTTTCTTTAAAATGTGGAAATGTTTTAAAAGAAAAAAATATATCTTAACATAATCTTGAATAATCAATAAATCAAATACAAAACAAAACAATGGAATACATTAACAGTTTTCGGAAATACAGACTTTTAAAAACTAAGTGTCAAATGTACCCCCTTCTCCCCTATTGTTTACGATTCAGTTTCCATATTGTATGCAGTTCTCTTTTAAGTGAACTGTTAACTTTTTGTCTTCTTCTGTTTTGTGTTATTTATACCTATGCACCTACATTTGTATTATATGCAACATACATACCTCACACACCCCCTCCCACCCTCAAATTATTTGATTATGATTTTTTTTTAATATAAATATGAGTAAGGAAGTTTAAAATTGGAAAACAAAACATATTTTATTCTAAAACTAAAATTTTGAATTTTAATATCTAATATTGGAAATAACTGATAAAAATTTATAAATTTTGTGGAAACATAGTCACTTATATGATGTTTATGAAAATGTGTTGCACATGTTTTAACAGTCATATTTTTTAACTTTTGACAAAAAATAACATTTTTTTTTTAAATTTTGAGCTAAAAGTAATAAAATAATGGTCTAAAACTTTTTGGAATACACATTTATGTGCATCAATAAAGGTGCCATATTTTTGCCAAATTTTAATTTTTTTCATCACTTAACAATAAAGTTATAAGAATACGAATTTTTATTCTAAAAACTTATTTTTCTTTCTATTCATATGTTTTTTCTTCTTAAACAAAAATGCATGAAAATGCGAAAGTTTTTATTTTTTTTTCCAAATTTAGAATATTTTTAGAATACTAAACAGCCATTAACTAAACGGAGGCAGCCGGTGCTAACAGAGAAAACTTCAATTGAAAACAAAAAAAATTAAAAAGATACTGCACCTTACTCATTTTGTTTATCAATTTACTGGTGAACTTAATTAAAAAAAATATAACTGTTTTGTAAAGAAGAGGGCCTGGGCTTTTCAAAAAGGTATAATACTTATACATTCTGTCCAGAAAAATACGCAATAATTGACTTCAAACTCTCACTTTTAGACGATCATTTCAGTTTCAGTTTCAGTTGAGCTATCAGTTGAGCTTTCAGTTAAACTGATGTCTAAATACAAAAACTGAGACTGAAACTGATGAAATTCCCATTAAGTTTTCAGTTCAGTTATCAGTTAAACTGATGTGTAAATACTTTTCAGTTCAGTTGTCAGTTCAGTCGTCATTCGAGTTCCTGTTTTTTTTTTTTAATATATCGAAACAGAATGATAATTTGGTCGATTTAATTGAAATTTACCACGCGTGTCCATGTTTGTGGAAGAAGTGACCCTTTTTATCACAATTCAGTTAAAAGAGAAGCAGCATATAAGCCCAACTGAACATCGGACTGACGTCTAAATACACTGCCTTTTTTAACTGAACTGACAACTGAACTGACAACTGAAAGAACAACTGATCGTCTAAAAGGGGCTTAATAATTCTAAAAAATAAAAATATCGAAATGTAATTTTTAACGGTAATTTTAGGTACCTAGAAAAAAAGTAAGATACAAAAAATTTACTGTGTTTGGAAGAACCCTATTTCTAGATTTTTCAAATTACGAAATTCACCAAAACCATTGTTGAGATGGATTTCATCATTTGGTCCCATAGTGCGCCGTGTTAACAAAAAAAATAATAACAAAAAAAAAAAATAGTGCAATATATTAGAACTTCATTTACATACCTACTGCATAATATAACACAGCGAGCTTAAACTGTGCTCCCTCCCTCTCCGTTCTATCACCGCTCACAGTTGCTCTGTATAGCTATTGCATACATTGTAATGGTAAACACCATAGTTGCAATAGACTATACATAGCAATATTGGATAGAATGCGGTTGTTAATTTTGGTTGTACAGGAGCGGATCAGTGTGATTTTCCATTTAGGCATAACACTAATGGTAAATTGCATTGTGAAGTTTTTTGATGCCCAAGATTAATTACGTGCATAGTTAATTGTCTAGTTTTGTTTTTTTTTTTGTTTGTGTATTGCAATGGCTGGTAAGTTTTATGTCGATTATTGTAACATTCAGGGGCTCCGAAAAAATTCTGTGCTGTGTACGTTCACTTTGTTTTAAACAGGTCAGCTGCTTTGGCACTAAGTGAAACCGAGGTTGGTGAAAACACCGATCATACGGAGATTAACCTACATGGGTATAGTTTAGTGCCATTATGCTTTTCTCACCATGGTCTCGCCGTATACGTATGTACGTAATGATGTTGCCTATCAGCTTCTACCACAGTATGGTCCCTTTAAAGAACCGTGGGAACCGTTTGGCTGTACCAGAAAGCCAACTGGGACGGTCTCAACGATTTCTTCGGGAAATTAAACTGGTCACTATGCTTCCTCGATAGTGATGTAGATTCCTCAGATCGGATTCTTTACGGTATGAGAAACTTTATTCCGAATAGGATAAAATCTATCAAACCGAAAAAAAAACTCCTGGTTTGATTCGAGCTGTAAAGAGGCTATCGGGGTCAAAGATGTATGTTTCCGTTGGTTGTTTTAAAGCCAATCCGTGCATATCCAACGAAATAGAGTTTTACATGACCAAAAATTATAGCAAAAAATACTACAATGTCCCAAAGGTAGTAAAAATTTTTGGTCATTTGTAAAAAACGTACGAAACAGTACAAAATCCTCAGTTCCAACGCTCGTTTACAATGACACTCCTATTGTAAGCTCGATAGATAAAGCCAATTTGCTTGCAGCACAGTTTGCTGTTGATTCGACGCTTCCAGAGAGTGTCATGACTCCTCCTGTACTTGAGAGCGTAAACGAATCTTCTTTCGCACTCGTGCAGTTGCTATAGTACTAAAAGATCTTGACATTCACAAATCCGCTGGCCCGGATAGTATCCCTGCTATTGTTCTGAAGAGGTGTTCTTCAACAAGCTTTTCCATCTATACTACTCTTCAGGTCTCTTCCCAAGTGGATGGAAAACAGCATTTGTCCAGCCAGTCCCTAAAAAAGGCGAGTCCTCCTCCCCCTCTAACTATTGTCCAATTGCACTTACGTCCCTTCTTTCCAAGGTCATGGAAACGCTGATCAATTTTCAGCTTAAGAAATATCTTGAAAAACGAAAGCTCCTTAATGACCGGCAGTATGGCTTTCGTAGCAATAGGTCCACTGGTGATCTGATGGTATATCTCACCGAAGAGTGGAAAAAGCAAGATTATTGCACTTGATATTTTAAAAGCATTTGATAGAGTTTGGCATCAAGCTCTCTTATCGAAAATGCGTGCATTTGGTATTGATGAATCTCTTCTTCGTTGGATTAGAAATTACCTTTCGCACCGTTTACTACAAGTAGTTTTGAACGGTTTCAAATCTGATATCCATAAAATAAATGCTGGTGTGCCCCAGGGCTCCGTTTTGTCTCCGACACTCTTCCTTATGTTCATACATGATCTTTTGTCTGAAACTTCTAATCCACTTAATTGTTTCGCTGACGACCATACCCTCAGCTTTTCGTATTCGTTTTTAGATTCAAATCCTTTTCCTTCGGATGTGGACTTTCCAATGGGGAATCAAAAACCTTGTAGAATTTAATGCTTCGAAAACTCAATGCTGTGTACTGCCGCTAAAGCGTAACCCTCCCCCAATGCCTCTTTCTATAGTGATACTTGCATCGAGGAGACTGAACTGCTTTCAGTTCTAGGCATGTGCATCACAGACCATCTTTTGTGCAGTGATCACATATTTGACGTCGCCAAAAACGCTGCTAAGTGTTTAGGCTTTCTCCGCCGATGCAAGAAATTTTTTACCCCATGTGATCTGGTTGTTATATATAAAGCCTTTAATTCTTCCGAAGCTCGAGTACAATTCCCATATCTGGGCAGGTGCTCCAAAAACCCACTTGAATCTTGGATAGAATTAAAAGAGAGCTATAAAAATGATAGGCAAACGTTGTCTAACTGAAACATTTGTATCCCTCGAGCACAGCCGCCATGTTTCATGTCTATCATTATTTTACCGCTATTTTCATAAACAGTGCTCTAGTGAAATAGCCAGTTGTATTCCTCCCCTGAAACAATTCAACCGTAATACCCGTACTTCTAGGAATACTCATCAGTTTACCCTTGAGCCCAATTTCGCCCAATTTTCCTAATTGCTCGCACTGTGTTTAACATTATAAGGGTATTCATAACCCCTTGAGTGCGCGTATAACATAAAAAAATTATTTTTTCTTTAAAACTGTTCCCAAGATTTAAAAAAAAACTCACAAATTTTCATTTAGTTAAAAGGGTAAAGAGAAATTGTTAAAAAAAATTCAGAAAAATGGTTATTAAAAGTTTTCCCTCCTAGAACAATCTTTTTGTTTTTGATTTCTCAAAAACTGTACAACGGATTTTGGTCAGTTTTGTAATGCTAAAGCTCTCTAAAAGTATGGAATTATCATTGAATAATAATTTTTTCCAAAACTCAATATTTCGAAAACTACATGCACGATTTTCTTAACACTTGAAAGTTAAAAGTATTTTAGTACAATCTTTTAGTACATATTATAGAGGTGAGAAAAATTAAAAAAAATGTTTTCGAAAATCGTATTTTTTTAAAACAGCGCCTAGAATTTTTAAATATTTTTCTTCGATTAATTTTTACGATCTATCAATAAAATAAAACGCGCGACTGGGTCGCACGAACTTGCTCCTATGTAAACGACTAAGAATTTCAAAAATGAATGTTATTAGAGAAAACTGTTCTTAAGGATAAAATTCATTTTTTAAATAACTAAAACAACTCCTTTAGCAGTTGGAGCTAAACACAAAACGCCATGTGTTTTGATCAAAAATTAGTTTACGCAAGAACAAAATTATAATTCGTTGCAGTGGTTTCTTAAAAAAATAAGCTTTTATATACGAAATTTTTAAAACATTCTTAAGAAAAAATTTTGGAGCACCAATTTAAAGTGTTTATTAATGTACGAATGAAAATTAAATTTACAAAAAAAATATTGATCCGTTTTTGAGATATCGAATTAACAAGAAAAAACTTGATTTTTTTTTTCAAAATCCAAAAAAATATTTTTTTTTAGTTTTGAAATGAAATGTTTTTTAAACTTCTTAGAAGCTTGTGTGTAAGAAATTTCATTAAAATCCGTTATGCCGATAATGAGAAGTTCAAAATTCGAAAAAATCCTTCAATGGTAGATACAGTCAGTAAAATCTGGATTTCAAAATTGGTTTTTATTAAATTATAGATCGTAAGAATTATTCCAAAAAAAAAAATTTTAACAAAATTCTCGGTACAGTTTTCGAGAAAAAAAAAAGATTTTTTAACTTTTATATGAAGGGTACCGTTATTTTTTATTTTCTTATATCTTGTAGATTATATTAAGAAACTTTTATTTATCAAGCTTTAAAAAATCGAGCATGGGGTTTTCGAAATATTGAGTTTTCAAGAAAAAATTTTGAAATTTTTTTTAAAAATCCAAAACTCAATGAAATTTTTTGAATTTTTTTTAAGAAAATCTTTGACATTTTTTGAGAAAAAAAAATATTTTAACGAAAATCGGCCGAGACGTTTAGGCTGTAGTCAAACAGACAGACAGCTATCATCGTAATGTCAACTTTGATCAAAATCTCGAGTTCGATTTTTTTTCCAAATGCATAACTTGCCTTATATAGTACCTATAAGTTGCAAGTAAAAATAAGATATTAGCATAAATAATAAAACCATTTTTTCATGTTTTGATGTTTTGAAAAACATTGCATTTCAAAACTTAAATAACAAATATTTTTTGAATTTTTGGAAAAAAAAGATCATTTTTTCTTTTGAAGTTGATATCTCAAAACCGGGTCAATAATTGTTTTTGAAATTTAATTTTAATTCATAAAATAAAAAAAAGTTGGCGAAACGAAATTTTTTCTTAAAAATATTTTTTAAATTTTGTATACAGGGCGATTGAAGGTAAGAATAATAAAAATAAAAATTAATAACAAGTTTGTGGAAAAACTCGTAAATTGCATGATACTTGGGAAAACCTACAGAAGGTAAGAAAAGGAATTTAAGAGTTTGTACGTTTTTTTAAGAATTAATAATGTTGCAATACTTGTTTAATCTTGAATACTAAAAGTTTTAAAAGTGATTGTGAACATGAAATACGTATCGCAGATTTCGAGAAATGGGATAGGTTTCAAGTGGACAACCTAACGCGGTTGCTCCACATGTAAGAAGAATTTCGGCCGATGAAAGAATACTGTAAGTTGTTACAACTGATCCATAAATCGGCTTCAGACGTTTAGCTTTGCATTTCAATGTTCCCAGACTTAAAATTTAAAGTGTACTGCATGAAGAAAATTTTTTTGCCTCCCGATGATTTAGAAATGAGGCTTGTGTTTTCTAAATGATTGCTGGAGCGGAGCTTGGATGACAACGAGTTTATTCGACGGACGAATCTCAATTTACAAGAGATGACATCATACATTTTCACAATCTTCATGTAGGGAGAATCCATGCAAAAGAAGACAGTCGTCATTTCAACACAAATTTAGTTTCAATTCAAGCAGATTTAATTGGAAACAATTCAAACTATCATAATTTTCTACTTACTTTGCTCAAAATTTAATTTGGTGTTGGGAGAACACTGAATCACCAGAGATTGCCCTTTACTCGAAGTTCTAATTAATGCATTATTTACAAATTTAAATCAAAAACACACAGCGCGTAAAAAATTCAACTTTATTCGTTTACAAAATATATTATAATCGAATAATGACATCAACTGATTTTGACAGTTTTCACCAACCTGCACTAGCTCAAAAGGTAGTGCAGAATATTCAGAACTAGACTACACTAGTTCAGATCAGCGTTGGTATTTTAAAATTTAAGTCCCCTATTACACGTTGCCTCATGAGACATGTCTCATTTTTGACTTTCCTTTTAAATTTGTATCCCGTGAGGCAAAAGCTATTACACGTTGACTCATGTCTCATGAGATTCATGTCTCAAATTTGACTGTTGTTCGTATTTTTTAATGCACAACACAACATAAAACGAATTTGAGAAAAAGAAACGTCAAAATGAGACTACTAAAAATCAGCCCGGTACTCACCGGGAATATTTTTTTGCATCTCATTTCCTCATATCTGCTTTCTTTTTCGCACTTACGTGAGCCTCGTCTCGTGAGACATCGTGTAATAGGGGACTAAGCGATGAATGACGATAAGCTGTCAAAATATAAGCAACGAGTGGCGTTCTTATGCGTTGCATGACGATTTTTGTCTTTCCGATTTGCCCGCCAAGAAATCATAAGTGAAAATTTCACCGAAGCCTAAAGAAGCAAAATTAAATTAACAAAAATGATGAATGTGCAAAAAGATGAGTAAGTAAACATTTTTATTTAAAATAAATTGTTGTTATTATTGTTATTCATACAGAAATTATGTTTTACTCTTTTAGCAAAAAGAAAAAAACAAACCAAATACAAGGTTCGTTTGTTGAACTTTACCCAGGGTTGACCCAGGTTTTCTTGACAACCCTCAGAGTTGTCAACAAAAACTGGGGTTTTCGGTTTTCAAAAAACCACCCAAGGGCTGTCAACTGTTTTGTTAACAATTAAAAGCAACACAAAATAATTCTGTGTTCTGATAAAACTTTAAATTTGTTATAAATTAGTTTTAAAAATGAACGAAAACAATTTTGCGTTGTTGCTGAATGTTTAATCTGATGATTACAACAAACATTCAATTGCAAACACAAGCAATAACATGCAACATGCGAGTCGCCAAAGGACAACAAAAGAAATACATATGAAATCTCATATGACTTTTGACAGTTTGATCGTTACCTGAACTCGCCCCAGCAAAATACCTAGATCTACTTCATGGCGAGTTCAGGGCGACCCCAGGTCTCAAAAAACACAGAATTTACTCGCCAGGGTGACTTCAGGTTTTTCAAAAAACGATTTGGGGCGACCCCAGGGTGACTTCAGGGCTCAACGAACAAACCTACAATTCGACCGTCTGCTTATTTTGAAATTAAAGTTTTGGCAGATATATACATAAATGTCAACAACCTGCGTTGGTATGCATCAAAATTTCTTCTACAATTCTGTTACAATGAACACAATATATTCCCCGATCGTAACTTTTCCCCGTTCGTAGAATTCCCCGATGTTACCATATGTATTACGTATATTTTTGGGGTTTGGTTCTGATAGTTGGTAATTAGAAAAATGTAAGTAAAGCTATGTACAGACGATTGTCAGATCTATCAGTAGAAAATATGTCCCAATTACAACTTACAACTATCTGAACTTTCAATTTTGTAAGAAAATATTGTCAGAATGACATTGTCAAATATTTTACAATAGTCTGAAATACAATTTTAATTATTGTCAGATGCATTGGCAATGTCTTCATTTATACATAAATGCATCCATACAATATATGTAAACGCATCCATGGAATAGGAAGGAAATTGCTAAAAAATCTTCTGAGTTGGTTGCACTCTCTAAGTCATCGAAGCCGCCACACGCTCCACCATTGTAAGGTTTCAAAATATTCGGACGCAAAGCAAACAGATATTGAAAAGTCCGAAAGACATTACCAGTAGCTAAATAGCGTTCACCCAAAGAAATGGTGGCACGCATATTGGTGTCTTGCTTTCGGATGTGTGGATTTACCAAACCAAGAGATCGTCGAAATGCTTGGAGTCCATTCGTAGAAAATTGCGATACAACTCCCGCTCCTTATTTCACATTTTGACGAACAATTTGGAATAGTATCCCTCCTAACGTTAACTCAATCCTTCGTCCGAACATATCGTGTTTTTTTGGGAAAAACCTCCACTTCGATGTTTTTCACCCATGTACCCAGGCATTTGACATAGGTGTAATTGCAACATTTTGATCCATTTCATTAATTTTTTAATTATTTTCACAAAAATCTATGAACAAAAGTTTTAATTGGTCTAACAATCCCTGTCAACGGATGTACCAATTTTTTCTAAACAAATATCTGCCACCGTGTGAACTGACAATTTT
Organism: Chrysotoxum bicinctum; assembly: GCA_911387755.1. Classification (NCBI taxonomy): domain Eukaryota; kingdom Metazoa; phylum Arthropoda; class Insecta; order Diptera; family Syrphidae; genus Chrysotoxum; species Chrysotoxum bicinctum. Next base: position 199,109,522 of record OU426987.1, on the reverse strand, counting down.
TAACCTGACAATATTTTCAGGAATTCCATTGTCAGACTTTCGGATAAAATCTGTAAGCCGCATGAACTGACAATTTTCCATTGCAAAATAGTTAACAATTATAAGCTCATTGTCAGCTATTGTCAAAGCAGATCTGACAATATTGTAAGATGTGACAATCGTCTTAAGTTTAAGTTAGGAAATGACAATATTTGTATGCACCTATGCCCATAATTATTCATAATCGGTCTATGTCTATCAAAGTGTGCGGTAGTGCCCAGCTGAATTCGCTCTAAAATACTCTTTTTACAAAAACTAACTCAGGTGATTATCGACCTCCTTTTAAATTCAGTACAAATAAAGTAAATAAAAGCGTTTGCTGAGGTGATCAAATGCATCCGTCTCACCAAATTTCAACTCTGAAGCATTAGTTGTTCCTAAGATATAGGACTTCAAAATATCGTAAACTGATAGATCATTAACATTATGAACTACTTCCCGATACCGCGGAATCTTGTAATTTTGCAAAAGGTTAGGGACGATGTCTTTTATTACTCACAATTTAAAACGTTATGAAACCTTTAACAGCGGACCCTCCTAATCATATTCAGTAATAAAAATACAACATTTTTTCTCATATTTTGAATTTATTTCGATATTACTGTTCTTGAGAAATTTGTTATTAAACTTCATAAACTAAGACTTGGTTTGCTCTTATATCTTACTACTTTTCACGGCTGACTCGTTACACACACGGTTTTTGTACATACATATGAGAACTTGGATCTTATTTTTAACATTAATCACCCCGATTACCGATGTCGTAAACGACAGCGAAATATACGACCCGACACGATCTGCATTCCATAAGTCGTTTTCAACTTTTGTCACTCGTTTTGTTGTCGTCTGTAAATGTCAAACGTCGTTGAACACTTTCCTTCTGCATTCTGTAAGACGAAAAAATACGACGACTAAGAAAAAAAACCACGATATCTCTCGTTCAGAAATTTACACACGACAGAGACATAGAAGGTCGCAAAACTGCAAGTATTCTTGTTAAATAATATATTTTATCGAATTTTTTTACGATAAATAAAACAAGTAGATATTTGTCTAAATTTGTTGTACTATACTATATATTTAAATGTAATTATCAAATGAAAACCAATTCCAGACGCTCGTAGATTTGAGGAAGAAGACGAGCAGTTAGGGGTTTTTTTTTTTAAGGGGATACAAAAAACGTCCTCCAGTAACATATGGAGATGCTTGGCAAAAGTTTTGAATCGCTTATTCTATAACGGCAAGCTTTCGCTATTAAACAAAAAAGAGCTACGCTTTCGAAGAAGCAGTGTGTACTCCAAGAAATAACCTTAAATTGTATCAATGAAAGTATAAACAAAGGAAGAAAAGAGGAATATAAGTCATACAAATTAAAGGAGCACACTGCTAGGAGGGACACAACACATCTTAAGATCCAAGAGGAAACACTTGTAATTTATAAACATGGGATGGAAAGAAAAGAAACTAATAAATGTAATACATTTCAACACTTATCATTTTATTTACTTATTTATTTTCTAATAATTAAAAAAAAACTGCATTTGTTCATTAATTGAACATCGAGCAATAATATTGTATATAGGTAGATTTTCCTTTGAATTTGACAGATGTTTGTTACTTTTTTATCGTTTTTAAATCTGTTACAAAATCATCGCGTCGAAGAAGTTATGGAATGCCATTTAAAAAACGAGACGACAGAGAAAACGAGAGACATAAAAATACGAGACGACATAGGTAATTGGGGTGAATGTGTTTTGCCGGAATTGTTTTCTCCGGAAATTGTTTTTCGCCTATAGTTTCGTTTCTCGTAATACAGACCCAGGGGGGTTATTATGAAAAACGATACTCGTTCAAAATAAGGCGTATTCGTTAAATTGCGATTAAGAAAAACGAGAATCGTAAAAATGACGATACTCGTATTTTTATTTACGAGTGCCTTCAGCTCTCGTTCAGCTTTCGTTTTGGCGGTAGTTGTCAAATGTCATTTATTTTTTTATTTTTGTTTGGTTGGTTTTTGTTTTGTTAAGTGAGCAAAAAAATGTAAGTAAATAATAAATAAAATTGTGAAAAACATAAAAATAAGTTATTTCTAACCTTCTAGGCCTACAAGTAATGCTAAGCAGTTTAAAAAATTATCATTTTTCGTTTTTGCCTGGGCCCGTATTACGAATTACGATTATCGTTCAAAATCCATCGTTATCGTTACGTTGCGATTACGTTTTACGATACTCGTTTTTTTTAAACGATAATCGTTTTCTCTTACGACTGCTTTTGGCACTCGTATTTCATTGCTTTGACACATGACTTTTGTAGCAGCTGCAACATATTTATTACGTTTGGTGTTTGAGTTTGGTTTTTCTGGTTGATAAATAAAAATGTAAGTAAAATAAAATAATACATAAATAAAAGTGTTGAATAAAAGTTTAATGATAGGCCATCAACACAAACGACACAAATAAATGCACTTGTTGCTTTTATGGAAAAGTATCCAGACATTGCTAAAAACTACATGCCAAACAGCCAAGCAAAAGCCAAGTCCAAAATTTTGTGGAACAATTTGTCAACAAAACTCAATTCACTTGGCCCTCCAGAAAAGACCGTCGATGGATGGAAAAATGTAAGTTCTTTATAGTTAGATTAATCTTTTTAATGCATCCTTAATTTTGTTTTTCTTGATATCAAGGTATGGAAAGATTATAAGTTATGAAGAGCAGCACAAATATTTGTTATTTGGATTGCGCGTTCTGGTGGTGGTGGATCTGATGCATCCCTCAGTAATCTCCTTGAAATTGAATTGTTCCGGTTTTCCGAATCTTCGGAATCATCGTCACTACTCAAAAAAAAAAATCACAATGGAAAAACATTTTACTTAAATTTAGAAATCAATTGCACTTTCTTCACTTTTTTAATTTAGTTGTACTATTTTTGACAGAAATATTGAAAGAATGAAGTTGGATGCGCTTAAAAATAATAGATTTTTTGATTTTATCTGGCAATATTTTGATGCATCCATTATCGTAAACCATAATCGGTCTGTGTCATGACTATCGTTTTCTAGGGTATCGTTTTTTTGCCTTTCGTTTCGTAATTTGTAATACGGGCCCTGGCAACTTTTTTTGCTTTCTATTTTCGTATCTTGTAATCGCTCTTCGCCATGACTTTCGTTTCTTCGAGTTTCGTTTTCGTAATTCATAATAAGGGCCCAGTTGTTGGATATTTTCAAAATTCAAAAAATGTATACATTTCTGAAGCATACAAAAGTAGATACTGAAAACGCAGCAACACACACATTAAATCGGCTCATAAATTTAATAAAACAAACAATTTATAAATATGAATGTACATTTATTATTTAATATTTTTGTTTTGGTTAATATTCTCGTCAATTGTGTCTTGTTTTCTTTTTTTTTTATTTAATTCTTATGTTATTTCTTAGCAACTATACAAATAATTAAAAAAAAAAACAAACAAAAATTCTTTGGGATAGTCCCATTTGTCTCTTGGTCTTCCCTCCCATACATACATAAATGCATGTATGTACACGTATAAGGTACATAACCTAATATAAAATTAGAATTATTTGTTCGCAATTCATTGCTTTCGTTAAACAAAACTATTTTATTTATTTGTTCCGATTTTAACTACTTATACAAAAATTCATTGTTTTTTCAATCGATATATAGAATCATTAAATTATAAATACATAATTAGTTTCTTTTTTTTTTGTTTCAACATAATAGTTTGTTATTCCATTTAGCATTTACGCATTTAAGTTCACTTAATATTTTTATATTCCTTTTTTTTTCTATTTCTATTTTTATTTATAAATCTGTACAAAAATGTCTTACATAATAATATTATTCAATTGTATAATTTACTTCTTAAAATTATCTAGAAAAGGAAATTTATAAAAAAAAACATTGACAAAAAAAAACAATTAGAAGAAGTGGTGATTTCTTATAAACTACATAATATAAAGTACATATACAAATACATATATTTTTCTTCTTAACTATAAACTAAAATATATATTTATATATAAAATAATAAAGTTATATATACGATATAAAATTATGAATGAACAATTAAATGGCACAATGATCACGATGGAGTGTTGATTGCAAAATAAAATCCTAATGGCAAATGATAAAAATTAAAATAATTTGTTACTTGATATACATTATTCTGTGTTTTTTTAAATCATCGTGATCGAAAAGTTGTTTTATTTTTTAAACTTAAAAAACAAAATATACAAATTTAAAAAAAAATTCATAGGATAGTATTCGAATTTTATTTTGGATTTGGTTCCAGAAAATATGAATGAAAAGAATTCGTAAGATTTGTTTTTTTTTTTTTTTTAATTTGATTTTATATTTTTTGTTTTGGAAAAATATGGGAATTTGGAGAACTAGAAGTCGCTTCTTTCACTTTTGACTTTTAATGGTAAATGTAAGCTGAAGGGCTAGTGTAGTGGAGTAGAACTATCAATTTAGAATTAGATTTAAAGTGAAGTGAAATGGAATAGTCAAGTAGCCGTGCTATGTGAATGCAAAGTAGTATAAGGGAATTGTGGCATTTTTTTTTTTCGAAAACGTCATTTCCGTCAAAAATGCAGTTGCACGATGTTCTTAAACATAACGGCAAGTGTGCAAAACTGTTGAAATTGCAAAAAGAAATTTTTATGCAAAAGCATTATTTTCAATAACGTAGTTTGCTTAAGGAATACGTTCGATAACATCAATTGCGGCGTAAAAAATCGAGTTGACGACAGAAGCACTCATACGCCACGGAGCATGTTCGTTAACGTCCAGTAAAATGAATGAATGGAGTTGATCAAACCGATTTTGAGCAAGCAGGACGATTGCATATTTAATGATAGAATTATCTGCGTCATTGAATGACGATGATTTGATGATATTAACGTTTTCGAAAACGGCCTCCTTGAAATAATAGTTATTTATAGTCTATTGTATGTGTATGATTGAGATCAAATGCGACAGGATTGGATTGCATTCTTCAATAAAAAGAATGTTGAAACCTGAAAGAATGTCATTAACCAACATTGTATAAAGGGAAAAGTTTTCATTTTAAATACTGATGGACCAAGGTCAGTATCGCGTAAGACTAAAGCCATCCCTCAATAACTGATTGTCGTTTTGACTATAGCTGTCTTTATCTTATCTTCTCAATAAAGAATTATAGAGAGATGGTTTGTCAAAACGTCAATCAATTACTGAACGATCGCTTTAGTCTAACTCGATACGGGCCCAGTTTAATAGTATGGTTCAAAAGCATCATTGAACATTCTAATTTTTAATTTTGAAAAGTCTAAGTAAATATTTTGAAACCAAACCAAAGCATATGGCTTAAATTACTAGTAGTATCATAATCAAAAAAAAAATATAATTCCTACCCAAGCTCCTCATATACACACAGGAGTACGATCGATAATTATGAATTTATAATTTGATATACATACAGTATATTGAAATTTGGCATTTTAAAGCTCAATTTATTAAAAAAATGCGCTACTAGGTTGAATTGGCTGCCATCGTCAAAGGTGACACTTAGACCAGAGTTGCTCTATCTGCACCACTTCGATTTTCTGGTAACTCAAGGGTCAAATAAATCGAATCGAATAAATTAATAATCGTAATAGGGATCGATTTTAATGATATCATTTTAGTAGGTATACAAATATTCACTAAACGAATTTTTGTAAAAGTTTCAAATTTAAAAACCAAAATGTTCATCAAAATGAATACTTTTCAATTATAGCTATTATTCGGACCAAATGCAAGGTTTCCAATTGCCTTTTTCTAACTGACGAAAGAGTTACTCTTTCAAAAAAAAAAGAGTATCTCTTGTTTTGATATCAGTGTCTTATCCAAAGAAGAGTTTCGTTAATTAAAAAAAAGACAATTGTTTGTTCTTGCATATTTCTGGATTTACACGACTTGAAAATATATCGCCATACATGGTGCAAATTTTAGCCCATTTGGGAGGCTTTAAGGAGCCTGAATATGACATACATAATGGGATTCTGTCAGTCGCGTAAGTCCAGGATAAGATGAAACTCTGTTATGCTTGAAATTAATAGAACTTTAAAACATTTTTTAGCTCAAAAAATGATTCTAAATTCGACACACGACATACACAAAATGACTAAACATAAACTATTTTAGTTTCGACAACAACTGATCCTAAATTCCATATTTTCAATTTTTTTTTTTAAATCACACAAATTCAAAATAAAAATATAATTTTAACAAAATAAATTTATAACTTCTAAGAATTATTTTTGTCTCAATAATTTGTTTTTGTTTATGATACTTAACATTCTAAAGTTAGAAAAAATGAATAGCGAATTTATGTAATTTATAAATATTTACAGGCATTTTTGTGATTTACAAAAAAGTAAAAAAGAAAAAAAAATATTTTTAGTCACATGATTTGAAGATAAGTATATCTAAGTAGAATTGTTTAAGCATTAATTTATTTGTATTACAAAGAAAAAGAATATTTTATTTTACATCACATTTATATTTATTTAAAACCCCGTCTTATATTAACACAATAATGGTAATGTGTTCGAAAATCGATTTGAAAGAACTTTGAACTTTTCAAAGAGCCGAAATAGATGAAAGAAAGACACATGATAATTTTTTCTTATTTCTAAATTTATGTAATATAGATCTAATCAAACCTATGCCGGGGATAATGTTCAAGACCTAAGGGCGATTTTGATGCCAACTTGCGAAGAAGTCAGATACATTCAAAAATCTTTTCTAAGCTTAGACCAAAAGAAGCTTAGAAGTGCTATTAAAGTTTCCTTTCTGTAAATTTTTCGGTGTATTTTCAAAAATAAGAATTTGGAGCGTTTGGCGCCCTAAGACTCATTTGCTGATACGAAACAAACATCTCCTTTGTATAAATTATGACAGAACTACTATGTAATGTTGAACTTAAAAATATTTAAGTTTCGCTTCAAAGAATGAACAAAAATGGTCAAGCCAAGAGTTTAGGAATCTCAGCCTCCAGATTCGAGGTGACAAGGAAGAACAAACCTCCGCGAATACCAGAGGGATCGTAAGAAAGATAAGTAAATCGGCCTAAATACTTTATATAAAATAAGCTTTTAAGCTCCAATTTTTGGGAAAATTTAAATGGTAGGTTTCTGATTTTCCAATTGATTTTAACAAGACCCTGTCTTATGTCACGACATTGTTATTATTTAATATAGTTTTAGATATAACGACATATTTTTAATTTGTTTGAGAAACTTTAATTAAAATATTAAGTGGAAGTTGGAATTTAATTTCAAGTTCACCTGCGGATTCAATTATTCAAAATGCAATTTGTCTTTGTATGAAAAATGTCAGAAATGGCAAAGAAGTCACCAATTTTTCTGTTATAATAAAGCTTTTTTTTATTCGAAGTAAATACATAAGATTTTTAGTGTGTTACAGCTTAAAGCGAAGAAAGATCATTTCAGTTGAAGTGGAAAGTCCCTGAAAGCTTTTAGGGAATCTAAGCTGTTGTCATACATTAAAACTTATTTGATCATTCAATGAAGAAACGGAAAAGCTTTGAGTTTCTTTAAAAATATGAAGAGATTTCGAATGAAATATTTTACCTTTAAATTTTATTTATATTAATACACCTGAGCTTCATAATTTATTGCAAAATACATGAGCTTTCGTGTGGTGTGATTAGGAAAAAAAATGTAAAATAAAAGCTCTTTTAAAAATAAAAAAAAAAGGATTGACATTGCACCTTGTTAAAGTTTGAAAACTCGAAAAGTGAAATAAGGGTCTTGATTTAAAATTCTTTATTTAAAAACCTTTACCCCTGAAAAAAGTCCAAAGCATAATGCCAAGAAGTATTATGGAATGTTTAGCTACCATACATAATTTTTCTTGCAAATATTCTTAAGAACAGCTGTGGCGATTTTGATCAATCTTTAGATCTCTGATATTCTTTGTTATTGTAACAAAGCTGATTTTGGTTTTTGGCGAACAATGCACATAAAGGAAATATTGTTTTGAAGTTTGTTTCAAGAAAATTGTCCGTTTTCGACCATTTCCAAATATTTCGGGAGTGGCTGGAATAATTTAGTTCCTATTTCAAACGCAGGGCCTTCTCAAATTCTAATTTAAAAAGCTTAAAACTTTCATACAGAAGAAATGTTTTTCTAATTTTAAATTGAAAACCTGAATTTTTAAAAATTGGAACACCTGCATAAAACTTTTCTGGATTTTCAAAAAATGTCTTTGCTTTTTCTAAAACGGTCTTTGAAATGATTCAAATTCATAAACTATGGTTTTGAAAGCTTTAACATTACTGTAATTGGAAAGAGATAAATGAATATAGTATTTCTTGGTAAAATGTTCGTTTTTTTACAAAATATGATTATTATAATTACAGGACTATTGCTTGACTTGTAGGAAATCGAATGTAGAAAAAAAATACAACAAGGACTTCGTGTACACTCTCATGTGGTCCTCTTTAGCTCGGTTGACGTGATATGCATGCATGTGTGTTAATTGTAGTAGATCTATACGTTTCTGTCTCTTTCCCGCGTAGGGGCAGTTCTTGAGTGCGTACATTAATATTTTTTTTTTGTTTAAATTCTATTATCGGTGTATTACATTTTTTTTTTAATTTTGAATGTGTTATGAATGTGTCAACTACTTGCCTAAGTTTTCATTATAAAAAAATACCTGATTACAACAGTTTTTCTTTCAATTTTTTCAAAGAAATAAAAATAAAAAAAATTGTGTTAATAATGTGGGATGGCATAAGGAAACTTTTTAAGATTTTTTTTTTTTCTAATTTATACGTGTATAATAATCATATTTTTATAAGGTGCTTGCTTATAGTATAATAAGTGAATGGTGTTGTTGTGTTGAGGATGGGTGGATGGGTTTGAGAGTGGGGGTGGGAAAGGGGCTAATATTATTTTTCGTATGGTCTATTTATTTCTATCGATGTTAACATTCAAATTCACTGGCAGTGATTGCACTTAAATCCTTCATCAGGCCCTCGAGATTGGCCATTTCTTGATTAAGTTCTTCGGTGGAAGTGCTTGGTGCAAGTCTTTGTATTTCATCAGTTGAATGTGCTATTGATGAACAGCCTGTTAGGCGATTTGTGGGCGTGGCAACTGAGAATGATGGTTTTTTGAATGGTGAAGCATTTTGGGGACGTATTGTAACTGATGGTGCTAAATAAAATAAGAAAAAAAAATCGATTAGTTATAAAAGAATATAAAAAAAAGTACAAAAGTATTTTATAGGACCAAACAATAAATTAGCGAAATATTGGATTGGGTAATTTGTTAAAATGTCTCAACAGAACAAAAATAGTATTAAGCTGAAGGGTACATTTTTCTTTTAATTTATAGGATGGGCAATACAAACATTTTTAGATTTTGTGATTGGCTAAATTAGAGGAATCAATCATAGCAAGAAGGTGGTTTAACAGGACGAAGTGGAAGTTAAGATAACATAAATGGGCCATATGAGCTCAGTTGCCCTTAAAGTAATTTATTAGCAAGAGGGTGCTCTATGGTGGAATAAAAATTTGTCTCAACTAATATCCAAGGTAAGAAAAAGAGAAGAAGAACTAGACTGGAATAAATACTCTACAGAGCTAACAAAATAAAACAGGAAAATAAGGAAAGCTAAAAATAATAGCTTTATTTGTTTTCTGAGTGGGTATTTCCTCCACGATTGTAGCAGCTAAGTTGCACAAAACTCAAGCAAAAGAAAAGGCACTTATTTTCTGGGCCCTGCGTAAACCTGATGGAAGCTTCACTAGAACGAGGAGCCAGAATCCACTCTGCTACTTAATACTCATCTTTCGGGTAGCCTTCCAATGTTTGGATTCACAATTGAGAGAAAACCTCAAAAGCTATGCCGAGAAGACTGAATGAGAGCTTCAACTATCTGCTCAGGGAAAAGAATTGAATGGACAATCCGCACCTATAAAATCACCAGGTGTAGATGGTATTTTTTTCTACAGAAAGCGAAGGACGAATTAATGCCCTATATTATCATCATACTTCGTAGTAGTATTGTACTTGGCTATACACCAAAACAATAGGGAGAAGAACTAAGATCATCTTTATTCCTAAAATTGGGAAAAAAGATCCAACACATCCAAAGTCCTTTAAACCAATAAGTTTAAGACTTTTTTACTAAAGACTCTGGTAATTTTTCTTAACCATCACCTGCATGCTTATATGTACATAGGTCGGGTAGATCTGCAGAGACCGCCCTTTTTGAGCCTAAAAACACTGTACAAATAGCCCTAGGGCCATATGCCCCTTTTTAGATATCGAGGGTGCCTTTGGAAAAACCTCAAATGAGGTCGTACACAAATCACTATAGCCAGATGGATGAGTGAAATGTTAGGCACAAGGACGGCGGAAGCATATGCGGGACAATATGTTCAGAAAATCATCACAACAAGACGCTGTCCTCAGGGATTGGTTCTATCACTCTGAGGAGTCTAGTTATGGATGATTTGCTAGAACGTCTTACTTCTCAAGCTATATGCAAATTCCATTTCCACCAAGGAACTTAGGTTAAAGTAGATGCTAGTGTTACAGCCAAAATACTTAGACAATAGTTGGTGCATTGGAGCCACAGAACAACCAAGGAACTTAATCACGCGAAATTTTAGAAAAACGATTTCATCCGTTTGAACTATAATTCGTTATAGATACTGGTGTAGATATTGTATCCAAAATCGCGGAGAGACTCTCAAATATTCATGGAGCAGTCAGAAATTCCACAACCGATTCCATGGTTTACTAGGCAGTCGTATAGTCTAAGAGAATGTAACAGCTTTTTGGTATGAAAACAAACCAAAACATATCAGTGTTGCAGCGAAAAAAAATCTGTGAGAAACAAGGCCTAGTGACTTACAGCTATCAGCCATTTTACTGTACATGTTCTACGGATCTACAATTTTCTGCGGTATCCGAACGGATAAAACGTTAAGCCCATATCATGACAAAAGGGTTATTCTTGGAGAATTTTAACAATTCCTAGAAGGATGCAGAGACTGGTTATGTATTCCTGGTATTCGGCATGTCAGTAAAAGGCAATAAGCATCTTGTGAAATACAATATTGCAACTACAAGCCAGTATGTTGTCGGTTTTACAATAAAAAGTTACTATTTGTCTAAAAATAAAATAAATGGGTCAACTACTTCAAATGACCCACATCCCAAAGCCCTTGACTGTCTATTTATAAATATATCTGTCAAAGATGTTTTAAAAAACATCAAAACACCTTTGTAATTTTAATCGGTTGCATCAAATGTCAAATATGCACATGGGAGGCGTCAGTGAAGCTAGTCTCTTTTAATGTTCGTACCTCAGCTCTTTTGTTTGCATAAATGAAGTGTTTTGTTTTTTTGGGCGGATAGATTTGTTGTTTTAGTGACGTCTGTCAAATCTGTTTATTATTATTCAGTCACTGATGCCAAATCGCCATGGCTAGTAAAACGATTGAACATCACAACCAAATTTTAAAATGTTGGTTAGTGCAAACGTTGCGTGTGTTGTGCCCATTTTACGATAAACGTGGTTGCCCTTTAAAGGCTACTCTTCAACGTTTGTTAGAAAAATTTGAGGCGACCGATTCGTTAATAAATCAGCCAACATGTAACTCAAAGTATTGCAAAAATATCGCCGCGGTCCGTAAAAGTGTTCAGCAGAACCCGAAGAAGGCGATTCCTGCTGTGCACAAGAACTCGTCCTTTCGCAAATTTCAACTTCAAGAATTTTGCGTCATGACTTCGGCTTACTTCCATACAAGATTCAACTGACCCAGAAGCTCACAGATCGTGACCATACACAACGCTGTTTGTTCGATGACTGGGCTTCGGAGGGTTTGAAAGAGGACCTTTATTTTTCTTGTGGGGTTTCCTAAAGTCGCAAGTCTATGCGAATAAACCACAATCGACCGATGCCCTTAAGGTGAACATTAAAAAAGCCATCGCTCATATTAAGCCGGATCTATGCGGAAGAGTCAATTCGACCACTCGGATCGGTGCCACCGTCATTGTCATATTGTGCATGACAATGACGATAACGTTAAATTAAATTTAATTTAATGATACTTAACCTTTACAATTTCTATGATCGACAAGTTGTATGCCTTTATTGCCTATCGGATTTCAGAAAGCTACACGAAGAATTTGAATCTAATAGCGTAATTAGACTCGACTGAGAAATACATAAGCTCATACTGTATTGACAGTAAACACATTAAGTCTTAGGACCTTTCTGTTAGCTAAGAAAAGCCTTAAAACTTAAAAATATCGTCCAGAAGGTTAAACTCTTGCCACTAGTAAAGAATTTCGCTTTTATTTACACTTTTTAAAACCATCATTTTCAAGAAACTCTCAAAGAAAATATATCAGAAACCATCACGTAAAAACATTGTTGGGGGAATATAGGAAAGATCAATAGTTAAAGGAGACACAAAACTTGTTTCATATTATTTTATTTCACAGGTAAACAAAGGGTTTTAAGGAGACTAGCGTTAGAAAAGAAAGACCAAAGAGCGAGGTTCTCAATCTTACATTGTTTGTTCTTTGAAAATTAAAATTTCTCTAAACATTCTTCGTATGACTCATATGCCGCAGTCCAAGAAACTAAACAAAACATTCCAAAGTTTGCATTTCTAGAGTACAAAAAAAAACTGTGTCTACTTACTGTGTTTAGAGCATGTGGTAATGACCGGAGGCGGTACACCAGGTTGTGGTGGACCTGGAGTGCCGAAACTCTTCAGTGGATGTCCCCGTTTTGAAGTTTCCACAGTTGATATTGCTGTTTGGTATGGTGGATTGCTGAAATATTCAAAATAAGAACAAAAACAATTTTTGTGAGCACTAATATAAACAATACATCCATTTATTAGTAAAATTATTTTTCCTAAAATTCTCGATCTAAAAAAAATAATACACATGCGAAAAAACTAGCTAGTACGTATATTTCGATTTGGACGTCTTCTTTTTTTTCGACGCTTCTTGTGCTTAAACTTGTCCATGGGTTTTCGTTTCGGTTGTAAACGTTTCAAGCTTCTCTCTTGCAGAGCCATATCTCTGTATGGTTTTTTTTCTTCATCGCTTTTTGAGTTCCATAACTTTGCACTTGTCCGGACCAATGAAACACCACTTAAATTACCATTACATTGCTTCTGTCTCAGTCGAATTTCATTAAGAAAATTGAAAAACGGATTTATGGAGGCTTTGCCATTTTTTAAAATTTCTCTATGCAATGTGCTGGGACTCAGTTTGACTCGATGACGTCGCTTTTCGGACGATGTTAGAAATTTAAATAATTCACAAATTTTTTCATATAAAAAATTCATTTACACAAAATGTGAACGTCACAGAATTTGATGTTGCAGTAAATAAACCAGTTTTGAATTTCAAAAATGTATGCGAAATTTAATAGAAAACATTTGAAGGGATAAGAAACAAAATATCAAACGAAAAAAATGATTAATTAATTTATATCGAATTTAATTTGAAAAGGTTACTGAGTTGAGTACTTATAATAGAAGGCTGAGTAAAGGCAGTACAAATAGTTGAATAATATCCTTTTCAATTAGAAATCTACAAGGTCCATATTGTGAAGGGATCGCACCAGCGATCACTTAATTACTTGCCGCAAACCAATTAAAAATACATTCAACCTGCTTCGATACTTGATACTCTGTTTCCCATTCATATCTATCGCATGCACTCACTTTGCCGGCCATAGCAGAGCCGATTCATAATGTTCATTCATATTTCCTTTGGCACACTCTGTGCACAAGATACATATGTCTATAAATATTCATATATATAATATATGTATATATGTAGTTCAATCGGCACCTTCAGTGCACGAACTATAGAACAAAAAACAAGATACACAAAAATACTCATATGACACTTCTAGTGCTTGAGGAGTATTTTTGTGTACAAATTAAAAACATGTCCACGGGTCATCGGCTTATGAATTATATTGTGCATCATAAGCAAGCTAGCCCAAAAACAATTAAAGTGCATGGCATGGTCAAATGCTGATTGTGCATTTTGTAGGAAAAATCGATAGAACGTTATCGATTATCGAAGTACGGTTGGATACGAACGAAGGCAAATTATTTTGTATAAAAAGAGAAAATAAAAAGATAATACTTCACTTCTATTACTGAAGCAAAACGGGTCTTTCCTTTATATAGCAACTCGCTGGAGGTTCCACTTAGTTTTTCCTATTCAGTATTTTAGACGCCCTACAGAGCAGTATTGCTTTTGGGTAAAGGTTTATTTGGCTACTCGCCGGACCAAGTCTATCATACTAGAAGAGATAAACCGCCAAAGAACCTCCACTAAGAAGAGGGATTCCAGACAGAAGAGCCCCAACAATACAATATTATGTATCTTTTAAGCTCTAACAAACTTTTGAGGATTTGAAAATAATAATTCTTAAAAAGTCAAGTGATTGAGGCTTAACTTTTAAGTCTGATTACTACGAGTATAAAGACTGGGGCGTACTCATACATAGTTGCTTACTAACTAATGTTTAACTATGTAACTACATAAACTGCACTTTAAAATCAAATATACATACTATGTGGTTTACATGAATAAGCTCACACATATGTATGTTTATCAACACCATTTACAGAGGTGAAAAAATAAAACAAGGAATTAAGGAAAACCGAAATGAATAGCTTTATCGTTTTCTGTGAGGACATTTCCTTCACCCCTGCAGCAGCTAGACTTAACAAAGGCTCTAACAAAATAGAGACATTTACCTTCATTAGCATTCAAGAAATCTAATTAAAGCTTCACAGAAGATGAGAGGCAAAGGTCCACTCTCATACTAAATACTCATTTTCCGGTACAACAATACAACAGAGAGCAAACCTTCCAAACCAAAAATAGCTTCAACTGTCTGCTCAGAACATTCCAATTTCTCGCTAATACAAGGTTGCGCAATATTAATCACTCTATGGGAAAAGGTTATAATTTTTGCAAATGGCGTCGAACGTCGTCAATCATATTTGACACTTTTGAACTAGACTGCTGCAGTATACAAACAGACAAGCAATAGAGCGTTATACTCTGCAGTTGAAACTACATATCTTCACGTACAAAGTTCAAACAGTGCATTAGTTATTCTGTCAAGCCATCTTCAATCTCAACAACGAAGAGGACGATTTTGTGTCGAAAATCATAATGAACGATGAGGCGCATTTCCACTTTAGCGGTTACATCAATAAGCAAAATCTTCATTTATGGGGCACTTGTGATGAACGAAGAGGCATTGCATATACTCAATGCCACTGTGTGGTGCGGAATTCAAGCGGGAGGAGTGATTAGGGCGTGTTTTTTTAAGTAAGCCTTCCGATAATAGGGTCACTGTTACTAGCGAATATCACAGGGCCATGATAAATTACTTCTCACTGCCGGAATTGGATGATTATGACTTGGTGAACATGTGGTTTCAAAAAGACGGTGCAGCAGCACAAACAGCACGAACCACAATGGGTATTGTAAAGAATTCGTTTCCTGGTCACGTAATCTCATTTGTAAGCTATTTGGTATGGCCACCATTCCACCAAGATCGCCCGATTTAAGATTTAAACATTCAAAACTTCTTTCGGATACTTGAAGTCGGGGGATTAAAGATACAGCACATCCAAAGTCCTTTAGACCGATAAGTAAAGTATTTTTTTTACTAAAGGCTTTGGAGGAGGTAATTGATAACTTCATAAGATTGGAAGTATTAAAAAAGGGCTTTTGACCATCACCAGCATGCTCGTAGGGCGAGTAGGTCTACTGAGACTGCCCTTTTAGAGCTTACAAACACGATACAAATAACCCTAGATGCCAAAGAAACGGCCTTATGTGTCTTCTTAGATATTTAGGGTGCTTTTGATAAAACCCCTCAAGCACTTGTAAGAAAGAAAATGCGAACTCATCACCATTATCAAATGGATAAGTGAAATGCTATCCACAAGATCTGCGGAAACATACGCAGGACAAAGTGTTCAAAAGATCATCGCAACGATAGGCTGTCCTCGGGGATGGTTCTATCACCCTTGCTGTGGAGTCTCGTAGTGGATGAATTACTAGGATGTCTTAATCCTCAAAGTATACGCTGCGTCGGTTTTATTGATGAAAATGTCAGAAAAGCCTTAGGGACGTTTGAAGAAATAATATAACGTGATACATGTACTCGTAATCCAAAGGGGACTGATAATTACTAGTAAATGGTGTCTATGAGAAGTACGAAGATCCGAGGAAGCCTTCATGTTAAGAATACCATTTCCTAAAAAATTGAACACGACCGACTCGGTTGGTATTGCCATGTTCAAAGGAGAGATCCTGAGAACCCCGTCAAAAAGGCAATATCATACAACGTTCCAATTCGAAATAAAAAGAAAGGTAGGCCTAAACACTCCTGGTACAAACAAATGCAAAAACACCAGCATTCAGTTGGCCTCAGAAATGGAACAATATAAAACCGGGAGGCTTGCCGCCGATTTCTGAGGTCAACCCGGCGAACCCCACAGGCGGATCACTAGTGTGAAGCAGATACGTGGGAGAATTATGATCCCCTCGACATCGAGATCATAACAGCGCCGAAGAAAAGGAAGAAGAAGAAATGGTGTCTATCAGTAGGCTTAAATCCTGCAAAACACAACAATCATACCATTTACTTAAAAACGACTTCTGCTACACTTGAACCCACTTAGGTTATCTGTCGAAGTAATCGACACTTAGAAGGAGGTAACATATTTAAGAATTACACTAGATAACAATCGTCGACAATACTATCGGAAAGTACCCATATGATATGCAAGAGACTTGTGGGCAAATCATGGGGCTTGAAATCAAACATCCTTAGAAGGATGTTCACTAGGATGATAAGACTCATCATTACCTATGGCGCGTTTGTAAGGTATAATAGAACCGAACTAGCAAAAACTAGAAAATCACTAGAAAAACTTCTAAGGGTTGCATGCATATGCATTACTGGAGCAATCAGAACTTGCTCTACTACCGCAATGAAGGTCATCCATGACCTTTCCTTACTAAATGTGGTAAAAGGAAGCACGGCAAAGGGAACCATCCTAATATTCGCAAGGGAGGGCTCTGAAAGGTAAATGCATAGCCTTAGATATAGAGCTTTAATTTCCAGGTTTTCATTATCAAGTATACTCGACATCCCAAGGGATGTCATCGAGAACGTGTCAAAGCACAGGTAAAGGAGTTTTTGGGCCCAAAACCAATCTTTCTCTGTCGAGAAGGCAGTCAATAAGTATTTTCCAAACAGAAATGAATGCCATAGGCAAATGTACAGAACGTAGTATCGAAGGAAATATCGTAAGCTAAACATAACCATTGTCATATAGCCAAGCGGCACTTAGGGCATTAAACTTCTATGCAATTAATTTTAAACTGGTATGGGAATGTGTGTATAGGCTAAACAACCTCGGAAAGAAAAACAATGACACACTTCATTGGATACCAGGATACGTAGGGGTCATGGGAAATGAAGACCTAGAGTATTTATCAAAAAAAGGAGCAACGAAACCCCTAACGAGACCAGAGCGATGAAAATATGATTACAAATTAAATAAAACTAGAAGAGGAGGCCATAAAGACAAAAATATGGAAAGGACTCCCAAAACTGAGAACGCTTTATATCTTGCATCTGTTTAAGCAGGAATAACCTCCGAATAATCACAGATTTTCAAACTGGCCACTGTAAACTGAAAAGGCACCTCAATATTCTTGCCCTGGTGAGCAGTGCTACATGCATATTCTGCAATACTCATGAGGAAACACCAGACCATGTATTAGGTACATGTGATGTACTCATCCGTCAAAGACAAATATATCATGGACGTTACCAGATAGAAGATAACAAACTTCAATCTCTGAAACCACTCCATATACTTTAGATTCTAAGAAACTAATCTCGAGAAAGAGCTGTAAAATTAGCAATCACTCACAATAACATCAAGTGGAATAGTAGATTTGTAAGATTTCAATTAATGGAAGATGATGTGACTAAGCTGATTTCTAGTGGGAATACTTCAAAATACAATTTTCTGTCGAGTCCGATATCAAGATACCAAAAATTTAGATTCGATTGATTAATTTAATTAAAATTTTTGAAGAATTAGAATTCAAGAATCAAAGATTCAAGAGCCACATGCATATAATTAATGGCCCAAATTGAACCACCTAGACGACATGTGGTACCACCAGTAGGACAGCGATAGGTGCCAAACAGCGGACGCCACAATTGACATCCTGCATGAACAATTTTAGGTAAAGGTTATCTCTTTATCTCTCAGAAAATTAGACCAGTCGGATCCGTAACACATTAAGAAGCCAAGGCGGGAATTTGAACGATACTATATTCCATACATAATGGCATAGTAATTTCATAATTTATGAAAATTCAAAGGTCTACAGTTTGTTATTATACGAGTAGAATTGAGCAGGAGAGGGCTGAAGATTAGGCTCTCTTCCCTTAGAATTGTAATCATTGTAAAATTGAGGAAAAAAATTGTCAATGTTGATCAGAGGGGCGATTATCTTCCGCCTAACTTAAAATTTTAAAGGAATATTGGAGTCGCCCAACAAATTAGAACAAAAAAAATTCTAAAAAACGCCTTAACTTCTAAGCGAAACATATTCACTTACCTAAATCCATCATACATGTATGGATGCTCTGGCGTTTGTGCCAGAGAATTATTCTGTGGTTGTGACAAGCTCTGTTGTGATAATGTTGTATCTACGCCCATATGTGGCCTATTTGGAATGTTGTATTGCGTTCGTGGATATTGTGGTCGTTCCATTGTCGAATTTAAGGAAGTAGCTGACAAAAAAAAAACAAAATTCCATAAATCAGTCGAACATTTTATAGATATCTCATTAACTCACTCATATAACCTGGAACATAAGACCGTTTGTCCAGAGAATTTGTAACACATGGTGGAACTGGAGCCTCTATATCGTATTCATGCAAACTTGGTCGAGGAAGTGTCAAAGCTCCACTACTAGAAGCGCCATCGCTACAAGCTTTAGGAAGAGAAACAAAATATCATCATCTGGCTATCGTCGAAATTAAATTTAATATTAACTTACCTGGAGTTGAATTATGATTGTGCATTGGTTTGTCGATATTCTTCAGTTCCATTTGATCATGATGGATCCATAGATCTGGAGGCTTTGGTACGCCAACGTTGTTCTTCTGGTAACTATAAACGTCGGAGAAAGGAACACTTTTTAAAGGGAAGCTATATATTTGTAACTAATCCACACTTACCTTTTCTTGGTGTGCTCTGGTGAGCTCTGTGGTTTTTTGCGACACAAGATCACAATTACAGCAACAACTATGAACAAAATCACAGCTGTGCCGAAGATGATCATATAAATTATCATCTCATTGGTAATTCCCTTGCTGATGGTATTTGGTTCTTGCATCAAAACTGCTCCACCAGTTGTGTGCGAGACCAGAGCCGAGAATGGAGCATTACCTTTTCCTGTACGAGCTTGCACCTTAAAGTAGTAGGTTGTGTGTTGCTTCAGATTTAATATCACCATAACATTGTCATCTAGATTTGAGCCTTCAACCGACCAATCTCGATCTCTTTTTGTGGTATCTGTGGTATAATAAACATTATAGCCGGCTATCTGGCCCATACTGTGCTTCGGTGGGAGCCATTGGATTATCACACTCTGAGGATTATTCTCATCTGCTCGAACTGTAACCTCTCGGGGAGGTGATATCGGAATGTTTTGTAGAGTTGTGTTTAGAACCGACATTGACCATGCTGATTCGCGTCGGCCCTTGACAACTTTTACAGCAAATTCATACTGAGTATTAGGACGTAATTCATTAAGCATGCAATTCAGGTCTGTAGTGTTGTGCAATTTAAACCGGCTGGATCCTGAGATCCCGTATCGCACAGTATAATGTCGGCTATCTGTAACATGCTGATTCTTGCTGAGCGTTGTGTCAATCCAGTAGACAACAATAGACGTGGAAGACATTGTTATCGCCCTCAAGCCCACAGGCACTTCAAGTGGCATTGGAGCTTCCATTGGCTCTTCATCTCGCGTTTTGATGTTGTCATAGATAGGCGGACCATCTCCCTTGATGTTCCGAGCCCTCAGAGACACAACATACTCACTATTCGGTTCAAGCTTCTTCAACACATAGCTTCGTTCGCTTTCATTTAGTTCAAGAATGTTATCATCAGGAACGCCCTTCCCCCAACCAAGAACAAAGTTGCGAATTTTGATTTCATGCTGAATTGGTGGACCCCAATGCAAGGATATACTCTCAGCTGCAGTTCGAACTCCAATCCATACTGGCTTCCCAGGCACTTGGGTCTCGTCCAGATCATTTTCCAGAGTTACTACACGATGCCACTCCGTGAATGGTCCTGTTCCATTGACTGTCATGGCAGCAATCTTCACCTGGTATTCTGAGTTGCGATCCAAACCGTTCAATTCGAAATAACGAATATTAGCTGGGGTGCTCTTGACTTCAGGAGCTTCTTTAAGTTTGCGATACCGAATCTTATAGCCAGTGATTTGACCATTACGTTCTTCTTCAGCTGGTGGTTCCCAGTGAACAGTTATTGACTAAACAGGACATGAGAGCAATTAGAATACTTATTTTTTTAACGTGAATTGAGAGACTAACTTACCGTTGAACTTGTAACTTCAAGCGTAACATTATTTGGTGGTTCAGAAGGGGATGATGAATAAGTCTTGACTTTCATTTCATTCGAAGGATCACCCATTCCGTTTTGATTAAAAGGCACAACGGTAATTGTATACTCAGTAAATGGGCGAAGTTCATTTAGGACAACATTATGCGATGTGCTATCGGTGTACATTTCAGCACCGCTATCATCCTAGAAAAGAAGAAAATTGAGTTACTATGAAATTTCGAAGTTCTTAAAGATGAACATAGTAGCACCCATGTGAGGTGCTATAATAATAATAATAAAAAAAATATTACGCACTGGTTAAGGACTTGCGCCATAAGCAACACATTACGTTTGTAGGGGATTTAAACTTAGAAGATATTCCAATAAGGTGAATTACTGTAATGGGTTAAGTAAGACTGACTGCAATAGATTTACTGAAAGGATTAGTCTAGGTTAGTTTACTTAAGGAGCATCACAAGTGGTACAATACTTTCCCACGGTATCGTGTAGTTTTAATTCTCTGCAATATTTCTCATACTTTTTCGACTATTCACATAGTCATGAGAGTCTAGGTCGACAAACTCAACGCAAGTTGTTGATGTGGTTTATAGGGCAAGACCCAGAACGATTAAATTTTCGAAGTGTTACTTAATTCGCTGTAGAACAATTTTTCTAATATTTTGGCAAACACAATGGCAGCACATAATTTCATGTCCAGCTACGGCATTGTATAAAATCTGCTTGGAAATTTGACAGTGATTGGCTTCTTCACTCATGAGAAAAAGTTTCAGACTCGCATTAAGCCCTCAAGATCAAGACCTACCGTCTGGTTCTTCTTCAGTGATCTGACTTTGATCTCGGTAATAATTTATTCTCTTCTGGGAAGCTATGGTGTGAATTCAAACACTTATTAGAAAAAATAGGCCCTTTCACTTCGTGAGATGTTCTCATTCAAAATTTGCAGAGAGCCGTTAATCTTTTACCGGGTGTTGTGGACACCCGTTAGTCTATTAGCCATAATATAGAAGGTCCAGTTATCATACCACTTTACTTCTGAAGTCAAAACGTTGACGCAATTAAGTCGTATTGATCAGAAACTTTAAACTCATTTCTTCAAGCTGTTGGAATAGCTGTGATGGATCTTCTTTGATTTGTTTTCTTTCCAAGTTTCTTGGGAAAACCAATTGGTCTCAATTCTTTCTTATAAAAGACGGTCCCGTTAATTTGGCTAGTTAGTTAAAAATATATATTTACTCTTATGGAACAAAAAAAATAGCTATCAATTCGCCTCCTTTGAAGGCATTCATCAAAATTTGAAGTTGGAGACTTAAGAATTACTATAGGATAGGAGTCGAGAAGAAAGGGGGATATTTGAAACAGCTATTGGTTTCATTGATTCTTTAACGGCTTTCGGTTTTTGGTTTCCTGTAACCATATGTAGCATATGGGAAAAAAAAACAAACGTTTTAACAAGAAAAAATAAAATGCACGACTGGGTCGCACGAACTTGCTCCTATGTAATAGACCAGGAATTTTAAAAACGAATGTTACTAGAGAAAACTGTTCATAAGGATACAATTAATTTTTTAAATTCTTTTTGTAGTAAGAGACAAAAACAGAATGCTATGCAAATATGAATTTATGCCAGAACAGATATTATAAGTCGTTGTAGTGGTTTCTTAAAAAAAAGGTTTTATATACAAACTTTTTAAAAGATTTTTAAGAAAAAATGTTGGTACGACAATTTAAAGTTTTTATTATTGTTCGAATAAAAATTAAATTTACAAAAAAACTATTAAGCCGTTTCCGAGATATCGAATTTTCAAAAAAAGAAAAAATAGATTTTTTTCTTTTTAAATTCAAAAAATATTTATTTTAAAGTTTTGAAATGCAATGTGTTTTAGACTTTTCAGAAGCTTCTCTATAAAAAATTTCATTAAGATCCGTTATGTGAACAATGAGAATTTCAAAATTCGAGAAAATGGTTCTATGGTAGGTACAAGCTGTAATATCTTAATTTAAAATTTTTTTTATTAAATTAAATTTATTTATTAAATTAATTGAAAGAAAAAAAATTTTATCAAAATTCTAGGCGCCGTTTTCGAGAAAAATACGATTTTTGAAAACCATTTTTTAATTTTTTAGCATTTGTATGGTAGGTACCCTTATTTTAAGTTAAAATACATTTTTTTTTCTCACATCTTATAGATTATATTGAGAAATTTTTATTTATCAAGTTAAAAAAAAAAACCAGCATGGGGTTTTCGAAATATTGAGTTTTGAAAAAAAAAAATTGAAGTTTTTTAAAAATCCAAAAATTTTTTTTTTTAAATTTAAATACACAATTCTATTTATGTTTTTGGAGAGCTTTAGCAAAAAAAAATTATCAAAATCGGTTGAACCGTTTTTGAGAAAATCAAAAACAAAAAAATGGTTCCGTGCGGGGTACCCTCTATAACCACTTATCTGAAATTTTTTTCAACCATTACCTAGCTTTAACTAAATGAAATTTTTTTGTATTTTTATTTTTAAAATCTATCGAACAGTTTTTGAGAAAAAAATATTTATAAAATTTCTAAAAAAAATCGTATGGCAGGTATCTACCGTTATTTTTGGTCTTAAAAAAAAAAGAAAAAAACGTGTGGGGGGGAAAAATCAAAACCCATATAAGTTTAAGTTTTAAGTTTAAGTTTAAGTTTTATTTCACATAAAATTCAGTTTTAAATATTTACAAAATTCAGATACATAAGTAGTTTAAAAATTATGAAAAAATTAAATGACATTTTGTATTTTAAATACCAAGGTATAAAAAAATAGTGTCAAATGCCACTACAAGTAGTTAAAATTAAAAATAAAATAAAATATGAATACGGGTGGGGTGACCCTCAGAAATATAAAAAAAAAAAAACAAAATAATATATGTACATAATGCAAAAAGAAAATAAAAAAAATCATAAAAATTAACAAAAGATTTAATTCAATAAATAAACCAAGAAAAAATTAAATGAAAACAATGAAAGAAAAAATAAAAAATAAGATGAAAAATGAAAAAAATGTAAAATATAAAATAAATAAAAAATCAAACTAAATTTAAAATTTTAATTTTAAATACCAAGTTTGAAGAAAATCGGTCGAGCCGTTTAGGCTGTAGTCGAACAGAGAGACAGACAGACAGAATTGCGAGACCCACTTTTTTAATCTTCGCTATCATCGTAATGTCAACTTTGATCAAAATCTCGAGTTCGATTTTTTTTACGAATGTATGACTTGCCTTATAGTACCTATAAGTCGCAAGTAAAAAACTAGGTAGGTACGTATAATTTTTTAATAGTAGGTACATATTTCCAAAAAAAAAAACATTTTCTTTTTCGCAAACAATAATTTTTCTGCGTACATAAGTATGAAAATTTTGTAAAAATCAAAATAACAAAAATCAAAATCATATGCCAATTTAAAAAAAAAATGCACAACTGGGTCGCACGAACTTGCTCTTATGTAAACGACTAAGAATTTCAAAAATGGCTGCTATTAGAGAAAAACTGTTCAATAGCATAAAAATAATTTTTTAAATGACTAAAACAACTACTTTAGTAGTTGGAGCTAAAAACAGGATGCCATGTTATTCAAGCAAATATTAGTTTATGCAATAACACAAATTTTAAATCGTTTTAGTGGTTTCTTAAAAAAATAAGCTTTTATATACAACATTTTTAAAACATTTAAAAAAAAAATTTGGTACGCAAACTTAAAGTTTTTATTACTGTACGAATAAGAAATTAATTTCCAAAAAAACAAGTTTTTGAGATATCGAATTTCCAAAAAAAATGATTTTGTTTTAAGTTTTGAAATGCAATGTCTTTTAAGTCTTAGAAACTTCTTTATAAAAAATTTCATTAAAATCTGTTATGCTGATAATGAGAAATTCAAAATTCGAAAAAAATTTTCTATGGGAATTAAATTTTTCTTTTATATTAAATTTATAGATCGTTAAAACTTTATCAAAATTCTCGGAGCTGTTTTCGAGAAAAGTACGATTTTCAAAAACCTTTTTTTTAACATTTGTATGGTTATTTTTAGGTAAAATATCTTTCTTTCTCAAATCTTGTAGATTATATTAAGAACCCTTTATTTATCAAGTTTTTAAAAAATAGGGAGCATTGGGTTTTTGAAATATTGAGTTTTGAAAAAAAAAATTTTTTTTGAAAATTTAGCTTACAAAAAATTATCAAAATTGGTTTTGAGAAAATCAAAAACAAAAAAATGGTTCCAAGGGGGTACCAAAAATAACCATTTTTTGAAAAAAATTTTTTTCAACCATTACCATAATAATTTTTTTTGATTTTTTTTAAATCTGTAGGACAGTTTTTGAAAAAAAATAAGTATTTATAATATTTCGAAAGAAATTCGTATGGCAGGAGCCTTTATTTTTATTAGAAAAAAAAAAGAAAAAAACGTTAGGGGAAAAATTTTAAAACGATATTTTCGACGGTTTTCAAGCATAAATCGGCCGATACTGCTGCAATTTCACGTTCGATATTCGTACAAAGTTCATCAATCGTCGCTGGCTTGTTGGCATAGACCATAGACTTGACGTAGCCCCACAGGAAATAGTCTAACGGCGTCAAATCGCACGACAGAGGCTGTGGATTCAAATTTTTCCACTAGACGTTCAATTGTTGATCTGCTAGGACGATTATGACAACCATAAATTGGACGTAGCGCTCTTAACGTTGAGGCTACTGACTCCGAATTTCGGTAGTAAATTTTAATAATTTTGACTCGTTGTTGGCTCGTATATCTTTCCATCATGAATTGGCAAACCTAACTGAAGAGAAATGTCAAAAGAGCGGCAAGAAATGTGGCGTCGTTTGCTGTCCCTGTCGCTCTACTTTTGTAGCGTCCCTGTTGAAAAACCCTTTAGAAATTCCGAATAAGGTCCATAATCCCAAATAAAAATCGAGTGTAGATTCCAAAATATTTTTGGAAATTTTACTTTTAAAAATTCCGCTTTTCAAAATTTTACTTCTGATTTGTCGTCCGAAATTGTGTCAACTTCTCGAGAGCCCTGTTTAGCAAACAAACGTCATTGTCTATGGTCGTTAATTCTGAGCTTTGGACGGTGTTCACATTGGACTTACTCAACCGATTTATTTTGACGTAAGCCCACCCTGTCGTGTTCAGACACAAAAGTAGTGTGAACACTCCAGACTCACTTTGACGTCTTGTAGTTGTCATCATTGACATTTATTTAAAATGAATTTCAACTCAAAACACAAACCAATAATAAATAAATAACGGTGTTGACTGCCGTGTCATATGTCACCAAAACAAATGTAAAAAAATCTATTAATTTTCAATTTGTTTTAAAAATCCTGCCTCACTTTCTAGTCTCTTTCTTACCATGAAGTGCGAAAGAGAAAAAACAAAGAGACATCAAAATAAGTCGGCGGAGTGAGTCCAATGTGAGTAAACACAGTTTTGGGTCAGTTGAAGTTCATACGGCGCGGCTGTAGGCTCAAGTTATGAATTAAAATTCGCTATGTTGTGATTTGCGAAAGGCCGAGTCCGGTGTGCGGCGTTGCCTTTCGTTAAGGTGTTTGCAAATTGTTCACTCAACCAGTCGACTGGAATTTATCCACCACGTTGCAAATAGTCTTCTTAGAAGTACGATTATGGCGATCGTAAAATGGGGGAAGTGCTCGAAATATTGCTTGAACAGAAGACCCACTTTCATATAACAATTTAATCATTTTGTTGAATCCTTCATTCTGTTTATAAATGATAGACAATTTGGCAGATGTAGCTTCATCATTCATGGCCGCAATCACATGTCAAGTTTCGAAAATCCCTTATTGGAAATAAAATAATAAAAGAATATAAGTTGACTTTTGTTGAAAACTACTAAACCAATATCGACGAAAGGTTTTTAACACGAATATAACCACATTTATCCAAATTTTTAAATCCTTTGCATTGTAAATGTGGTTAACCTTGTGTTATGGTAGACATTATTCATTTTGAAATCGATGATACGATTTATATTGTATGTACATCAATTTGTTATCCGAAATTGAACATTTCACATGGGACATGGGACAAAAGGCCTTTTAAAATCTGTCTGTCATCCCCAATTTTAGAAAACAATCTGTTTTCAATTCAATCAGAAATACACAAAAATCAAAATGAAATGAAAAACTCACACCTACCTCAGCATAATAGATGCGATACTTGGAGATAATCCCATTGGTGATCATTGGGGGTTCCCATTTCACATAAATCTCTTTGTGGTTCATTGCATATCCTTCAACACTTCGTGGTGGACCGGCAATATTCTCTTCCGGCTGTGTCCTCACTTCCAAAATCTAATTTAAAAAAAAAAAAACTAAATCAAATCAATTGGAAAATAGGGTTAGGAAAAGGGTTTGAATCTCTGATACACGCTAGGTTTATTTTTGCAAAAAAAAAAGATACGAGTATTTATAAAATACTCAATATACACAACTACCATAACATGATACATATAACTCACCTCAGATGACTCGCCAGGACCGAAATTGCTATTGCCGATAACCCGGAACTGATAGGTTTTCCCTGGCATCAGGGACTGAATGTTGACTTGTTGGTCGTCATGTGATTTTGTGATGATTTTTTGCTCCCTGTATGGAATGAAAAAATAAATAAAAAAACTTATTTCATGAATCCTTTTTGGATTAAAGGATACGTGCTCCCCGTCATCATAATCATCATCATCATCATCATGATAGAAGGCAGGAAGCTAGCTGAGGTGCGGCAGAAGGAAATTATAATTTTCTCTCTGTCTGGACGTGATACAATTTCAACAGTCTAACAACTGTCAATGGAGTGGGCGTGTGATAGTGGGCGATGGTGTGTCTCGATCCTCGAGAATGCTTTTGCGCTCGTTGCAGTCTCGAAATTAATTTTCCTTCAGGCTAGAAAAGGAATTTCAATTCGAAATCAATGATTTCCTGCTGCTGTACTCTGTTGCGCTGCTGATGTCTGCCTTAACTTCCGAAACACTTTATAAACAGAGCAAAAGAACGTCATTTTCTCAAACCTCGAAACTTTTCTTTATGTGGCTTCAATATAAAATACACGAATATATAGAGAGATATTTCTGGAAAACTTTCACTAAAAACTTCATATACATTTTTGGGGGAACATCCTACTTGTTGGACGATTTGGCAATTTATCTCAATGAAAGTCTGAATAGTTAAAGCAGTTAATTTTGCCAAGAGAACTATATTCCGATTCGGCAAAGGATGCCAGAAAAATTTTCGATATTGGAATAAATAGTTTCCCTTTCAATTGGACTCTTGCCCATTTATCAAAGGGGTGACACGAGACGAAGGCAGGAAGGAGTTGCAGCAGTTGGATATTTGTAATAAAAACAGAAGCTAGTGAACTTTTAATGGCTGACTTGGCTGGGTTGATGGTAAAAGCATTTCAATGAACTTGCTTTTTGTTTGATAAAATGTTGAAGGAAGACCTTTTAAGAGTGATGGCAGGAGTGAGTAAACCATCAAATTTAAGAACAAAAGACAATTAAGGGCTTACAAAAATAAAATAGAATTCTAACAAAAAGGAAACGGCATTTTCGAGGAGAATCCAATGCAGATAGATGGATGTAAAGCAAGGAGATAAATGATATCTGAATGCGGCAGAAGCCCTATTCGCTATGTGGAAATGTAAGCATTTGTCGGATTAGAAAAGTCGCAGAACGATGGAAAACCATGAATAGAGCTAAACTGTTGACTTTTGAAGTTCTGGTTTTATTTTTTTTTTATTCATTTTGATAGAAGGAAATACCTGATTTTGATGTAGCGATGGTTTATTTTTTTGCTTGAAGTTCTTAGATTTGAAATAAAATATTTGAAGAGGTAGCTTGAATTAGGGTTGATTTGAGTGTCTTATTTATTTTCAAGACAAAATCCGGTGAAATGCTTAATTTTGGGATTTCTTTTATATTGTTTTATTGAATCGGTAAGGGTAAGAACAGTACAAGTATACAACATCTTAGTTTTGAGAAAAAAAAACTGTTCCACCTGTTTTACAGAAAATCTATCAACGTTTTTGATAAATAATGTATGGAGGATTTGATGATTTTTGGTCCCTTCATATATTCATGAAAAAAAATTGAAACATTTTACAGGGAGAAGAAATATTAAGTCAGAAAAGCGGTGTACTTGTACTGTTCTTAATTGAATAAAATCATTTCTATCATTTTATTGACTTAATAAATCAAAATAAAGTGCAAAATTACAGTTCAGTATATAATACTAATATTCTGGAGGATCATTAGATATTTTTATCCAAGATATAATGTGAAAGTAAAGGTTTAGGGCCTCTCCAGATATATGTATATTGCGCTCCGATTAAGTGTAAGAACAGTACAAGTATTGGATTTTTATTGTTCTTACACTCAATCAACGAAGATGGTAGTATAGTTTTATGTGAATTTGCTTCCCCAAATGTACTGTTATTTTACTCAATTATATTTTGCTCACATATGTAGAGCGTTTTTGCATTTAAACCTCAAAATTGAATTTTTGGCAGTTGTACTGTTCTTACACTCACCGATTCAATTTATTGATTTGTGTAACTTA
This sequence comes from Chrysotoxum bicinctum, assembly GCA_911387755.1. Lineage (NCBI taxonomy): Eukaryota > Metazoa > Arthropoda > Insecta > Diptera > Syrphidae > Chrysotoxum > Chrysotoxum bicinctum. Next base: position 199,080,102 of record OU426987.1, on the reverse strand, counting down.
TAATTTTTTATTTATGTACCAGGTCGCTGTTCCTTTTTTCATAACTTTTAAATGAAATAGAAATGATGTCAGGAAAGTGGGCACTTCTGGTCATGGCGCAAATGGAAGCTCTTTTCAGCACATTTTGTACGAGTACAACAATTTTTCCGTAATAATAACAGAAATTTCATTTCTATTCATCGTGGTTGTAGATGATTTGATTATGAACACCTTTTCCTTCAGTTACTCCCATAAGCAGAAATCGGGAGGCTTGCATGTCGATATCACCACTTTTTGACATTATTCGGTCGAGAAAAATGTCTCGTATAGTTCGCATCTTAGCACGAGCTGTTTGTGATGTGACACTGTCTGGTTGAAACCAAATGTTCTATAAGTCTAATTGATCCAATTCGTGCACAAGAAAGTTGCCCTACGTGTATCGATAGCAGTCAGCACCGAGAGTTTTCAGTGTCCCAATTTATTAACAAAGCCAGCCAAGTCGAAATGTGCACTGTCACTCATAATGATCTTCTACCAAAAATGGCAGTAATCTATAGCGTAAGATAAACATGGGAACTCCAATCTCTCAAAAGAAGGCCCCTTCCTCTACAACTTGATGACTTCAGACCAACCTTCACCAATTGGAAGCGAGAACCTTCTGTATGCTGATGACTCGCTCACCTACGCCACATCAATTTCATCACTAATCGCTGTCCAAAAAGTAGAAACCCACATTTACAGACTTTTTCAATTCTACCAGAAATGGGGCATCCAAATCAACACCTCCAAATCGGAACTTGTCCGCTTCAGGAGACCTTCAACTAGTAGAGGCCTTTGCACAGCAACAATTTGCAGAAATCTGGTCCTAAAACTACCTGACGGATCCTCCATAGTGGCATAGCCAAATGTCAAGTGCCTGGAACTGCACTTCAACGAGTTGCTAAGGTTTAACCTACACCCAAGAAATGTTCTGAAAAAGGCCAGCTGGGCCTTCAGCCGTTTGCATCTATTGCTGAAAAGAAGATCAGGTCTTAGCCAACCGACAAAGATATTAATCTTCAAGCAGCTCCTGCGACCAGTAATCAGCTATTCCTTCCCAGTCTGGTTTTCCATCTCGAAGACAGCTATGAAAGAACTTCAACTATTCGAAAGGAAGATACTGAGGATCTGCACTGGACTCTACTTCGATTGTCAACGATAGAAACACTACAGGAACGAGCATCTCTACGCAGAAGCGAATTTAATATCACTGGACAAATATCTAGTTCATTCAACGAAGAAACTAATGGGGAACATCATCGACCACCCGAATCAGCTTATGAGAAGGATGACCACAGAACAACGACATCTCGAGCCGAGGTACCTGAGTGTGATGGAAACTCTGGATGACATCGAAATCATGGACAACGAGGAAGTAGTCTCGGTCTACGCTGACATTGGGTCAGCCTACCACCGCGGCTAAAACGCCATCCCTGCCCACAACCCACAAAAATCACCACTGACAACCAGGAATGAACACTCTGAGGACAATACAGTCAACCGACCTTTTAAATTTAATCTTTTTTCGTCATGTAAATTTTATATAAAAATAATTAAACTTAAGTCACTGTATATACAGTCCCTGGCCATATTATGCATACTATGCATTTTTTTAGAAATTCAGGGATTGTACTATGTATATATATTTTTGCCTTTTAACCGATGTCTGAAGATGTTTTAAGGCATAATAAAAACAGGACCAGTATAAAAAAGTCAAAAAGAATGTTGGACCCAGGTTACCTAAAGGTAGTTTTTGTTTTTATGCATCCCTGTCATAGGGCCCGGTCTGTAAAAATGTATTTACAAAGATGCTAATGTCTCCTTGTTGACTTGCCCGGGTAACAGCACTGACATGAACCCTTTTGAAAATGTGTGGTAACTGATGAAGAGGGAAGTTACTGAAGAGTTGCTCACAACCAACAAGCTCTTGGAAAAAATGATTCATAAGTGGAATCATAATCCACAAATGAAGCAGTTCAGTCTTGAATTGGCAGATTTCCGCGCAGAATTGAAATTCTCATAGCGGCAGGAGGAGGCTTAACTAAATATTTGAATCCTGTTATTTTAATCTTTCTCCAAATATTATGATCTAATTTATAACAGTTATAATACAAAAGGATAAATTTACTGCAATCAAATATTCAAAACAGTTATTGCTTTTGATTTTGCTTAAAATCTACAGTGCGTCTAATAATATGGCCAGTGACTGTAGTTAGGCCCCCTATGAGCCAACAAATGTAAATTTTCATACATTACGTAGTATCTCATTAGTTGTACGCCAAATTGTAAATATGTTCAATAGGCGCGTTTTATTGGTAATCTATATCTAGCGCAGTAATACAAGTACCAAAAAAACGCTTTATTCACTCTTTAACTCACTCTTCCTTGTTCCTCCTACTTGTGGAATTAAGAATTATCTTACTCGGACTCGGATGTGTTCGAAAGATCTGTATCTCGTTTTTAAGCTGGAGTTGAAATATTCATGAAAATGCAGATTGAGTTGAAATATTCATGAAAATGCAAATCGAGTTGATTTAGAGTTCTTCTCACTGTTAAATTTGATTTAAAACTTACAAAAGTGCGAAAATATATCGCATATATATACTGAGTATTGGAGAAAAAAAAAAACATCAATAAAATGACATTGGCGCAAAATTTTTAACAGCCTCTTATTAAGGTAGTAGTATTATACTTCTTATACAGGGTGATTGGCATAAGGTGTGACAAAAAGCTAGGGCGTGTAGGTTGGACTTAGACAAGAAAAAATCGTATGGGAGGGGGGGGTCTATTTCCCCCCGTTTAGGCGGGAGGGGCAATTTAAGAAAAAAATCACTTAAAACAGAAAAAAAATTATTAAAAAATAACGGTGATACCTACAGAGTAATGCTATAGCATTTTGAAAAGCCAGAAATACATTCTTTAATTTTGTTTTTAAATAAAGTTGTTCGAGTGAATAGTTTTTGAAAAATTAATTTTCAAAATTAAAATTTTGAAGAAAAAATGAATTTTTTTTTTTAAACAATTTTTTTTCAAAATTTTACGTAATTAAGTATTATTTTTTTATTCAATATTCAATGCTCTTACTAATTTTTGATCAAACACAAAAAACCGGATGTCAAAATGTTTTGTAGTTTTTGAGAAAATCAAAAATAACAAAAACTACTTTTGTTCTAAGAAAAGCCTTTTATTTTAGTTTTTACGTTTTTGGATTCTTATGTAGGTGAATTTACGATTGAAAGGATTAACTTTCTTTTTACGATTCTTTTAATTATCGTCTTATAAGCATATAATAATGTGACAAAGTACTGGATTAACCATATTTCACACATTTTTTCACTGAGAACACCTGCGTGAGAGCATTGGTTTAAAATTGACCTGCCACTTTTTTATTATGGTGGGGTCGGCTTGGCTTAGGTGCATTTACGAAAGAAAGGATTAACTTTTTTTGTAAAATTTTTTTATTATCAGTCTTATAAGCATACAATAACACATTTTTCTATTGACAATACCTGCGTGAGAGCATTGGATTAATATTGATCTGCGAATGTTTTTTTAAATAATGCAGCGTTACACGCCCTAACTAGTGACAGAAAAATGCAATTGCGAAATAAGAACAAAAATGTTCCTGAATCTTGAAATTAATTTAAATAATAAATACATGCATATTTAGATAAAATACATAATTACTGTTTATGTAAAGTTAATCCTTTCTTTCGTAAATGCACCTAAGCCAAGCCGACCCCACCATAATAAAAAAGTGGCAGGTCAATTTTAAACCAATGCTCTCACGCAGGTGTTCTCAATGAAAAAATGTGTGAAATATGGTTAATCCAGTACTTTGTCACATTATTATATGCTTATAAGACGATAATTAAAAGAATCGTAAAAAGAAAGTTAATCCTTTCAATCGTAAATTCACCTACATAAGAATCCAAAAACGTAAAAACTAAAATAAAAGGCTTTTCTTAGAACAAAAGTAGTTTTTGTTATTTTTGATTTTCTCAAAAACTACAAAACATTTTGACATCCGGTTTTTTGTGTTTGATCAAAAATTAGTAAGAGCATTGAATATTGAATAAAAAAATAATACTTAATTACGTAAAATTTTGAAAAAAAATTGTTTAAAAAAAAAAAATTCATTTTTTTTTTTTCAAAATTTTAATTTTGAAAATTAATTTTTCAAAAACTATTCACTCGAACAACTTTATTTAAAAGCAAAATTAAAGAATGTATTTCTGGCTTTTCAAAATGCTATAGCATTACTCTGTAGGTATCACCGTTATTTTTTAATAATTTTTTTTCTGTTTTAAGTGATTTTTTTCTTAAATTGCCCCTCCTGCCTAAACGGGGGGAAATAGACCCCCCCCTCCCATACGATTTTTTTCTTGTCTAAGTCTAACCTACACGCCCTAGCTTTTTGTCACACCTTATGCCAATCACCCTGTATATTTCCTAACTTTAAAGTAGTTTTCTAATTTTGAACATTTTTTAACTAATATCGTCTTTAGGCTGGGAGCGCACATTCAATTTTTAGTTGCACAACACTGTTTTTATACTTATAGAAAATAGATGAACTATTTGGTTGAATGTCCGCGCAGGTGCATATAATTATATGTTACACAAAATAGCGAACTCATTTTAGGCAATCGTTTAGTTTGTCAAAACACAAACTTTTTAGTTTCTTAAACCAAACAGTTGCAAAACAGCCTAGCCTAAGGCAATTTCTTTTAATAAATTGATTCTGAGCAACCTTAAAACAATAGTAGTTCGTGCAAAGAACTAAGTAAACAGACCTATTTTGACGTTTTTTAATGTTAAAGAGTCATATGAAGTTATAACCATACTAAAAAAATAAAATAAAAAATAAATAAAATAGGTGTTCTGAGAGTTTAGCTTTAATTTTTTCAGTTGTTATATAAATTCAGCATAATGCCGCAGTTATACGACATTTTTGAACAAATGCCAGTGAACTGATAAAACATATCAATCGAATTCAATATTCAATATTTTATGACAAAATTAGTGGCAGTAGTGTAAAGCCGGAATTATGGTATGAATTAAAGTTTTGCATTTGAAAAAATATTTGTTCTATAAATTTTGGAGCGATCACACTTTGGATTATCAAAGGCAAAGTATAACAAAATAAATACCAACGAACACACCCTCAAGTATGCCACATATATTTTTTCGGACACCACCTAAACACCTCCTACATTTCAACATCCGAAACTCCATCTTCACTAAATTATCCATTTCAATTACTAGCTTATTTTTATTCACTAATCGTTTGTTGTTGTTTTCCATGTTAAATTTTGCGATGTAGTATATTCACTAACCAATAAAACACGGCTAATAAAACAAAATTGAATTGAAAATTGACTCCAATCTCTTTACATCCATACTAAATTATTATTGATCACTCTCTACTACTGTCAAATGACAACTGTCAAATTATATTCATACAAAAATGGTAACCAAATAAAATAGACCTGAAACATTAAACGTACCCTGTATAAGGACTAAGCCAGTAAACGCAGTCTTCTTCTTTTTTTGTACCTTAAAGAGACTAAAATCAAGTTTTTTTTACTATAATCCTTCTATTACCTTACTCTATTACCTTACGCTTTTTTTTTTTTTTTTTTTATATAATGAACTCACGCTCAAGGGAATATCATTACCCTTTAAATGTTTTAACACAGCGCGGGCGTGAAGTTACGGAAGAGAAAGAAGGATAGGAAAGATGTGTGGCACGATGTTCTGAGACTGAAGGTGGTTGTCTCAGACTTTTTATCTCCAGGGATGGCGGCTGAACTAAAGCGGAGAACTGCCGTGTCTTATTTCTATGTCCCTTATAATTCGCATTATTTTATTCGTTTTTCATCCTTGTTGGGCATAAGAGTTTAACTCAATCACATGTTGTTAGTGTTATGCCTAAACAACATGTAATGAGTAAACCAACAACCCACTGATGACAATTTTTAGAAGGTTTTAATGGAATTAAAGACGACATAGACGACGGCAGGGATCGAACCTGTGATACTGAGGTTGACAGGCGAGCACACGACCATCGCGCCACGGCCACCCCCAATACTCCAAAAGTTTTCTGTTGGCTGTTTAGAGTAGTAATTTTTGTTAAGGAGTGCTTTCTGGAGATATATACAAACTTTTAAATCGGTCTATTTGAAGAAACCATTTTTTTTTAAATCGCGAAGTTTGGTAGGGTTTGTTAAAATTTGAAAACAAAAACGAATTTTCATATTTCATTGGAATCAAAAGGGAGCGAAATATCAAATGAAAAACGAGATTATTTAAATAAAATGATTTTTAGCAATTTTTTAACTGTTTTAGCTGATTTTTATTTGCTTACTCCTATGTAGTTAAATTAATGTTTTGGTGTGGATTTTTCAAAATGAAAAAAGTATTAAGACAAGTTGATGCCCTGTCAAGATACTTTTTCAATATCGTATTAAACCGAATAGGAAACTTTAGAATATTTGACACATACTCCCAAAAGTGACAGCCATTACTTTGATGAAATTGACAGTAACAAAATAAGATAAGATAGATAAGATAATTTTATTTCAAAACATAGTTTACAATAAGCAGTAAGTGCTTTCTATAAAAGATAATCATCTAAATGAAAGTAAAGCCGATTTTAGAAAAATATTGGAGAATTCAAATTTGAAATAATAAAATTGTTACAAAAATATTTGTGTTTAAAAAAATTAGATAAATTTGGAAGATTTGGAAACAGAAGGCCAAAGGGTTTTTGAACGTTGGATTAAGTAACTTAGGCTGAAAACACACCGGATAAAGCAAAACGTTTTTTATTCGATAGTCAAAAAAACATTTTTTATTTGAACACACACCAAGCGAAACAGAATAAAATAAAACAAAACGTTTTGTTTTTTTGTTTCATTTGGTGTGCGTTGAAATGAAACAAAATACAAACTATCGTAAAAGCTTAACTCCGGCTGAAAGATTATAACTCTACGGCAAGTAAACACAAATAACAATTTTGTGTTTACAAAATAGACATTATGTGTTTATTTATAAGAAAAGAGAAAAACTTTTAATCTTGCCCATCATCAAAAATGTCATAATAGGAAGTAGCAATCCACAGCTTATCAATAGTAAGTTTATGTTCCTTATTTTTATAACTATAGGTAGGGCTTCTTACCTCAATTAAAAAAAATCAATTTTTCTCCATTACGTCCATATTTATTTAAAAATTTGCGCACAGAGTAAACGTAGAAGCAAATAAATCTGTGAAATGCAACGAAAAAAGAAAATAAAAAGAACGGAATCCAAATTTCGTTTTGCAAAAAACAATAGGTCAGCTATCGGCAACGAAACATGTTTTTCTGTTTTGCTTTTGTTTTTATGTTTTGTTTCATTTGGTGTGCGTTGCGCCATAAGAAAGTATGCAATTATCGTCAACGACCCTTGTTTGAAACAGTTTTGTTGCATTCGGTGTGTGTTACTCGTATACAATAGCATGTATTTTCGACAACCACTACCGAAACACTTCAAAACAAAAACCTGTGTTTTGTTTCGTATTCTTTGGTGTGTGTAGTCTCATATAAAACAATGTTCTATTGTTTCACGAAACAAAAAAACACGTTTTGCTTTATGCGGTGTGTTTTCAGCCTTATTGAATTAAATTCTTTTCAGCCTGAAACCTGATTTTGAAGGCTATGAATGAACGAGACGGTTAAATATTGTTATATGTTATTTGATAAAAAGGCCATATTTTCTAAAAATCTTGCACAGTTTGTTCAATTGCATACGTTACCGACGATATTGATAGTATTGGAATAATAAACGGTCGTCGCTGTTGGTGAGCTTATAATTATTATTATTATAAAAAACCCAAAATTTAAGTAACGCTCAAAACGTCAATGACGCACAGTGGTTTGGTTTGTATGGGAGAGCGGAAAAAATTCTGTTTAATTTGAATTGTTTAACGGATTTAAATGAAATTTAGCACACATGTTTAAATCAGTCTAATACATATTCGATCAAAATTTGGCAAGAAAAAATAATTAGAAAAAAAGTTATTGAAATTTTTCTAAAATTGGAGAGTTTTGATGTATGCATAGGAGAGGAAAAAAAGTCTGTTTAACCTAAACTGTTCCACAGATTTAAATAAAATTTAGCACACACATTCATAATCAGTTTTGTACATATTTGCTCAAAATTTGGTTAAGAAAAAATAACTAGAAAAAAAGTTATTGACATTTTTCTAAAATTGGAGAGTTTTGATGTATGCATAGGAGAGGAAAAAAAGTCTGTTTAACCTAAACTGTTCCACAGATTTAAATAAAATTTAGCACACACATTCATAATCAGTTTTGTACATATTTGCTCAAAATTTGGTTAAGAAAAAATAACTAGAAAAAAAGTTATTGACATTTTTCTAAATTTGGAGAGTTTTGACGTTTGTATGGGAGAGCGACAAAAATTGTAAAATCTAAACTTTTAAACGGATTTAATTGAAATTTGGCACACATGTTAAAATTAGTCTTATATACATATATTTGGTCAAAATTTGGTTAAGAAAAAATCATTAGTAAAAAAGTTATTGACGTTTTTCAAAAATTTGAGTTGAAAGTTGGAAAATTTTGCAGGCAGAAATAAATGGTTTCGCAAAAAACGAATTTCTCAGACCTGGGTCAATGTATTAATTTTTTTTTATTTTCTTAATAAAGGTGAACATTTTTTTTTAAAATAAAAGACTTAACCAGTTCGTTCTGATAATTAGTACCGAAGAAATCAAACTTTTTGATGAACACCATTGTGAAGACGGAGTTTTTTGAAACCCGACTTAATGAGACAATTTTGAACATAACTCCCACATCTGCAAGTATCCGCAGCTGATTTTTTCTGTGCTTTAACTTGAAAGTATGGAGCATACGCTGGTATACTTCGTTGCTTGGAGTCTTTTGGAGTTTTTTTTTAAATCAAAAAGTTAAAAAAAAAAAAAAAAAACATTTTTTCTTAGTAACAATAGGCGCGTTTTATTGGTAATCTATATCTAGCGCAGTAATACAAGCACCAAAAAAAAGCTTTATTCACTCTTTAACTCACTCTTCCTTCCTACTTGTTGAATTAACTTACACGGATGAGTTCGAAAGATCTGTATCTTGTTTTTAAGCTGGAGTTGAAATATTCATGAAAATGCAGATCGAGTTGATTTAGAGATTTTCTCACTGTTAAATTTGATTTAAAACTTACAAAAGTGCGAAAATATATCGCATATACTATATACTGAGCATTGGAGAAAAAAAACATAGTACTCAATAAAATGACATTGGCGCAAAATTTTAAATAGCCTCTTATTAAGGTAGTAGTATTATACTTTTTATATATTTCCTAACTACTTTAAAGTGGTTTTCTAACTTTAAACATTTTTTAACTAATATCATCCTAAGGCTAGGAGTGCACATTTAATTTTTATGTGCGCAACTGTTTGGATACTTATAGAAAACAGATGAACTATTTGGTTGAATGTCCGCGCAGGTGCATATAATTATATGTTACAAATGTTAATAAATATTGTTAATAATAAATTAATAAATACCAACGAACACACCCTCAAGTATGCGACAGATATTTTTTCGGACACCTACTAAACACCTCCTACATTTCAACATCCGAAACTCCATCTTCACTAAATTATCCATTTCAATTACTAGCTTATTTTTATTCACTAATCGTTTGTTGTTGTTTTCCATGTTAAATTTTGCGATGTAGTGTATTCACTAACCAATAACACACGGCTAATGTTTCAGGCTACTTATAGAAGGCTTCTTTTATAAATTATTATATTTTTTTTATTTTTTAGATAGCCAAAAATAGACCAATAAAATTATATAAGAAGTTACAGAATTTATTTAAGGGAGCTTCGGAAAAAGACGTCTAAAAGTTTGTTGAATATACATATGGTTCTCGACTTGAATAAAATTAAGAGTACCTAAATACAAAGCTAAAAAGGCTAGACAGGACTTTTTCCAAAGACTTTTTCCGCTCTCAGACCACTGTGCAACGCAGGCTGTTACTTAATTTTGATGTTTTTATAGAGGGATTAAAGTTCGCTTTCACCATTTGTACAGCTTGATGAGTTGATAAAAGTTCAATTCGACTTGATCTCACTTTCAGTGCGGAATCGCGGTGAAATTTGTAACGAAAGACTTGGGTTTGTAACGAGGGGTTCGTTTGACAGATTCAACATTTGACTGCATATTTGCATATTTTTGTATACAGTACAAATACATACATTCATATTTATATATTTGGTTTGTTAGCTAGGCGTAGTAGTGTCAAATAAATAGGCTAGCACTACGTCTTCTAATGTCTATCAACTCAACTCCAAATCGAGCTTTCAACTTAAGTGCTAAAATCCTAATCCAACTTGAACTTTCTATGATGCATATGAACCTAGTATGTTTATGTAAGGTCATAGAGGACCTTCGTCAACCAAGATAAAGTAACTATTTTCCTTCAGCTGAACCTGAACTTCAGTTTAAATTTGAAGTTCAACTCGTCCGGGTTTCACAGTCAATTTTCAGTTCAATTGAAAGTAGTTTAACTAAATTGTTTTCTCTTTCTATCTGAATCAAGGAACAAGGAAAGTTTGCTTTGTTTCAGTTGTGACCTGTGACAAATAAATAAAAAAATTAAGAAATGTGTGAAGTGGTTGTTTAACTGAGGTTTAAACGGCAGAATAGTGTCGTTTAACTTAAACTTAGAAGACATTGTAAAATAAATGCATTGTTGAACTGGAGTAGGAAAGTGGGGTTTAAACTTCCACTGTGAAACTGGACGTTAAACTTTCAAATGAATTTATTTCGATCAATCCAATTAAACAGAAGTGATTTTTTAATATTTTTAATCTTCGTTTGCTAGTATTACAATTCCCATCTGAGATAGTTTAATTTATTTCTTCATATTTATTTACCCGAAAGAATGCAAGCTTTTCTTGCATTCATTTGTGGAGTTCCACAGGGATCCATTCTGGGTCCATTACTTTTATCTCTTTATGTGAATTATATTCTCTTCGTTGTTAATAGCTGAACATTACATATGCTTGTTTGCAGATGATACATAGATTCACTTCGGTTGGCCTTATTGAAGATTGTGCTTGCCGCTTGAATGTGGACCTCGAAAGACTATACATCATTTTCTGGAGAAAAATTACCTCAGTCAAAAATTAGCCTGTATAAGAAATTAACTAGCTTAAAAATTAGATATCTAAAGACTCCAACTAAACAACAACTTTATTTAAGCGCAGTTAAAAAGAATTGTATATCTTTTCATAATTAAGTCCTAAACGAAGTTTTTACAATTCGTATCAACAGATACTCGTACAATATTGGTCAGGGTAGACCAAAGTAGGCCTTTTCTTAAATCCCTGAAAATTATGTCAACACCTATAATGAAGAAGAATATACGCAAGAATCATATCCCAAAATATCCTTGACGAATTAGGGGGCGCTCTATTCTTAATTTACCTTTATTTTAAACTACTAGGGTTTTATTTTACGCATTAGAACTCAAAGATCTACACCATTACTCGGAAGTAGTTAGTTCTCAATTATTACGAGTACACAATACCCAAAGAGCTATTCTTTTATTAATTATCTTCCATCGTTTCAAAGGACACGAACGAGTATTCTCAATAGTTTCTGGTTTGAATTGGTATCTATTATATTGTTATTGTCTTGGTTTTATTAAGCCCTTTATCTAGGGCCAATTTGATCTTCTACATTGTAAGAAAATACTTGAATTAGTGATGGGTAGGACACGAATTTGAAATGAGTTTGTATGAGGTACTCATTTTTTGAAATGAGGTGGTACTTTGTCCCACCTCAAATGTCCCATGGTACATACCTATTTAAATGGATATTTTGAAATTCGAAATTAAACAATGCGTATTTTTTTTAATAGTATATATTTTTTCCAAAAACAGTTTTTAAAATTGCATTAAATAAAAAGGTTACAAAAATTAAATATCAATAAATATAATATGTATATTTAATTAAATATCCTTGATACAAAACATTTTATTTTAAAATAAAACATTTAAAAACAAAATTAAAAAAGTGTTAGTTTTTAACAGAAATAAAGTTTAAAATAAGTAAATATAAAAAGATATAATAAAAAAATTAACCTAAAAAAAAGTTTAAAAGAAAAAGTGTTTTTAAATTTTATTTAAGTTATTTAAAGAAAACAAAAGCATTTAATAAAAAGATAAACACAAAAAGATATTTTTTTAACAAAAAAACAAATATGTTATCACATTCAAAATAAATTGAATCTAATAAGTTTAAAAAAATACATCATTACATTTTTGCATTTAAAAACAATATTTGTCCTACTTTCTTCCCACTCAACATTTTTCTTCTGTTAAGACCTGTTCTGATCACTGTTTTGATCACTTTTTTTATTTGATCTTGATCTCTAAACCCTAGTCTCTTTTTTCTAACACTAAAAACAAAACAAATACAAATAAAAGGAATGCACTTGCATTTGCATATCAAAAACGAAAATTCCTACTCCTTCAAAAATAAACAAAACCTCCTACTCCAAACTGTAAAAAAAACCTCCTTCCTTTTTTAACACTTTGATTGTATAATTTTCGATAATGCTTCATACCTATCTTCATTGTTTGTTACATTGTAGTCAGTGCAACATTCATTCGTTCATAAGTCCCACTCATTACCTCTTCTCATTTTGTCTCCTCAAACAGATGCAAAAGAACTCAATTCCTCAATCCTAAATGACAAATGTCCTAGTCTGGTACAAAGTCCCAGCCTGGTACAAAGTCCTAGCCTGGTACAAAGTCCCATCCTGGTACAAAGTTCCAGTCTGATACAAAAACCCAGCCTGCGACAATGTCACGAATTTTGTTTGAATGGGACGTTTGAGTAAAAAGTACTTAACAAGACAACAACTCAACTCACAACACATTCATTCATTTCATTTAAAATCCTCATCTTCCACAAACCTCATTCTATTTCCATTGGTTTGATCTTTGGTGGGTAGAGAGTTTGAGGCCTATTCCTCCTTTCATACAATTAACTACAATACAACTTCATTCTGCATACTGCATCAGTCTCAGTCTTAGTATCAGGCCGATGAGTGAGATGCTCGATACGAATAGTGTTTTTTTCCATGAAAGAGTAAAGTTGCTTTTGTGGTGAGGTGTGAGGTAATACATTTTTTCGTTTTGAGGTGATGGGACATTTCATATTGGTGTATGGGACATTTTGAATTGCCTCATGTATGAGGTACACATCACTAACTTGAATAACAAAACGTTCAAAACATTCATGCATTTCACATCGAAAAGAATACAATACTCTACTGAAAGGACTCTCTGCTGCATTCAAAACAACAAAAGACTTTTGAAGTACTTTCCTAAAAATTAACCTCTTAAGAAGTTTTCAACTTCTTCCTTAACTCTATTTTTCTTTAAGGATCAATAAATTCGAACAGCTTATAGAAACCGTCTGTTCGAGTTCCTGCTTGGGAGCAGCACAAGTAGATTAATCTTTAAGATTCCAGATCTTGGTGCCAAGATGACCTGCTAAAAGAAAAAAATAAAGCCCAATATTCATTTAATAGGAGTATAGAGAAGCTCCTGGTACTCATGTCCATTTATCATGAATGCAATCGTAAACGTAATAACGAAAACACTATCTATCCTACCTCCTATTCAGCATCTAGAAAAGGTTTTGTTCCACATATAATGGCAAACGTAAACATGCAATCAAATGAAGTTGTTCTTCGTCGGAGCCGGAATCGTCGTAGCTGTAGTTGTTGTCGTTTACCCAAAATGCAGTACACGAGCCTTAAAAATGCACTCAGGATATAAAAGCTTTCTTTTGAATTACCACACAATCTGATGTTGTGTGTGCTTGAAGCTTGCTCTTTGCATTGAAATCGCCGCTGGAAATCTCTGGGAAATTGTAGAAATGTGTTTTCACAGAGTTGCTTTTTATTTTCATGCACCCATTCTACTTAACCCTTTTCATGCTCAGCAGCTGTACATAAAATAATCCTTTTAAGAGGATTCAGCTCACGTTCGAGCCAATCCAACCACCCCCATCATTCACACCCTCTCTTGGGTGCATCCATTTTGTTTATTTATTCATTTCCATTACACCACTCAGACTTGGGAATGGATAAGGACATGGATATAACTACCTTTGTATAATCTTATGGACTCACCTTTCGCTGTTGTTCATCTTGTAGTAAACCGTGTAGGAGATGACCTCATCGGGATTCTTTACCGGCTCCATCCAGCTGATTGCCACAAATCTGGGTTTGACTATTTGTGCTACCAAATCTCGGGGTGGTCCTGGTAAATGGTTTCCAGCTGCAGTCAATTGGCCGTCTTCATCTAAATCAAGTGAAGAGGATGAGGATAAGGGATTTTTTCTTCGAATTTTCTGCGAAGAGGAGGCTAACTCCTCCTGTCGTCGTTCGTTGTCCTGCTTGTTCTTCCATGTGTTGAGAATCTTATTGGGATCGTCGCCACGTTTGAAGGCATTTATAATGTCTTGGTTGCCCGTGATCTCTTCGTCGTCGTCGTAATCTTTGTCGTCCTCGTCGTCGTCTGGCGATTCGGAATTATCATCGTAAGTGTCGTCGTCGTAGTTGGTGTTGTCGTTAAGGGCGATTTCAACACCACTGGGAATAGTAATGCCTTTGCCCTTGGACAAGAGGCTATCGAGTGCGCTTTTCGATAGCATTCGTGTATTATCAACAGACTTGGTTCGCACTTGAATTTCATCAGAATTATTGTTGTTGTTGTTGCTGGTATTTTTATTCCGACGTTTTGGACTAAAGGTTTGAAGGGATTTCGTTGTCTGGGACTGGGGTTTCTTCGTTTTGAACTTTTGATCTGTCATATCAATATTAGGATGGATGATGAAAGAGGATAGAAAAAAATAAATAAAATAAAATAAAATAAATAAAAATAAAATTGAAATTGAAATAATAAATAAATTCAAATCAATAGTGCGCACAACGAAAGCAGTTATATTTTTTTTTTTATTTATTTTGTACAGAGCAGTGGTTAGTCTATTATTTAAATTTATTTAATTTTAAGCTTACTTTCTGTATAATTTAAATTTAAACTGATATTTATTTATTTTATTTTACAAATTGATTAGCTTTAAGAGTGAGAATTATGTACAGCAGATAGTTTCAAATAAGAATGCAAAACATTTAAATAATATTTTTTTAATTTAAAGCACAGTTCCAATGAAAAATAAATAATTTATTATATAAAGAGAAATGAGTTGAAATTCAAAACCTTACATTCGCATTGATTAGTTTTTTGATAACATAGTTTGCACACTTTTCCACAAATCTATCTCTTTGAGCACTATGTAGCTAGGTAGAAGCGGAGCCACGAGTAGTCTTGCTTAGTGACCCAATTAGCGCTGGAGTACGCCATTTTGATACCATAAACTCGTTTGATCTGTGAATTCAATGGGATATGAGTTTCCCTCTACCTAAATCTCACTAGCTCACAGTCTAAGATCAAGGAGTACCCATTACAGAAGTCCTTACTTCGTCGTGCTAAGAAAAGAGATGAAAAAGTCTGGAATCTTTCAGTTCAGATAGTTCGTTAAAGTCGTGGAAGAATAACTTTCTGAATATGTAGTTGGGCTTTCATTCTAACCAGAGGAGAACATTTATAGAGACAATTAGTGACTGTTTTCTTTTTCCCGCTGATCCTCACAATAACCACAATGACTACTGTAAGAATTTGCTCAGGTTTGCTACATATTCCCCCATGTTTGTCAGTGCCCAGTGCATTCAACTATCCTGTTTATGTCTTGCCTGAGTCTGCATATTAGGTCATTTGTTCGGACTTATTATAGGTATGTAACACATCTTTCTATAACTCCACCTATGGTTATCTTCTTTGAGAAGATTTTAGTTTTCATAACACCAACAGAAATGTAAACTATTTCAGCAAGTTAACTATGAAGAATTGATCCTTGCTTGGCTAGCTCTAAGCCCGTTTGTTTCACTTAATTCCACTGTGAATTAGAACCCAGATAAGAGTTATCCCGAAATTTCTGGACCAATTTAGAGGATGAAAAAGCGAAATTAATGGCTTTAACAGCCACCTGGCAGTCTGTAAAATTGGCCGCATTCCGGTTTTTATTAGGATCAAGCATTCTGTCTAGTTATATGAACAGGAATTCTGCTTTAAAGATGGTGACCAAAGATATTTAAAGATTCAGAGAAAATTGCCGAACCGACACCACACTCCACCTTTGAGCCATCACTAAAGATGGTTGTGTCGAAATCCTTCATCAAAACGTTATTCTTACAGTCTTTTCTGTATGAAAAAAAAAACTCTAAAATTCCCCTGAAGCCCGCAGTAGGATGTCTCTAGTTGGCAGTGTTTATCGAAAAAAACTTGCTGGGATCAGGTTTGTCATTTTGCTGTGTACGTACGGTTAAGCAAACCAACAATTTGATTCTTTTAGTCTTAATTTAATATCTTATATGTAATTTGAGAGGTGAAATAAAAGGCTTATGAAATCCCTTGACCAAGATCGTTGATCCTGCGTAAATCCAAAGCTAGCTGTTCTTTGAATCTTCTTAAGTGTGCAATCGAACCACGGTTGTGTTGGTCCACGAAATCATCATTTTCGATTGCAGGCCCCACTTTTTAGTAGATACTCTACTGCAGGCATATAAAACTACGTCTTTTAAGCTGGTTCTTAAAAATTTATTTTCCAGTTTAATTTAGGGTCGGGATTTACTCCCAAATATTTCGCACTAGAAGACAAGGATGGTTAATTTATAAACCAAGTACGACAAAAAATCTTAAACTGAACATCTTTTGTCTATGAAATTTTAGTCACTCGAAAAGACTCAATTGTTTTTATGGATAGGAATTGACAGAGTTATTGATATTTTATAGCATTCTTTTAAAAATTTGTTAGTTATCATATAAAGGTTTATATGAATGTGAAAGCAGGCTATTCGGAAAAACAAATCGAACCTAGTCACCGCATCAGAGGGAATAGAAGATGTTTTAGAACTGCTTTTTCAGCAGCTTCTAAAACCTTCTACTTGAGGATCATGTAGAACAAGTAATAGGGGGAAAAGCTAGAGACAGAAAACTTCCAATCTAATCAATGAAAAACCAACTTCCAATCTAATCAATGAAAAACCAGTTTCACCACCAGGTAAAGAAGAGGCAGACTTTAAACTGCAGAGGCTTACGTGCAGAACTCTTAAAATACGGAAGTGCTATTTTAAATTGACTATAAGCTTCATATACTCCCTCTACCCTATCCGATGTGCTGTCTGAGCGTCTTAAGCTCTGAAGCATTGTACCATAGACAAAATCTTTACATTGAGACAAATCCTTGAAAAGTCCAGCGAATTTCAAGTCAAGACTCGACATTTATTCGATTTTAAATCCCTATATGATAGCATCAATTATGAGGAGCTCTTTAGGGCGTTTTCGTTCAAGAGAATCTTCAAATTTCAGCTCTCACTGTTATTAATTTTACTTTTATTGATGTTAACATATAACAACATCAGTCAAAAAAGAACCAAGGTTCACCTGTTACTTTTCACAATAGAAACTGCTTTCTAGATTTTAAAATCGCTCTTAAATGCCACAGTTTGAATACTTTAGCACAAACGGCAAGTTATTAGTGAATAAAATACAAAAAATACAGGTCCTAAATGACTACCCTGTAGTATTCAAGAAATAACTTTTTTATTATGGGATGCGGAACCGCACGGTTTATAGGAACTAAAAAATAAATATAAATTAAAACACATTACAAAATGTTTGAATTAAAAAGCAAAATTTATTGCAAAAGTTTTTCAAACCATACTGAAGTCTCTAAGAACACAATCAGCTTGTCTTTTATTTTTAAATGAGTCAATACAATGGTAGTATTCAAATCGACTTCAGATTCTAGAAATTAATTTTTTGTTTTTCAATTGAAAAATATGAAAAATAAAATATGGAAATTGAACCCACACCTTCTGCATGACAGTCTAACGCAGTAATTATTATGCTACAAACAAAAATATATTTGATATAATTTAACACAAATAATAACGAAATCGAATCCAGAGATAATGTTCGAACCTCAACTCTTTTGTTTGTATGTGATATGTTTTGTTTTTTTCTAGAAGTCGAACTATAATGAACCGATCTTAAAGATTAAAGCTTGACAGCTTGACAACAGCAATAGGGCAACAAAGTCTCGATTGAGAAGACTGAAAAAAATTGGTAAATGATGGTCAATCTTCGACTTTTTCGTATGTATTTCTAATTTGTTTTCATTGCAGATTATACAAACTATTAATAAAAACTTTATAAAGGCAACACACTGATTGCAACAAAGTATTCTAGTGTTACAACATTGAGTTAAACAACCTGACTCGGTTCGTTCACGAGCCTACTCAGATTCCTAACATTGCAGGTCAATTTGCCAACACACAAGCCTAGTATCTTAGCCCTGATCCTGATAAATACATTTTTAGTGTATTATTGCCTCTAGACACATCAGACCATTGTGTCATATCTGCAAATTTCTCGTGTCAAAAAAATCAATTAGAGAAAAAATTCTTAAGAGAATTGTTTGTCAATACGAGAAAGCCAACTGGAACGGTCTTAATGATTTCCTCAGGAACTTTAACTGTTCACTATTCTTCCTCGATAGTGACGTGTAACTCCAGTGCATATATATGATAACAAATTTAATTTTTTTCGGAATCCAAAAGTTGATCCCGAGTAGGGAAAAATCTATAAAAACGAAAGAGAATTCATAGTTTGATTCGAGCTGTTAAGAGGTTATTAGGGCCAGAGATATAAGTTTCCAATGCTATATAGCTAACCCTACTGAGGAAAACCGCAATAAGTTTGTTATAACCTGCATTAAGGTCGCAAGGCATAAACGAGGTTTTACCAACGTAGCCCTTTGCATTGTGTCTTAAAACTATTGCAGAAATACAAGTAAGCTAACTCATCAATAGTGTTTCGACATTGCATTTGGCACAAGTGAGAAACAACTTCAAAATGCTTCGTGGACTGTTTGGTCATCGGCAAGTTTCAATTTCAAGCATTAATGGTCGGTGAATTCAATCTTAACCACGTTCAAATCCAGTCGTTTCATGCTCTATGAAATGAACTATAAAAAGTTCAAACAAGCTGGAAAGACCTTTAATGATCATATTCGACGCACCATATTTTTTCATGACAAACATTTTTGGTCATTTGTAAAAAAATGTACGAAATAGTACTTCGTCTTCGGTTCCACCGCTCCTTTTCAATGACACTTCTTATGTCAGCTGACAACAACACAGTTTGCTGTTAATTCGACGCTGCCAGAAAATGACTTCTCCTGTACTTGAGAGCGTAAACGATTTTATGGGAAAAATCTTCTTTCGCACTGGTACAGATGCAAGAGTATTGAAAGATCTCGCTATACTACACAAATCCGCTGGCTCGAATAGTATTCCCCGCATTATTCTGAAGAGGTGTTCTTCTAAGCTGACAGAACCACTGCGTAAACTTTTACATCTGTCCTACTGGTCTTTTTCCGTGTGAATGGAAAACACCATTTATCCAGAATGTCTCTAAAAAAAGGCGAATCTTCTTCCCCCTCTAACTATCGTCCAATTGCACATACATCCCTTCTTTCTAGGATCATGGAAACGCTGATAAATTATCAGCTGAAGAAATATCATGAACAACAAAAAATTCTCAGGCCCATATTGCGGTTGATCGACCTTTTTCGATCATCGATCGTCGATTACTCTATTTCATATTGCGAATGTCGATTGTGATCGAAACTTTTCGATTTCACAGTCGTTTCTTTTCGATTGTCATTTTCTGATCGACGCGTATAGAAGATAAAGTCCAGAAGTTTTTCTTGTGAACAAAATGTAAGTTTCTTACAATTAATTAATTATTTTGAGGACAAAACATTCAAATATCTATTAAATGCAGGTCGAAAGTGATAACGAAGAAAAGGCAAATAGAGATTTTGGTCGGATTGATGTAGGGAAATCTAGATATCGCGATGATGATTTGTGCTAAGAGCCAAGTAAAGCAAAAATGAGAGAAATTCGCTAACGATTGTAATATGCGTGCTGAATTGCTTTTTTTGAGACACTGGGTGGTATGCAGAAAGCTTTATCTCAGTCTCAAATCTCACTTTTTTTGAGGAATTGCTAGCTTTCGTATGCAGAATAATTCTGAGAGAAGAATTATTCTTCATACGAAAGCTAGCAATTGCTCAAAAAATTGAGATTTGAGACTGAGATAAAGCTTTCTGCATATCACCCACTATCTTGATAATATACATATGTATACTGTCAATACACCCTACCACACCTGGTATTCAACTTTTTCATAAATATGAATTCTAGCCCGAAGCTAGAATTCGCAAATATGCGTTTCTAGAACCGAGAGCTTTTCCTTTAGCACTTAAGACACTTTGGATTTGGACAAGGCCAATACAAAATTAATTAGCAACACTAACTTGGTAAGATCCATGAGCACAGAATCTTAAAATATTAGCAATTAAGCAATTAATTAAGCGAAACTATTTAAAAAAGCAAATATGTGTATGTATATACCAAATAAAAACCTTTATTCTATTAATCTGACATTGTTTCTTCCAGTTCCAGAGGTTTAGATATGTCTCTGATATGTCTTCTTTTTCTGGTAATTTCAAGATGTCGGTATGTGTGTTACTATCGCTAAACGCTAAACCATAACTCTGATCCACTCTTTTTAAAATGTAAATAAACTATTTTAATTTATATTACAAAAAGAAAACCAGAAAAAACAAATATGATTTCAAAAGCTAACACATCATAGAACTGTCAAATTTGAAATAATCGAAATATTCTGTAGGTTCATTCACAATAGTACATTGTTCGATCGATTGAGTTACACAATACAAAATATGAAAAGCAATCGAAACAATCGAAAAGTTTCGATTCGATTGGCAATCGACAAAGGCAATCGGGGCCTCAATGCCTGTCTGTACGACTTTAGTAGCAATAGATCAACTCGTGATGGTATGATATATCCCACCGAACAGTGGCACAAATATTTACATCGTTTTGGAGAAAGTAGGATTATCGATCTGATAATTCAAAGCATTAGATCGAGTTTGGCATCAAGCTCTATTACCAAAAATGCGTGGATTTTGGCATTGATCAATCTCTTCTTTGTTAAATAAGAAACTACCTTTCGAAACCGCTCAATACATGTTGTGTTGGACGGATTTAAGTCTGAAATTCTGTGGTGTGCCACAGGGCTCTAGGTAGTTTGTCCCCGACTCTCTTTTTTATATTAATAAATATCTGAAACTTCTAATCCATTTGTGTCTACTTATCTATTTGCTTCTCAATTAGGCATCTCCAGAGCATTTTGAAACTTAGCCTGAAATGTGAAGATGGTACCATACAAAATTCAACTGTCCCAAGTTGAATTTAGGATAAAATTACTCGACAAGGTCTTTTTATAAAGGGTTTTCCAATAAGAGGTGTTATTTTGAATAGCCCGCTATTTCGGTAGCTGTCACTTTTGAAGCTGTCATTTTTTGACATTTGACAAGTAGAAACTACGCTATTAATAAAAATGGAACGATACACGCTTCAACAACGCATTGAAATTATTAAAATTGGGTCCTTGAAATGCATGAAAATGAACCGGAATTTCATCGAAAAATCATCTTGACTGATGAGGCCCATTTCCACCTCGGAGGCTACGTCAACAAGCAAAACTGTCGCATCTGGGGCTCGGAAAACCCAAGAGTTATTGTTGAAAAGCCTCTCCATCCTCAACGCGTGACTGTTTGGTGCGGTTTATGGTCCCGCGGGGTCATTGGACCTTACTTTTTCGAAAATGAGGCTGGAGCAACAGTTACGGTCAATGGATTGCGCTATCGAGAGATGATTAATGATTTTTTATGGCCTGAATTGGATGGTATTGATCTGGACAACGTTTACTTTCAACAAGACGGCGCTACGTGCCACACAAGCAATGAAACCATCGATCTTTTACGGGAAAAGTTTCCGGACCGTGTTATCTCTCGAAGAGGTGATCACAATTGGCCACAGAGATCTTGTGATTTAACACCTTGCGACTTCTTCCTTTGGGGCCACGTGAAAGATAAGGTCTACGCCAACAGCCCAGCGTCGATTCAAGACCTCAAAGATGAAATTCGTGAGGCTATCGAGGACATAGGGCAGCCACTTTGCGATTTGGTTATGGAAAATTTCATGAAAAGGATATGGTCCTGTAAGCGTGGTCTTGGCGGCCATTTGGCTGATGTTGTATTCCATTATTAACGGCATACCTTCCTCTTTATAATGAAATAAACATCCGATCATTTATCTCCAAAAATGCCATTTTTCTTTGAATATCAAAATAACACCTCTTATTGGAAAACCCTTTACAAAAAATGAACATAAGCATCTGAAATAAGTACATTTGAATTTTAAAGATTTCCTCTAAACAACATTGACCCATTGAACGTGCTTTTGAATAATACTTAAATTATTTTTATTCTGTACATTGTTATAGTTTTAAAGCCATATTAGTTAGCAATGAACGTGTGAAATAAAATGTTAAAAAATAAAATAATAAATATATACAAAGTACATTAAAACAAAGCACACAAATAAAATTAAAATAGTAAATATAATAAAATTAATAGCAACATAAATTAAAAGCAACAACAGAGGATATATTAAATTGGGAATATATAACGAGTATATTGCGGAACTTTTAAGGCCATTACATCGTTTTGTTAAATATTTTCGGCCATTCTAGTAATATTGGTTATACAGTTGTGTGTATGTTATAGGCGAAATTAGCTGGGGGGATTCTCAACATCAATGGATACACAAGTACATTTTTACGAACTTATACATTCAATTTAGCTTTTTACATTTAAACAAAATTCGTATCTCGTATCTGCAGAAAATTTACATGAAATCATTTATTCTTCTTGTTTGTATCTTACCTGGTTGTATGATTTTTAATCGAGCTGATGCTTGAACACTTCCTGCTGGATTCGTTCCAACACATTGAAACATTCCAGCATCTGATTGAAGCAGGCCCATGATTCTAAGGTTGTGACCAGCAACAAGTTGCATATAGTCATTGGGGGTGATGACATCACCATTTTTCATCCAATGTATCATAGGTTTGGGTTTGCCTCGGATGGCACATTCCAGCTCAAGTTCTTCCTTTTCAAATGCAGACTTATCGGTGGGACTTTGAATGAATTTCGGAGGAACTTGAACTTGTAGGGTGGCTTGAGCGTCTAATGAATCAACTGTATTACTGGCTCGACATTGATAGTTTCCCGAATCGATATCTTCGGCAGCGGAAATTTGCAGAGATCCGGTTCCGAGGATTGAAAAGCGAGAATCCAAGTCACTGAAAGAGCATCAACATAAATACAAAATATGACAATCATTGATAAACACTCACTTTAAGTCCAACTCTTCGCCATTTCGCAGCCATCGTATCTGTGGCTTTGGCATTCCATTAGACACACAGTCTAGTGTCACGGTGTCTCCCTCCTTAACAGTCTTTGGTGATGGGCCAACTAAAAACGATGGCGCCACTTGACTCTCTCCACCTTCGGTTAATTTTTTGATGTTTAAATTGGTTTTACTACTCAGTCTCGACACAACTCCCGAAGTCACATTACACTGATAAGTTCCTCGATCCGAACTTCCAACTTCGTCTATTTCTAAAGCACCATTTTGAAGGATTACCATCCGTAGATTGTCTATTGTCAGAGGGGCATCATCTTTGAGCCATTGAATGACATTTTTGATACCAGGTTGAATGTGTCCGAGTATACAACGGAAGTAGGCTGTCTGACCTGGCAAGAGATAGGATTCCATGAAGTCTTGATTGATTTCTGGGAGGCGGGCGATAGAGACTATTGCCGATCGACTGACTATCGTGCCAATTCCATCGGCACTTAGGAGACATTGATATGAACCGGTTAGACCTCGGTTCTGTTCAACTGAACTTATGTACAACGAACCATTCTTAAGTTGGGTTCTGAGATCAAGAGAATATTAATTAGTAACGGTTAAGGTTTTTTTTTAATGAATAAACTTACCTAAATGTATCACCGACAATTCCAAGATCCTGACCATCAGGACCTCGCCACCGAATGTTTGGCGATGTTTTGCCGGCTTTTTGATGTGAACCGTATTGTGTTCTGCCAGAGCATTGCAAGAGAACGGAATTGCCTTCGGGTACAACCACATCTTGAGGTTCTAATGTGAATTCTAGGACTGAAATAAGAAAATAAAAAAAATTATTAGAAGCGTTAGACTACTTTATACCAGTCAAAATCAACGAATAAATAAACAATAATAATAGGTGAACATTTCGTAAACTGCTTTCCCTTAATAGGAACAGCTTGAAATGTGAAATCTATGAAAATATATTGTGTTGATTTTTGACATAATGTAATGAAGTCAATTATGCTCCTGTTTATACCAGTCAGGAGTGTTTAGGGAGCTAGAAAATAAAAATCATACTTTCTTCAAATAGTTCTGACAGAAATGTACAGCCACATAGAACATATAAATTCCGAACTGAAGATATACTTAAGTAATGTGTGTTAGACCAGTTTATACTATTTAGGGGTTAATTAAGTTCTTAAATGCTCTTTTAAATTTATAACTCAGTTTGACATAAAAATTTACGAAATAACTATTTTATATGTAAGTATTTATTTAGCTCTCATTGTTAGGCTGTCAGTTATTTATTTATACCATTCAGACATGTCTTGATTATTATTTTATAAGCAAAAAATATGACTTCGAATTATATCTGCTGGTTCTTTTAAAAAATGCCAGTTGAAAATATTAATGCCGAATTTAACATGTGTTTAACAATTTTATACCAGTTGAAAGACAAATTAAAAAAAATAGGCATAGTACTGTTTATCCCCTAAAAATACAAAAGTAAACGCAGTAGCCGAGCAAAAAATTTTATTTTCAAATAATTTTTAATTTTTAATTTATACCAATAATTTATGTTTGTTTAACTAGTTTATACCAGTAAAGCGGTTCATAAACACAAATGAGTATTTTTCATGTCATTTAAACTTGTAAGGCGAGTTTGGTAAAGAAATTGAAACGAAATATTGAAGTTATAAGTATTTATTGTCAGGCAGTCGGCTATTTTTGTTTTTAACATTATACGAACAAAGCGAATATAACAGGTATAAACATATAATTTTAAGAGCTACAAAAATTTGAAATCAGAATATTTTTTATTGACATTCTCAAAATTTTGGAAAAAATACAAATGCAATTATAAGTTTTTCTCTAAGACCAGTTTATACCATTTAATTGATAAATACATATGTTGTTGTTTTCATCTCTTTTTACACTATCAGAATTGGTCAAAGAAAGCTTATAGCAAGCTCCGTCTTTCGACCAATGGTTTGCCAACACAGAGAACTGTGTTATACCACCGGCTCATCATTTAGTGCAGTGTTAGTTGTTAGTAGGCAAACTCTATTACAATTAACACTGACACAAGAAAACATGAAAGATAAACAAATAATATTACGTAAGAACAAAACAATAACATAACATGAAACAAAGAACATTTAGGAGCGTGGACCACTGGTTTTGAGAAGGTTTTTTAATTTACATTTATTTATATTAAAATCAAAAATATTTGAATTCCAATTTACAAGTCTACCCATACGTGTCAAGGGCTCATGAATGCCATAGTTGGTCCTATGTGTTGGGACCTTAATCATATCGAGGCCTCGAAGATTATAACCTCCTCCCCGATAATTAAAATAAACCGAACATAAAAGATCTGGTGCATCTATGACGCCTGTTATTAATTGGTGGAAAAATACCAAATCATTGTTTGTTCTTTTTTGTTCCAAAGTTTGCATCTGAAGAATAGATAATCGTTGTTCATAAGAGAGGACATACGAAGGATCACTCCATTGAAGTCCTTTCAAGGCAAAACGAGTAAAGTTTCTTTGCACAGATTCTAATCTCTCAATATGAATATCATAAAGAGGAGTCCAAACCTGCGATGCATACTCAAGATGGGATGGGCACTAAGGAGTTGTATAAAGGAGTTGTATAAAGCCCGGGTGACATTGGGATCAACAAATTCTTTAGACCAGCGCTTAATAAACCCTAACATTGAATTGGCATTATTCACGATTTTATTAATATGAGCAGAAAAATCTAAATTGGGTGTAAAAAGAACTCCAAGGTCCCTTACAGTCATAACACGAGTTAAAATGTGCCGTGAGATAACATATTCATGAGAGTAAAGAGAACGTTTTTTAGAAAAAGTCATAGTTTGACTTTTTGTCGGGTTGAGGTTCAGACTGTTCTTTTCACACCACAAGGCAAAATGGTTAATATCATCTTGCAGTAAAGCCCGATCATTTGAAGATACTATATTTTTATAAATCTTCATATCATCTGCAAAGATTAGAATTTCGCTATTGCGAACACACAGCGGAGCATCATTAATAGCCAATGTAAAGAGTAGTGGTCCCAGATGGCTTCCCTGCGGAACACCTGATTTGGCAATAAACTCTCTTGAGTATGAATTTCTGAATTTGACTTGATATAACCTATCTTCAAGATATGACG
Source organism: Chrysotoxum bicinctum (assembly GCA_911387755.1). Lineage (NCBI taxonomy): Eukaryota > Metazoa > Arthropoda > Insecta > Diptera > Syrphidae > Chrysotoxum > Chrysotoxum bicinctum. The sequence goes on along the minus strand of OU426987.1, from coordinate 199,053,387 downwards.
ATATCCACTTGATGAAAGGTGGTGGAAATCCGTATGAGTGAAGTTTAAACTTGATAATCTCATGAGACAGTTGATCAAAAGCTTTCGAGAAGTCAGTGTATACACAATCAACTTCTTGACAACTTTATAGAGAGTTTAAACATTTATTCAAAAAGACAACAAGATTAGTAACAGTAGAACGTTTTTGCATAAAACCATGTTGTTGGTTGCAGATAATAGATTTACATATAAATGTCAAACTGTCACATACAACTTGTTCGAACAACTTCGGAATGCAAGAAAGTTTGGAAATTGGTCTATAGTTGGTAATATTGGCTTTATCTCCCTTTTTAAATACTGGCGTTAAAAATGCTTTCTTCCAAACTGCAGGGAATTTACCTAATTTCAAGGATAGAACAAAAATATTATATTCAAAAAAGATCTTACTTACAAATGAACAAAACTCTCCGTGTGTACATTTAGAAGAAATGGATTCGGTATTCAAGTTTTTGATTATACCAGTCATACACATATAGCTACTATGAAAAGTAACTAAGTTTGTAAGGGATAATCTGAAAACATTTCATTATGGAAAAGTAGATATTTGTTGAAATTCGAAGTAAGGGACTTCTTTTTCTTAGAATTCAAATCTGAGTGATCAAACTTCTTCTCATCATCTCCTCTGCTACCTAAGCTAATTCCTAGATCGTAACTACTTCCAGGTCAATCACGCATTCTATTACCATTCGCTTAAATACAATACTACAACATATGTCGCACTTGACAAAGGTGCACTACGGTCGGTAATAATCGAATATGTGTCTTGAAAGCAATTCATAGGAATTGGTGAGATATAGGGTGAGATATAGGGCATACCATATTCGTCTAGTGCCAGTTTAGACCAATCAGTTCATAGAGTAAAAGTAAGGGACATTTTTGATGTCATTTTAATTCGATAGTTGAGTTTGACAAACAAATATCCAAAGAAAATTTTAAATCAATAAGAACTTATTGCCAGTTTCCTAATCGGTTATATAGTTGTTTTTATACCAGTCATACGCTAATACTAAATAAATATAGATACATTTAAGATCCACAAAATCAAAATAAGAGTTTCTCTTAGTGATTTTTTTAAAAACCTTCAAGTATTTAATTTAAATAAAAATATTAAATTTGTCTCTTAGACCAGTTTATAACAGTTAGTGGAATAGTTAATTAATATAAATGTATATTTTCTCGTTTCATTTCAATAAGATATAAGAAATGTGAAATAAAGAAACTATTAATGTGAGCAAACAATGTTATTTTTGAAAACTTGGACATAGATATAGTCGCTTTATTTGATTATACCATTCACACATAGCGAACATATAACATAGGAAGTTTTGAAAAAAAAGATAAAGCATTTTAATACCAATTACTTTTGATGTTGATACATTCAAGACCAAGAGTTATGGTAAAAGAAGACATTGGGTGTGTGTGTAATGATTATTACAAGTTTAGACCAATCAGATAGAGTATTAATGTTCATCACTCTTGAACAACCAGTGTATAACTTAATATATTCATATAAACAGAATTAAATTACAAGTAACCATCTAATAAACGAAGTTAAGCAGAACCGTTAGATGTGAAACTATTATACATATTGTATCAAATGTAAAAGTTATTTTACATATACCAAGACTCATCAAAACCGTATATTCATTCAACTACGTACAGCATGACTAATCTAAAGACAACAATTAAAGGATTTGACATGAGCCTCATTACAAACTAAGTATCAAACAAGGGTTTATACACCTAGTCCTTCGTATAGTACCTTCTTCGACAACAATATCGTATTATTTTTAAAATAACAAATCACTCAACCATTAAAAATTACAACCAATTGAAGCAGAAAAAAAAAAAACATATTCACCGCATTCACTTTGCATACATATCTCTCCTTGAACCGAACATCAAAACACAAAGGGCTTTCCGCTTAAGCTTTCACAAAAAAAAAACACCCACCCAGCACCCTTATCTCTTATACTTCATATATGTATATAGGCGAAGGTATGCTCTACAACACATCGTTACGGCCGCAAGGTAGACCTATTCAATATGCAAATCCCCTCATTAAATCAACCTTGCAGCAAACGCTCGTCGGAAGGCTGGACCCGAATAATATGCACCCTGTAATTACTTAACGCAGCAATTAAATGGGCATTTTCACGTCTGAGCAACTTCACCGAACACAATGGAGTCAGCAGTTGTTCGGATGGGGGTATTTTCGTGTGCGGCAGCAAGGCAACCCTATAGAAGTAGATGAATGGAACTTGCATCCCTATGTGTGTGGTGGATGCATTTCCCTTCGAAGGCACACGGATAGTGGTAAGTTTTACCCGCCCACACCCACAATGCCCCATAATCCCAACCTTCAGTTTGTAACTCACTCTTGATCTTTTGTTCTTTCCGGGTGCTTTAAGGTGCAAATGGCCGTGCAACAGCGAGAACCGGCTGTGAAGTTTATTAAGTGGAAAACTATTTTTCATTGATTAAAACAAAGCGAGAAAAATAAAAAATGTTGCAAAGTGGAAAAATTAAAGCTGTAAACATACAGAAAAATAACGGCACAACAAAAATAGGGTAATGAACTTTACTTTTGTAACCCTCAAGTGTAGTTATGAATTATGATCGTGGGTGAGTGCGTTAATGCGCTCTTTCGAGTACTCTAGGCACTCAACAAGATATATGAATGCAATGAACCCCGACTAAACAGTGGAACTTTAGCTCTTTTCCGATTTACTTGTTCAAAATTGTTCTACCATTTGTTCAAACAAATTGAATTGGGCGTTTGTTTCCTCTATGCATAGGCACTTAAGAGCTCAGGCAAAAAGAGCAACTTATAAATTCGTTGAAAATTCGTTGTGTTGTAGAAGGAGTGCTAGTACTACTTACAGGTAGTTAAAGGTGGATAAAAGGTTCTGTATAGACTGACTTAGGACTTCATTAGCTTTTGAACTAAAGACATCAGCGCTAGTGCCCCGAATTAAAATTTTCCGTATAACGAGCATCAGCGATAAAGGCTTAGAACTTCTCCAAGCAGTACGAAATACATAGGCGGTGCTATTGAGACATGTCAAAGTAGCAAATTCATGGGAAAACGACCGTTTCTTGGGAGAGTGGAATCAAAGAACTCAACTCTTGATGTCGAATGGAGAAACTTTCGTTATGTTTCTGTATACCTATTCCGGCACGGATCACATAACCACCTTACTGAAGTAAGGCTGTGCATGATTATTATTAATTTCGAGAAGGTTGAGAGAAGATTTTGAAATGAGGGGTGTTCCTGAAGCCGCTTCTTTTCTTGATTTAAATTGATTTGAATGTGTTAAAGTAGAGGATGAGAAACATTGAGTTAGAACCTGTAAAGCTGACGCCACCAAAGTGGGAATTTTAATTCATGTGGATGAAACTACTGTCTTAGGCCTTTAATGGTTTTTCTTAAAATTAATATTGGTGGACAGCAGGTCAAAAATTTGAAGGGCTTTCGTTTTTGAAAGATCCATCCTCCCGTGTGATGGTAAAATCGAAGTCAATTTTGACAGCAGAACCGGAAGAACAAAAGTTGTTTTGCGGCTCTTGCAATGATGTGGAAAACAATGCCTACATCACCAAAACCAAACAAAGATTATATTGCAACAATGTGGAATTGACACTGCTGTAAAGGGGTGCATTACTTGGAAGGTTACCTTACCCTCGCAATCATATGTTTTTTTTTAAACGTACCTACCGTCTATCAACTTCTACTCTATGAGGCACAAATTATAAGGCTGCACATCCTTGGAGCTATGCTAATAGTCTCCTCCAGGTGAGAGGTCGTGTCTTCAGGGTGATGGCCGGCCTTGGAAAGTTATGTAGGACGGAATGAACGCCAAGTGCCGAATACGGAAGAATTCACTGGTGACACATCAAGCACACGATCTGTATGTTTTATGAAAGGTTCTTGGTCCCCAGCCCACATACAGCAGATTAATTAACGAAGTGCCTGGAGTACTGCAAAAGCCATCCCCGATATTCAAAAAATCCGATGGGACGGGACAAGCAGAGAAAAAAAAAGAAGCTATTTATGTAGGGATTTGTAGTTGTAAGCAGACCTAGGGAATAAATTGATATGATTTCTTAATTCCGCACGCAACCACTGCCTCACAGAAGAAAGATGGACAAGACATATAAATTGTTGTCTTAGCTACCAAACTACCAAATTCCAACTGTCCTAGGCGATTTAAACGCAAAGCTGGCATCTTTAGTAATTGTACAATCGGAAAGAAAGGCCTGAATAACTTATCTAGACTGTTGGCTCTAAAAATGTTGGTAACCATTAAGCAGTTCCCCCCAACTAACATCGGCCAAGGGGATTTGGAAATCTTCTACAATATCGTAGATATCACGACCATATCCAAAACGAAGAAACGGTGTGAGGTCGGAAGGCTACAATCGCAAGAGATCACGATCTGATCTAGTCTTTGATAACTTCTTCAGAAATTCTATGCCGGCAGAATCAGTAATTGACAGCTAGTGACTTGCTGGGTTCTACACGATTCCTCTAGTTTGATACCGGCAGTTAAATTTGGCTATGAACAGTAGAGGAGAGAGGAATACTGACTTCTCAGGAAAAAAAGAACGAACATGAGAAAGCACAATCGGGAAAATAGTGGGATGTCATATAGGGAATGAAAATCAGAAGATATATGAAAAGATAAAAAAGGAACTCTTAAGGTTACAAGACCTGAACCTGCAAGGACTATCAAGGGAAGATGGTTCTCTAAAGTCACAATTGGTTCTGGGGATATGATATAATTATTTCTGCAAACGATCAACAATTTCGTCCAACTATTCTTACCGAAGCTAGGAGTATATCTAACTTTTTAAGTACAATGAAGCAGTAGATAGACGCTGACAGACTTTCTGCCGAGGTATTCAAAGAGGCAAAATGAATTGATTATAGGAGTATGCACCATCTTATCACAAAAATATGAATGAAGGAAAGCATGTCTATGAATACAAACTCTGCGCCTACTATAGTTAACAACCTGATAATCCCTTATCAGTTTGGCTTTAAGCCAGAAAAGTCCACTATCGACCATCGACCAAAATATTCACATTACGGCACATCTATGAAGAGAAGAACTCCAAATTGACACCCACCAACTTTGTATCAATTTCAAGGTCACGTTGACAGCATCTACTATAAAGATCAAAGATTAGCTTTCATATCCTTACCAAATTTGTCCGTTTATTCAAGATGACAATGAAAGAACACACGCTGCTACAAGAAAGTCGGCAAAACACTCCCATATACCTTTTATGTAAAAAAACAATTCATACAGATATACTGAATTTGTTTTAGACTGTCATGGGACTCCTATAGCATTGCCCTTGAAAGAATACAAAGCGTTAACAGTGGGGCTCGATTCGTAAACCAGATCTGCAAACATCAGCCTTCATAGAAAAGACTAATGGCGGGTCCAAACTACGGCCAACACAGCCTAGAGGTACAAGTATACACTAGGATCTGTTAAAGGTCACAACAATCAAGCAAGCAAGTGAAAATCAGCACCCGTACTACATCAAAGAGAGTTTAAGCCATGATAAACGGGTGAGTTGCCGTTCGAAAAACTTCTTCTGCTATTAGGTTAGAACTACAAAGATTACATGAAACAGATTTCCACAAAGTTTTACGGAACAATGAGCCTAAACTAGATGAAGTTGATATAAAACGGCAAGTTTTTGTTGGAAGCAGCTCTGAACAAAAGATTGTAAAAATGAGAAAAAATATTGGAAGAAAAAGTTTTCACCTCTGCACGAAGATTAATTGAATTTACACAAAAGACAATGACCCTCAACAGAGGAAAAGTGAAGATTTGACATGAACACCCCAATTACCAGATCTAAACTCAATAAAGCTGGAAGCAGTTGAATAAAAGAGTTCGAAATTATTTTCCATTATCAAAATCTTTCTTGCCGAATACACTATTAGATTGGTAGAACAATATACGAGTACCTAGCACTGGCAAAAAATTCAAAAACTGATACCTAGAATACCAAGAATTATAAATAAGGTAATCTAAAGTGAAGTTGGAATTTTCGACGAAAAATTAGTCTAAGGGCTTTTAAGAACTATTTTAAGACAAATGTAAGATTATTTAAACATTTTACTATTTGCGATATACCTAGGTTCTTTAGGGCAAGTTCTAGAGATTTAGACAACTAAGAAAACCCAAGGGAGTAGTAGGTTCGAAACGGGTGTGATGGTTGAATCTCCGGCTACTTACGTGGCTGGAGATTTTAAGGTATTCTCCAGGTTTTGAAGGGTATAAAATGGTAAATCGTAAGGTCTCCGGCTACTTGCGTGGCTGGAGATCTTTAAGGTTTTTATAAGGATGAAGAAGGGTGAAATTGGTGAAGTCTCCGGTTACTTGCGTGGCTGGAGATTACAGTAGCAAATAATAGTGGGACCATCGTCCCAGTTCTTTAGAACAAAGACTAGGAGTGTCTTTCCTAGCTTGCCGTAAGGTGAGCAAAAGACTAGGAGCGTCTTTCCTAGTTTGCCGTAAGGTGAGCAAAAGACTAGGAGCATCTTTCATAATTCGTCGCATGGCGAATGAAGACCAAAAGGAAGCACATTAGGTTGTTGGTTATTACCCCGGCCGACTTCTTGGTGTGTGTATCCTAAGGGTTGACAGGTCCAGGGTTTTGCAGGAGCCCATCTGTAAGTGACCTCGGTTGCGAAGCTTCACCGGAAGCTATATTCTGGTACCATGTGAGATAGTGCCCATTTTAGTTGGGGGTTGAGTTTTGCACTCGGCTCAAACCCTATCTATCAGGTAGGCCCCCTAGTGGGAGCATCATGATGGCTTGGTTTATTCCGAATGCGGAGACACATGGTTTTCAAGATTCTTTTCTTGAATTCAAGGGGTGTTAGATTGACCTCGTCTGCAAAGCAAGAGGTGTGAATATGCTGCAACATGTCACAACTTTGCGACCGAGATAGCTTGCTATGTCGGGGTTAATGGTCAGGAACCAATCTGACTCCAAATGAAGGTAGGCCTCTCGTCGGATTGAGCCATAATAGGCAGGTGGTCACGTTAAACCAAAAGACGATCTTATAGGTATTTTCTTTAAACTCGGAACTTAAGGGTCTCCATTGATTACCTAGAGGAGAAATTAATTTTTTTTTTGTCTCTAAAACTAACCGTACCCCCCATACACTCGAAATGAACAATCTTATTTATCTCTTTAATAGGAGCAATTACAGGCGATTCAGTCATGTATTTTATTTTTGTATGTATTTTACGCTCACTAAAAGGGTTTTTGACTTCCCTTACAATGTTTGAGCGCAGTGCAAGTGTTTAGGAAAGTTGTAGAGGATTTAAAAGAAGATTACCAATAGGCATTGGTTAGGAGGTAAAAATCGAGCTGGGTAAAGCATTTCACATTCGTGTAGTGCGGCTAGGGAAATAATCAATCACCAAATTTACCAGTACGTCCAAGGGTACGCTAAAGGGTAAACTTACGGGCACTTTTTGAAGCGCGAGTATTACGGTTGAATTGTTTAAGAAGAGGAATGCAACTGGCTATTTGACTAGAACTCTATACTTATAAAAATAACGGTACAATATGTTTATGATATACTTCTATCACCTATCATTTTTAAAGTTCTTTTTTGGGTCTTATCCAAGAAACTCAAGTGATTTATTCGAGCACCTGCCCAAATATGGGAATAGTACTCGAGCTTTGGAAGAATATAAGCCTTATAGATTATTGCCAGATCAGTAGGGGTAAGAAATTTCTTGCAACGTCGAAGAATACCTAAACTCTAAGCAGCGTTTTTGGCGAGGTCAATTTATGTGGTTAAGGTAGTTTGTGATCCACACACTGGGAACTGCTGTTCTGTTTCTCCAATGCAAGTGCTGCTCATGGATAATGACATGGGGGATGGGTACTACTTAAACGACAGGAGGCAGCATTGAATTTGTGAAGCGTTCAATTCTACGCGTTTTTTTGCCCATTTGACAATTCTATCGAAATCAGAATTTGGCTTTTACATCTTGTTAAAATATGAATAAGATGCCAAGGACTTGTAGAGACCCTAAAGTGAATTAAGTAACTCTTAAATATTCCAATAGAACCATTAAACCAAACGCAATATTTTTTTTTAAGTACTAGAGCGCCAAATTTTTGCTAAGTCAATAAATAAAGTTTGGCATCATAGACCCACCCACCAATTTGAATTTTACAAATACTTTTTTTCCAAATGAGTTGCTTACCGAAGTCATTTTCGTGAGCGTTTATACCTAAAGCGTATACGAAAAACTTCTAAAATTGAAAAATCGAACAGTCCTTGAAAGAGACCTTCCCAAATTTTAAGTTCAATTCAAAAATACTCCCTCAGTCACCCTTCAACTGTGTGTATTTAAATAGCAATCCAAAATATTATTCAACTTCTATAAAATTGTTGAATTTAAATTCTAAACAAACATACCCTATTTATTAAAACCTTTTTTTTTTTTTTTTTTAAAGTGCACCGCGAATGTTTGAGTAAACTTGAATTTCTACAGTGTATTCGTTTCGCGGACGATTTTTTTTTTTTTTGCTGCCACACACCCATCATTGCACATCCTCCATTATATGGAATTAACTTTGTGGCACAGTTGCGCCAAAATACTCTTTTATAAATATAAATACCCCTTATGCCCTTAGAGAAACAGAAGCTTCTCTACACAAACTGTCGTGCCCCGTTCCATTAAGAGGAAAAGTTAATAAAAAAAAATCAGGATCCCATGTATAGTACCTATCGTATCACTGTAACGTGTGCCTGTGCACTTGTGTGCTTTGGTTTGTAGGTAGCGAATTACTCCCGTTCTTATTTAAGCTTCGAGCACAAAAAGGCTCAACTACTACGACGACGACGTTGTCGACGATGCACTTAACGTACCTACATAGCTCGGCAGAAAAGGGAGATGTACATAGATAATAGCGCCGCCTGGCAGCCAACTGAGGGTCATTAATCTTTGCTCCTTTTATCCGCTTTTTCGTTCACTGGAATGGAATGCCAGCTATGTCTCCAGGTGGAACAGGCCAACAAATGAGGTGGAGACTTTGTGTTGGCACGCCAACCTTAAACTAAACCTAAACCCAAGACCAATTCCAAAGCTCAGCAAAGAAGAGATCACGAAGTATGAGGAGTTTGGGAGCTGATGACGCTACTTGTCTCCGAAGGCTAATTAAACCAGTAGATGGCGTTTATTAAGAGCATGTCTACATCTCGTTAAAATATCTGTAATACTTCGGGCTGATTTATAGACTTGTTTTCCTTGTGATGGGTGGTTGTACTTAGGTAAGGGTGGCTGACATTCAACCCCTGCTGTCGCGCCATCTATGGGGAAGAATTGAAAAGCCGTTGTTTGCATATAGAACAACAAGTCACAGGAAGGTTAAGCAGAACACAATGAATATTTGATGTTGCCCCGAGGCAGGCACTGCTTTCGCTTTGACTCTCTTCGTTAAGATTATGTGTGCGTGTGTGTGTAAGAAAGATTCTGCAATGCAATTACCACATTTTCCATGAGACAGTGTGTGTGTTTGTTTTGAAATTTGTGCGTAAGGACGAAGGACGTCCATCGTAAGAGACAAATTATTTATTTATTGCAATACCCTTCGGGATTGATGGAAAATAATAACAAAAAAAAAAACCAACGAACAAGAAAAAACAACGAAAACAACATTTTTAATAGGAAATGTTGAATAAAAATAGAAGACGAAGAAAAAAAAAAGGAAACATAAGCAAAACATAATATTGGAACAGATTGTTGTTGATATAATAAAAAAATGAAAAGGTTTCGAGGAATAAATTACACATTCGTTTCAATTTAAGGCCTCATTACGGTTTTCATGACTTATTCAGTTTAAAATGGAATAATTATGGCTTGCAGCTTATTTTTTTTTATTTGTGTTTTTTCACAAAGACGTTGCGGAAATAAATGAGATGTGAATGTGACACATGAATTAAAGATTATTGTTTGTCTTAGGAGTTTAAATCCTTTTTTTTTGTGTTGGAGAAGGAAGCTAAGGGATTGTACGACATTTCCTTGAGATGGAAGAATAAATTATTCTCTTATGTGGGTTGTGTGGCTATTTTAGGGTGATATCGAAGGTTTGTTTTTATAAGTTGCGCTTCATTGAGGACATTTTTTTATTATTTCGGAATACAAAGTTTAAAAAAGGATCTATGCCGGAAAAAAATCTAAGAAAACTCTGTTTTGTTAAAGTAACAGGACGCCGAATGGATAGTGGTTTGAAGAATTCTATAGCTAAAGTTTTAAGCCGTGCCGAATCTTAAATAATGGGCAACAGCTCGGAAAGAAACTTTCTTGCAGCGGCTGAGAATTGAACTCGAGACCTTCCGCATAACAGTCCAACGCACTAACCATTATGCCAAGGGGTACTACCAGGAATCTTCTCTGAGACTTTGAATATACATATCTAGGTTATTTAGGCTAACCAACAGACTATCAGGGAAGCATGCAAGGAACTCAAACAAGATCCAAACCAGAACCGGAATACGGCTATTTTCGCAGACAGTCAGGCGACTCTTAAAGCCATTAATTCTAGTATCTCATTCTCCAAATTGGTCGAGTAATTCCGGAATGAACTTGCTACCCTCAACATTAACCACAATGTCACTCTGGCGGACGAAGTGGCCAGGCAAGGATTAGCCCTTTATAACTCACTTGATCAATCTATATATAATCCAGAACACTTGATCTAATACGCAGAACTATGCAGCACATAGACAGGGTCATAGCTCCCTGGCCAATAGGAGACCATGCAACAAAGCTAGCCATTCCTCATTAAACTCACTGTCCCAGGGAAAAGGAAACAGTCCTCTATTTTATTTAGAGCAAAACCATTAGGAAGGTCAATTTTGAAGACATTGACGAACTTTCGGAAATGAAGATCAAAGACTTGATTTCTTTTCTCAACGCAACAAAATGGCTTTTGGACGAATTTTGATTACTTCTCTGCTGTGTCCTCCGTTTGACTTCTTAGATCCCGAGCTAGTGGACTGAAGGCTTTGACAGAAGTTTACGGCACGGGAGCCCGATGATCACTAAATCGGATCGGCTACTGTTTCAGGACCGTCAGTCAACAAGCTGCCTAGCTTCGCACAGTGTAAGTAGATGGTATCGGATGAGGTTGGAGATCCAGCTGAGTGAGTGATCCATTTTCCGGATGATTGTGCAGAAGCAAACACACAATTAGAGACATCAAAGCCTACTAGATCCCTTCATATTTTTGAAATTAATCCAAACCAGATGACTCCGTGAGAATGCCCACAATTTACCATATCAATTTCTCGTCTCGTATTATGGTATCAAAATGGCGCACTTGAGCGCTTATTGAATCAAAGGGCTAGATTGCCAGTGCTCGCTATTTCTACCTACTTACCTACCTAGAATAGTGCAGCTGAGTAAAGTCAGAGAATCTCAAGATAACCCCGCCAGATGAGTCTCGAGTCCAAAGGGAGCTTCAAATCTTCCCGTAAACTCTCCATTCCATACTCCTCCCATCGCTTGAGTGGAGAGAAGCCACAAAAAACGTAAGAGAAATAAATCAATTTGGTAGTACAATAGCTCGAAGTGAACCAGGGCCTAGTGACTTACAACTCTCAACCATTTCTGTGTGCGTGTTACCAGGAACGGAGGGGATCTACAATTTTCTGCCGATTCCGAATGGGTAATGAGCAGCACTTTCCATGACAAGAGATGCTTTCAGAAGATTTGTCAATTCCTCGCAAGAGGCCGAACCCTCCTGAAAAACTTTTTTGCAGCTGAGAATCGAACTCGAGACCTTCCGCATAACAGTCCAACGCATTAACCATTGTGCCAAGGAGTACTACAAAAAACGTAAGAAAATGTAGCGTAAAACACTAATCTGCCGTCAAAAGTCAGCTACAAGTAAAAGCGGCCAGCTCTGAGGATTCTCACGACCTTTGGTGACTAAAAAAATGAAGATCGAAGGAAAACCTAGCAAATATACATACCAGCAGCGACTTCATATACCTACAAACAGTCAAAGGTCTCTGAAAGGAACCATCTTGGCACATTTCGCTTGGCCGATTGAAGACATCTTTGTATTTTCGATGCATTAAATTCCACCCGGTTGTTCATATCCCATTTTATAATGCCAAGATCGGAATCTATTTCGAATTTATTTCGACTTCTGAAGAACTAGGTTCTAAATATTAAAACGAATATAAAAAGTTAAATGTGCTGTCATTAGTGAAACAATTAAATGGATTCAAAGATTCAGGCAAAATAACATCTATGAAGATAGGGAAGAGTGTCGGAGACAAAAGAGAACCTTGGGGCACACCAGTACCTTATAATTTATAACTTAGTCACTCCCAACGAATTGAAGGTTTTCAACGTAGGTTCCTTCGTTTGTCTTTGGTAGCCTTCCCTGGTCTGATGTGCACCTTTTTCGACACGAAAAGCGCCAAAAAATAATTAATATGTAAACTCTTGAACAACACCGCTGTCTGACTTATATTGTCTTAACTTGTGCTTCTCCAAAAAATGTCTCCCCAAACCAACCTCAATAACCTCCGATCCAAACCTCTTCTTCAAATCAAGTTTGTTCTCACTATTTTTTTGTTTTATAATTCACAAGCACTAAAGGGAGAAAGTATCGATGAATATTGATCTCGAATTGATAAAATTGCAAGGGAAAACCGGGCCGCGTAATTATGGTAACAACGAACCTATGAACCATTTGCTAAGTACTATCACTCAAGCAAAGATAGCCTCAAGACCTCTCTTAACAATGTCTTGGACCTTTCTTAGACTTACCCAAGTATATTTAGTTATTTAGATAGTTTATGTTAATCTTTAACTAGCTATGTACGAGTACATAGGTTTTTTCAATTCTTGAAGGCAGGAGAGCACCCTAACCACCTCCGTCTTTAGGTGTTCGTTTGCTACGTGCCGTCCATTGTCCACAACAAGTCAAAAGCTAATTTCAAATCAAACGAAGGAGAGATTCTTCGACACGAATCTTCGAAAAGTCACTAAGGAAATATTTCATAAGCCAGCATTCCCATGATTTTGGATCGAAGGAACGTAAGTGTAATCGGTCCATAATTTAACCGATGACAGGAGTGTTATTCTTAAAGATTGTGGAAACCGATGACATTGAAGAGTTTTTGCAGGTCCTTTCATTGGGAAACTAACTGAACCAAAATCCAACCAAAAGGTTTCGACAACATTCTAAGGAAACTAAGTCACAGCTTGGTGTAGAAATCACAGCACGATTAATGATTATAATATCAATGAGATTTTCAACCAAACCACGAAAATAGTTTCAGGACATTCAACCACAACGCAGTACGTCTAAGTCTTCGGCCACGCACTGAGCGACGAGCGACTGAGCGATTGAGCGACGTCGCTCTGTCACTTAAAACAATCAAAAGTCGCTCAGGGTTTATGTGGCCACCTTCATACAATTTAATGTGTTTTAATTTTTTTTCGTCGCTCAATCGCTCAGTCGCTCGTCGCTCAGTGCGTGGCCGAAGCCTAAAGGGTTCATACATTTTGATGATTGCTAATAATTTATTGAAAACATGACAAATTACGGTAGCCACCTGGCGGTCGCAAATCACAGTGATTAAGCAGTTTGTGTGTGTCAAAATATTGTTTAGCCAAATCCCTCAGGTGAGTTAAGTCTGGAAAAACCAAAAAACAATAACCAATGCAACTGCCGGCGGCGGCGACGGCGACGGACCGGGCGAACAAACAGACGTCCATCAAGTCACTGTTGAAATAATTCGATTTCGACATCCGATTTGGCATTGAATGTTGCAGGAATTTTTATTTTTTTTTATTCAGTTGGTCTACCGACTGCGTTCAACGAGAAATAAATTGCATTCAAGGGCACAGCGATGTGTCAATTTTGTGAAGGCTTTCTTTGTTCTCGGGGCTTTTACTATGCCACTGTTAGATAGGTGTACTGTATATAAATCCAGATGCAGATGTTTTGTTTTTCTATTTGAGCTCAATCATGCTTCAGTGGAATCTAATTTGCATTTTCGAATTTACATTTAATGTTTGTGCAAATAAAAAGTTACAATTTGTTTAGCTGTTTATGGGGAATTATTGTGTCGATGTCATAACTATAAATTCAATAGTCATTCTTATGGTACACATTTTCCAAGGTGCACAAACTTGTCGACTTCAAAAGGTGTGAAATTTAAATTTTCTTCAGTAATGACAGAAATTGTAAAATTATGGTCGAAGGTGATGTACTTACTCGGACGAGTGGCTTTAGAGCAGGACCGTAGTATGTTTTTTACTTTTTAAGTGATTGTTGAAATAAGACCTTTAGGCGTTGCTCTTAAAGGAAATTATTTGTTTCATCTATTGATAACTACATCGAGTTTTCGATCAAATTAAGCAGTGCGATGATGGAGAATTTAAGTAAAGTGGTTGTCGTTATATCACCTAACGGTCTGTGGGTTCAAATTTCTGGACTTCAGTGAATCTTTTCATCGACTTCAAAATTGATACACAGTATTTTGACTGATTCCACAGAGGAAAAATTCTAACCGAGTGTGTGTTTCAGTGGGTTAAATATATATCGGTTAAAAATAACGTCGTTTAAATCCCACCTAATGCTAGTCCAAAAATAGCAAGATATGAAAAAAATCTTACAAAAATTTGCTTGTTGATTGAAAAAGTCAAAATTTTGGAAAGATTTTACTCTAAGAATAGTTTTTGATATTTTTAGTATTTTTTTTTTAAATGTCACTTAGCAATAGCTAGAGCGAAACACTGCACTGAAAACCAACACGAAGCCATTTTTACTTGCGATATAGGTATCTACTATAGGGCAAGTTCTGCATTTTTACTTGCGATATAGGTACTATAGGGCAAGTTCTGCATTTGGAAAAAAAATCGAACTCGAGATTTTGATCAAAGTTGACATTACGATGAACGAAAAAAGTGGGTCCGACAATTCCGTTTGTCTGTCTGTATGTATGTCTGTATGTCTGTATGTCTGTATCTCGAACTACAGCCTAAACTATCAGAGGTATTTTCTTCAAAATTGGTAGTTAAGGGTCTTCGGTGATTCCCTAGAGGAGAAATTGAAATTTTTTTTTTAGCTCCAAAACTAAGGGTACCCCCCATACACCCGTAATGCAAAATCTTATTTATCTCGAAAACGGCTCTAACGATTTCGATAAAAAAAACTTAAGTGTGATATTATGAACATGGACTATATTTTTGTCAAAAAAAATTTTGGGGGGAAATGTTATTAGGGGTACCTGTCATATAACGGTTTTTTTTATTTTCGAATATCTCACCAAAGGCTCTAACGATTTTAACCAAAATTTTTATGCAGGAGTCCCCTTAAGTTTAAAATAATATTGTATATAAAAATATTCGAAAAAATATTTATTGGGTTTTTAAAAAAAAAAAAAAAATTTTAAATCAATATCTTCAAAACCTATGAACGATTATTTTTTGAAATTATTTCCTAAAACCAATATTATTAAATACTTAAAATTCGCATCCCACATTTTTTTCTTGAAAAATTTTAGAGAAATTTCTTATATAAAAAATTTATTTAATAATAAAACGATTTTTTAAGGTTTATTTGCATAAATTCATACTTTTCCGGAAACCAGACGGCAATTTTATGCATTTGAACATTATTATCTCATTAAATCCATGTTTTATATTTATAAAATGTATCCTAAGTTCCAAAGTACTTTTACATAAGAGCAAGTTCGTGCGATCCAGTCGTGCATTTTATTTATCCATGCCAAACAGCAGAGAATCAATTAGAAAATTAGCAACAATCATTGGACGGTCCGCAAGAATGATATTTAATGCTATAAATTCAAGAAAAAATAAAATGCACGACTAGGTCGCACGAACTTGCTCCTATGTGATAGACTAAAAATTTTAAAAACGAAAGTTATTAAAGAAAACTGTTCATAAGGATAAAATGAATTTTTTTTAAATTCTTTTAGTAGTAAGAGATAAAAACAGAATGCTATGCAAATATGAATTTATGCAAGAACAAAAATTATAAGTCGTTGCAGTGGTTCCTTAAAAAAAAAATAAACTTTTATAAACTAAATTTTAAAAACATTTTTAAGAAAAAATTTTGGCACGCCAACTTTAAGTTTTTATTATTGTACGAATAAGAGTTAAATTTCCAAAAAAAATACTAAGCCGTTCTTGAGATATCGAATTTTCCAAAAAAAAAGACTTTTTTTCTAAAAATTGAAAAAATATTTTTTTTAAGTTTTGAAATGCAATGTTTTTTAAACATTTTAAGAGCTTCTTTAGAAAAAATTTCATTAAAATCCGTTATGCCGATTATGAGAAATTCAAAATTCGAAAAAATGGTTCTATGGTAGGTACAGTCCGTAATATCTAGATTTCAAATTTTTTTATTAAATTATAGATCGTAAAAATTAATCAAAAGAAAAGAAATTAGCAAAATTCTCGGAACTTTTTTCGAGAAAAATACGATTTTCGAAAACCATTTCTTAACATTTGTATGGAAGGTACCGTTAGTTTTAGATAAAACAATTTTTTTTTTCTCAAATCTTGTAGATTAAGAAACTTTTATATGTCAAGTTTGAAAAAAAATTGATCTGAGGGTTTTCAAAATATTGAGTTTCCAAAAAAAAATTTTGAATTTTTTTTTAAATACAAAAAAATAAAAACTTGAAAATTTGAATATGTAATAATATTTAAACTTTGGAGGAGCTTAAGCATAAAAAAAATGGTTTAAACAGAATTGCGAGACCCACTTTTTTGGTCTTCGCTATCATCGTAATGTCAAGTTTGATCAACATCTCGAGTTCGATTTTTTTCCGAATGCATAACTTGCCTTATAGCACCTATAAGTCGCAAGTAAAAAACCATAGGGCGCCCATCTAAAATGACTGCAAGAGACAGAGTCAAATTTATGAGAAAAGAAGATGCATTGTCATCTGGTGAATCTCATTTGGATTGGTGCCTCACCATAAATGTCAGTTTTACTTGCCATTCATCTAACAATACGCTACGTCGCTAAAGACGATTTTTCGACCAAAATTGGGGTCTTTTTCCAAACGCTCCGAAGCTTAGTCAGCCAACTAACGGCCGCGTTGCCTTTGATTTATGAACTTTGAGCTCCTGGGTCCGTTGGATCTTGTTTGAGTGTAGAATTCTTGTGACACGAGTTCTTGTGCACGGCAAGGAAGTGACTTCCTCGGCCGGGTTTGCGTTCCTTTGACGTACGATTGCTGGCAGATTGATTACCAAACCAGTCGTCTTCGTAAAATGGGCACACTAACGAACACTCATTTTGATGAAAACAGTTTTATCATTCGGACGTGCTACTCAATCGTGTTACTTGCCATTATAATTTGGCATCAGTAATTAAATAATTAACAATAGATTTGACAGCTGCCACCGAAACAAGATGGACACCACAGGACGCCAAAATATCCACGCGCCAATTGAGAACTTAACACTTTTTTCCCTCACTTTTTAAATATTTTTTTTAACTCATGTAATTTAAAAAAAAAAGATTAAAAAACAAAAAAAAAAATTAAAATTCCTTAAAAATCTTTTGAAGATATCTTTTTTTCCAATTAAGTTCTTCGTTATATATTTATTATCGAATCCAGGGCACAAGACTGTCAATTAAAATCTTCCAAAATTTTGTTTACATTTTATACATGAACTGAATTTGTGCTATAAATTAAAACAATTCAGATCCCCTATAATCCCCTTGGACTGCCAGAGACTTCGAAAAGAATTATATCCCTATAAATAATTTCTGATGGAATGTCATTAACCAAATCGGATAAAGAATCGGTGGGCCACACGCACGCATGAATGTATCTCATATCAATCGAACCTCCTCCCTTGCATATATTTCCAAATACTTAAGCCGACCAGACCAGTGAACCATTTTAATTTGGGGTATTCCGCATAAAAATTCACCACGCGCCACAAAACGGTTTCATGTTGCATCATCGAAATTTGAATATCGAAGGACGCTCGCGTGCACCCGACCATGCATGATCTATCTACAGGCTCAAAAAGCTCAAGCCCCTTCATCCGGCCATCGCAAAATGTTGCGCATACGATATTAATCTGCATATCTTCCCTCTGGATTCTGAATTCTGGAATATCCCTCAACTTTTGGATGTGGAAACTGTTGCTTGACGGACAGTTGGGAGTTTTGTTTGATTTTTCGGTTCTTCGGTTTTATGCAGGAACGCACTTTGATAGATGCAGCATTCGAAAATGATATTTTTAATGCCACACATGCATCAGCGTTGCGACCAGCCAGCAGTGTGGTGGCGGCTGCACAGCGGCAACGGCGGCGCTTCGGCGGCGGCGTCTAGGCATCGATTAAAAATGTGGTTAATAGCTGAATGGATTTTCCCGCATAATGAAATTTACCATCATCAATATCAACTATGCAACGGCTATAAAAGGTTTCTTTTTTTAAAGCCGGAAAGCAACAAAAATATATAAAAACTGAATTGTGCGGTTATTTTCGGGTGAGAACTTTTGTATTCATGAAAGTTAAAGTCGTAAAGACTTTCCATAATGGAGAAAGCGATATTAATGTTGCTTATTTTATAGTCCTCGGGGTTTCATCTTCTTTTTAAGGGCATCGCCGCCGCCGCCGAGCCGTAATTATTCAGTTTTATTAGCTTTTGAAATTAACAAAATGTTCAAAGGAAGTGGATGAGCTCAAGAGTTTAAGGCGTTAGACATAGCAATTTTATTTACAGAAGTTTAAGTTAAATTTTAATACATATTAATTATAACATATAATTTATGTGTTGGAACTTTTAATGTTTTTTTTTTATATATTTTTAATTAAATTAGTTTATTAAAATTTTAATAAGATCTGTTTCTAGGCACGAAATTTAAAACCCCCGAGATCAAAGAAATTAGATTGAATTATGAAATTCCCAGTCCTTGGGATTGACACCGCGATCAAGAAGTCTAAGATAGAAAATATGCACGACTGGTTTAGTCGAACTTGGTCCTGTGATTCAAGGTTTTAATACAGACAAAGCATTGAAGGACTTAAGTACGGGTTTTTCATTAAACATTTCTTATGCTAAAATTTGAAGAAAAAACAAACTGTTTGGGAGATATCATAGACATTTTGAATTTATTTAGGAGGCCGTTATGTATGGAATTTAACATCATTCAAATTTCTGAATTTGATCAGTGGCTTTCAGGGCATTAGTTGTTTGTGGCTTATTGGCATATGACTAAAGAAAACCACACAAGAATAAGTCTGAAGGGCTAAAATCGAGCAATGTCGGTTTGCCAATTCACATCGCTTCAAAAAATTACATTGTGGCACGGGCTGTATGGCACGTACCGCCGCCGCCGCTCGCGTCCTGGTGAAACCATATGTCGCCGGTTTCCATATCATCCAATTCGGGACCAAGTAATTTGGTTATCATCGCAACCTGGATATCATCGACTTATAACGCTCACCGTTAACGGTGATGGCCTGGCTAACGTCCGTCGTAGTTCCCAAAGACTTATGGACCAATGATGCCGCCAGCCAAAAATCCATACCAAACAATGAAACAGTTGTTTTGCAATTTGGCGGATCTCATGTGGATTTTGATCTTCCCGAATTCTACAATTTGTATTGTTGACGAATCCATTCATATGACTCGTCAATGAGTACTGCTTTTCGATCGTAATTGGAGTTAACTTCCAACTGCTCGAGAACACAGTTAGCGAACACTCTTTTTTGCCTATGGTAATTACCTCTGAGCTCGTGGGTCATTTGAAGTTTCTTCAAGTGTAGGCCCAAGTAAGGACGCAAGGTTCGCTAAGATGTGGTCTTCGAAAGGCCGGCTTCTTTTGCACATCGTGGAACTGAATATCTCGGACTCCCTGTATCACTCTCTCGGCAAGAGCAACCTATGGGAATAGTATGTCAAATGGGGACTGAAAATAAACAGCAAAAAGACCGAACTCAACTGCTTCCGAACACCAATGACTGTCATTCGAAGACGAGCGTTTGCAATAAGCTTTGATGCTTTGATCATCCCTGACATGCAATTCGGCTTTCGAGAAAAACACTCAACCTTGCATCCACTGGTAAAATTCCAACACGATTTCACCACAGCCCTCAACAGTAATCGTGTCACCGTCGGATGCTTTCTGGATGTCGAGAAAGCATTCTATAGCGTGTGGATAGACAGCCTAATCCACAAACTTTATCTTATGCAAGTACCTCCGCCATTAATAAAAAATTCTTTTTTCTTTCCTATCTTTCAGGAAATTTTTCGTTCAAGTAGATAGCTGCAAGTCAAACATGAAGACCATCAGAGCTGGAGTCGCTCAAGGCTCAAAACTAGGCCCCTTCTTCTACAACTTGATGACTTCAGGCCAACCTTCACCAATTGGATGCGAGAACCATGAGAACCTTCTGTATGCTGATGACTCGCTCACCTACGTCACATCAATGTCACCACTAATCGCTGTCCAAAAAGTAGAAACCCACATTTACAGACTCTTTCAGTTCTACCAGAAATGGGGCATCCGAATCAACACCTCCAAATCGGAACTTGTCCGCTTCAGGAGACCTTCAACTAGTAGAGGTCTTCGCACCGCAACAATTTGCAGAAATCTGGTCCTAAAACTACCTGACGGATCCTCCATAGTAAGAAAGCCAAATGTCAAGTACCTGGGAGTGCACTTCAAAGAGTTGCTCAGGTTTAACCTGCACTCAAGAAATGTTCTGAAAAAGGCCAGTTGGGTCTTCAGCCCTTTGCACCCATTGCTGAAAAGAAGATCAGGTCTTAGCCAACCGACAAAGATATTAATCTACAAGCAGCTCCTGCGACCAGTATTCCTTCCCAGTCTGGTTTTCCATCTCGAAGACAGCTATGAAGAAACTTCAACTATTCGAAAGGAAGATACTGACGATCTGCACTAGACTCTACTTCGACCGTCAACGACAGTTTAATTTAATCCCACTGGACAAATATCTAGTTCATTCAACGAAGAAACTAATGGGGAACATCATCGACCACCCGAATGAGCTTATGAGAAGGATGACCACGAAACAACGACATCCCGAACCGAGGTACCTCAGTGTGATGGAAACTCGGGATGACAACGTAATCATGGACAACGAGGAAGTAGTTTCACTCTACGCTGACATTGGGTCAGCCTACCACCGCGGCTAAAACGCCATCCCTGCACACAACCCACGAAAATCACCACTGACAACCGAGAATGAAAACCCTGAGGACAATACAGTCCACTACCCTTCTGTTCTGTATTCGGCAAAGTACTTCTGACTTTGGCGCACTCTAAATCGACCATCGAACTCTTATGCGCGCGTACATTTCTAGGGGCAAACGTCTTCTTTGAAAATTTCTTAGTTGCAGTAAAATCCAGATAAGACTGTTGAACATAAGAAGAAGCTTGATGTTGGAAAGCATAATTTCATGTCTTCGACGGTTTTTCGACAACACAACAACAACAAAAAAAACACATTTTTTGAGTATTTACTTCGGTATAAATTCTTAGTGTAAAACACACTGGAACTTCAGACGTCAACTTGAAGTCAGATGGGAAGTAAATACATGAACATACCTATTCCCCATTTTCTACAATTAAGAAGAACATTTTCATCCACATATAACTAAAGAACTATTCATATGAGAGCGACCAACGACCGACGAATGAATGAACATTCGCCCATTTTGACATTTCATTCACATGCATATTTTGTTTTTATTCGTCGCGAATGGCGTTTACTTAGACAACTTAGAATGATTTTGAGGTTAGTCACGCGCGAACAATTCATTCGTTGCAGTGTGGATGGTATGTGGGACGCGTTTGACAGTTCTTAGCAATCATATTGCAATTCGCGACGACCAATTTATTTTCTCAAATTTCTCTCATTTTAGCAATTACAACGCTTATTTTAATAAATTAACATTAAATTAAACTAGATTGCTACCCTTTTGTTAAGTTTTTGTGAAGAAGTTAGGCTTATATATGTTTTAAATCCCATTTGTTTTTTTATTCGTTGGTCGTTGGTCGCTCTCATGTGAATAGTCCTTAAAGAGAAGAATCGTTTTGAAGTTTCTTTTATTCGTGTACAGCGCCATTATTTCTCACCATTTAAGTATCGATTTGGATTGGATTTCCAATCCATGAGTTGAGCGATCGGTTTAGAGTTGAATTGAAATTAAATGAAGAAAGAATCTGTTTATAACAAAAAATCAAACAACATATATTAAAACGCGAGTACTGTGTCTATCCATCGAAACGAAGGATAATTCAAGTTGGCCTCAACACTGAATATGCAATTTATACGTAGCAATTTTTTAGTTGTTTCTATTCTGGGTTGTCTGCACACAAAACTTTATTGTGACTCATGGTGTTAAGAGCTTGTTTAATTTGAAGGCTTAATTGCATTCAAATTTTTGACAAGTGAAAATTCTAAACTAAAAAACTGCTTTTGAGTTTACTTAAATTCAATTTATTTAGAATATCTACTTACTCCGGGTTATCCCTGGACTGAAAGTGTTACCCTTTTTTATAACAAAAATATTAGCAGATTTTAGAATATTTGTGACCAGTTTTTTAGTACTGGTGGTAACTTGAGCTAAACCTGCAAATAAATTGAACCCAAGTTATCTCACAAATAGTTTAAATTGTCAATTACCAAATATCTATCAAAATCAAAGTGCGACACTATGGAAATGTGTTTTGACTATCGAAACAGAGATGTAAATACGGTACTATGGAAAGGGTGATTTCCATATCACACCCTTAAAATCCACCTCTTTCGCAAAATACATAATTATTCTTTATAAATTCGAAAATTTTTATGGAAACTGGCACTTCGGTAGTAGTGTTCCTTGTTTAACGTGGATACCTAGCTATTACGCCTTGACCCTACGGGTGGCCTACCACCGTTGGAGCCAGATTTAGTCCTAGCCATTTACCCCTCCATAGCAAGCTATTATGGTTGCAAAGTTGTGATATGTTGCAGCATATGCACACCTCTTGCTTAAAGTCGAGGTCTATCTGCACCTCTTGAATTCAAGAAAAGAATTTTGAAAACCATACGCCTCCGCATTTGGAGTAAACCACGCCACCACGATCTCCCACTAGGGGGCCGACCTCAAGATAGCAGAATAAAGAGAACTGACACACCCGAAGATGTGCACTATTGTTCTCAATATTCCGGGCACTATCACCCGTGGTACCAGTATAAAGCTACCGGTGGAGCCTCGCAACTTCGTCTATTCCTTCCTAGGCGAAAACGGAAAAGAGGACATGGCCTAATTCCTACTCAGCTTCGGAAACTCAGAATAGAACTAGTCACTTCCAGATAGGTTCCTGCAAAACCCTGGGCCTGACAAGACAACCCTAGGATGCACATATTGAGAGAAGTAAGTTGAGGGCGGTCAACGAACAACTCATGCACATCCTAGTCTTATTTAGTTCACCTTTCGGCAATCAAGGAAAGACCCCCCTGTCTTTAGTTACTAGTTGGTAAGCAAGGATAGACGCTCCTGTCTTTTGATCACCTTGCGGTTCTCACGGGTGACGCCCCGGTCTTTGTTCCGAAGAACTCTGGATGACGCTCCACTTCACGCTATTAACGTAGGACGCCAGGTACAAGTACCCGGAACCCCCAAGTCTCTGACACCTCTTGAACCTCTCTGACACATCATGTACCTTCAAACACTCCTTGTCTTTGAAGAACTCCAGCTGTGCTCGGTCAGCCGAATAACTTCGCCACATCCGATGCATCCAACCAATCATTATCCATGCACTAACCACCATTGAAATCACTCACCACACGATCGCTTGGGAATTACGCATGGTACACCCTGGAGACATGCCACCAAGCCACATGTATATAGTAAGCGACCTTCAACAGCACTCCGGCAGCAGCACACTTCAAATAATCAATTAGACACATCAGACACTCTCTGACACCTCTTGACCAATATGACACATATGACCTAAAAGACCCATATTGACACACCAGACACAGACCCCAGACCATCGGATGAGACCTAGGATCCCCAACTGTATGCCAAGTCGAAAATCCACAGTCCCACCCATCACACTACCACCAAGATCAATCAAAAGGTTCTCATTGGTAGACGTTATCCCAAAGAGAACCATGCCAATTTTACTCAATGCACACACACACACGCTTTTTATGGTAGGACTTTCAGACCCGCAGCCACCTAAGCAGCCAGAGACCCTACGGTCCTACCAAACACTACCAATCAAGATCAATTACTACGAGATGCATTAAGTTTCCGGCTAGGCATATCACCGGAATCCTAACCATCCCATATCGTCTCCGATCCCGACTGTCCCCTACTACCTGTTGGGTTTTCTTAGTTACCTAATTCCACCTGCTGATGCTCAACAGCAGGAGGATAGGCGTAAGCCCCCCCACTCTTTACGGATATAAAACCTAACTGTCGCACCGTATATTGTCAATAAAATGAATATGAAAACAGACACTTACCGCCATATTATTCACTCCAAAAACATGGAGATTAAAACTAAAATCCGGATGTATTTACATTGAATTTGTATAATTTGCATTGGGATTTAAGTTTTAAGCTGGATGAATCGAATGAATAATATGCCCGTTAGGCTCTGTTTCAATAGTATGCACTGTACAGAGCTCCTTACGAATCACATCGACAAAAACGTCGTCACGGATGGCGTGATGAAAAGTCACAATCTGAACAGGGTCTTATAAAGACGCGTGTAAGCGCACCTTAAGTGGATGGCAAATATGAACATTGGCGCTGTTATCGTTAAGATGACCGTAAGTACGAAGAGAAACGTCAAAACACTCCAAAAATTATTTATTCTTCCTCAAATTGTTTCAATACCATATTTTGGATAGTATGTTTTCAATTTTATCTATTTACCAAATGTTTCACTTTCAGATGGAGCTTATAACATAACAGATAAGTACAAATTTTAATGTACACCTATTATTTTTAGTGTTTTTTTTGTTTGTTGGTTTATAAGTTTTTCTGTCATAAATAGCCAAACTGACAAACAAAAGAAAACTTTTATTTAATAGTATATGTAGATTATTGGTTTCTGAAAACTTGTTGTTTACGCAAATTTGTGGTTTACAAAAAATGTATAACAAAATTTGGGTTTTTGATGTAGGGTTTTTCTCCAAAACCAATATTTTCGTGAAAACGCCGATTTGGGATTTGTGTGGAAAGGAACAAAATTGTAAGCAATTTGGTTAAAAATTTAAAATATTTAATTTTTCGACTTTTTTTTATCGACTTTGTTGAGTTTTCTTTCATCCATTTAGATGGGAAATTTCCTACAAAAAGTTTTAGAAGTTGTATTGTCAAATTCTGGTATTGTGGGATAGATTGCAAATCCGTTTGAATGGGAGTGCAACTGCTATGCAACTTTCTTATAGAAAACCATGCGAAGCAACAACTTACCAGGACCTTCCTATTTAAATAATTTTTAAATGGAATGGACATTTAAATTTTAAACATTTAAATGGTATTCATAGCCCCTTAAGAGTGCGTCAATTATAAAAAAAACAAAGGGGCTTATCAAAACATCATCGCAAATTCTTCCTCCGAAAATTAAACATGTGCATAACTTTGAATTGTAAAACTTTTATAAGTAGCTCATGCAACTCTCGTTTTTTTTTCTAAAAACAAGATCAAACTCGTAGCTTCCTAAACTTATACACTAACTTCCTTTTCCTTTTGACCTATACCTAACCTCCTCTGTTATTTTTTTCTTCCCAACTTCCGAGATAAGACCATTTGGTTATGAATATGTAATACTCTCCGAACTTTCCTCTCAACCTTTTATGTAGATATATCTAGGTTACATCTGTTCCGGAAAGGTTTATGTAAAAAGTCAACCTAAAGTTAACACTGGTCGTATATACGGGTACTTCATTAACAATTTAATCGAGGGACGAAAAAAAAATAACTAAATATTTAAATAATTTATTCATGAAAATTTTATCATGCTCCCGAATTTTGAGGAACGAACAAAAACACCAGCTTCCCTGCCTCCAATACGAAAACAGGGAAATTATAAAACCGATTTGCAAAATCATTCATTTCCACCTCATAGCCCGTAAGAGACGCTCGAAAAAAACCGAACCCAAAATTGATGATAAATTAATCATGTCAACAGCCGAGGCGTTCCAAAACGCATCCCAATCCGTCCCGGATCTTGAAAGTCCTATGCTTGCTGCTCTCGGTGCTGCTGCCAATGCTGATGATTTGATTCTCATACTCAACCTCTACCCACAGAGTAACTACGCCATGATGACGACTATTAATGGAACACCCACCATTGCCACCTCAATCCATTGGAGGCCCAATCAATGGCCAACCTGCGCCGATACTAATTTATCAGGGGTGGGTGTGTTTGGAGCTTGTTGTGCTCAGGACATCAGTTTGTGGGTTTCCGTTTTGAGTTTTGTGAGGGGGGTCTGATATTATGCTGCGCTCCTGCACTTCGATAACAAAAAAATAATTGTTCACTTGAATAGCTCGTAATAAATCAAATATCGCCTACACCGACCGACCTGTGCATCGGGGTCGGTGTCGGTCGATGTTGCTGTTACATGTCGCTGCCGCCGCCGTCACCGCCATTTAATATCCCTCACCTTATGCTTGCAGGGAGTGTGTCTGGCTGCGTTGTAAGCCCGACTGCGTATTCCCCATTTGTGGCATTAGATGCCATGGCTTTGTGTTATTGCTGCTGCTGTTGCTGCTTCTGCTAGTGTGGTGCAGTAGTGCAAAGGTGTGTTTAGACGAGTGTCAGTAGCTCACTTGCAAGTGCCGCGTGTCACTTCAAAAGCAGCAAACACACCCAAACAAACTGACCAGAGACCCATCGAGCATCCATAACAGCCGGATTTATGCATTTTGTTCCAATGATATGTTATACCCTTTAGAGGAGATTAAATTTAAAGTTATTCATCATGTCATCAGGGGGAGAAACAACCCTAGTTAGGGTATTGTGTGGTGTTCACATAAATGAGCATTGCTGATGAAGGGTTGATTTTTGAAAAGATGAACACAATACTTTGCTCGTATGTACATTTAAATTGGGTTCATTAAGGGAAACATGGATGGGATTTCGTTTCGGGGATAATAATTCACAACACATGCATGGGGATTGAGCATTGTTTTTTTGTACTTTTGTTCTGCTTTAATTATGTATTCCATAAGTAAATTAGGAAATTACTGATTATTTGTCGGTAAATCTGTTCAAAAACATATTCTGAAAGAAGCGAAGGTTCGGCGACCACAGATTTATTAGAAAGTTAGCCTTTGCTAGATCCTGAACAATGATGACGCCAAAGATATCTAAGAGGTCCTGGACAAGCAGTTCACTAGCAATGATACTCGTATTAGACATGTCTTAGGCAATTTAAACACCAAAATTTTGAAGTCGAACGCCTGCAATCGCAAGAGATTTTTAAGTTCTACTGCGATCTCTTGAGAAATGCTATGCCGCTACCATCAAGTTTTCGGATTCAGAAGCACCAATGCAGAAGTCGGCTGTGATGCAGCCGCTGGTAAACTGCGTTTTGTAATACAACCACAAGAAAACCCCCAATTTGATGAGTGCCTTCAATTATATGCAGCTAAATAAAAGAAAAATAGTAGCTGCATAAAAGGATCAAAGCTGAGGACCAACACTTGCTCAGAAAATAAGGAACAGGGCTCAGTTTGGAGCCTACAAGAACTATCAAGGAAATATCATATCAAATAGAATCACAGTCAACGCGGAGTATTGTACTCTGTTAAAGTGTGATGATGTTTTAATGAAATACAAATTTCAATTCTTTCCTGATGTTACGAAGAAGACTGTTCCAACTTCCTCAAGGTGCATTTAGTGAGTGTGACTGGGAATAAATACTGATTATTTAAAAATTAACTCTGGCTTATTGTCAATGGCCCTAAGATTAGGTTAGATTGACGTGGCTGTCAGCAGGAGAACCGATACACTTAGACTATGATTTGGTCCATTTTAATACAACATTCAATCTTGGAGACTTTTTCATTAATCGTTAAACCAATTTTTGCTCCTTATAAGGCGAGAAAAATTGCCTACATCTATATAAGATCATTGTAGTAGAAGTCTCTAAGATGAAGTCTACGTCTTTGGGATCAAATAGGACATGTACAAATAAGTTGAAGAATCGATTTATTTCTTCTTCGTCCATGCAGCTTCTGCAGAAATCGATAGAAAAGAAAAAAAAGAAGAATGGCCGTTAGTATTAGAAATACGTAAAGTCACTCCTAAGTCCGATTTTGTAAAATACACCTGAATTACTTTTAAAATATCTCAGCAAAAAATCGAAATAAACAAAAGTCGAATTCAACGAAAATCATTGTGACTCTATTTCATAATTTGGTTATTGTAACCTAACACCAATAGTTTTGACAGATGGTTCACTTTTTATCCAAAAAGTGTTTTTCATTTCGAGATGAGAACTATGCGCCGAGTTGTCAAAACAAAAAACTGTTTCTTTTTTAAGCTCAGTGACATAAGAGCCTTCAAATTGTATTTCATGTTTAAATCAGGCGAAATGCAGACTGCGGAAAACTTCAATTTTTAATTCATGTGATTGAATTATAATTGAAAAATAAAACAAACAATTTCGAAGTTCGAAGCTGATTGATCTCCCATTGGAGATAAATATAAGTCAATAATGATAAATGGTTCTAATCAAGTTGACAAATGCTATTACCTTGTTTCTGGTCATAAAAACAAATTTAGGATATAAACAGCCGTCAATCTCTCTAACGAACAAATTCACACCAAATAAATTGGACTTTACCTATTGTCATAGTGGTTAGTGGGTTGGAGGGTCATTCAGAAGGTTTGAGGTCGATTCGCAGTCCCTGAAAATGCTTTTCAGAGGTGTACTGACTCTGGCAAGGAAGTGACAATTTTTCCAAGAGTAACTCTTGTCATGAAAAGTGCTGCTGAGATAAGAGGTTCGGACTCGGCAGAAAATTGTAGCTGCCCTCGATTTCTGCTACCTCGTAATCAGAATGATTGTTAGTTGTAAGTCTCAAGATTTGGGCTCTCTACGGGCCGTTAATTAATTACTTTTAATTAATTAATTAATTAATTAATTTTTCTTTATTCAAAACATAGAAAAGCAAAAAAGAAGATTCCTAAAAGACGGTTAAGTTCCTCAAGACAGGAGTATTTTGAAGCACTTCAATCGAACACCAGCAGTCATGTCTAATAGGTATATAATTTTTCAAAATTCGATCAATACGATTACGACCGCCATTCTGCTCTACATCTTCATAAAAGAAATTAAATGCCTCTCGAAACAAAGTTGCTCTATCTTTTTTTTTTAGTTTTTTTTTTATAAATTAAATACAAAAATGGATGAAAAACTCCTTCGTTTGACAGTTTGTCAGAAAATGGCGTGGCAGTTCAGTGCTCAATAGTGTTTTATTTATTAAATCGGAGAGCTCCGATCAAACTATGCTCAGAGCTAACTGGACTTGCAAAGGCTCTACACAGAGCTAAATACATATAATTAAAAACATCTAAAGTTGAAGGAAGCGTGCTTGAACTACGTATCCACACCTTTGTAAATATACCATAGTCAAGTTTGTTTATATAAATAGTTGTTAAATACTCGTAGTTTAGTTTGTTTTTAGTTGCTCAAATCGTAAAATCGAATTTCGCAATTGCGAGATTTTGATAAAGTAAAATTTCCATTGCACAGTCAGTTCCTAGGCACGCCCGAGAACTCGACCTTTTGCAGACATAAATTTGACCAAGTCTGCGTTGCGAAAAGTGCTTATGAAATTCAACTCCACAACTCAACAAAATCAACTCCAGAAAATTAAAAAAAAAAAAATAATAAAACTCGTTGTCTCCGGAGTTCCCCGTTTTGCATGATCTAATATTACATAAAAATCTTGAGCTCAATATACAAAGACGCACACACAAACAGACCGATGAAATAAGGTATGACAAAAACCATATTTATGGACTTATGCATCATCGTTATGTTCGCACGAAGACAAAACGTCAAAAATGTTTTACTTTGAACAAAAAACAGCTGGCGGCATCGATTGTGTTGCTTTTAACAAGAAGTTCACCTCCGCGTCATCGCTCTTAAACTTTGATTCACCGCCCCTTAATTCCTATACTGAAAATGAATCATCGGTAATAGCAGTTCTCTTATTGTTTCAAGAATACAAAAAGAAGATATTATAGACGCAATAATGTCAAAAGATCGAATGCTACTGGCCTTGACTTTCCACATCCAAGTTGCCTTTGGAATGGAAGAAATTTAAAATGATTTCTTTATCTAAGAAACAAACAGGTATTTATACAGAGTTCCTATTGATTGGTCTTCTTCAGGTGCTTTCAAAGGTGTTTGAAAAAAACATTCTGAAGCAGATACTAAAATATCTATCAAACTTTTCAAAAGCTTTTGACACTATTAACCTTCGATTCTCTCTGAATTATTGGGAAAGTGCTTTGGGGTTTCCTCAGAGGTATGTAAATTAAGTTTTTGGTGCCTTGGTGGAGGGCAAGCATGGTAGCAAATGTAGTCTTCTGTTTTTCTGAATGTTTTATTTGGGGTCCCATAGGGATACATTCATGGACCGATTCTCTTCGTACTTTAAATCAATGACCTACCACAAGGAGCTAATCATTGTCTAATTCACCTTTAAGTTGATGATGTGCAGAACTGTGTTACACGGTAACATTAAAAGTATAGTCATAGCCCCTTGAGTGTGTGAAAATTATTTAAACAAATTATTTTCTGATAAGTGGACTTTTCAGGGCGAAAAGTTATATTTTTAATTTATTAGGCTAACTTAAATATAGCTCTTACATCTAGGATTGAAGTGAACTGAAACTAAACTAACTGATGAGCCCACTGTCGTACCTGATCGAAACGCACTTTGGACTTGAGGTCACTTGAACTTGAATTAAATTCAATCACTTTGTTTTTTCTCTCTCGATTCTAGAAGTATGAATTTGTTGATCGGGGGAGCATACTTGACAGGCGTATTCAAGAAGTGGGCAAACAAAGGTTATATATAAAGATCATCATGGATTCTTAAAATACAATCTTCCATGAAACTTGTGGCATCACAATGGACACCAGGGGCCTGTTTCTCAAATCATACACATCACACATTGTATGATATTGACATTTCTGCTGTATGATTTCTGTTTCTCAAATTTGTTGTATGATCTGCTGTCATACAACAATGTATGACCGAAGATTACACTGGAAATATTGGAATGTTGTATGATTCTGTTTCTCATAAATTTATCATACACATCATTCAGCAAATTAACCTACATTTTTTCATACATTTAATACAGCACAAAATTTTGTTGTAATTGGGTGCTGCACATGAAACAACATGAAAAGGAAATATAGAAAAGTAAGTATTTTTTGAGTTAATAAAATTATAACAATTTTGAATTAATTTTCATTGTTTTCTTTTCTACAGTCGTCCAAAGAACGGAAAATTCTAGTGCTGCAGTCAATTCTATGAAAACAAGAAATTTTATTTGTGAAAAGTTTACTGGCTTGACACTCGCAAATCCAAATTATCTAGTAGTTTTTCAAGAGAATCTTATGTTTGAAGTAATATCCACATAGAAGACACAAAATAAATAGAACCCCAGCCTAAAGCCATGAAGCTATTGCTGTTAGTTTTTAAGATTAATTTGTGCATTTATGCTCTTATTAATAAATAATAATATAATTAAATAGAACCTTAGAACCATTTTTCTGATTCTTCTAAAACGGACCAATTAATTTTTGATCAAATGTCTTATGGAAAAGTTTGGAGCGTCGATATGTCATTAAAAATTATTCAAGAATGATTAATTTAGCCATATATTTAAAATTTTAATTTTGTAATCAACTATTATAATCAATTACAATTATTAATCAAAGAAAATAGTTTATATACTATTGTATAGTAATTCCATAGTTTTCTTTATAAATTATCACCCATATTGCTTTTAAATTAGTAAAACTTTATCTTTCTTTATCTAACAATTAAATTTTTTATTTGAAGTTGAGATTTATACTAACCTAATACTGGATCTCCACTGAACTATAATCTGAGATTTACTCAAATCTACTTGAAATCTTCTTGAAATCACTAGATTTACCATACAAAAATTAATCATCTTGATTCGAGATTTCAAATAAATCTACTTGAAATCTACTGTACTGAACAAATTCACTTTTCCATTTCTAATGAATCTGACAGTTGGATGGAAGAAAAAAAAAAAAAAAAAAAAACATTTTAATAACTGACACTGCTTGTAATTAAGATTTTAGATGTAAAAATAAATCCAACAAGTCCAGTGGAAACACTACTAGATTATTTTAAATCAAACTGGAAAATAATCTAGATTATCGTTCAGTGGAAACGTAGTATAACACTTAAATAATGAAATGTCAGAATCAAACACATCATACAACAAAACAAATTTCATACAACACTTCCAAAAAATCTGAGAAACAGAAAATTGTATGATACCTATGTATGTTGTTTGTTGTATGAAATGTATAATCTGAGAAACAGGCCAGGCCCCAGATTTGGACGTCAAGACAAGAATTGTGAATTACCAGACTCAGTACTAACTTGTTGATACCTGTCACTTAGAAAGCTCTTTAAGAAGTTAGTCGATCTTTCACTGAAACCAAATAATGTTCCCAAATTTTTAATAAGCAATAAATGATTGACACTGTGAAAAACTATTGAAAAATCTAAAATTCAAATCAAGTGTCGTCCAATTTTTTACTATTGCTGTTGAACGAACAACTGTGCTTATCCCGAAAGCCAGATTGAGTTGATATATGTAAGTAAATTATTCGTTCAATTAATAGGTTTATTTGGTTTTTGGTTGGGACGAAAATCACCAGGCTCACTAGCTTTTTGATTTCTGGAAACAGGAATAACCTAAGCAAGTTTCCAACACTTAGGGAAGTAAAACTGAGTAATACAAGAGTTTATTATGTGAGTTAGGGAATAATAGATCCAAGGGAGAATGATTTTAATACATCGTAAAGATATATATTATCTACCCCTATAGAATAAGATTTAATAATCTTAAGGCATTTATGGCTTCAGGTTCAGAAACACAATTCAGTTCAAATCCATTAGGAAGGTCTATACGTGAATCGTTTACAGTGACAGACTGATATTTTTTGATGAATGATTCCAGCCAATTTACAACACGCTTAAGTTTTTGGAATTATCTGAATGTCGATATATTATTCACTGTCCAAAATAAGAATTGAATGTCCTTATTACTTTACGTAACATTAATGTCAACATTTACAAGACAATAAAATGTAATTTTAAATTCAAACGAATTTCAAAAACATGTTAAATTCACAATTTGCTTATTCAACCTTCGAAAGTTCCCATGAAAATAAAAATAAGAAAACACACTTCCATTCAAAGAATTAACTTCATAACATCCATAGTAAAATAAAAGCCAAAAGTCAATAATCCATTTGATTGAAATTTGGAGAAAGGTCAAATTCGATCGATCAAAGCCGATTTAAATAATTCTCCGAAGTCCGAGGTTAACTTGTTTGCCCTTTAACTTTTCTTATATAGTAAAAGTTCATATCGACCGTTTCCTTTTATGCTGAATTTTATTGGAAACAAATTTTCTCGATAATTTGACTTCAAAATAAATTAAAATAGAAAAATACAAACTTTCCTCTTTCTTTCTTAGAAAAATACTTTTTGAAATCATTATTTCTGATTAAGGATCTAGATACTTTTAAAATTGCATTTTAATCTATATATACTTTTTTTCTTTTCATTAACTTGCATTGTTCTAAGGAACAAAAAGGAGAATAGAAAAAAAAAATGAAAGAAAACTGAAAAATTTTCCAAACTCCCTTTCCTCATCCTTTTGTATTTTTTTGTCGTAATTGGAAAACTTTCTCGCTTTTGTTGTATTTTTTTTTGTTTCTATATCGCGTCGCAGCCACTGAGTGATTCTGGAAAAAGAAATCTCATTAAAAAAAAATCCTCCTGTTTTTCACTTTAGGTTTTTCTGGAAGCCTTCGAGTCACAGTCTTGCCTTCTTGCGACACATCTTAATTAAAAAAAAAGAACCCAGTCAAAATGAACAACAATAAGTTGTTAGATAAACTTCCTGTTTTTTAAAACTTTTTCTGCTCCTCCTCATACCGCTTTCAAGGTTAAACAGAAGAGTTTACAAAATTAATTTACCACTTCTGATTCACTCCTTACTCACCGCGCTTACTTAAACCCACGACACCATCTTTTATTCCGTGCTCAGTGATGTCGAAAGTGCTACGAAAAAGTAACATTTTGCTACTTTTCTCTGATGACTCTGTTTTGTTGGTGAGATGATGCGTCGGCGATTTACGACTAGTTTGAAGCAGCTATTAAATTTGAATGTGTTGTGTGACTTATTTAAAATCGTTTCAAGATGTCAGTTAAGTTTTGTGTGGGCAACATTTAAAAAAAACAAAAACTGCAAGTTTGACAATTTTATCAGGGAAAATTCGTTCTTTTTAGTTCTCATTACTTCCAATAATTTGTTTTTCTTATTTGTATTAATTTAATTTTAATGTCTATAATTTATAACAGAAACACTTGCATGTCTCGAGCAACGCCGGAATATTTCTTGTCTTTGATTATTTTACAGTTATTTTTTTATAAACAGTGTCACTTGCATTCCTCCCCTTCAAAAATTCAACCGGAACACTCGCGCTTCTGGGAATGTACACCAGTTTAACCTTATGCTCAATTTCAGACGTACTGTTTAGTAAGGAGATTCTTTCTTTAGCTGCACAACACGAATGTGGAATCCTTAAGCCAGTTCTGTTTGTATTGTCCATTTCGATTTCCAAAACTTTAAAATCAATGTACATCGCTATCTCCTCTTAAATCCTATCCTATTATCCTAACTCTCGCCCTGTGTTTAACATCTTAAGGGTGGTCAAAACCCCTCTACAGGGTTCACATTGTAAAAAAAATGTCAATTGCGAGGTTCTTACCAGAACCCACGGATTTCTCCAATTTGCGCTGAAGTGCGCCATTTTGATACCATGATTGATATGGAGAATAGCGAACATTCTCACGGAGACATCCACTTTGGATTGAGTTCAAAAAGAAGAAAGGGTCTAGTAGGTTTTGATGTTCCATGCTGTATGTTTGCTTTTTTACAATCGTCCGGAATTTTTCACGCCATCTAAATTGTGCCAAGCTAGAGACCTTGTTGACTGGTGCTGAAACAGTAACCAATAGGATTAAGTGATCACCCGGCAACATAAACCTCCAACAAGGCCCTCAGTCCGCTAGCTCGGGATCTAAAGAATCAAATGGAAGGTACGACACAGAAGCAACAGAAGTTTGTCCTAAAACCATTTCGTCGCGCTGAGAAAAGACATCAAGTCTTTGAATTCCATTTTTGAAAGTTCGGCAATTTCGTCAAAAAATGCACTTCCTACTGATTGTGCTCTAAATTGGAGCAGATAAAGAGGAATTCCTATCTTTGTTGCATGCTCTCCAATTGGCCAGTGTCCGCATTAGGTAGCTGCGATTCTAGCTATGTCTGTGTATCAGATCAAGTGTTCGGGATTTATTATAGGTTGACCAAATCTTTATAGATTCGTTCGGCAAGAAACATTGAGAGAATATTGCCCTTCATAACTTCGAGCGGAATGCTGACTCTTTCCGCAAGTGAGTTATGAAGCGCTGATCCTTGCTGGCCAGCTCGTCGGCACGTTGATTCCCATCAATACCAGAATGACTCGAAGTCCAGATGGGAGTGACATTGTGGTTAATATTGAGACTAGCAGGTTCATTCCGGCCTTTCTGGACCAATTTGGAGGATGATATTCTAGAAATAATGGCCTGACTGTCTGTGGTAAGAGTCGTTTTGCGGTTCTGGTTTGGATCTTGTTCGAGTACCTTGCATGGTTCCCTGATAGCCAATTATTCAGCTTGAAAAATACTAGCAAATTCGGGTAGCCTTAACGATTTAGATATATTTACAGTCTCAGAAAAGATCCCTAAACCAACAACACACTCCATCTTTGAGCCATCAGTAAGGATAGTTGTGTCGAAGTCTTTCGTCACGACCGACACGTCATCATTCTAGTCTCTTACTGATGTCCACTTAGGGATGTCCTAGTCAGTGGTAGCCGAAAAAATCTCTATTGGAATCATCTTCGTAATATTGCTGTGGCCGTAAGGTCTGACAATTCAAGAGTTCGATTCCTTTAGTCTAAATGCACTGTAAGATACTAGAAACTTAATGTGTAAATCAAATGATAAAAGATGAAGACAAACGCTTCAGGCATCAGTTGTGCAAGATCTTAGGGCCCTTGTGGTGCCAACGCTATCAGCTCTTTGGACCAACTTCAGCTTATCAATGTTATATGCTTTGATGAGTTCGGGCCATAACACAACCCATACATAACCATACGTGATCGGTCGCATCACGGCTGTGTATGTCCACAAAATCATCTAAGATTGAAGACCCCACTTTTTACCAAAGGTTTTACAACAGGGATAGAAATCTATGCAGGCCTTCTTAGCCCTATCTTCAATATTCAGTTTCCAGTGCAGCTTAGGGTCTAGAATAACACCTAGATATTTTTCACTGGAAGAGAGCAAAAGTGTTTGACCGTTGAGTCGAGGTAGAGTGAAGGGGTGTATCTTCGATGTTGTCATCTGGAAAACATTACTATCAAAACCTCTTTCAAATAGTGGTAGTTTTAAAATTTCGGAGACAGGACTGGACATTCTGTCAATGAACTCATGTAATGACCAGATAGACTATCTCATTTGCCAATTTTGTTGTATGAGAGATGTGCTATTTAAAGGGATGTGTGTTGTGTAATTACATCCTGCTGCTGCTGCCGTTGATGCTGCATCAGGAACGAAGTGCTTTCAGGCTATTTGAATGGACTCTCCCTTGATATTATAATAAAAGTTTCCTCTTGCATAGAAATTACCAAATGATGCACCCCATCAACCCTGTAAACATTTATTACACAAACTACATCCCCGTCCTGAATTTCCTCCATAGATAAATCCTTAGGTAAACAAAATAACAAACTGTTATACTACACAACCCAAAGGGCTTGGCTTGGGGGCAGGAAGAAGGCCGGTTGGCTTTTCCACTTTCCAGAGTTTGTTTTATGGTTACGAGTATTTGAACAATAATAAAATATACTTAACTTTTGCCTGTGCCAATTCTAATGGCTGTCGTGCGGCCATCGGCATCGGTGGCTCGATGGGGAGGCGATTCAGAAGAATCAAAAACAGGAGCGTGCCGCTGCAACTAATGTCTGTCAATAAAAATGAATAGATTCCAAGCTCCAACATATTGTTTATTTGCAATTTGAATTTGTTTCCCTATTTTTCAATACTAAACAAACAAACCTTAAAGTTTAATCATGAAGTCAATGTCAATATAGTCTATCTATGGCAAATTGAGCTTCAATAATGTTAGGTTTGTATGTTCTGAGGTATTGCGGTTCGGGTCGGTGGTTTATTGTTTGTTTTTTTTTTATACCTATTTCAAAATGCAATTTTGTGGATTCAGGATAATAGAAGTATTTGTTTGTTTTAGATTAGGTACTGCATTTGGGTTTGATTGATTTTTATAATTTATCTCAGTTCTATTTTCCATCTGTAATGGATATCCCATCATCCATTTTTTTTGCGTCCTTTTTTTTAATACTCAAAAAAAAAAATAAGGATAACATCTTGGTATATTTATCTGTTCGATTTAAAAGAGTGGCAGATATGGATGGTTGGTGCTGTTTAAATAGGAGTGCTTCAGTTAAATTGGAAATAAGAACACAAACAAACGGATTTGCCAAGTCAATAAACAGTGCTGTGCGAAAAAATGTTGAAGGAAAAATCATAAATATAGCGAGTACCTCAAACAAATACAACCTTAAATTATCTCTAAGTATCCTATTAACGTCACTGAGAAACCAAAGAGTAAAGGAGGTGCTCATGAACATTGACCTTGAATGTTTTTTAAATTAAAATTTCATGAAGCTGAAGATCGCTGCATCGAAATTTATGTTTTCATTTAGGATAGCAGATCTCGATAAGTATCAAAGATATTGGAATATTTTAAACGCCAAAATGTTGGGCGCAAATTTTCTTAGGGGCGATGTCCGTTACTTTTTTTAAATTGTATCTCGTTATATTTTATTTTAGACAAAAATTTTTTTAGGAGAGGATATAGACCGCAATAATTTTTTTAGAAATAAAATAAATATGACCCAATGTAGAATATACGTTTCTCTAGGGGCGATGTTTCTCCTTTTTTTTATTTTTTTTTTATTAAGCTTATTTAACCATGATTTAACCATGAAATTAACAAAAAAAAAACAAAAAGTTTGGACCCTTATAACTTTGGATTGACTAATCGTAGGTAAAAAATCGGTTCATGAAAAAATTAGAATTTCCAAACTCTAGGGGCGATGTTTTTTCTTTTTTTTATTTTTTTGTCTATTAAAGTTTTTTAAACATGAAAGTTAAAAAAAAAAGTTTAGACCATTATTACTTTGGATCAACTAACCGTAGGTATAAGAACGGTACATGAAAAAATTAGAATTTCCAAACTCTAGGCGCGATGTTTTTTCTTTTTTTTTATTTTTTTGTTTATTAAATTTTTTTAAACATGAAAGTTATAAAAAAAAAAGTTTAGACCCTTATAACTTTGGATCAACTAACCGTAGGTATAAGAACGGTACATGAAAAAATTAGAATTTCCAAGCTCTAAAGGCGATGTCTTTTCTTTTCTTTTCTTTTCTTTTATTTCATGTTCTTGAGTCATTTGTGTTCTAAAAAACTTGGTGCCAGTGCCATACTTGTAAACGGTGGGCAGAATTTGGATGTCTGAACTACTTGAAAAAAACTGAGGAAGAGTTACAAAATGTATATTTTCTCTTCAGTTGTGACTGTTTTTCTAGATGGCTGGCATTACAAGAGGAATACAACTTGAATCATCGTTAGAACTAAACCTTGTATAATTTTGTTTTAGCTAAACTAATAGCTCAACACCATCCTTTTTTGGTTTAGCTAAACTAAAAGCAATAAATATTTTTCAATTCAAATTTGTTAAACATATCTCATAATATCTATCTAATTATTATAATAGTTATTCTATAAAGTCAACTCCAAAGTTATAAGGGTCCAAACTTTTTGTTTTTTTTTGTTAATTTCATGGTTAAATCATGGTTAAATAAGCTTAATAAAAAAAAGGAGAAACATCGCCCCTAGAGAAACGTATATTCTACATTGGGTCATATTTATTTCATTTCTAAAAAAATTATTGCGGTCTATATCCTCTCCTAAAAATTTTGTTGTCTTAAAAGTTTTAAAACTCACTAAAATAAAATATAACGAGATACAATTTAAAAAAAAGTAACGGACATCGCCCCTAGGAAAATTTGCGCCCAACATTTTGGCGTTTAAAATATTCCAATATCTTTGATACTTATCGAGATCTGCTATCCTAAATGAAAACATAAATTTCGATGCAGCGATATTCAGCTTCATAAAATTTCAAGGGAAACCCTGCCGGGTTAATTATTCAATAATTGTGTTGTGCGAATAAAAAAAAACGAATCTCTGTATTCGACGGTACGACCAAAATTAGGCTCGAGGGTGAACTGATGAGCATTTCTTGTGAAACGAGTATCACTACTTCGAGTGAGCATTGTTTGTGAAAGAAGCTATAAAACTACGAAGTACATGAAACATTCCGAGGCTGTGTTCAAGAGATATGAATGAATTCATGATAGCTCTGTTTCCTATCAGTTTTAACGCTCCGTTCGGAATTCTATCCAATAAGTGGAGAGAAGTTTGTGCTGCACCTACCCAAAGATGTGAGTTATACTCGATTTTAGGAAGTAGCCAGATCAGGGTGGTGAAACATGTCTTACATCGGTATAGAAATCCTAAACATTTTTGGCGGTCTCAAGAATGTAGTCATTCCAACGAAGATCTTCGTTGACACACACACCGAGTGCTGAGAGATTTTTGGGTTATTCAAAGCAAGTGCTATTTGAGAATAATTGCTTCTCTTTACGAATATATTTTTAACTGAACTTGAACTGAATTTGTTTTCCATTCGAAGTAGAAAAAAGCTTTAATTATTTCCGTCCTCGAAAATTTACAGGCATTTTGTAAAATACATGGCAATTTTAAGTTTTTAAAAATCCGAAAATAATTACAAACTACAAAGACAAAACAAATGCTTAAAATCTTACCCTAAACTCGATTTTTGAAAAGATTCAGTCATTATCTGCACAAAACTTAAAAAGGATTTAAGCTTTCGTTGTTTGCTACCTCAAGATTCCATCATTGCTTCGTTACTGTATTGTCTGAATTTCCCAAAGCACTGAAGAGATTATGAATACTTAAATGACTTGGGCACAGTTTGAGTGTTTGGGAAAATTCAAGAGGATTTGAAAGAATATTTCAAAAAGGTTTTGAATGTGTGATTATTGCAATGGGAGGGAAATATTAAGCCGGGTAAAATATATTCAGATTTCAGCAGATCTTGCAAGAAAAAAACCTAGGAACTTCAAATCGACAACTACCAATTTTTTTCATCGATTTTTAAGACGCCTATGACGGCATCATCTATAGGGACGAAGTATATAAAGCAGTGTCTAGTGTTGGAATTCCTGGCAAACTTGTCTGTTTGTGCAGGATGACGTTGGTGAACAGACGCTGCTCCACCAACAAAATTCAGGGATGCATCTAATGTCAAAATATTCATTCATTTCATTCATTTTGTTTTTATTAGAGACAGTTATACATTGGATAATTTCTGATTACATTTTTCTGAATTCATGATAACCGACTTCTAAAATTATATCTGGTTAAGCTTAGTTTATACATATAATAGATGTTTATCGTTGAACATCTATGCATACATTTTACATTTTAATTAATTATATTATTAATTCTCATTTTTTTTTCATATGTTTGCTCTCGACATATGGTATAATCATTTTATGGCTCGAGGTGGCCAGAATTAAATTAATGACTAGAACTACTTACACACTAAAATTATATATAGATAGAAGAAATATATATAAAGAAGGATCTTGTTTGAAAAAGATACTATGACTTAAAATGCATCAGCAGAAAATAACCATCTTTTCTTAGTTAAATATATAGTAAAGTTTATATTTATAACAAGAAAGATCGATTATTGATAATCAGCTGAGCTACCAATTAGATATCCAGTAGGAAACAAAAGTCTGTTATATTTTAGCATACAATCAGGCATATAATTGGTCATTTCTACTTTTTCCTTAAAGTTTACCACTATCCTCTAAGAACAGGCAAAGAAGCTTTCTCATAAAATGGCAATTTTAAATTGGAACTGGATGTTGGTTCAAATAATGATTGAGATCTTGCATTCAAAATATTTATAGGCGATAAGTAAAAATAGTTATCGAGGACACTTTCGTTAATATTTCTGTCCCAAATATCTTTTATAATTGGGTTCGGATGATTGGCAAGGGATCCTAATATCGTTTTCAGTAATTTTACCATATAAATAAAAAGAGGTTCAATATTATTTTCTTTATATATTGTTATTTTTGAATACCATTTTTTGCTTGGCCTTCTGTATTTTCCGCTGCAGGATCTTAGTAGTTTTCGTTCAAAGTTTTCTAATTCATTTGCTGCTGTTGGCGAAATACTAAACCAACAACCGAAACCATAAGTCATTATAGGTCTTATAAGCGTTTTATAAATAAGAAGTTTGGTTTTTTTTGAAGTTGATGTTGATGTTAGAAGTTGTTTTAGCAGACCGGAAGCCATTTTAGCTTTATTCAACACTTCTCTGGTATGTTTATTAAATTTTAATTTATTTTGGTAGTGGATGCCAAGATATTTTGGTTCTGTTTTCAATGGGATTGGAACATTATCAATCAGTAGAGAAGGCGTTTTGCTCTCCTTGACTGCTTTACGATGCCCTTTTCCATAAACGTTTCTAAAACATGTTATGCTACTTTTTTCTGCTTTTAATACTAACCCCCATGAGCTGAGATACGATGTTAATGTGGGCACGAAATCTTTTATTTTGTTGAGTGCATCGTGAGGTCTTACTGCATTTGCCAATACCTTAGTATCGTCTGCATACAAAAAGGCTTCTGGCTCATTTACTTGGCTATTGAAAGGAAAATCGTAAAGATATATGTTGAAAAGTTTTGGACCAAGTAAAGATCCTTGGGCAACACCCATAAAGACTGAAAACTCCTCTGAGTATTCAGAATTGATTGAAATCATTTCTGTTCTAGAATTTAAGAAACTACTGATCATTCGTATAAAGGCTATAGAAAATTCAAGAGTTATCAATTTAAAAATTAGGCCATTATGCCAGATAGAGTCAAAGGCAGCCTGCAGATCTAGGTCTAGGACAACACAACATTTTTTATTCCTTAGGTTTTGAACAATTCTATCATTCAGTACCAGTAAGGAATGTTCGGTGGAATGATTTCTTCTGAAACCGAATTGATTATTCGAAATGATATTTTTTTCATCACAAAAACCGTCTAGGTATTCAGCTAAAATCCTTTCAAAAAGCTTTCCAACATTGGATAATAATGATATTGGACGAAAATCTTTAATTTCTTTTGCATTTTTCTTCTTTGCTATAGGAATAAGCTTTGATTTTTTCCATACTAAGGGAAAATAACCATTATTTATGCCTTGGTTGAATATACAAGAAAGTGCTACATCAAGCGTATGCGGGCATTTTCGCAAAATAAAATTAGAAATTGTATCCATACCATACGACTTTTTGTTGTTTAAGCTCATTCTGTGAGCATTTACTTTGCTTGGAGACGTAAAAGGTAGAGCTAAATCGTCGGAGGTTGTATGGGATGGTAGAAAAGATGTTAAACAGGTATTTGTATGTCTGTTATTGAATTCGTTGACTCTAAGATTAACATGATTTGTTAGACTTCTGTCGAAAAATGGTATCTTTTCCGAGTAAAGTTCTGAATATACTGTCTTAAACGCATTGAGTTTGGCTTCATTATCTGCAAGTTCATCTCCATTAAATGTAACGGTATCTTTGGCTAAATTCGTACCAAAATACTTTCTGCCAGTTAATCTGTCGATTTCCTTAAAAGCTTGTGGAGAAGGCTTTATTTTCCTTAAACGTGACCTAAAATCATTATCTAGATCTATTTTCACTCTTGTAGCTATGATTTTATTAAGGCATTGAATTCTCGAAGACAACTCTTTATATTCCGTGTTTACCCTGTTTAAATGCCTATGGAAAATTCTCTTAAGTTTTCTGAGCCAGATGGTTTGAATTTTCATAAGATTTTTAGTGAATGGTGAAATATTTTTGTATTTAAGGTTTTTAGTGCTTTTTGTTACTGAATGGTTTTCCACACTTGTATTTATTTGATTACTCACGTCTTGTATTAGCTCGTCAATATCATTATTAGAAATGTTGGTACTTACTGGGAGACTCATTCTAGAGAGGCTTCTATGTAATTCTATTCTAAAATGATCCCAATCCGTACTTTCAAAGCTAGTATAAGTGGTAGGAGGTACTAAGATTGTGTAGACATTGAATATTTCTATATTAGTTTCTATACCGAAATGATCAGAGAGGAAAGAAAAGGTCTTACAAGCGATATTATTACCGGTGTTCAACGAACTCGACAACATGAAGATGTCTAATACGGATGATGATCTGGGAAATGTTGGACTGTTTGGTGAAACTATATCTACATTTAGATATGGTCCTCCACAAAACCAATTGTGTATTATTTTTCCATTAGAATTAGTCACCGTGTCACCCCAATTTGGGTGCCGGGCGTTAAAATCACCTCCTAATATTATTGCGTCATATGAACTTGCAATGCTTAAGAGCCTATTTAATTCATTCCGGAGGGATTGACCTGCCGATGATGGGATGTAAATGCTTCCAAGAAGTATTCGTTTCGTAGAGCGAGAATTGTTTTGACAAACTAATGAACCTAGGCATACAGAGAAGGTATCACTGTGGAAGTTCACCTTATTAAGTTTAAACTTTTCTTC
Organism: Chrysotoxum bicinctum; assembly: GCA_911387755.1. Taxonomy (NCBI): domain Eukaryota; kingdom Metazoa; phylum Arthropoda; class Insecta; order Diptera; family Syrphidae; genus Chrysotoxum; species Chrysotoxum bicinctum. The sequence goes on along the minus strand of OU426987.1, from coordinate 199,009,166 downwards.
AATAACAATGGCTGTTCCCCTGCCATCGTCGTTTTAATGTCAAAATATGTTTTAGAGAAAGCAACAACTTTTTGGAAGTAAAGCAAAAGTTCGTCCAATTACTCGACACGCCAACGACATTGACATAATTCGAAGATCAAAGTTTGATTTCAAGGGCGAGTTTGTGAGCCTTGAGACCGAAGCGTAGAAGATGGGTAAAGCGGTTAATGAGGTCAAGACAGAGTATATGCAGTCATCAAGAAGAGACACCCAACACCGACGACGTCTTGGAACAGAAAGTCACCTTAAATAGCTATTACTTTGAGATAGTTAAGGACTTTGTCTACTTAGAGGACGCTTTTAATTCAGACGCTGAAATTAAATGGAGAATAACTCTTGCCAAATGGTGCTTCTTCGAAATAAGAAGAAGTAATTGGTCTTATAACTGCACACTGTCTTATAGGCAAACTCGCAACGAGACTTGGAGTTTATTTTAACGATTTTTTGCAGAAGCTGTATGGATGAGGAAAAGGTGAAATCAACTGTGTACATGTACATGCCCTGCTCCATAGACATAGTCTCCATCATGGAGAGTTTTTCTTCGAGGATTCAAATTATCAGGCCCGGAGAATCTTCGAATCCTATCCTTAGGCAAGTAAAATATAGCACATTCGTTTAGAACGGCTAAAGAAAAATCTCTGAATTTAGCAGTATGTGTGCGAAGTTGGGCTCAAGGCCAAACTGATGGACATTTCTTGAAGGGCGGGAAATAGTGTCGAATTGTTTAAGGGGAGAACTGCAATTGGTTATTTGAATAGAAATTTTGTATTTATAAAAACAGCGATTCGAAAATGAAAGTCATGAAACATTAGGGCGGTGCTCGAGAAATACCAATATTTCGGTTATAGTTATAATCGTATATCGTTTGAAAAGCTTTTTCTGAATTCTATTCAAGGGAGTAAAGTGAGTTAAAGAAGCAACTCTACAATTATGGGAGTAAACCTCTGGTTTTGAAAGAATAAAGGCTTAAATTGGAGCCAAATGAAAAGAGTTACATAATTCCTTGCATCGCCGTCGCAGAAAATGGAAATACTGATAAGCTTTTTTTAACGATGTCGAATATGTGGTCATTCCCCACGAAGTGGTGCAAGTGTCACTTATGGAAAGCAGATCGGTTCCACTTCGTGTAGAGGAAACTAGAGCACACAAGTTTTAGATTCCCTATTGGACAATGGTGTCGTTAAAATTTAATGCTCCTAAAATTGAAGATATTCCAGCTAAATGAAGGGAAAAAATAGCTAAATCAACAGAAGCTCCTCCATGTGCAATTCCAGCAGAAAGAGGAGGATAAACTGTTCAACCTGTTACAGCTCCATTTTCTACTGCCGTTCTAATTCCACAAGGACAAACATCTAGAAACGAAGATGAAAAGCTGAGAGTGTTGGATCGCACGTAGTAAAAGACTAAAAATTTTAAAAATGAAAAAAATTTCATAAATATAAAATTAATTTTTAAAAGGCTTAAACAACTTATTTAGTAGTTGGAGCTGAAAACAGAATGCCATGCTTATAAGAGCAAAAATTTTACAAATTTTTTAAAACATATTGTTCGAAAAAAAAAAAATTAAATTTAAAAAAAATTTTGAACCGTTTTTGAGATATAATATGTAAAAATGTTTTAAATTTTTTTTCCAAATTTTCCAACAATTTTTTTTTTTTTAAGTTTTAAATTACAATGTTTTTCAAACTTTTTAGAAGCATATACATATGTATGTATGTATAAAATTTGATTAAAATCCGTATGCTGATGATGACAAATTTAAAAAAAAAAAAATATTTCTATGGTTAGTACAGTCAGTTATATCTTAGTTTCAAAATATTTTTTTTATTAAATTAATAGAAAGAAAAACTTTTTATCGAAATTCTAGTTGCCGCTTTCGGGAAAAAACGATTTTAGAAAACCATTTTTTAACATTTGAATGTATTGCTATTTTAAGATAAAATTATTTTGTTTTGTTCCTAGATCTTGTAAATTATGTTTAAAAATTTTGTCAAGTTGTCAAGTTTTAAGAAAATCGTTGTTTTGACAAAAAAAATTTTTTTTTTTATTTTTTGTTTAAATCCAAAACAATTTTGTTTTTGAAAATTTGAATACACAATCCTATCCGGACTCCAGGGGAGCTTTAACATGAAAAAAATTATTAAAGTTGGTTGTACCGTTTTTAGAAAATCAAAAACAAAAAATTGGTTCCAAAGTGGATTTTATTCATTAATCAAAATTTTGTTTTTTAACAATTACGCGTACCTAGCTTTAACTTAATTAAATGTTGTGAATTTATTGTTTTAAATCTGTGAAACAGTTTTTGAAAAAAAAAAAAAATGTTATATAAAATTTCGAAAAAAAAATTGTATGGCGTGTTGTGACAGGAACCTCACTTGCCATCGTTAGCGATAATTGAGAAAATCAAACTAAAGGCTTGTTACCGGAGTTTGCATCTGTACACACAGCTGAAGCTTTAGCAATCTTACAAACTAAAGGTCAATCTCAAGCAAAAAACAAAGCTTCATCTGCACGGGCAACCACTTCACAATCGATGCTATTCAAAACATAAACGATGAAAACCTAATTATAAGAGATTTACGAGACTTTTTTTCAAATTAAAGAACTCTCAAACTAGTCTGGGTTCCTAGGAATTCAGGAACGCAGCCGGAATTATCTCAAAGGAACCTCTATTTACCTTTAAGTCAACAACAAGAGAAAGTTGAATGCTAAATTCGATTCATAGGTTTTATCGGTTTTGAGTCAATATTTGCACCTTCCCAAAGGAGGGCAATTTTTTTTCGAAAACGTGCCTCAGAATCATTTCTTAAGTGTAGAAAAGCCGTTAACATTCTATATAACAAATAGACAAATACAAACAAATTGTGTTCTAGTGGGCGTGTCGAAGGGTGGATGTAGAAATATTCAAATATTTGTCTTCAAAGTAAGCGTGCCAGATTTCGGGATCTTTAAAGACATTCTACTCTACTAAGCAACGTCCCCACCCCGACGAGTTTCACCTTGTCGTTGTGGGGTGGCTTACGTCTTTTCTCCGGCTTGCTGGAGATTAGACAATTAAGAAAACTCAAACAAGACCTTTAGTGTCGTTCGATGTATGCATAGCAATCTATGGAACTGACGTGATAAAATAAAATAAGATTGCTAAATAATAAAAATAAAAATTTTGAAAGCAAAAGGACATCGGTTGTAGTTCAAGTCATGTCCGAACAAATTTTGGTACTATATACCTAATACCCTAATTGGGTACCTCGGGGACAGTGATTGCTGAATCCCCCGCAAATTATAGCCCCCATGGAGTAAGGACCATGGAATCACAGCCCCTGGGAAGGCCCTCTGTAAAGAAAGCTCGAGGTGGCTGTGGTTAACCAATCAACATACGCGATTGGCTATTGTAGCAGATGTTGCAATAGATAGATAAAACCATTAGATCCAAACCACTGCCTACACATTACAAATTTGGAACAGTCTGGAGATGCCTGACTCGTACTCCGACGACAAGACCAAAGATGAAGCATTTGAGACCGATGCGGAGTTGGTTTGTTTAGGAATCTAGTCTTGCACGAGGCTGGAAGAGGGTGGCGTCCTTTCATCCAGATAAAAAGCAACTACAACCCTGTCCTGGCCCGTCAGTCCTTGGTAGGCCAAGTAGTGGGGTTAGGCCGCAAACGGCAGGTATCCACTATAAATCCTATTTCAGTTCCACTAAGCAACGGACGGCATGACGAAAACCACTTTCTTGAAATTCTTCATCATCGTTATGTAAATTTTGACTAAAACCGCAAATTTTTTTTGTTAAAACAAAACCAATCTGTCCAAGTACAAATCCATATTTTCACTCCAAGAAACTTGTACGTTTTCATCAATGGAATGGTTTTCCCGAGAAAAAAACCTTTTCCAAAATGTTAGCACACAACTGTATCTATATGCACAGACACAATTTCAACTAAAAAAAAAAGGATCAAAGATATTTCCACCCTTATACTGTCATAACAACGGGCAACACAAAAAAAAGCCCTTCTTAAATTGTGTTTTCTGTTTGTTGTTTGAATGGTGGCATTTATCCCTTAAAACGGTTTTATCCCAACCATGAATTGTCATGAGGACGAAATACTGAACACCGCACACACAAAAACATTACTTATTAAATTCAAAAAACAAGGAACTGTCTTGTGAATTTTTCATAAACTTCTACACATTACGCATCACGACTTTTTGGACAGACTTTGATGTTTTTTTTTTTTGCTGTCGGTTATCTTAAAAACGAGAGGATGATTTTGGTAAAAAAGCTAATAATGCGGTCACATTGGTTTTTATTACACAGGAAACATCCAAACGAGCAATAAAAAAAAAAGTTAGAAAGTTTTTTTTTCTGCTTTTAAATGCATTTGTAACTTTTTTTTTTTTTTTACAGCAAATTCGTCTGGATTTCCTGGATGAGTATTTTTAAATTTAGAAAAAGGAAGAGAAAGTGTCAAAATGTGTCTAAGAGAGATTATTTTTTTTTTGGTGAAACAAAAAAGTAATTTCAAGCGATAATAGCATTTTCAGAGACAATTTTGTAAAAATGTTGAAAACGAAAAGTAAAAGTTTTATGGAAGTTTAAAGTTTAAATTAAGTTTGAGTTGAAAATCCCTTGACATTGAACCAGGATAAATTAATGGAAAATTATACCCAAATATTAAAGTTGGTTACTTGAACTTTTACAGGGTAATTCTATTTCCGGGATTTACACAAACAAATTTCTATTGGAGAACAGCTTGAAACCTAGAGGGCAAGGCCAAATAATTAAATGACTTTAAAAGGAAAAAAAAAACCCAAGGTCTTTTATACTTGAGAACCCATCCTAAGCTTTAGATTCAATTGCATAGTTGAGTAGCAGACATTGAGATTTTTAAGAAAAAGAAATCGCATTACACTTTTTGACATTCAATTTTTAGACCATTTGTCATAATTTGACAGAGAATCAATGTCAGATTGAATACATTGACAATCATTTAAACTCGGACTTTTAAAAATAATTTCAAATCGTCTGCATATAATAGACATTCACAATATTTAAAGCCCGATACATTATCATTAAGGAAAAGTATAAAAAGCAGCGGGCCCAGGTGGCTACCTTGTGGGACACCTGATGTGCACTGAATTTTCTTTGAATAAAATAGAATAAGATAAATAAGGGGATAACCAACTAAGTAGAAATGACAATCAAAAAACTCAAGTGTTTTAAGAAGAGTTTTGGTAGTTCACAGAATCATAGGGTCTGGGCTAAAATCAGTGTAAATTGCGTTTACTTAAAATTTGTGTTCCATAGTATTAGTTGCATATGTAGGAAGTGAAGAAAATCACATTGGTGAAAGAAGATCGACCAGAGACGAAAACATACTGCCCTTCTGATTAATATCCACTTGTTAAAAAATCAAGCTTATTTTTTCAATATATGTACTTTCAAATAATTTTGGAATTGCGGAGATTTTACAAAACCCCATATACGAGTAATTCACTATATCATTTTTAGAATCAGTTTTCGAGTAATACGTGACTTACGTGAGTTTGGCATTACCGCTTAGGTCATTGAGCAATCGATTACCCTGACATTGACATTTTCATTCGATCACTGATGAGAGTCACTAACTCAGACACTGAAGTGGTAATTTGGCTTCAGATTTATGAATAGGGATCAAGTAAGACAGTTTCTATTCTTCAATGAAGTTACCTTCTTGGAGGGACTTATTGAATATCATATGTTAAGGAGTATAAATGGAGTCACAACAGTTTTAAGGTACTGCGAGAGGAACGCCGCGCCTTTTGGACCAGAATTAGAATAGACGAAGTGACGATACACCGAACCATCTAACTCAAATCTGAATTGATCCATTGCGCTTTCCAGTATGTAGATAAGGTAGGTGAGAGGAAGATGAGGGAATGGATTGAAGAGAGTTAAGGTATTCGATGCTTCCTTAAGCCATCCTGAATTCTAAATGATTTTAAGGATGCTTTTTAGTGGCCCACACGACAGATACCTCGCCTAATTCGTTGGAAAATATTCTCTGATGGCTGCTTTTTATTTTGCTTTTATCTTGCTCCATTGGCTTAAGAACGGAGTATCGGTTTGGCTCGGATTCGGATCACGAGATGACCCATTTTTAAGCAGATCATCTGCCATTTCGCTCTCATATATATCACCATTTCCCGGGACCTATTTTTAAGATAACTTTATTCGTTGCACTGAGAAAACTCAGCTCAAAACGACAAAGGTGTATTTGTTTTGACTTTATAGCTTTAATTTCCGCCGGTTATGTATGAAGACATCGATCGATATTTATGTGAGGCCAGATTTCTTACGGCTTCGCAAGCTGTGAGCACTTCCGCTGGGAATACACTGCACATATTTGGAAGCTTTATTGATCAATTGATAGGAGAGTTATATGAGTAGATGTTTGACTTAGCCCCTCGTTTGCCTTGGAATCGTCCATATAGACCGAAACATGATCAGCATTAATGACCCGGTTTTCATTCCAGGATTTCCTTGTTGTGATAGCTGCTGAAATCCTTCACAATATTTGGACTCAGTTATAACTAAGATCTTGAGAAGCAAAAGCGGAGGAGAAAGACTCCACCTTGGAATTTTAACTTACTATGACCCATTTCAACCCATTTTATATCAATGAAGATCCAGTCCCAGTCCCCAGTACTGAAGAGGCTAAGAAAGCTATCCACAAGCTTAAGAACAACAGATCCGCCGAATATCCAAGAGCTTCTATTGGCGATGTCGGAACTAGGTATCGTGAAAAAACTGATCCAGCTATGCCGCATGACGTTACAAAATACACGGTGCAACGTGCAAATGGGTGATAGTTCATCCGAGCTATTCCAGACGTGTACAGGGTTTAGAAAAGGAGATGCGCCACCATGTGATTTCTTCAACCTAGTCCTGGAGCAGATAGTGCGCAAGAGTGGTGTTAACCTGGAAGGCACTATCTTCAACAGGTCTCCCAACTGCTTGGCTATGCTGACGACATCGCCATCATCGGCCACTCCAAGAGAGTTGTGCTAGAAGCTTTCACAGCTATTGATGAACAGGCGAAACGCGTTGGTCTTGAAGTGAATGAGGACAGAACAGCTGTCCATCGCCTAGGACAGAACGTCACTGTTGGTAGCCGTAATTTCGAGGTAGTCAAGGAGTTCACCTACCTCGGAACAAACATCAATCCCACGAACGAGACCTTAGTGGAAAGAACCGATGCTACTTCGGTTTGGCCAAGGAAATGGGTTCAAAACTCCTTTCTCGAAAGACAAAGTGCACGCACACTAATTTTACCAGTTCTACTCTACGGCGCCGAGTGCTGAACGATACTCGTAAGTAAGTAAGGCGAATTGATACTGGGCACTTTCGAGAGAGAAATTCTTTGGCGGATATTTGGTCCTATATGCGAGGAGGGCGAATCGAGGAGAAGATTCAATCGTGAGTTATACGAGCTGTACCAAGATGTGGATACAGTCCAAAGGGCCAAAACACTTCGACTACACTGGCAACAATGATCCAGCCAAGAAAATCTTCGAATCCCAGCCCACAGATTCGAGACGACGAGGAAGTCAGAACCTCCGCTATAGGGACCAGGCGGTTACACACGCAAGAGCGTTTGGTCTCGACGACTGGAGGAAGCTCGCAAAGAATCGCAATCGCAACCGATGGAAGACCGCAATATCTCAGGCAGAGACCCTCCATGGATCGGGAGCCGGATAAGTAAGTAAGTAAGTAAGTATGACTAATTTTTATAAGTATTTATAAGGTTTGGGAAGAAAGGAGGATAGGCTTATTGGCCTGAAGTCTTTCGGTTCATTGTGAGTGGGATTGCCAGCATTTGGAATGAAGATAACATTTTAAGATTGGTATTGACGCTTTTTGTAGACGTTTTCCAAATTGCTATGGTGGAACTTTATTGATCAGTTCCTACAGAAATTCAAGCTGCAAGTCTGAGATTTTTATCATAATGCTCATGACAAATTTCTTACCCTAATAAAATTTCCCAAAAATACCTAATTGATCATTGCAACCAAGATGCAAGACACTACAAATATATTTATGGTCGGCACGCGATATCTATGGAACTATATACGACATCGGTCAAAACTGAGATTTTTGTCAGTCAAATTTACTTCAAAATAAATTCAAATCTATTCCAAGTCGACTTAAGAGCTTACAGAAATAGCGCCAATAAATTCATATAATTTCAAGGGAATATTTATACTTACCAATAAATAGACTAAAAATAGGACCAGTTATAATAATTAGCTAAGGCTTACCTGGAAATAAAGAAAACAAAATTTAAAATTAGAGAACTGTGTTGTCTTAAAAAAAAAGAGAGGAATAAAACAAAAAGTGAGTAACTTTACAGAGAATGTCTAAAACACTTTGATATGAAGAAAAATCTTTCTCAGGCACAAAGTTTTCGATAGGTTTGACGTTCTTTAATTTATTCTTTAGCAAACTAATTTTTTCTAACTTTGGTCTAAGCGAGAGACGATAAGACACGTAGACACGTAGATTTTGGCGACCATTTTGTTTAGGTGACATTTGTCAAAACTGACGTCAAATCAACATGTTAAGTTATACGATTGAACAGCATGTCCAAATGTTGTCAAACGTTGCGCCCATTTTACTGTGACCCTTCATAGTGGATTCTTCAACGGTTGGCGCACAAATTTGGAAAAGGGGTTCGGTAATAAATCAGCCAACATTCTCACGTTTAATCACCGCAAGATCGGCCGAGCACATCACCGCGCCCCGTGAAAGTGTTCAGCTGAATCTGAGGCAGTCGATTTCTCGCTGAGAACAAGAGCTGGGCGACGACCAAACAAGAGCAAATAAGAGCAAACTGACCCAGGAGCTCAAAGTTCATTACTATAGACTACGCGCGCCGTTTGTTCGCTCACTGGGCTTCGGAGTGTGGAAGAGGACCCCAATTTTGGCCGAAAAATAATTTTTAGGCACAGTTTTGGATGGATGGCTGTGTTAACAAGCATGTGGGACCACTCCAACCGTTTATAGTGGATAAGGGCCTAGCGGCGTCAAAAATTGGACCACTCCGATCCGTGCCACACCGTAAGAAGCCGAGGTGGACTTTTGAACGGTGTCATATTTCATACATAATGACATACATGGGCCCTTTAAATAGAAGTTGGACTCCTCATCTGTAAACAAATATTTTATTTGGATCGAAAGACAAAAATCATTGGTTTGTATCCGAATGTGTCCTTAAAGCAAACAGGAAAAGTCCCTGATTCCCCGGGAGTTAGATGGTTGTGGATTCCGTAGTCAGAATGTGAGTCCAAATTTTATTAAACTTGTTCCCATAAATGTAGCTTTTGGAATACCTTTGGAAAAGCAATGACTTTTAGATAATAGGAATAAAATATTTTTTTTTTTAAGATGGCTTCATCACGAAAGTGGACAACTAGTATGATTTAAAAAATTAAACCCTGACCAATATTCAATGCACATTAAGCTTCCTTTTGTCTCCCATTTAACGGGATTACTACAACAGTTCAGCAAATTTCTAATTTGTAGTTGTCCAATTCAAATATAAAATCCTGTACATGAAATCACTTAGGTAGCCCCCGCTGCGTTTTGAACTAAACTTCATCCTTAATCCCAATTTCTAACTTCAAATTTATCAACCTTTACAATTCCCCCATGATTTGCATCAGTAATTGGCGATTTGTCTGATAATGCCCTCGTTTAACTTAGGGCAAAGTCAAAAGCCCCCTATTCGTGTATAATGACCACATTAACATACGGGACATTATTTGATGTCTTCCTACGTTCATTGCATTGCATTCCTCCTCATTAAACATCATCTACCCCCATTGACTTCGAAGCTGTACACCCTGACAAAGTAATTGCAATTAATTGCACATAAAGGCGGGGATCTGTGTATGAAGATCTCGAAAGCCCCTGTAGTTGGCATTCAAATTGCCTCCTTTATAGAAACTTATAAAGGATATATCAATGAATAAACTTTAGGCAAACAAAATAACTACAAATAAAAATATTACAGGAATAAGGAGACCATCCAGGCTAATTTAGAATTTTATGCAAATTTTTATTGCTGCATGATTTTTGATCGATCGAAGTGATACAAGGCGGACTGAAAGGAGGTCCATTACCATCATCATAGTCATCCGCATCATCATGAAGCCAACCTCTCTGTTCAAGTATAGTAGTCGATTTGGAGTTGAGTTGTCTCACGTCAAGCAGCATCCCAAGCCATCAGTGATGGAGTCTCGAAGTCCCGTAGTCTTCTTATCTCTGATGATATTCACCTTAATGCCTTTTTTTTCTACTAGATTTCCCAGTGTAAACTCTTGAAGCGTTCAAGCTTCTTGAGTTTGCCAGAACGAAGAAACGACAGGCGGTGGCGCGGGACGACGACGAACTTAAATGCAAAAAAGTGGCACGAATCCACCTTCCGGGGTGAAGTAGGTGTTGTGTGATTGGAGGGCTCCTGAAAAAGGTACTCGATGGTACACAAGTGTTTGGCTAAACTTCAGGGAATGACGATATGAATTTTGTTTAGTTGCATGTGGCAGGAGGTTGTTTCTTTGATTTTTTGCTGTCTCTCAGGAACTTGCAACAGATGAAGTAAGTTCGGTTGTGGGGTAAATATTTATTTTTATTTATTCTTCTCCATCGAGGGATGGATGGAGGTGAAGGGGGCGGTAGCTCTTCAAGACCAAACAAGAGACGACGAGCAACATTTGCGTGCAAAGTTGGCATTTTTAGTTTCTTGATTGTTCACAGAGTGACTGCCTGACGACTATGGTGGTGGCGAGAGCAAGTTGTAATAATTTAACCTTATGCAGGTTAAACACTGCGGTTCACTTGATTAGAGACGATTTATAAATTGTTCTTCCAGAATAGCTGTGCAATTTAATTTTCATTGAAAAACTTTGTCTGAACTAAATAGGGGCCTAGAAAATCTACACCAAATCAGACAGGTGAAAAGTTTGATCGATTTTGTTAAAGTCGTTTTCGAGGAAATTCATTGTTTGCGTTGTAGAATTCAAGATTTCTTATATCTCCTTTAAGCAGAGAAATCGAAAAGTTTTCTGTACCAAATTTGAAGTGAAGCTAAACCAGTCGGTTAACCGTTTATGCTCTGGTTAAATGTACACCTACATGCACTGGATAGTTCCGTATAATGTTGAAAAGGGCAAGACCTTCTGATTATTTCCAAGAAGCCGGCTTATCTGCATGTATTGGTTATAGCAACTAGACTGTCAATAACTGACATTGTAAGCCAACGGTCAAGGAAACTGTTCGGTCAATTTCTTACTTCCAAGTGTCATTACGAAATTGAGCCATCATTGCAGACTAGCTGTCGATTTACGGCTAACGAGTTCATGGAGTAGGAAGAGAATGTGGCTGTACATTCTTGGAACTAAACCAAGATGCGTTGGCCATACTCGACTTACGCATAATCGAGCGAACTTCTTTCGAACAATATATCGTTACCAAATGGAAAACGTTGAAATTGAAAAATGGATGACACAATTCAATGAATAATAAACAGAACAATACGAAAATATAAGGAACATCACTCAAGGCAAGGCGACCATTGAAGCAATGCACCGAAAAAAAGAGGACTACTTTTAGGAAGTAAATTCTTCTACCCATCTGGATATTAGAACCCAAAAGTTTGTCAATCAAAAACATCAACCAATCGATCAAATTTATTGTCCGTTTTTGTTGGTAAAACTTCCTTACTTAAGGTGGCGCTGCAGTTCGGAGTGGCCAGGGCTTCAAGCTTTTTCAGCTCGGTCTTTAAGTAGCTGTCCCTTATTACACATGCTACCTGATTCCCGGTCTCCATTTAGGTCCATTCGCTCTAAATGATCCACCCATCTCAGTCGTTGAGCTTTAATTATTTTGACTAGGTCGGTTTCACTGTGAAGCTTGTAAAGTTCGTGGTTACATCTTCTTTTCATTTCTTCATCTATGTAGACGGAACCAAAAATCTCTCCTCTCGAAACACCCTTTAGTGTTCTCACCCACATTTGACAAGGTCCACAAAGATCATATCGAAATTTCTTTTATGTTAGAAATGCGCCCAGTGCTCTCCATCAATTTACCGATTGGTCCAGAGTTTTCAGCAACAATGGACTGTCTGTGATATTCCGCGTGATGGAAGCCTCGTGCAGTTTGAAATGATGTGAAAATTGCTCGGGTGCAAGCAGGTATTAAGAGGAACCCCGTAACTTTCGTTAGGCGAGTTTTTAGCAGTTAGTGATGTCTTGGCAAATAATCCACAAGTATACGCATTCAGTATGCTCGGCGTTTTCAAGAACTGTTCCGAGAGAACAACGAATTTATTCAAAAATTCATATTAAGCGATGAGGCCCATTTTCACCCCAACCTCCAAAAATAATTGTTAAACGTCAAATACTTCCACTGGTTCAAAATAACATCAGAAAGAATCATTGGACTATATACTTTTTAAGCAACCAACAAGTTGTGTTTAATTTGGATGGCTTTCAATACCGAGCAATGATTGAAAATTTGTTAAGGCCATAGGTAGAGATATCACCGCCCAAACATTTCCCCACTTACTGCTGAACACGTTTAACAGCTTCCTCGAGGAAGGCATCTTTCCCAAAAGCTGGAAGAAACAACGGTTGGTGCTCATCAGCAATGGTAAAGGAGACCCGGATTCCCCATCGACATACAGGCCTCTGTGCATGCTAGACACCGCAGGGAAGCTTTTGTAAAAGCTATAGAAACCACGGCTCACATCGGCAGTACAAGCGTCTAGTGATTTATCAGAGAGACAGTACGATTTCCGGAGAGGCCGTTCTGATATCGGAGTAATATAAGAAGTAGTTAACGCCACAAAAGTCGCCCAACAAGGAAAGAGTTGTGGTTTCCTTGTTGGGCTACTTGGGTTGAAGGTCAACTCGGCCAGATGGAGCCATATGCTGGATGCGCTCGAACGGAGATTCCACATTACAGCATATCACCTGCGGATGGTGAAGAACTATCTCAGATCGAGAGCTGTTTAAGGAAGGAAGTCACATCTGGCGCAGCGCAGGGATCAATCTTAGGACCAAACCTCTGGAACATCTCCTATGACGATATCCTTCGCATGGAGATGCCTGATGATACCTTTCTGGTCGGTTGATTGATTTCCTAGCGATGGAAAGGAATTACGTCTATGACAAATAGGCGGAAATGGGAGTGGAAACGGCATCCGAGGAAGCTAAGCAGCTGACGAAACAGAAGTGGCAAGAGCATTGCAGCTCGGAAAGCAGAGCACGTTGGACGGCGAGGCTGATCAAGAATGTGGCTGAGTGGAAGGACCGGAAACATGGTGAGGTTAACTATTACGTCACCCAGTTACTCACCGGACACGGATACTTCAACGCCTTTCTCCACAGGATCGGAAAAATGAGCAGCCCAGCCTGCCAGTATAGGAACTCTCAAGAAGATGACGCGCAACATACCTTCTATGCCTGCAGCAAATGGGAACCCGAAAGAGAAGAACTGGAGAGAAACATCGGCATCATCACTCCAGAGAAAATTGTCGAAAAGATGCTGGGCAGCGAACAGAACTGGAACAAGATCTGCACCTACGCCAACCACCCTCTCAGAAGGAAGAAAAGAGAGGAAGAGCAGTTCCGCAAGACAGCGTGAGACCACAATGGGTACTAAAACAGGACCCCTTCTTGAAGTAATACGAAAGTGGTTTCGAGGGGGTAATCGTCGAGACACTTTTGGAGATTTAGCCGGTATGCCGTTATAAGGTTGAAATCCCTTGGAGAGTCCGGCACACGGGGAGGTGTGGATACCTCGTTATGGTGCGTCAAGCATTCCTCCAAAAGTAAAAAAAAGCTCAAGTGACTTCAACTTCAAGGTGCGTTTTGCCCAGGTACGACAGCGGACTGATCAGTTAGATGCTGCCGTACCTTTCTAAGACGCAAATATTGGTCGATGTTTACCGACTCTTATAAAATTTACAGCATTAACAGACAGTGAATTTTATTTTTCTAGGAGAATTTGATTAAATTCAGACACCTCATCTAACTGATGGGCCCACTGCCGTACCTGGGTGAATCGCACCTTTGAGCTGAGGTCACTTGAGCTCCGCTTAAACCGAAATAATTTTCGTATTTCATATATCTTCATTACATATGTACATAAGTGCTTTCAAGTTTTTTTTTTTTTAAATATCCAAGGGAAGCGTTCACATCAAATGATGCGGAGTGTTTAGGTAAACAACTTAAGCAAAAAGAAAAGGAATAAATTTTACTAAGAGCTTCTTTGCCTTAATCATGACATTGAATATGGTGAAATTTATTGCGTGACTGGATGCGGTTTGGAGCGTGCCTGGAACGTAAAACTATCTGAAGAATGGGATTATTATTTTTTTTTAATGTAAAAACGATTAACGTGATTCGAATATCTTCATCATAAAAATTGTGTTCTATAAATTGGATATAACACGCAGAAATGGCTTTCAATCGATTTGTTTGATTATAAATGTGTTAATGGAAGTGCTTTTTATTCTTGTTGTTCTAGTCTATAGGTTCAGCCGTTAATAACATGATTTTAGTATTTTTTGATAAAGGGATTTTAGTAGGTACGAGAAAAACAGAAAATACTGATATTTCAATCTTTTAAATTTTGGTTAATAAGAACACGTTTTCACAGAATTGAAGACCACCTTATTGAGGATATTAAAGTTCAAGTTAAGATTGTTATTCGATGAAGATTAAAAGACCATTGTAATATCTGCTAAAAGATCGGTATATATATCCTAAAAAATGTTCATCAACTTTGGGTTATAGTTTGGAAATATGATTATACATTATGATGTTTCGAATATAACATCTCTCACTCATTGTCGACGAACTTACCACTGCTTTGACGTAAAGTAATTTTTCCAGATCATGTTCCATAATTCTTTTAAGAATTTCAGGTCTCAATGCCCTCGAATATTGGCCTTAAAACGTTGTATCACATTTGGCTTAGTAGCTTATTCTTAGCTATGCAAAGAAAAAATTCTGTTGCCGTTAAATCTGGCTAACCACCAAGGTTGAATAGTGATATTTTTGGGAAAAAGGTTTAACTGCCTTTGCAAAGACCTGTGAGAAGTCACCAACTTCTGAGCACGTCGTTTCGTCTAGTGAGAGTATCGGGGGATTTCCTCAATACTTTATCTCACACTAGTAATGTTGAACTCATATCGATCTGCAGGGATTCTAATAGACAAGCACTCTAGAACAAAGCACTGAAGAAGAATAAGCGGTTGGACTTGGGGGTACTACCGAAGAACTCTTACGAGCAGAGCCATCAACATCAAATGAGCTGTTGCAGTCACTCAATAAGAGACCTTATGAAACAGAAAGTTTTCCTGAATAGTGGAAAAAAGGAATGATTGTCAAGCTCCCTTAGAAAAAGGATCTTACGCAGTGCGAAAAGTGGAGAGTTATTTGTGTGTGTGGAGTCGCTAAGGTAATATATCAAAAATTGACTTGGAGCGATTAAATAACCACCTCGAATACACGATCGACGCCGAACGAGCATCTTCCAGTTTGGACCATTTTAACACCTTGCGAGTCATGATCACACAGCGCGTTAAATACCGATCACCGTTGGACAGTTTCAATAGAGGATTTCTTTGGCTTGCTTTGAGCCAGGCTACATTATGATGGATCCAAATGTCTCGGTCTGAATTAAGGAAGGTTGTCAAACAGAATCAGATACGAGTAAATATAAGCAGTCGAATCGTGCAAGCAAAGGTTTCGTTCGAAATGGTGTCAAAATACGAGTATGAAGAAACAACTCTATAAGTGGATTGGCCAAAGAATTCGAGTGCATTGCAACCCAAGCAAATCAATGAAACCTGCTGGCACAGACAAGCAGACGAGTGGGGCAACCGAGAAGATCTTCGCGAAGAATGGTCGCAGCGATATCAGCACAATAACAATTGGAGAGCGCTGAGACACATCCCAAGAAATCGTACACGATGGCATTTAATAGTAAAAGTAGTGGAGACTTAATACCCCCGAAACGGGAACCTCACCTCCCTTCAATACCAGACTCATAAATGCTCTGATTCGATACTATTGCCGATCAGCCTTGTATTCATTTCATTTCATTTCATTTCATTTCATTTTTTTCATTTTTCCACTAAATGAAGATCTGTCGAAAATATCCCCACTTTTAAAATGTGCAGAAGAATTTGAGATAGTCAATTTCGCGCAAGAACTCAGCCTTTCGCAAACCACAGCTATGCGAATTCTATGTCATGACTTGGGCCTTTACCCGTACAAACTATAACTGACTCATGAGCTCAGAGTTTTTTCTAACTGGGCTTTTGAAAAGTTGGAAGTTGATCCCAATTTCGACCGAAAATAAATATTCAGCGACGAGACCCATTTCTCGATGAATGAGTTCGTCAATAAGCAAAATTGTCGAATTTTGAACAGTCACAATCCACACGAGATTTACCAAATAGCAATGCTTCCAGAGAAAGTCACTGTTTGGTGCGGATTTTGGGCTGGCGGTTTCATCGGTCCATACTTCTTTGAGAACGACGACGAACGTTAGTCAGGCCATCACCGTCAACGGCGAGCTTTATCAGTCGATGATAACCTCTTTATTTTTTGTCCCGCCAGTCATTTGGTTTCATTAGAACGTGCCACACAGCCCGTTGCACAATTGACATTTTGGACGAGCGATTTCCGAACAGGGTTATTTCGCACGAAAGCGATTTGAACTGGCCACCGAGATCGGTGGCCAATTCGATTTAAAGCAGTTAGACTTCTTCCTGTGGGATTGTCTGAAGTCGCAGGAGTATGCCAATAAACCACAAACCACAAGTGCCAACATAATAAATGCCAGTGGTCAAATTAAGCAAGTTTATGCGCCAGAGTTATGATATGGAAAATTGAACGTTTCCCATGCGAACTACGCAGTGAAGCTTTTCATTCAATCTATATTGCTGACTCTTCGTTGTGTCGTTTGTATTACATTGCTAGTTCAACATAGGTAGCTCTTCCTAGAAAATAAATTTAAAAAATTATCTACTTTTCTGCACTCCCTCAACTGCTCTCGGCTTTCTTGTTCAAGGGCATTGAAAGCCCAAAAAATACTTGTTTACCTGCTTGGAATAGCCCAAAAGAAGTTGCTTAATAAAAGGTAAGTTTTCACACTGGGGTTACAATGTGCACCTCTTGACTAGTCATCGAACAAATCTAACACCACTAACAAGGCTAACGAAAACTAACACGAATGTCAGATAAAATCAGAACCAAAAGACGCAAACATCTATTTCTGAATTAATATTCTTGTAATTGGGTTCCATTTTGGACAATCTGATCCTAAAATTTATTATTCCCAATTTTAGTTGTAAAAAAATTGTTATTTTTTCCCCCGGGTAATTACCCAACACAACCCTGGCAAAATTATTACAAAATCAAAAGAAAAAAACACTACACTACAAGCCGAGGAAACATAAAATCGAACAGGTCATTGTCCTCGAAAGCGGAACGACATTAACACATGACATGTTCCATGTCATCCAACCACTCTCGAAGAGCAAAGGCGTTTATCTGATAAACTTAAAATATATCTAATTTCAAATCGAATGCAATGGGGCGTGAGCGTTATACTTCAAAGTGAATAATTTCCAATCCGCATAATATTGTGATGAAGTGCACCATAGAGAGAGTAGGCTTTCCGCGTGTTAAACTGCGAATTAAGGCGTTCTACCGGAACTAACTCATACTGCACGACGTTTAGCGTACACAAGTGACTTTCCTCTTCCGTTATTTCGCGTGACGAACTGATTAAGAACTAAAAACCCATTTTCGAACCACGAACATGAAATTTAACACGCACTCTCTTGTATCTCTGCATAGTTCAATACATGTGCTGTAGTCCCACTACATAGCAGATAGATACGGGTATACCCTTGTTAAAGAATTATTACTTTTAAGGGTATTTTTTCACTTTTTGTTATTTTTTTGAGCAATTAATCAAATAAATTACATTTTTCCACAGAAGTCAAAAAGGATGTAAGTAAATTAATTTTTGAAATAAATGACACTGTGTTGTTTTTTTTTTTGATAGGTATCTAGTGTTTACAGTTGTAGATTGTGGGTTGTATGGAAAAAGGTGTCAACTAGGAGATTCTTATCATTCTTGCTGTCCTAGAATGTAGAATTGATAACTCATAAAAGGGAGTGGAAATAATAATTAATGGATATGAAGTGAAGGACATTAAAATTACATAATTTCACACAAATTTTTGGTGATAAATATAAAGTTCTTAGTCCTCCAAGTTCAACAATCGATGGGACGGTTCTTTCAAAGAGTTTTGTGTGGACAAATTTTTATTTTCTCTAAAAGAGAGGTGTTGGTTGTGTGTAAGAAATATACAGGGATTTTAATCAAACGTAACGCTACCTTGATCAAGGAATTCAGTTGTGCGTTTTAACATCTGCACGTCCGGTAAACATTGAGCTGAGCCTAAACGGGTGAACCGACTTGCTTCACATTTGGTATATATCATTTTTATGTGATTCTCTAAATAATCTCATCTAAAATAGTTTGCTGTAATATTTTATTTTTAGCTGTTGTTTTCTCGAAAACGGCTTTAACGATTTTAATGAAAGTTCATACGTGTAATTTTCTAAGTGTTTTAATAAAGCTGAGTTTAAGTTTTTTATGAAAAATTAACATAAAGTTTAAACGACTGTGGAACAAATTTTTACATTTCAGCTCGACAATTGTTATTAAAATTTTGACAACAGGCACGATTAATAGCTGCAAGAAGTATTAAATTAAATTTGGTGGTGTAACAGCTCGGAGTGAACCAGGACCTAGTGATAGTGACTTACAACTCTCAACCATTCCTGTGTGCGTGTTACCAGGAACGGAGGGGACCTACAATTTTCTGCCGATTCCGAACGGCTAATGAGCAGCACTTTCCACTACAAGAGATACTCTTGGAGAATTTGTCAATTCCTCGCAAGAGGCAGTACACCCCTGAAAAAAACTTTCTTGCAGCGGCTGAGAATCGAACTCGAGACCTTCCGCATGACAGTCCAACGCACTAACCATTATGCCAAGGGTTACTACCGCAGGAAGTATTGCTTTCCCAAATTTTGAAAAACAAAATTTTTCGAAGATAACAGAAATCAGAGAAAAAACTTAAGTCTTTTAGTATTTTTTCACAATAACTATCTTTTTGCAGAGGTATTGCAACTTGGTGAACCTCGTGTGAATGCTCAAAATTCCAATTACTCTCGCTGCGGTATCGTTAAAAACTTTAAACGCTTTCATATGGCTTCTTGGGGAATCACTGCAGTATTCTGCCATTTCATGGATCTCAAAAACTTTGAGAATGTCTTGGTTTTGTTAGTAACGAAATGGCCCAGGTTTTTTCCTTCAAAACCAAGGTGAGAGCACTTTGACGTCCGCATCTGTGTGACTGCTAAGAAGCTGTATCATATATCCAGATTATTTTTTGAACCCATAGAATTACAATTGCCTCGTTCCAAGGCTGATATAATTTGCAACTTGTTTTATTCCTTTCAGTTTTCCTTGAAAAATATTCAATTGTTTGGTGAAGAAGACAATTATAAGAGCATAGATCACCTTTGCCATCCACCATGCTTTATGCACAGCTCCTAGGATCTTGAAACTGAAGTCAATTTAAGACCAACCACGCAGGTACAAGAGTAAAAGTAATAAATCTTTGTGGTCTCCTCTTTGATGACTTTCATTTTTAGGACATCTTGTACGTGGTTAACCATTTTAACTTGTTGTTCTTCTTGAGGAATCTTGAATGTGGTTCTCCTTTATCGAGCATTGTCACATATAACTTCTTATAAAGTGAAGATCATAGACTATGGAGTTTCTGAATAATCGGAATTGTTGGACCAATTGATGGTATGCAATAGCACTCCTTAATCACTACTTTCAACATACGTTCATGAGTGTGACGACGACAAAACAACCACAATAATGCTCGGCCGAGCTTACGTTCAATACTGGTACATGCTTCTCGGATCAGTCCTGTATTAGATACTGTACTATCAAAAGACATAACGATCATATTTACTACGCTTATAAGGAGAATTGATTCAGGTTTTAGCTGTTTGTATACCTGAATTGAATTGAAATCGAATTACTCGATCACATCCCACTAGACGATCTGGACCGAATCGAAAATATGTAGATTGTACATATGTAGACTTGAATCGACGAAATAAAGAATCGATTTCACATCTGGTTGTTTTCGTTAAGTTTGCAATGATTTGCCATTTCGTTATCAAACAGTTTCTTAAGCAGACAGTTTTTTCCCTTAGTGTCGCCATTCGCTCGCACGGAATTTAGGCCAGACTGTCACTTCGATTCCATTTGAATTCAATCTTTCGATCCAGCGTGGACATATACCTGCATCGAAATTTCAATTCCGATTCGATCTTCCGATCCACTCATAAAATCGGGATAATTGTCACGAAGTCCACATCTGTCCAATTCAACAATTTTTTCACCACTGTTTTTCAGGCTAACAGGTACGCCAACGAAATGCTCAAAATTTTGCCACTCAATAGAACTGCAACTCTTTCTTCCAAAATCTTGACACTTCCATGAGGGCAGCAGTATCCAATGCATTCTTCGATTAACTTTGTCATTTTACTATTGATCTATTGATCGTCCGATATTCGGGATACGGAAACTTTTGAAACATCATGGCCAAGGCTATTTGTAGTTGTTATAAATGAAATCCTTGTTTATCGAGTAAAGAGTAAAGAGACAACTACCAACTCAAACTGCAAGAACTTCCATATAAACCATTTACACGTCTTCAAGATTAAAACAACATGGATGCCATGAACTGTTAAAATCTGATAGTCCATATTAGGAATTAATTTACGACTAGGTTTGGTCGATTTCTGGAAAAAATATAAAAAAAACCTTATGTCACTGGCTAAACACATATTAAGGGTTGTCCAATTAGGACTTTGCAACTTTAAACGCACCCTTAAACCAATGACCATACTGTCAATCTCAATTCAGTAAAAACGAACGAAGACCGTTCCAAAATTCCGAACCGGTGACTACATTTTTAACAGTGTCAATGCCAACTTTTGGTCTAGTCACACAAGAAAAGCAAATTGTAGTCTAGTGAACAAATATGAGTTTAGATTTTCGCTATTGGATGTTCCCGTGCCAGTTAGATAATGAGTTGGTCGAAGTGCCAAAAGTATATTGCTGCCGTTCAATCTTTCATCGTAAACGAACAAAGACAGTCAATTCCATTTTGAGCTGTGTCAATCGTTCATTTTGAAAGACCGATTCAATCAATGATTGATTGGTTCAAGGATTTGATCTTTTCAATCAATCGTTGATTCAATCAAAATCATATTTATCCAACTGCTTCGTTCCTAACGAAACCAAGACTGATACAAAATGTTTTCAGTCGTTCATTGAACTAAAATATTTTTTTTTTAATCGTTTCTTTCTGACCGAGACCGAAACAATGTGAAATTGAACGAAAGTTTGGCTTTATCACTTCTTTTCGACTTTGTTCACGCCATCTTCAAATTGTATATAAAATGAATACTATACATTCCGTTTCATTTCCATTTCTATTTGACTTTCATTCCCAGAATGACTGAGAACAAGTTGAATGAACAAAACATGACTTTTTTTTCGTTCGTTTCGTTCACTTTATGTTCATCAATTTCAATGTCAAGAAATTGACATTAGAATTGATTGATTTGATCTGTTGTGATTGCAATCAATCAATCTTTTTGGTGAACGGGTCACAAAGACCGAATCAATCGTGATTGACACAGCTCTAATTCCACGGCGTTCTCAAGAGTTGGGCATCGCTTAGACCAGAATATAGAGACATTTGCGAAAAGATCTTGGCTTGCACCTTTATTAGATGAAGTTTACTCAAGAACTTAAGCCAATCGACCATATGAAGCGACGTAACGCTCTGGAAATGTTGGAAGACGATGAACAATTTCATTGCCGGTATTTTTTTTTTGTTCATGAAAATGACCGTCACGTTACAGTCAATGGACATCGCTACAGAGACGTGTAGCAACGATATTTCTTTGGTCAATTGAATGGAATAGACATCAATAATATGGGGTTTCAACAAGATGGTCTCACAAGCGCAGTGGAAGTAACAAGAGACGAGAAAACTCAACTCGATGAACATGTTATATCGAGAAATGGCCCCGTCGATTGGCCGCTTAGATCCTGATCTTTTTCTTTATATAGGTAAGGCTAAGGTTAAAAATATCGAGCAGACAGACAGAATTGCGAGACCCACTATTTTTGTCTTTCTTATCATCGTAAGATTCCCCAAAATCTCCTGTTCTCTATAATTTACGAATACATAACTTGCCTTTGGACCTTCACATGCATATGTATGTATTGCAAGTAAAAAATGTAGATGTTTTCACAAATGTATGACTTATTGTTATCCGACTTCCTCCTCTTAAACCATCATTCGAACAGTTATTTAGCTCAACATAAATTGAAACAAAAACGTTTTTTTTTTAATTTTTCAATTTAAAATTTAAATTGAAACAAAAACGTTTTTCTAAATTTTTTCAATTTAAAATTAAAAAAAAAAAAACGTTTTTGTTTCATTAGCTAATTAAAACTCAAACCATTGGTAAAATCATGGCTTCCTGTTTGATTTGATTTTTTTTGTTCACCCTAAAGCATCAGTATCTATCCCCTCAATTTTAAACATCCCTTGTCTCACAAAATTCATAATTTATAATCAATTCCCCCAGGGAAAACAATCAAGCTTTAAACACGTTAGCGTGACCAGTAGCCTTCTCCTTCTCAACGATAATCTTAAAATAATATTTTTTATTATTAATAAAACAAATCCTTTCAAAAACCCTCCCAAAGCCGTCCAATCTCGTTTTTTTCGTAATGTCCCTAAAATAAAAACCTAATCAATCAAGCAATCCCGTAAAATCCTCCATAAACTCTACGTCCTTCCTTCCGTTTTCGATATAGGTAATAAGCCTACCCACCGAAGAGAGGATAAAACAGAAATTGTAAAAAGTTAAAAAAATACACAAATTATCAATCAAAAGGATATTACTCCTCGCTTGGCCGGTTTTTCGGTTTTCGTGTTATCATCCTCAACCGTTTTGGGGTCTTGTTGGATTCCTTCCGATATTACAAATTCCCTAACCGGCAAATGTCCTGGTGCAGGCGGGGGATAGCAAAATCCAGGAAAAGAAGTTGATAAAATTTGAAATAACCTTCCCCCTCCCCAGAGATGCCCAATAATTTATTTACCTTCCTCAGGGATGATTCGTCCTTTATTTGGTTATTCTTCGTTGCCTCGATTCCATCAAGTCATTAGAGAATATTCGCTTAATTAAAGAATCCTGAGGTGTGAGGTGATGCCATGGAGTGTTAAAAGGATCTGGCGTCAATTCTATCACGCTCGCCATACTATCAAAGCCCCCCACCCCCATGAATGATGTTGAAGTTTGGCGAAGCGAATTCACATGATGACACACACAGCACACAATCGTGACAGCAAAAATATTTATCATCCAGTCCCAGACAAGCATATCTAGACTTTCACCAAAGAAAGGAGCGCAAAAAAGCTACATTCTAAGGAGTAAAATTAATTTATTTGCCTTAAGGACTCTCGCAGCGACAGCTATGTTGAGCAGACATTAATAATTCGTCACAGGAGCGGCAAGCCAAGCGAAGCCAGGCATCTAGCTAACTTCCTTGATACCAAAACGCACTAAGGAATTTACTCTTAATTCTTGTTTTGGGGTATATAGAATGAAGGAGCCGTTCCGGGCCCAATGTAATTTTGTGCAAATTCCTTAAGATGAATTCTCCAAAGGACGATACTTATTTCAGGATGTGCAAACCTCTGAGAGGGACACACAATTTTTAGGGAATGAAAATTGAAACTATGAGCGGTATGCCATCAGGACAAATTGAATCTTGTTGAGTGGCAGGCACAAGGAGTAATGTGGTAGGTGGCAGGTGGTTGGGGAAAAGCAGTCCCACCCAGGAAGCAGTTGTTGCCTTCTGAAAAGTGTGTATAGTTACTGTTAGCTTAAGCGAATGGTGGCTTGGAAATTTGTGTGTAGTTTTCTTGCAGTAATGCAGACGTTTGTCGCCATGGCAAAAAGGCGACAAATACTTCTTCGGTGAGTAAAACTTAGAAGGAAGCATAAAAACGGACGCCATTCAGAAGATTACGATACGGTCGTTCTTCGGCTCCAACGATACCGACGACGACGAACGTCATCGTCATAGTGTCGTCGGGATGAAAAAGTTAACATGAAAAACATTTCACATCAGTAAAAAAATTTCAAGGTTTTTTTCTTTCTTTTTTGTTTGCTTTTACCAGCTTTTAGTTTGTGTAGAAGTTAACAGGAATTCACTTCAGAAAAAAGGTCAAGGTGGCTTCGGAGTTTGAGGGAAGGATACACTCGTATGCAAAATGAGATTAATAATTTTTTGAGAGGAAGTCCTTTTATAATTTGACATTTCCGAAGTTAATACGTTTTAATGCCCTAATACCTTCGGGCAGTAATGGTTGTCAAGGAGAGATTAAGACTTACTTAAAATATGTATAAATTTCATAAACAGGGCTACTTAAGAAGAGTAAATTAGCATCTTATAATAGGAGATGAATACCAATGATAGTTTTTACGATTGATATGTTTCAGCAGCTGTCGAATTTACCAATAACATCCAGCTGTCAAAATATTCAGTTTGCCATTTCATCCGGACGACCATTGACAAAGCCGTGTATTAGCTAATTGGGTCCGGAAAATGTTGGTCGGAGATCCGGATTTTGGCCAAAAATTCCTCCGCATGGACGAGGCACATTTTTGGCTTCCTTATTAAAGCGAACACAATCTACAAGTGTTCGACCAAGAAATGCATTTACAATAATTGAGTTTTTTTTATAATTAACGAGCACTCAAGGGCGTATGACAATCCTTTAAATGTTGGTTTCACACAGTGCGAGCATTTAGGAAACAGTGGGAGGATTGAGTAGGAGAAACCGATGTGCATTCGCCTTAAATGTCTGGACATTGAATTGGGGAGGAAAAATAGAGTCGGTTAAGGAATTCCACATTCTTGTCGTACGGCAAAAGAAAGAATCTCTGTACTTAACTGTACGTCCGAAGTTTGGCTCAAGGGTATATTGATGAGCATTCCCTGCGGCAGGAGTATTACGGTGAAATTTTTTAAGGGGGAGGGGGGAATGCAACTCGCTATTTCAATAGAACATTGTTTAAAGATGGAACGATAAAACAGTGATGGACAAGACACATTTCGACGATGTTCCAACGAAACAAGTGTTTCGGAAATTGCTCTGTCACCTATATCAGCCTTAAAGCAGTAAGTGCAAAGTTGTTTTCGATGCACCAGACCAGATATGATAATTGTATTCTAGTTAAGGACGTATGTAAGCCCTATAAATTGGTGCGGTGAAAAGCATGGCGGTATCATCAGACCCTATATCTTTCACAATGAGAAAGGAGACACTGATATCGCCAATAATCTCGGGTATAGAGCGATGTTATCCAACGTTGCCAGAGCTTGACAACATCGATATTTTCGATTTGAGATTCGAACAAGGCGGGCGGCACTACTTGCCATGTGTGGAATGGCCCGAGGCTGTGAAGGCGAAATTTGGTTACTGAGTCATGTCGCCCGATTTTTTATTTTTCTGGGACTTCCTAAGGTCCTTAGTCTACACTTACAAGCCAACTATTCTGATGCACCTCGAGGCAAACATTTGAGACTAGATTGCCGGAATAACACAATGAGTTATCAAAAATTTTACCGAATGTTTGAAGCACTGGCAGAGGCCACTAAACTTATTGTTATTATATTTAAATATTTCTTTATATACATAGGTACTATAAGGCAAGTTATGCATTCGTAAAAAAATCGAACTCAAGATTTTGATCAAAGTTGACATTACGATGTCAGCGAAGACCAAAAAAGTGGGTCTCGCAATTCTGTCTGTCTGTCGGTTGGACTACAGCCTAAGCGGCTCGGACGATTTTCTTCAAACTTGGTAGATATGGGTTTTGATTTTTCCCCCACAGGTTTTTTTCTATTTTTTTTTAAGACCAAAAATAACGGTACCTACCATACGCTTTTTTTTAGAAATTTTATAAATATTTTTTTCCTCAAAAACTGTCCCACAGATTAAAAAAAAAATTGAAAAATTTCATAAGGTAAAAACTAGGTAATGGTTGAAAAAATGTTTCCAAAAAAATTGTTATTTTTGGTAGCCCCCCTGGGTCCATTTTCTTTGTTTTTGATTTTCTCGAAAACGGTACAGCCGATTTTAACGATGTTTTTATGCTAAAGATCCTCCAAAGTTTAAACATTATTACATATTCAAATTTTCATTTTTTTATTTTTTGGATTTAAATAAAAAATCAATTTTTTTTTGGAAACTCAATATTTCAATAACCCCAAGATCAATTCTTTTCAAACTTGACAAATAAAAGTTTCTTAACATAATCTTCAAGATTTGAGGAAAAAAATTTGTTGTATCTAAAACTAACGGTACCTTCCATACAAATGTTAAAAAATGGTTTTCGAAAATCGTATTTTTCTAGAAAACGGTTCCGAGAATTTTGCTAAAATTTTTTTTCTTTTGATTAATTTTTAAGATCTATAATTTAATAAAAAAAATTGAAATCTAGATATTACTGACTGTACCTACCATAGACCGATTTTTTCGAATTTTTAATTTCTCATTATCTGCATAACGGATTTTAATGAAATTTTTTTATAAAAAAAGCTTCTAAAAAGTTTAAAAAACATTGCATTTCAAAAGTTAAAAAAAAAAATTCAATTTTTAGAAAAAAAAGTCTTTTTTTTTTTTTTTGGAAAATTCGATATCTCAAGAAGGGCTGAATATTTTTTTTGGAAATGAGATCTTATTCGTACAATAATAAAAACTTAAGATTGGCATACCAAAATTTTTTTCTTAAAAATGTTTTAAAAATTTTGTACATAAAAGCATATTTTTTTAAGGAACAACTGCAACGACTTATAATTTTTGTTCTTGCATAAATTTATATTTGCATAGCATTCTGTATTTATCTCTTACTACTAAAAGAATTTAAAAAAATCATTTTATCCTTATGAACAGTTTTCTTTAATAACTTTCGTTTTTAAAATTCCTAGTCTATTACATAGGAGCAAGTTCGTGCGACCCAGTCGTGCATTTTATTTTTTTAAACTTGACACTCCTTAGTTTTATTTTAATACTTTCTATAAGATGCAGAACAACAATTGTAATGGTTTTCGAAAGTCATTTTTTGTTTCGAAAACGGCATTTAGAATTGTGATAATTTTTTTTGTTTCTCTTAATTTTTGGAATCTATAATTCAATAAATTTCTTTTGAAATTATCACATTACTAACAGCACCTACCATAGAATCATTTTCTCATTATCATCATAGCGGATTTTAAAGAAATTTTTGTATACGGATGCTTCTAAGAAGGGTGGAAAGATGCTTCTTACAAGGGAGTTTTTTTAGCCATTTAAAAAAGTTAAATTTATGTTTCTGAAAATATCTGATATGCCTTACCTGAACAAGTGTGAAAAATCAAGACTCGAGATATGAAAGTTTGAAAATTGAAAACCAGAAATTAAACATTTCAAAATCAATCAATTGCTGTTTTGCTATAACTTTGAAATGAAACGGGTTTCATAATTTTTTTTTGCAACCTTTTTTTTATTTGTTTCCATTGCTCCTTCAAGATGATATCGGTCAAGCGGGAACTGTCATTGCTGATGTTTATTTGGGCGCTTTTTTTGAAAGGTTCTAGAGTATGGAAACTTTCTTCATAGACTTGTGACTTCAAAACGCCTCAAAAAAAGAAGTATGGCACGGTTTAACCGAGGGATTTTGTGACCAGGGCAAATCACTAAAAGAGACGTTAGCTGGACGCGGAGACTCATTCTTCAAAGAGGTACCTTGCTTATGTATGTTCTGATAGAACAACTTGTTCTCCAGTCCCAATTCACCACTTTAGAGCAGTCAAAGGTCTTTGTTTATGGTTTTGTATCACTCAACAGTCACAATAACCCTGCGTATAAGGTTCTTGGAAAATTGAGGCCCGATGACATCTGCTTCGCAAATGGTGAACCATGCCCATGCACTGACTTTGAGTTTGAGAGGATGTAATGGCTCTTGGTGAACGATACTCGGATTCTCAGTGTTTCAGAAGTGCAGATTATGTTAGTTTACATATCCGTTCAGTTGGAAGTGGGGCTCGTCGCTCTTGATGAATTTACACCGAAAATATTTCATCGCTGAACCGTCATGAGTTTCAAAAGACCTTGAAGGTATTAGAGCTCTGTCAATCACGATTGATTCGGTCTTCTTGACTCGTTCACCAAAAAGATTGATGAATTTGCAAACACAATAGACCAAATCAATCAATCCTAATGTCAATCTCTTGCCACCGAACTAAACGAATGAAAAAAAAGTTATGTTTCTTTCATTCATCGATCGAATCCTTGAACCAATAAATCAGAGATGTAGGTCATTTCTTCACAGCCGCGAGTTCGACACAATTCTATAATTTTCTCATTTAATGGCTAAGATGCCAAAACATGAATGCCTCGAAATATTGAACACCATGCTTTGTCGGAAATAGTTGTTAGTCCCTTTATTATTAAACGGATTACTTATTTTAAACAAAACCTTAAATTATGAAAAATAGAACTTCAAAATTGGTAGCACTCCATTTGGCAGAATCTGAACAAATGTCAAGCTTTGATTACTATTCAACTGCATAGAATCGACTATTATGAAACTTGTTTAGTACTCCTGGAAGCAATGTTTACTGTTCTGGACTGTCACTCGTGAGTTCTGCGTTCGAATCCCGGGCCTAAAAACTGAAAAAATAAAAAAAAAATGTGCAACAGCTTGTAGAGAACGAGGAACTAGTGACATAAAGCACTCAACCATTTCGTGTGTGTATATTGTTGTCAGAAATAGAGGGAACTTCGCATGACACAAGAGATACTCTTGGAAGATTTATCACTTCTTCGCCAGAGACAGTACATCCTTGAAGAAGAATGGAAACCAAGACCCTCTGCATGGCAGCACCTTAAAACGTTGTTGTATTCCCAGCCCGTGTTGCGTGAAAAAAAAAGATTTTTTTCAGGAAACTGCCTTTTGCGAGAAAGTGTCAACTCCTCCAGGATTATTCTTCGTCATGAAAAGTGCTACTCATCTTAGACTTTTCAACTCGGCAGGATAATAACGATCCGCTATCTCTTTGCCGACAACCGCACATAGGCATGGTTAAGTTTTGTAAGTCATTAGGCCCTGGTTCTCCAAATTGATTTGTTTTACTTTAAAAACTGAGCATTTTCCCAAAAAATGTTCCCTTGGTTGCCTTCATCATTTTAACTTAAGACCAACTCAATCTGATAGCCTTCACACAAATTCCTCATCACTTAAGAATTTCTCCAACCAAATTACTCTCAGAGCTCAAATTATGTACAAAAACCTTGAGCCTACTTCGGTCAAGTAATACCTTCCTGACTTAATAAACTATATAACACCAACCTTCAATCTCGTACAAAAACTCATTTAAGTGAATATTATTCAACCAAGCTGTTCCCAAAAGCACTTTACAATAATTTATACCCCCCATCAACCCTGAAGCAACAAAAAAAAATGAAAAAAAAAAAAAAATAATAAAAACCTCAGCTCTAATGATGCGTGGGAAAGCCTAACGAGATTTGCCAAGTGCCTCAATATTTCCATAACTCGTCCAGCAAAATTACTTTTTTTCTCCTCCGATCAGAATTCAGCAATCAGATATGTAGAAATGTGGAAGTTTTGCTTTTTTTTGCAAATCGACATCTCGTAAACACTTCGGAACAACCCCCTCGGAGAATATAGTGGCAATTTTCTTCTCGGCTCGTTTGCACCGCATAACTCATGTGGCTTGAGTACCAACCACT
The DNA here is from genome assembly GCA_911387755.1 of Chrysotoxum bicinctum. Taxonomy (NCBI): domain Eukaryota; kingdom Metazoa; phylum Arthropoda; class Insecta; order Diptera; family Syrphidae; genus Chrysotoxum; species Chrysotoxum bicinctum. The sequence goes on along the minus strand of OU426987.1, from coordinate 198,979,071 downwards.
TCACTTGTTCCATCACCATCATCATCATCACATACGCTACCACCGAGTACCCCTGGGTTGCATGCATTTTTAAAACCTCAATTTACTCCCTCCCCTGCCCCAGCAGCACATCAGCAGCGCCAGCTCTTGACACTTAGACGCACACTCCTGTGAGTGTGTCCTCGTAAAATCTAAAAATATTATAAAACTTTTAAGTGTTTAGATGTGCCACACAGTGGAGTATTTTAAAATAATAAAAAAAAAATAAAAACTGCAATAATAATGGCAACGACGATGACGATGACAGGGGCACATGTTTTGGCTTTACGGCCCATATACTTGCGATGTCATCTCCCAACTGCTCGTGGGTATCACAGGAGGCGTACTAGCTTGCCCCCATGGACACCGTCCATGAAGTGCTATGCGTCCGTCCGACCACCTTTAGGGCACTAGATTTACGGAGTCCAAATGGACCATCTATGCACTCGGGGAGGGAGTCTCTTCTAATGTCGTCATCGTGCCATTGTTTCTGCATCGTCTACATGGTGCATTTGGCAAATTGCATCTCGTTATTATGTCCACGACAACGACGACGACACGGACGCAAATGTGAGACTTCTGTCGATTTCGAATGTCTGATAATGGGGCTACCTACTTTCTCGCCAGGAGACAACATAAAATATTATTGATCGCATCAAGTTCCGTTTATGGTAGCCATTGAAATGGAATTAGTTCCACTAGCATTCACACGCCGAAGTTAATGGATTCATAAGCGTCATGCACCGAAACGTTGCTCCTGATGGCGATGTGTGGTGCAGTAAGACAGCTCCGGATCTGCATCGACTTGAGGAGTGACGATTGAAGGGTAATGAGATTTTTGTCTACTGTGTGTACCGTCATTCGGCGACTACAGTCATCGTCCTCGTTGTCGTCATTGTCATCGCACAAAAACTGCAATAATTTTGAGCATCCGATTATGGCTGGGAAGCACAAAAGGATGGAGAACAACGGTTTGTTTGCACTCCAGATTGAAATCTTCCTTTTTGGCAGGAATATAAATAGATTATTATTAACGTGGTTCAGGAGGAAGAAGAGAGTCAATCTTAGCCCCCCAATCGTGATGGGGTTTAAATGAGATGGCGGGAAAATTATTACTATGGCTACCTTCTTGTTCGTGTGGAAGAAATGTGCGGGACATTTTTACTTGAGATAAATTTCGCTTAGTCATTTTACACTCAGAGAAAATTATACTTTTCAGAAAAGCCAGTTTCAATCAGATTTTACCAGTTAAAGGGGACGAAAAAGGAATAAAAAACTCAACGATTTTAACGAGAAATGCATCATCTTAAAACGTTTCCCATCTAACGTTTCCTATCTTTAAATTTGAATAGAAAAAACTTTGAGTGAGATACTGGCTATTAGGGAATTAGGGAAAATCCAAACCAGAACCGAAACACGGCTATTATCACAGACAGTCAGGTGGCTGTTAAAGCCATTCATTCTAGAACATCATCCTCCAAATTGGTCCAGCAATGCCGGGATGAAGTTGCTAGCCAACCACAATGCCACTCTTATCTGGGTTCCAGATCATTGTGGCATTGATGGGAATGAACGGGCCGACGAGCTGGCCAGGCAAGGATCAGCCCTTCACAGCTCACTTGCGAAAAGAGTCCACGTTCCGCTCGGAGGGCAATATTCGCTCAATTTTTCTTAGCGAATCAAATCGAAAGTGGAGCTGCATTATATCTAGAAATATTTGGCCAACCTATAAGAAATCCCGAACACTTTATCTGATATGCAGACCAGAATTTGACCAATGGTGTTGATTATATTGGCTTTCAGGGTAGTCACGGTTTGCGGGTTATTGGCATAGAATTGTGACCTAAGAAAACCCGAAAAGAAGAATTCTCGGTGGCCAATTCACACCGCCTCCGCGTTAGATAACCATGTTCGGAAATCGTTCGGGCAAATTGTGCATGGCATGGGCTATGTGGCATGTGGCATGTTGCATCGTCCTGTTGAAACCACATGCTGTCGGTTTAAATATCATCCAATTTGGGCTCAAAATAAATTCCTTATCATCGAAGGATAGGGCTCTCCGTTGACGGTGATAGCTAGGCCAATGTCGTCGTTCTCAAATAAGTATGAAACGATGATGTCTCCAACTCAAAATCACTTCACACCAAACAGAACTTTCTCGAGATGCATTGCAATTTGTTGGATCTAGTGTGGATTGTGATCGTCTCAAATTTGCTTGTGGACGAATCCACCCATTCAGATCGACTAATATTAAGGTCAACTTCCAACTGCTCGAGAGCCCAGCTAGCAACCACACGTCGTCGTTGTCTATGGTCATTAAGTCTCAGCTCCTGGGTTAGTTGAAGTTTGTACGGAGGTAAACCAAAGTCATGGCGCAAAATTCGGCAAGTTATGTTCTGAGAAAGGCCGGGTTCTTGTGCGCGGCGTGGAATTGACTTTCTCGGATTCTCACGGAGAGGGCGATATTTTCGGAGATCTTTCGTGTCGGCGAATTGTTCACTTAACCGGTTGACTCGTGTTTATTAACCACGTTGAGAAGGACCATTATGGCGACCGTAAAATGGACACATTATGCTGAACGCTATAACCTTTCGTGTTGACAAAACAGACAAGTTGAATGACAGATAAGTTGACAGATCTAGCTTCAACAATATAGCGGCGATCACCTGTCAAAGTTCGGAAAACCCTAAAGAAGCCTAGGACACTTGGAGCATATGGAAAAACACTTACCTAGCCCTAATGGAAAACAGAGCAGGAAAAGACACTACTCCTCCTTAGGTTGTGCACTTTGGTGGACTTTGAAACATACAATTAAGGTTGCTACTACCAGATTTTTGGTCAGGTGAGCCCCGGGATGCGACGGCTTATTTACACTGTTTATGACACTTTATTGGTCAAACGATGGTGCAGATATGAAATCATGGAAATGGAAATATGGAGATCCCGGAAGAATAACGAGAAGGAAATAAAACAAGCTAAATTAAAAAAAAAATAAGTGGAGAAAATCAAGAAGATTCTTCAAGTAGAAGTTTAAACCTTGAGTTCTAATAATCGAATCAGTGTTTCCAAAAAAAATAATTAGGTAATAAAGTTCCCGAGGGATAGGGGTGTATTTATTTACACGCTTTGGATGGAAAAAATGCATGCCTCAGGTTTAAGAGAACTTAATTAAAAAAGTATTAATTTTCTAGGCACGTTAAATGAGGAGACTTCTCAAATATAAGAACAGTGGGCGTAGAAATGGGCGTGGCAAATTTCACTCTCCGGACTTAAACTGATGAGAGATTAAAAACAAAACCTTAGCTTCCTAGCATCCTTGAATAGATGAACTTTGAATTAAAATCTCAACTGGATGTCATCGCTGGGATTTGACAAAAAAAACTTCATTTTCAATCCCCTGTGCCAACAAAAATTCTATTCCTTCTGAGTAGTTCTAGGGAATTAAGGTGCATCATTCTCAATGGAATGAAAAGTTTTATACCTCACATGACTACAGGAGTTAGTTCCAAAGAGAAATCTTGGTACGACTTTGGCTGTAAAACGGTCAACAGGTTGAAAGAGTAAAGCTACAAAACAAACCCCTTGGAAGAAAACCGGACAAAGTATAGGCAAGAGAGGAATACGGGCAATGCTTATATTCGAACAACAAAGTTCTACATGACCAAAATCTACGTCAAATATTACTACAATGCCCCAAAGGTAGGATGAACTTTTGGTCTTTTGTTAAAAACATGACTTCTAAGCCATCGTTTCCAACAGTCATTTATAAAAACACGCTTTTTGCCAGCTCGAAAGGAAAAGGTAATTTTCTTGCACCAAATTCGACTTTGCCACACAGTGATATGACTCCTTTCCTAATTGACAGCGTAAAGGGCCAAAACTTCTATCGCATTCGTACAGTTACAAGAGTTCTCAAAGGCCTTGAAATACATAAATCAAGTTCTTTAGGTCTGAAGAGGTGTTCTTCTACGATGGCAAAACCATTACATAAGCTTATGTATATATCTGTCATACCCTTTGGGTATCTTTCCGAATCGATGGAAAACGTCGTTTCCTAATTAAGGCGAATGTTCATCCCACCGAGCAATAATTGCACTAATGTCCCTTCTTTCTGAGGTTATGGAAACGCTAATCGACTATTTACTTAAGAAATATCTCGAAGAACGAAAGCTTTTTAATGACCGGCAGTACGGCTTTAGAAGCAATAGGTCCACTGGTGATCTGATTACATATATATCTCAACGAAAAGTGGAACAAATGCTTACATCATTTTGGAGAAACAAAGGCAATTGATATTTTTAACAAAAGCATTTCATAGAATTTGACACAAAGCTCTTTTATCGAAAATACGTTCATTTGGTATCGAAGAGTCTCTTCTTCGTTTGATTAGAAATTACCTTTCTAACCGTTTAATTCACCTTGTACTGGACGGTTTTCATCTGATATTCATAAAATAAATGCTGGTGTGCCACAAGGCTGCGTTTTGTCTGCGAGACTCTTCCTTATCTTCATAAATGATCTTTTGTTTGAGACTTCTAATCCACTTAATTATTTCGCTGATGACAGCATACTGCTATGAAACGGCATATTATATACGGCATGTATACTTAGCTCATTAGATTCCGATTTTGGCAGCATTATGCAATGGAGTTTTAAGAACCGCGTGGAATTTAATCCTTCGCAAACAGAAAGCTGTCTTCTGTCGGTCAGGCGAAATATAACAACCATGCCATTATCCATGAATGGCACTTGCATAAAAGAAACTGAAAAGCTTTCAATAGTCTGAATGTGTGTTAATGATCATCTCTTATGGAATGATTATATAGGTATTCGAAGTAGCCAAATACGCAGCGAAATGTTCAGGTTCTCTTAAAACGTACAAGAATCTTGTTTCCACTTCTGATCTGGCTACGATCTATAAGGCCTATATCCTCGCAGAACTTGCGTACAATTTTCATTTCATTACTTATAATTTGAACCAGCTTTCTAGGGACGTCAAATAAGGAGAATGTTCACATATAAGAGCATTGGGTGAAGAAATGGGCCAAATGGGTGACAAATTTCACTATGCTCTCTTAAACTTAAGAGATTAATTTCAAAATTTGAGTTTTCTAATATCTTTGAATATTGATAGAATCCAGAACAGAGCCCCAAAACTTATAGGAGACACATCAATACGGAACATTTTGTTTCTCTTGAACACCGTTACCCTTGAGCCTAACTCCGGCCGTACTGTCAAATATTTATAGAGGTCCTTTCTAGTTCGACAACAAGAAGAACAGTATTTCTCTGAGTGTACGTAGCACAATGCGTGCAAGGATTAAGGATTTCTTTGAATATAAATGAATGCATGGATTAAGGATGGGTTGATAAGCTTACAGAGAAAAGAAAGAATGACTATTATATACATAGTATAAGCGCCATGGAATTGGGAAATTTGTTTGCATTAATGTCATGAATCCTTTTGTAGCAACCAAAGAAAAAAAATCTTGCTTCTTTGCTACTTTGAAAATCATGAAAAGCATCATCATCATCAGAAATTACATCAAGAGAACAAAAAAAATATAGAGTGAATAAGGACATTTTATGTGAGTGTGGGTGTTATACCTAGTAAATGGCATTTTGAAAAAAAAAAATACGTCTGACGTGTGTATACTTAGTGCCATTTTCTCCTTTGAGCTTCTTTTATTTTGGTGATGGTATTAAAGGATTAGGAATTGGGAAGAAAAGACCGACTTTTAGAATAGGGCTTTCATATATCGAAGAATCAAATAAGGAAGTGTTGGAAGAAGGAGCTTTGCGCAGAAAAGAAAAAGACAAATTTTATTGATTTACGCGTTAATATGTCAGTGTGTCGAGGACATTTTTTTTTTGATTTTCCATCAAAGTTAAATGAAATCAAATCGGCAATAGGCTTAAAGGCGTTGAATGACGGTGGAATTTTCGATTTTATAACAGATTCAATATAGTGAAAAGAATTATGTATTTACATATGTGTATGTTTCTCAAAATCAGAAGGACGTGAAAGCAATTTATTATAGTAGCTTTGATGTCCTTGATTTGCATTTTTTAATCTAAAATGGATGGAGTTCATTATGTGAAATTATATCGAAAAAAGGAGCATTTACGGGGTTCAATATCCTTTCACTCTGGAGGATTAGCGGTAATCAGGAATATAATTCAATTTAATTAATGATGATTTAAATAAATTAAAGTAAGACAGAGTAATTGTCTCGATGATCGAAAACTATAAATAAACAACTTTTAAAGACTTTTATAGTAAAAATTCTTAATTCTTCTACAGGGGAAAAAATCCGTACTGTATTAAGTATATACTTTTATCGGAAGTAATGAGTTTAAGTTAAAAAAGAGCTCCATGTACTGGGTACAATTGACGTGTATTGGTTACATTTTAATTGGATCAGATGAAACTAAGGAAGGCATTTACTCCATGCATTAATAACAAGTTCAGTACACATATGGAAGCACAAATGTGTGGCGAATACAGATAATTTTCGCTAAATACATAAATTGGAACCCGCTACATGAACTATGAACTATGTACTGACTACATAATATTTTATTGGACCCCATCTTACGAGTTAAGAGAAACCTACGATCGGAGAAAAGCTACCATCGTAAGGCTTATTTTCGTACCTTCCATTCTTGCCGACAACACGCCCACAAGAATTGTTGAGATTTGTAAGTCACTAGGTTCCGGTTCTCTTGGAGCTGTCGTGCCTCAAATTTTTTTTCTTATTTTATCCGCTCCGCAATGGAAATATTCAAAAGCGTATGCAGTTAACATAAATCAAATGAGCTAGTCTTTAGATCTGCCGACATGTCTTTAGAAAGAAGGCATGACGGCTCATAGAGAGTCTAAACCTTGTTACTTATTGCAATTCCTGTGGGCGATTTAGCAAAAATGGAGGGTACCTATAATTTTCTGCCGATTCCAAACAGTTAATTAGCATCACTTTTTCATTGCAAGAGACATTCTTAGAGGATTTTTCATTTTCTCACAAGGGGCACTAAGCCCCTAAAAGGCATTTTTTGATTTTGTTCATTTTGGTTTCGTAAAACAAAATGTAAGAGAACGTCGTATGAGTCCGGAATATGTAACACGCGTTGGTTCAAGCGAGGTGTGTACTCAGATGTGTACGAATTGCATCCACATTTCACCCAAAGAACATTCAAATGTTCGTCAAAATGTGGATGCAATTCGTCGATACGATGATTGGCTTGATTCGAATCGGTAAAAAATGTACTGAGTACACATCTCGCTTGAACCAACGCAAAGGTATTGGTCACAGAATTTAGTTTCATTTCACGCACAATTATTTTGCGCATTACGAATTGACCTGGAAGGACCTGAGATCAAATCAAATCAATAGTAGTTGAATTTTTTCAAATAAAATAAATAAGTATACTTTCAGAACTGAGCGAAAATCAGCGATGATGTTAAGATAATATATGAGTCACATGTAAGCAGTGAGTACAATAGCTGTACCCATCACATATACATACTCATTGAGAGCACATCCGGTATAATAATGTTAAGGAAGAAGCAAGCAAATCTTTAATGATATACTCTGCATACATCAGTACTATGCAAGACACTGGACATCGCAAACTTAGAATGCACCTAGGTCTACTTAGTGTGGTAAGTAGTGCCACATGTAGATTCTGCAACATGTATGAGGAAACACCGAACTACATACTAAGAAAACGTCGTCCACTCATGCACTAAAGGAAAAACCATCTGGGACAATATCAAGTGAAAGAAAGCTAACCTATCCTGTCTGAAGATGCCCCAAATACTTAGATTCCTAAGAGCAATACATTTGGAAGAAAAACTGTAAGATGATCAGGCTCGTCGATATTCAGGTGGGGATACAATAGATCCCTAAATCGCAGTGCAATACCCCCAAGTGGAAGTATTGTAAGTCCTAGCCAGAGCTTTCGAAAAACGTGGGGCGGTACTTCATATCTGAAGCTCGTTTCGTGCTATAAGGAAGATTCCTTGTGAAAGGAATAATTGAAATAATCGTTAAGTCAGTGTGTGACCAATTTTTTTTAGAAATATTGCGACAGTATATTGGGGCCAGGATAAAGAGAAAAATCCTACACCGAATGTGTTTTCGATCTTTATTTGATTATCGAATGGAATTTGTATGGTTTTGTTCAATATATGTTTTTGTCTGATACTCGTATGCATCTCGATGGATGTGTTCATTGAGTAGCTATGCGCATTTTGTATGGTGGTGTAAAATTTTTAATTTTGTTTTACAGTTCACCAAATTTCATTTCGTACTGTTCGTATTGGTATGTTGCTGATTTTTCATTGTTAAGAAATAAAAATAGCAAATGCAAATGACATTATGTCAAATTTGACATAAGCCAAATTTTTTGTCATTTATTAAGTCTGTTTCGCCAAATAAAAATAGAGAGTAATAGCTTTCGTGAAATTGTTCAAGTGATTAAATTGTTTTATGAAAGTGGGTCTTCCCTTCGAGCCGTAATCGTCCTTCCGAGAAGACAGTTCGCAACGTGGTACATAAATTTGAGTCGACGGATTTAGTGAACAATTCGCCAGCACCTGTACGGCAACTTAACGCAGGATTTGCTGAAAATATCGCTGTCCGTAAGAGTGTCCACAACTTCAAGCCAGTGAATTCTACACCTTTGCCTTTCGCATAGCACAACTTTGCCAATTTTGCGTCATGACTTGGGCACCTATACAAACTTCAAGTGACCCAGAAGCTCAGATTTAACGACCATAAACAACGACATAATGTATTTTTGCTACCGAGGTTCTCCAGCAGTTGGAAGTTGACGCCAATTCGGTTCGAAAATCCTTTTCTAAATGAATGAGTTTATCAACATGCAATTTGTCGAATTTTGGACGATCTTGTGTAGATTGTCACACAAGATCCACCAAATTACAATGCATCCAGAGAAAGTAAATGTTTGGTGTGGAGTTTAGACATAATCGGTCCATACTTCTTAGGGAACTACGTTGGCCAGGTCATCACCACCGTCAACGGCGAGCATTCGCTGAAAATAAATTTTGTTTGGTCCAAATTAAGGGATATGGACACCGATTTAAATGGTTTTAATAGGATGGCGATAAGTGACAACAGCCCATGCCACAATGGACATTTTGCACAAGCTATTTCCGGACCCGTTTATCTCCCGCGTAGGCGATGTGAATTTGCCACAAAAATCGTTCGCCTTGACCCTGTTAGGCTTCTTTTTGTGGGGTTTTCTTTATTCACAGGTCTATACCAATAAACCACAAACCATCACTGCCTTGAAATCTAGCATAGGTAATCAATGCTTATTGTCAAATTCAGCCTGACTTATAGGAAAGAGTTGTGGAAAATTGGACGTTTCGTATGCGCGCCACCCAACAGGCTGCGGCGGAGATTTGAATAATGTTATATTCCATACATAATGGTATACAAGAATATTTCAATGATATCTCACTCAGTTTTATTCAAGTTCAAAGATAATAAACTGCTTAATGGAAAACCCTTTACTAACAAATAATGAAACTTTACACTAGACCATCTGTACCAGATCGTTAACACCCCCTTTAATTTTTATTAATCAAGCAAAAACTACCGCCGATGACGCCATCTATAACATGAGACAAATATTACAATATTTAACTTTGACTATTTATGGTAACCCACACACAGCAATGGTTGGGAGTTGTAAGTCAGAAAGTCCTGGTTCTCTTCGAACTGTTATACCACCAAATTTCGTTTTATTTAACTTTGACCATAATCTACGAACAAACCCCATTTTTTTCAAAATTATTCGAACAGCTGTTTGAAAGTACCAAATATGAAATTAAAAAACGGGCTACTGCGGATGGGATTTTTTTGGGTCATTTCATACTGGACTATTTATAAAGTCCCAAGAAAAAACGGGTTATAATGTTTTCATCAACTAAGCTAGCATTATATGAGCCTTTGATGTGCATTCTTTAGGTTTATTTAAGAATAATGTGTGCGACCTAAGTCTTAACTCATACTCGTACCAACAAAAGTATACCTCGATGAGGTGAAAGCTAAGTCTAAAAATTATTTGCGACTGTTGCTACGCTAAAGTTGGACGGACGGCTTTTTGCAACTAAAAGATTGAGTATCATATCCTTAACTACGGTAAAAAGTTTATACTAATCTACTCCAACCATTTTGTTTTGTTTTCTTTAAAATTAAAATTTTTTCAAATTAAAATTGTAAAAAAATAAACGAGGAGTCTTGCGACATCTTTAACGTGGTCTTGTGTAATAAAATGCAAATTCAACTTTCAGGTCATTTCCCCATCAAGCAAACAGCCAATATCCCACCCTCAATAATAATTCAGAACTGACAGTAATTAGTTCAACGTAATTCATATTATTTTTATTTCTTCGTTCTTATCTCCACTTCACCGGATAGAATTTTATGAATTGTAAGATGGTATCATCTAGCGAAACGCACGTCCGTAGTTCATTCGTAGTTGGATTCGTGTACTCGTCGTCGTAGTCATATTTGCCAGTCGAGAATATTTAGTTATTCCGGTTGAAGACGATCCCATTTGAATTCCGCCCCATGCCACTGTCTTCTTCGCCACTGCTCTGTCCTGTCCTGCATCAGCAATGATGCAATTCCAATAAAGAACCGCATTACTATGCTAATTAGGAACATCTCATCATTCCATCAGTAGTCACTCGTTGGGATTGTCAGAGCTCCTCCTGGTAACGAACTGATAAACATTGTAATCCAATTAAAAAATTTGCCATATCTGCCGTTTGTCAGCAGAGGGGAGGGAGCTGAGATGCTATGACAACTGAAACCACCACGCGTCGTTGACAGGGTTATGCTCTGCTCTGCTCTTCTTCTGCTTCTGCCTCCATGGCTGATAAAATAAGGCTCGCTTCCGTTTCGCAGCATTTCGAAAAACAGAAGCAATCGAAAATGGCAGCAAAGATTCCCCCGACTGCCATTCGTATATATCTGGCACCAAAAAAGGAAGGAATTCCATTATTTTTGTTGAATGTGATTGAAAAGTGATATCGGTTCCGTCGAGAGCGAACCGTATTTAGTAGCATCATCAGGTCCAGCAGGGCTCCAAGCACTGTACCGGCACTCTGGTGGATCTTTTAATTGCCTCCTTAAAAGGTGAGCGAAGAATTCCAAAATCGCATCTACTGCATCTTGCAAATATTATGCCCAAGCGGGCTTTGTCTATGAAGCGCGCATCATCATTCGCGGAGAGTACCTTGGGCCGCTTTCCATTTGAGGGCAACATTTCTAGGCAGCAAAAAAATCTAATTAACAAAACTCGAGAAATAATTGAATTCTATTAATCAACTTTGCAGTTCCCGAGTCCACGTTTATGTTCCGTCCGTCGTCGTCGTCTTCGAACTTACCAAAGAGAGAAGGACCAACTGGGCTCTCTGTGGCGGCCACTTATCGTGGAAGTGATGCGAATTTCATAAATATTTATAAACTCCACTCCACACCATACCACTCGGAATAGATATGACTCCAGAAGTATCCCAATCGAAACTATTTATACAGAGGGGGCTTGGGTTTGTCCAGACCAGACCTTACCACACCAGAGCTTGTTCACTAAAAGGTGCCTTGTGATTGTGATAGATTCATTCGCTAGATTTTGTATGACTGTTTGTTGTAGCGGTCGGTGGGATATGAGAAGTGCCAGCCACAACACGACAACGATGACGATGGACGTACAGTGATGGCGCGGCGCGGCGGTAAAGTTCGTCGGTGTCGTCGCTGAAGTTGTTTATTAGGTTTCGCGTAGATACTTTTCTCCCGCATATTGCATATGGATGAGGTGCAACGTATAGAGCTAACTGCTCCTCCTGCTGCGGTGCTATGGACGACTTTGCCAATTCACATCCCATCCTATTATAATAGCTGGTCGCATCATCCTATCTGAGATATTTTATCCCCATTTTAGAGTGAAATCGACTTTTCCGTTTTTTGGCTCGAGTCGAAGAGGTGATGACCGGAGAAACGCATTCAACATTTTGTTGGGGATTGTTGAAGAGCCGATTAGATGTGTTATAGGATGTACTGATGCTGAAGGAAAGTCAATATGGTTACCAAGTGCGGTTTATCACTGATTTTTACACAGTCAGAAGTGGGATAATCGGTTTTGGAATTATAAGTTTTACTACCAAGAGGTTGTATTCGGTGGCGGGATCGGTTATTGGTAGGACTTTCGTGCCGAAGTTCTAGCAATCGATTTCAGCGGTATTACTTCTTGCGAAAAAGTGTCAAATCCTCCAAGAGTATCTCAAAAGTGATCCACTTTAAGTCATTCGGACTCGTTGTTGTTTAGAAAAAATTAACAATTACCAACAAATAAAACAATATGGCCGTCATAAACTGTCAAGCTCTACTTGTCCCAACTGGGAAACGCTTTATATGGTATAGTAGGAGTGTATTTCACTTCGAACTCGAATCAACATCAACGGATTTTTTGATCTAACAACCTAGGTTGCACATGTTAACCACCATGATCTGCCAATTCCAATCTTATAAGCAAATCTTTTAAGACAAGTTCTAACCAGGATGAACCATACCATCAAACACTAAATAACACACTGTGACTATGGTTCAAACACATCCTGATTCAAAAGTCAAGACAAATAAATGATTCCAATAGGGATTTCCGAATTTTGACAGGTGATTTCGGGCATATTGTTGAAGTTACATCTGTAAAATTGACTTTCAGTCTATCTTGCCAAATTAATATGGAGAGTTATAGCGTTCAAAAACATCTGCAAATGATTTAATCGTTTTTTTGAAATTGGGTCTTCTGTTCAAGTAACATTTTGCAAGCTTCACCCCATTTTATGGCGGCCATAATTGTCTTTTCGAGAGAACTATTTGAAATTCGAGACGAACGGCCCAGTGAATAATCCGAATAATCCACCAACAGCCATACGTCAACGAAGTGCTAGATCTTTCGAAATTATAGTCGCTGTCCGTGACACTGTGCAGGAGAATCCGAGGCATGTAATTGTACGCCGAGCACAAGAACTCGGTCTTTCGCAGTCCACAATTTTGGGCGAATTTTGCGTCATGACTTGCGACTATACCCGTACAAACATCAACTCATTTAGAAACTCAAAGATAACGACCATAGACAGTGACGTGTGTGTGCTCTCCAGCGCCCGTTGGAAGTTGACACTAATTTCGGACGTAAATTCATATTCAATGACAAGGCCCACTTCTACTTGAACGGTTTCGTCGACAAGAAAAATTGTCGAATTTCTTAGGATTTCAGTCAATACGAGATACACCGAATTCCTATGTATTCAGTTAAGACACCGCTTGGTGTGGAATTTTTGCTGGCGGCCTCATCGGTCTATAATTCCTAGAGAACGAAATGACGTTGGCCAGGCCATCAACTACCAGCGCTATCGATATAAACCATACTTTTTTAGCACGAATTGGATGATATGAACACCTTCGCCATTTGGTTTCAACAGAACGGTTCTACGTGCCACAATGGAGATTCTGCAAAAGCGATTTCCGAACATGGTTAGCTCACGCGGATGCAATGTGAATTGGCTACCGAAATCGTGCAATTGGACTCCGTTAGTCTTTTTTTTATGGGATTCCCTTCAGTCACTATGTCTATGCCAATAAAACACAAATCATAACCTAACAACATGATCAATGCTAATGGTAAAATTCAGCCTGCGCAGAAGTAATGGAAAATTGGACGTCTTTCATGCGCGACAACCCACAAAGCATATTATACTCCATACATAATGGCATGCAGAGTGGGTCACCTAGTGGTTTCATAGGTTATTTTGACACTGACAGCTGAACAACGTTGGAAAATATTGAAAACTTATTTCCACAGTGAGTGCTGTGTAGCCCAAACAGTGCGTTTTTTGAAAAGACGTTTTGGCCGAAATGAAGCACCCACCGAGCCTGTTGTACGCAAGTTTGTGCAAAAAGTTCATGAAACTGGTATGCTAGTGGATAACACCGGTGCGCGCAGACGAGAATGTGGCTGCTGTAGCCGAGAGTGTGAGACTCAATTCACGAACTTCAACTCGATCTCAACAGCTCAATACTTCACGCACTAGCCTGAAGAGAATTACGCATAAAGATCTCGGATTTTTCGCTTACAAGGCCTAATTGACTCAGCAATTAAATGCTCACGACCTTCCGCTCCGTTATCGCTTCGAACTTTGGGTAACAGAGCAGCTTGAATTGGACAATGATTTTGGGCTAAAAATCATCTTTTCTGACGAGGCTCATTTTCACCCTGACGGCGGCGGCTACGTTAAGAAACAAAATTGCCGCATTAGGGCTCGGAAAATCCGGACGTTATTGTCCAGAAGCTAATGCATCCACAAAGAGTGACAGTTGGAATTTGTAAAGTGGTGGCACCATTGGACCATTTTTCTTTGAAAATGAGGATGGGAACAACGTTTCTGTAAACGGTGGGCATTACAGAGCCATGTTAACGACCTCTGGCTCTGCCACACATGTCACACAGCACATGCCACATTCCACCTTTATTTGTGAAATTAAAGACTAGATCAGATTTATTAATAAATATTCTGGAAATAGGTACTAAGATTTTACTTTACTCAAACCAAAATTGACTTCTAAGAAGTCGCGTCGCATTCGTCAATTTGAAACCCTTACAAAACGTTTCTAAAAAAAAGATGATACAAATAGAAATGAAAGTACTTGGCAACCATATTTAAAAATCATTTAAAGGAATTTCCGTGCTCCAACTATAAGCTCTTCACACACACACGCACACACATAAATGACTTATTACAGATGTACAGAGTATTAAAAACAATCCCAGCCAGCCATACCTAGGTATGTCGAATAAGCCAGAAATGGCAGCAAGCATTCCATATACCACATCTGCCATATTAGTGGCTAATCCCATTACCGTTTATCAAATCGACAGCATAACGCAATTGTACTCGCGCATAGCTGCAAATTCAACGCTCTCGATATGGCGCAACTGCAAAAAAAAAACAATATGGCCATCAAGGAAAACCCCAGCAGAATGCCAGAGTCTATAGTATGCCTAATCTTTTAGCAATGCTTCGCAATAAATTCCATCTTTGCTGAATGATTTGCCAGTTCTGACCTATACCTTTATTTATGTAAGGCATTATTTTAGTCGAGTATCTTCTTTTATATTTCTAGACCAAAGACCTTATCGGAGGACGCTTAACCGAAACACTCTCATGTATTTAAATTCAAGACTCGGTGCAAATATAACACGGGAAGAAGACCAAAAAACACAAGGCTTACATTTATTAAAATGCAACCGGAAAAAATCTGATTACAAATATCCCAAGGGTATAAGTCTCTGTTCCGTTCATTGTGTCAGGTCGTCCATCTGTCTGTCTGGCTGGTTGGATGGTTGGCTGTTGGTTTTTGCATGCGGTCTTGAATTTGAATTGCTTTATGCTTAGAATATTTTCTATTTCGTATCGGTCATTCTCGGTGTAGGGTATTCGGGGTTTGAAACATCTTTTATGGCACAGAAAAATAAGTTAGTGTTTTTAGTTCTACACGGGCACTCACATAGACGTTGTGGGTTACTGGCATCGGATTATCTCGTCGGCTGTCCTAATGTTAAGCTCGTCACACGGTGGCAATTACTTGTTGCACTAGGTTTACAAGGTTTAGGATCTGTTACTCTCCAGGCGGTCAAACCACCAACAAAGTTGACGTTCTGCTGATCGACGCACGGTTTGTCTGTATGTTAGACTTAGGCCAGGCGCGCACATTCAATTTTTAGTTTCGCAACTGTTTAGTTGCTAAAATGAAACATATGGGCTTATATGGGACACCGCGCACTTAGAGCAACTCGATTCGAGCAACTAAAAAGTTTGTGTTTTGACACAAAATCGCAACAAGTGAGCTGTTTTCTATAAGCGAAAGAGAGAAAAGAGTGTGAGCGTGAGTAAACAGTTGCCAGTGCGCGGTTCTCTTTCAACTGGTGATTAAACTATTTGATTTCGATCACAGTTGCCAGTGCGCGACTAGCCTTAGGGAATATTTCGGTGGTTGATTAGGAACAATTTCTATTTGCGGCAGAAGTCAGAGCTCGACATTCGAAGGAACAAAAATGCAAACCACTCAGGAGAAGATTTTGGAGGCATGCAAAGCGAGTAATAGGACAGGAAGACAAGCCACTTCGAATCAGTGGAAGTTCAGTTCCACTACTCTATTACAAGCAGAAAGGGAGAGCTGATACTCGGCACTTTCGACAAGATGCTTCGATAGGACTTGATTACGCTAAGATGGCAAATGGATGAAAAAAGTAAAACCGAGGACTCAATTTTTTTGTATAGTTCATTGACGCACACTTAGTTATGACTTCCCTTTAAACGTGTTAACATAGAGCGAGCGTTTGGAGAAATTAGTGGAGAATTTTGTACAAGATAACGATGTACATATGTATGTAGGTCTTGATGTTGAAATGGGAAGGACAAACAGTGTTGCTTAAGAGATTTCACATTCGTGTGGTACGGTTTATGAAGGGTATACTGATGAGCATTGAAGTTGCCAATGAGGATGAATGCTGACTAGATCACTAGAGCAGTGTTTGAAAATGGAAGAAGGGATAAAATAGTGATATAGTTTCTGAGGTGTTTCAACATGGTCTGTCCGAATTTGACCTGTCATCTTTAAGCTTCTTGATTCTATCTAAAAGATGTTGTGATGTTTTGGATGCACCAGACCAGATATGAGAGTTATAGTCTAGTTTTGGGCGTATGTATGTCTTATAAATAGGTGCCAAGTCAGAAGGGAAAAAGTTCATTCATCGTCTCCTAAACCTTGTCCATTTGCTGCATTTTAAGCAATATCTAATATATGTAGTCGTTTTACAGAAGTTGGTCAGTAACGCACATACTAAGAATCCTAAGATATTCAGTTTCTTCTTTGCAAACTTAATTTATGTATAATGTTTCCCTCTATGACATTAAAGAACTTTGAGTCTACACAATTCTTGATACCCAATATGTTGTTTATATCTGTTTATATCTGAATTTAATGAGCCTTCGCTTTGTTCTGCCACTCCAAAAATGTTAGAAGACTTTGCTTCTGTATCTTAAAAATTGTGTTTGTCTGCAGAATTCATTCCATGTGCTCAAGCCCAAAGAGCTCCACATATTCTATCGTTTTAGCTTCACATTCAAAGAACATGAAGGTGAATATGGAAAGGAACATGAAAACCTGAAGGTGCTGCCATCAGCGAAACAATTAAATGAATTAATAGTTTCAAACTGAAGATAATTTATGAAAACAAGAAATAGTGTAGGAGACAATACGGAGCCTTGTGGCACACCAGAGTTTATTTTTAAAATTAAGACTCATAACCATCCAAACCAACTTCGATTGAACGGTCGGAACGGTAATTACGAACCCAATGAAGGAGTGTTGCATTGATACCAATCGCTAGCATTTTAAATAAGAGAGTTTGATGCCAAGATCTAACAAATGCTCAAGAAATATCGAGCGTAATAAGTTTGCTCTCTCGAAAACTTTTCGAGGAAAAAGCCATCAAATCACAAGTGGTTGTCTTATACTCAAAACGGTACTGTTGGTCATTAGAAAGCTTTTACTCCTCAAAATACTCGTATTTCATAAGCTGATGATTGATAAAGGTTTCCATGACCTTGGAAAGAAGGGATTTCAGAGCAATTGGTCGCTAATTGGAGGTTGAAGATGATTCACTTCTTTTTGGAATTCGTTGAACAAATGCTTTTTTCCACTCAGATGAAAATTGGCCCGAAGAACTGGATAGATAAACAAAACTTACCCAATAGTTTTGCCAACGTAGCAGAACACATCTTAAAGTCAATAGGTGATATTTCGTCGGGCACAGCGGATGTGTGGATGTTGAATTTTTCGAGTACCCTAGCGACTGTACGAGCTGGAAAATGTATTAGTACTTCGGAAAAATGTACGTTCTCAAGTACAGATGGGATTCTGTTGCTATCTAGCAGCTTAGAGTTTAATGGAAATTGTTCTTCAAGCACATTTGCCTTGTCCATAGAACTAACGACAGGGATATCATTGAAGATGGACATGGAAATTGATGAAGATGATGAATTTTTATTATTCTTAACGGATTACCAAAAAAGTTTATTTTTACTTCCTTTAGGATAGTGCAGTCATTTTTGCCTAATTTTGGTTTAGATGACATACCGTGCTCGGGATCGCAGAGGATGAAAATCTGCTGTGAATTAGGCAGTTGAATTTTTGATAGTCTTTTCTGCCGTATTTTATAACCAATTTTAAGGTGGTTTGGATGATTGGAAAAACCGTGTTCGGGCTCGAGTTAAGCTATGAATAAGTTTTTCGTTGGAGAATTGGCTGTAATTTTTAGCTGACATAAATCGAAATGTGGCACGCTATTCAACTTTTGACAAGACATCTGTCAGAAATATCTGAGATTCATTAGTTTGGGGATCGAAAAACTAAATTCCAACAATGTGGCCACAATCACCTGCCACAGTTCGGAAATCCCTATTGGAAACCCGTTTAAAATAATCTTGCACTGAAAAACTCGAATTCAAAAATACGAATGTTATGACAAATAACAGGATTGGCTGTTTACATAACGAGAAAAGATCCTTTTTCAAGTCTTTGTTGCTTGTTGGTTACATTGGTGGAATGAAAGATGGTAAAGCTTATGGATCAAATCCAAGACAAAAACAGTTAGTATGGATATGAAATTAGCCCGAGGATGTGATATTATTATTTTCGACATACAAATAGTGTACACATGATTGCCACAATGGTAAGGCTTCCAAGTGAATTGCTCAACTTTATGAACTTATGAACTTTATTCCCCACAAACTTGATCCACCATTGGAATGCAGTATATGAGACTTAGCGGAACGGGAAGACGTCATTCATGTCATAGGAAGGTGCCCAACTCTCGGGGAAACTAGGAGATGTATTTTTAGATTTGATTTCTTATGGGAGAAGCAAGTGCTTATGGAGCTTAATGACATGGATGTTCCAAAAATGTATGAATACTGCAAAATTTTATTGAAGTATAAGGAGCGAATAATAAATGTTAATAAATACATGTTAATACTTGTGATGTTTAATGATAATAGCAACCACCGAAACTGTGACCTTTTTTAACGAAGAAAACTCATTATCAAAGCCGACACTAACAGATGTTATCACTTCTCCTGAAGAAGTGGAAGAAAGCTAAATTAAATCTTTAACAACTGTCTCAACAGCAGCTATTTCCAAGCAGCCTGGAAAACGGCAAACGTTGTCCGCGTCCCGAAGAAGAACAACCGTGTAAATGTTGAAGGATATCGGCCAATTTCGTTGTTCTGCTATATAATCAAGATACTGGAGGCATTGATATTGAAAAAACTCAACGTTTTCTGCATAGAGAGAGATGTCATACCGGAGTTCCAGTATGGCTTTCGAAATAAACACTCTACCATACATTCACCACTGGGACTCCATACTGATGTTACACTTGGACTCAACAAAAAAGAAACCACTGTAGCGTGCTTGTTGGACATGGAAAAAGCTTTCGAAAGCATTTGGATAAAAGGTATACTATTCAAACTCTCGGAACTTGGACTTCTTAATTACTTGGTAAGAATAATCAAATATTTCCTAACCCTCTACAAGATATGTATCACCAACAAAGAGAATTAACGCTGGAGTTCCTCAAGGATCAAAACTTGGACCGCTGCTATTCAACATTTATACTGCTGATCAACCAGCCAACATACCAGGTCGTCTTTGCATCTGGTATGTTGGCTTTATGCAGACGACTCCGTTGCATACGCCACTGCTTTTTCACCAGAAATTGCTGGCAGGAGTGTGTAAGAGCACATTAAAACTGAAGATAAACAGCGAAACTGTCATTCGAAGACGACCGTTTGCAACACGGTGTGATGCAATCAAACTAATGTTTCCAGACAACACTGAAGTAACAGTCAAATCATCAACGAAGTACCTGAGAATCAACTTTTCCAGCAAATTAAAATTCAAAAGGCATGTAGACTTGATGTCGAAGAGAGCCAACTATTCTCAGTACTTGGTCCATCCGCTACTCAGACCAAGACCAAGCTGTGTACAAACAACTTATTTGAGCCATTATGACCTACGCCTTTCCCATCTGGTTTACTATTTCACCTACAGCAATAAAGAAGATGAAGCATTACGAAGAAGCAAAGTTAATACTACTGGACAAGTATATGCTGCGGCTCTCCAGAAAAATCATCAGAACTAGAGATTAGTGACAGGTATTTGCTAGCCCGAGCCATCACTGACGATCAATTTGAAGAAATCATCCATAACGACGACGCACCATTTTACGAGAAGAACAATAATCAGTACTACAGGGGATAAAACGCCCACTCATAAAAAATTATTATACAGTTAATATTAATTTTATACAAAACAAATTGAAAAATAAAATTCTTAATCTAAAAAAAAAAATTGTTAATTCATAAAATAAAAATATTTAAAGCATTGTTTAATCTAATCTAAATCTACTCTTAGAGAAATTGTTAATTCCTGGCAACAGGCAGAACACCTCTGAAATCTTTTCTGCAGCGGCTGAGAATTTAACCCAAGACATTCTGTCAGTTCGTTATAATATAATAATAGTTAATTAGGGTGCAGTACTTACATCTTTCACATGTATTTTTCGGGCTATACTTCCGCCATTTTGAATGTTCGACAAGTGATCAAGGGTTCCAGAATTCATTAGCCCTGTTAATTTCGCTAAGAGGGAGTCAGGTGATTGTTTGGATGCTGTGCTAACCTTAAACGACTTATGTTCTTAGGTACAGAAGGTGTTCATCTGCTATGCTATGGGGAATTCGTACCTCTTAGAAAATATTTACCCCCTTTGTCACGAAATTAATTTCCAAAAACCACTTTTTTGCTTAGCAAAAATATCTCCATGTATCAATATTTACTTGTTTAAGATTAATAGGGTGCTGCATAATCTATCTCATCCAGACATCAGCCGGATGTTTTTTTTTATCGTGCAGATTTTATTCTTGTCTTGTGTTATTTTTTGCATGAACTACGTGATAACTGGGGCTATGAATTGATATACCGACTTAGGAGGTGTATCTATCGAATACTCCAGCCCCAACTCGCTCTCAATCGATTCCACCATCAATGTGGAACAAAAACTCGCAAAAAATCGTTAGAAAAAAAAAACTGTCTCACAGGAGAGAGATACAAAAAAAAACTATCTAAAAGAACTCAGCTTGAAATGGCATTATAGAAAAAAAACCCTCAAACCATCATCGGTCGTCGTCGAAGTCGTGGATCTCGAAAACCCATAAAATCCAATGAAGAGTCAAACGACGGAGAAACATTTCGTATGCATGAAAAACTTTTTACTGCACTCTATGGATCCAATGTGGTGTATCGGATCCAACTATACTTCATGTATCCGTGTATCTTTTTATACCGGGGTGTCTGACTCTGATGATGTCTGTAGGGCGCGAGAATGAGAACTTAAACGGGAACGGGAACCAATGCAGCGTGTCTAATGCGGGCCTTACAGCTATGGGGCAACATACCCGTGTGTTCCGCTTTAGTAAGGTTTTCTTTTTTTTTGGATCGAAATTGCTTCTGGAGCACGAGGAAGGAGTTCGTTGTTGTTTGATAGCATAAGGACCAGGACGATATGTTATATAGATCGACTCAGGTCGGGTTGGGTCTCGGGGGTTGATTTACTACGCTTCAAGGATGAATGCGATGAGAGTTTCTAAAATGATTTGTGAACCATGTGAGGTGGAAACCGGGTAATTAATACTATTTTGGCCTTTGTCTCGTGAAGATATCGTGTGACTCTATTCCCATTTAGTATTCGCAAAGCGAAAACTGTTTCGACTCCGAGATGCTCTGGCGGGTTTAAAGGACTTTCGGATTAGCATATGCCTTTACAATGTGTGTTTAGGATGTATAAGGTTCTTAAAAGGCCAAAGGTATACCCACATAGTATCTTCCTGTTCACACACAAGGATGTGCTAAGAATTGCTTGTCACGTGTCCTATGAGATTTTATCAATTCCGTGGATAATTCCTTACACACGCGACGAGATCTTGCTAACACACCAACAACAACAACAACGAGGTTTGTGACAATGTTTTAGCCTGCTGAAGCTGATGTCGTCGAGTATGTGTCGTGCATATTTTGGTCTTGGTTGAACCTCGCGGGACATAAAGCTACCCCTCCACCCAGTGATTGCCGTGAGGAATTTTAAATGAGAAGAGGAACTTGATGAAATTTTTAAACGCACCTGCAAAGAGAACAAGAAGAACGAGAAAAGGAGGTATTAATAATATGAATACATAATATTTTGCAGAATTAAGTGTATTAGATTTAACGAAGTACCAGGAGGAAATTGTTTTACATACTTGATGTGGGTGACTTTTCTGGGGGTTTGGTTTGAAGAAGGAACATGCATGTGAGGAGGGGTGGTAAGTACCTATAGAAATTATCAAGTCGAGGGAATACCTTAAATTTTCTTGAGAACAGGATCAACCTTATACAAATCTTCGACGCCCCTACACAGTGAAAAATGGTGGGAGCAAGGGTGAGGGCAAAGGTGCTCGGTAAGATAGGCATAATTTTTAAATCACAGTGAAGATTTGAATTGTTTTTGTCGTTTAACGAAGTTTTTTTAAGCAAATTCTTGAAGAGATGAAAATATATTTGGCTTTTGGGAGTTGAGACAAAAATGTCAGTATTTCAAAAAGTAAGCTTAACGTTTAAAGGCTTCGAATTCTAGCGATACGAAGCTAAAAGTTTTAGAAATTGTATATATCTTATATATGAGTTTAGAGGTGAAATAATGTTCAAACTTATTTTTGTGCACAAAAATGTTCTGTTTCCTGCTTAAACGGAGATATGTGTACTAAAAAAGGGTTGCCAGCGTTCAAAAGCTTTCTTTTATTTAAAACGAACCTCTTTCTGTATATGTTCTCCATCTCTCGCCTTTGCACGATAATACAATTGGGAATCTAGAACCTCTATATTGCAGAGTGAGTTTCAACCCTTGGAAGATTGGGAGGGAGAGGGGTATGTCCACTAATACACTTCTTTTTTTTTTAAACGGAAGCTAAAGAACTCCCCATATGGTATCAACGGTGGCGTACAAAGTTCTAGCCAAATTTGACTTCTTTATATGGGATACTGCTTAATATTCAGAGCTAATGCATAACAGGCGGGGGTTTCTCATGCTCTCTATCTCTGGACTTATTTTCGAAGTTTGATAGGAGATCGTACTGAGCTCCAAGCTAAGTAAGGATATAAATTTGAGGAACAACAACAACGCGTGGATACATGTTGTATAGTTATATATGAGAAATCAATACTATCCAGGATTGACAATCAGTCTTGAACTAATCATAAAATGTGGACGTATAAGATCTACCATGGATGATCATTCTTTAAAATCGTTTAAGTTGAATTTACAAGGTAATATTAACAAAACTTACAGCTGTTGGTCATATTTTTTAGATAAATCCCGGACGAGCCCCCATTTTTTGTTTATTTTGGAGAAAATATCCAACAAATATAAGGGTTTTCTCAGACCGAATATAGAGAACCACGTAGGAAAAACGAGCTTTGGATTTTCAAGTTCAATTTTAGGTTTTGTAATAGCCCATTTTGCAGCCGAAAAATGAACAGATGCCTTGCAAATATCATAGCCATCCAAAAAATGGGATGATTTGGGCTGAAAAAAAAAAAATCTGTTTAAGTACTAGGATTTGTACTACTGAGAACGAAGTCAGCTTCTTTTTGATTGTGGATTTGTTCTTTTAGCTAAACTAAGGCAAGAAGTCTTAAGTTTCAATTGTGCGAACTAACGAAAAAAAAAAAATTGTGAGAGCAAAGAAATATTCTATGAGCCCCTAGAAAAGACAAAGGCGATTTCAGAGGCAAGTTGCGAAGAGAAGACACCTTAGTTGATACAATAAAAAAGTTATGCATGCACGACACTATCTCTGATAACGCAAATAGGTTGTAAAGAACCGTCAAACAGGTTGACTACACTGAGAACGAGGCCGGGCACTGCTTCAACATCACAGATGTTCAAACATTCCCGAGTCCCTGGCTATTACTGTGTCGTAACCAAGTTGCGGTTGCGGACATCCCAACTGCTACCAAAATATGTTGTAAGTAGAAGAGATCAATGGTTCCACTTCGTGTGACAACAGTGCCAAAGAGTCATTAGAGAAGTCGCCTCGAATGCGCTGGGTTCTACAAGCTGCGAAAGTGATCATCTATAGGAAACAGTTAGTTTTGGTATCCCAACTAAACTCATCCATGGAGATCGTACGCTCCTACATAACGGTTGTTAAGACCTTACTTTTAATGTCCAAAAAGGTTTTAGGTAAAGTGATGTGCTATACCAAATTTTTGAAATTCTGTCCAATTTGAATCGCATACGCCCGACGATGTTAAAATATTCGGGAGTACAAAGCGTGATGTCAGGGAAATTTTTTAAATATGGACTTAACGGTAAATATTAAATACATGCAACACCGACAACGGCTTCTTTGGACAGAAGGTATCTATGCCTTCGAAGGCATTTTGTAGGCCTAGGTTCCGCTATGAAATAAGACAACAAAATTTTGAAAATAAAAAAAAATGAAGTCAAAACTCAAATATAGAAAAGACCCGAGAGGGACTTTCAAAAAATTAGACATTTCAAGATCAATCAGGTTATTAAAAATACATTCTAATGTTTCAAAATGAGTAAGAAAATTAAATGCTATAAAAGTGGGCGTAACAGTGGGCGGAATTTAACCCTATCCCTATTTATTCGGTCCAACTATGAAAATTTCAGCTGAACCGGTTTACTAGTTTTTGAGTACACACAAAAGAACAAAACTATAGACACACATCAGACAAATGATAAAATAGCTTTTGTAATTTTTATTTTCTAAAAAAAACTAAAATAAATATTTTTTTTTCCAGAATTCTACTTATTGATAAAAGGAATGAATACTGGAAAACAAAATTAGCAGGTAAGTTAAAACTTAATTGCGTATAATTTTGAAGAAACGAAATCATAATACGTTGGAGGTCCCCCAAGGTAGGCACTTAGGTCCTCTTCTTTTCATTATATTTCCCAAACGAAAAATTCTGCTATTCTGTTTTATGTGTGTCTTGGCTTAAGCAATTCCTATTGTGGCCACTCTGACATTGAACATGTAGCTTAAAATTCCTATTGGATATCAAGTAAAATAGTAAAATCAATTTGTCAACTTCAATAGAATATTTTATGGTTAACCTTCCTCTCTCTTTCACTTAAGAAACTTCAAACGTAAGTAAAAATCGATTATCATGAATGAATGAATAACTATGGGGTCTAGGTGCACTGCGACCTATGAAGCTAAATGAAATCACTCAATTTACTGCTCTTCCTTTAGATTTCTTACCTATGTAGGTGTTTGATGGATGAGTGCATCAAACATAACTACATAATATGTTGCCCGGTGTTTCTTCATGAGTATTATTCAGTCCGAATTAGGCACCGCTGACCGGGGCACAGACATTGTGGTCTCTTCTCAGTTTACAGTGGCCAGTAGGAAATACCGTGATTACATATTCGGAGGTTAAATCGATGAAAGATAAATAACGTTTTTGGTTCTAGCTCCCAAAAAGCATTTTGGGCTGTAAGAGTGATGTCAATATTTTTCACCTTATATAACCTTGTCTTTCGTTTTGATTCTGTTTTTTTTAATCACATTTTATCCTATTCCACAATAAGGCCCAGAAACCTGTTAGAGTTGTCGTTGCTCCTATTTATGCAATAGAGTCTGCCTTTTCATTTCAAATGACACCTAAGTCAAGGTGCCCACGCACCAGTGATATCAGATAAGAATTAATTGCATATGAGTTTAACACTTTAAGTGCCTCTTGGCTATTTAACATGATGTCACTGTTTTGGTTACCATAATTTCATTCGAGATTTCGTTCGGCACATTTTCCTATGGCAGGCACTTCTGCCTGGAAAATATTTGTGGTCCCATTGACAGAGAAAGTTTGTTTCTGGGCCCAAAAATTCCTGCACTTGTCCCTTGGGACGTTCTTGATCCATCAGTATACCATTTGATGGCATTTCTATTCAGGGAGTAGTTCAGAGTTTTCTCGAAGTTATATTTTTTA
Source organism: Chrysotoxum bicinctum (assembly GCA_911387755.1). Lineage (NCBI taxonomy): Eukaryota > Metazoa > Arthropoda > Insecta > Diptera > Syrphidae > Chrysotoxum > Chrysotoxum bicinctum. The sequence continues at coordinate 198,952,837 of OU426987.1, read as the reverse complement.
ACCTATCCATTCTGTGGGATGTCAAAGTCCGATTGTAAAAACGATTATTAAACGATATTTGTTCTTATGTGGGGTCAAGGTCATAATAAGGACACACATCATTTTTATAAAGAAGCGGTCACGAAGAAAGGAAACATTTTTCCAACAGTTAAACTTTCACATATTTCTAAAATTGTCTATATTTATTAATTTATAAAACCACGAGTTTTTGCTGGAAAATATCTAATCGTGTTAAATTTTTATCATTATTTTTTTTTTAAATTCCCTTAATTGAAGGGACCCAACTCAAAATCTCCGATCACGCGAAATATCTTGGCGTGATCCTGTATAAGAAATTGAACTGAAGTCTCTACATCCAGGATACAACAAATAAAGCCATGTTCGCTTTCTACTCCTGCAAGAGAATAATTGGTAAAACCTGGGGACCAAGCCCAAAAATTATCAAGTGGATGTATAGGTATACACCCAAGGTCAGACCTGCACTGACATACGGTAACGTAGTCTGGTGGAATACATTAGACAAACCTACCAACCTTAAAATTACGACCAAGGTTCAAAGAATTGCATGTATTGAAATCACATGGGCACTGAGGTCCACCCAGACAGCGGAAGCTATACTCAACCTAAAACCCCTAGTTCTATTTATACAAGAATCTGCAGTCAATACCGCACTTCGTCTTAGCCAAACTGGTAATTGGCAACATTATGCGATAGGTCATGCGCAGATTCTACAGAAATACACGGGAAATATGGTATGTACATAACACCCCGCTTAGAGTTTTACAAGCCGTTCAAGACCGTCTTTCCTAGCAGAGAGGACTGGCAAATCAACGAGCCATCTACCTCCGAATCGGTGATATCAATATATACCAACGGTTCCAAGATAGAAACTGGTGTTGGTGCAGGATTCTTTTCAGAAACCCTTGGACCATCCAGCTCATTCAGACTTCCTGATTACAGCAGTGTCTTTCTTAGCAGTGACGAAAGCTGCTAGACAAGTCTCAATGATGGCAATACCACAAACTGATATCACCTTTTTCATTGATAGCCAAGCGGCAATAAAAGCGATTTCTGCCATTGAAATCAAATCGAAGCTTGTAACTTGCTGTCGCGAAGAGCTTAGGGTTCTTGGTACACAGCACAACATTAGACTCTGCTGGGTTCCTAGTCACAGTGGTGTCCCAGGAAATGAAAGTGCTGATAAGCTGGCAAGAATAGGATCAACACTTGATCCTAATTAAGCTAACACAACAGTTCAAGTCCCACAATGTAATCTTAAACAGGTAATCAAGAGTAAAGTTTTAGCTTTAACAAACAAGAGATGAAACTCTCTCGATTCCTGCCTTACAACCAGAAAATTATGGTCTAGTTTCACTAAACAAAAGACCGATGTTATCATCTAACTGAATAAAAAGTCTCTTTCTCTTCTCGTGAGCATCATCACAGGACACAATCAACTTGGTTACCACAAGAAAAAGATGAAACTCAGTATGGACGATTTATGCAGAGGATGCGGTGACGAGGAGATACATGAGGACACTCCTCACTACTTGTGCCACTGCCCTGCGGTATATCATCTAAGAAACAGACATCTAAGGAGACACTTCTTCAGCGACTTGAAAGAGCTCGGACATTCCAAGCAAAATTTTGTTAAAATTCGTTAACGATACCAAACGGCTTGAGAATTCATAAACTCTGAAAACCGCCTTCAACTACAGTACCATAGTGTAGCACGAACGAAAACGACTTAACGACGCAGGTGTTCCTTGTAGGAGCAGCACCAACAGATAATGGGCACTTCGCCTATACACCTGTGATTGCCACTCCTACGTTGAACATGAGCATCAGTTGGTCGATGGGGCCACCTCTACCTAAGATTGCTAAAATCCTCTTTCGTATGGAAACAGCCTCCTCGACTTAACTAACAAACAAATAAACGAACATATGCACCAAACACTGACATATCAAACTCACCTACCAGACGTTGCAAGGAGCCACATACTCCTACACGCCTGGTGGGGCGGATGATTGCTCAAGTGAGGTAAAGGAAAGGAAGGATGGAAGGAACGTATACCTCTCCCTAACCAGATTATTATGTGACGATAGAAACTTAAATACTTAAGAAATACCCTCCGACATTTCAGGCTATAGCTTGCTGTAACCCATCTACACCCTTAACGGTCTTGATCGACATAGGATTATCAGGTTTCAATACAAGTCACAAACCCTAGGGTATCACAACGGATCTACATTGATCTAAGTGTGACGGTAACAAGATCAATTGTCAGCCCACCAACCTAACCTAACCTATCATTAATCCTCTCCTCCTTACAGAACGGAAAGAAAGTAGATGCTGTCTCAACCAATTGTGAGGCGATTAACAGCATTTCTTTCTTTAACTTTTCTAAGTGTTCATGCTTTGATTCGAACCTTTGTTCTTGAAATAAAATTTTATGTATCTGCCTAATCGTTACAGGGAACTTTTAACAACATTCGCTTCAGTTTCACCTTCTCTTCTTAACCAATTTTGGAGGCATCCAAGGAAGCCATTTAGGTCCGCTTCTTTTCATTCTTACGATTAATAAAAGTGACAACAATAAAATTACAATCTTAGGGTAGAAAAAAAAAATTTTCAAACGTGATTCTACTCTATTTCAAGAATGTTTCTGTCTTGTTCCTCAAAAATTGCTAATAGCTTAATATATTATAAATTCAATCAATCACTCTTACCCGTAAAGGCATTAAATCTTCTCCTTGTCTCTTATCAACTCAAGACCGAAACTTTCTATCACAAATCGACGATATTATTCTTTAAACCAATTCAAGACTCGTTTTTTTGAAACGAATTTATTCCTTAAACCAATTTAGAACTTGTTTTTGTGAGAAAATGGTTTTAAGAATTACCTAAACCTCCCCAAATGCTCATGTCACCTGTGGTCCCCTTATCAACATATTGACAAATCCAGAATTGACAGCATTTATAGTACGTAGCGTACCTACTTTATATCCTTCATTGTCTGTCTTGGCATGAACCTTTGAACCTATCTCCCTAACAAGACCGCCTCCAATTGATTTATTATTTAAAACGCTGAAAGAACTAAGGGACACAACTGAAATTCCCTCCATTCACTGACTTATTACAGGTACAGTTGACTGCACGACTCTATATTTTTCAACATTCACCCCCCTAACCTAAAAAATGCTCGTTGCTTCTTTGTACCCACCCACCGGTACTCCCTATGCCTCAAATGACCTTATTATTCGTTTGCTCAGGAAGGTTAATTCGAACTTTAACTGTGTCGACTTTAACCCGAGTTCACTCGTGTCTCCTCATTCATCCTTCGAATTCATCCCAATCTTAAGTGCAAATGAAGTAAATGGGGGGTTTGGACACATAAAAATGAAATAATGGTCTTCAATATTGACTTCCCTAGCAAAGAAATAACTCCTCGATTATTTCTCAGTTGAACTTTTCTTTAAGTAGGAACCTTTATTGTCCTACTCGTATTCCCAAATGAACCATGACTTGGGAAATGGTTCTTAAAAGCTGCTTCTTCCATCCGTTTCAGATTTTATTTCGGTGACAAAAAAAATACTTCAAATATATCTGAAGAGTACATTAGCCTCTCAATTCTTGCAATGATGATGGTAGTCCTCTTGTGGAACATTAAAGACGAAGGCGAAGCCCCCTATAAATCATCGTATAACCATAAAATGCGAACCATCATCTCAGACGTGATTATCGAAATCTAAATAAGCATCTATCCCGGGGGCTAGTTGATTCTGGTTTGGCTTGCCGCTGCTGCACATGCGCAATTACAAACGACGCCCGTCCTACGTGCAATTGTTGGAGGTAGTTTGCTGACACTGTTTCCAGATTGTTTTACCTCTCGCTTCTACCCTCTGCCAACCTCGTCGTCAACATCGTTCCTGAGAGAAGACAACGATTTGAGTTTTATGTTTTTTTTTTTTGTTTTCGTTTTTGATTTATTTCCGATTTCACCCCGCAGGGTAGAATTCAAATTTCGGTTTCAGATTTCTCCTCTCGGTGTATTGGTTCGTCACATTTCTTCCGGAGGCTTTAAATGCCCTCCTGAATGGCACAGCACTACCTTACCAACATCGCAGAAGTGAGGCTCCTGCTGGTGTACAAGAACATCGATGAACCATTGTTGGCGGGAGAGGAGACGTCTTGTTTTTCTTTCTTTCGATTTTTTTTTTAATTCATGGGTTCCCCAATAAATTGGCAATTTTTTGTTGCTGTGATTGTTCCTTAATGCCTGGATTCATTCTTCGATTAAACTCTCTCACGTCAAATGAAATAAATTGATTTTGCATGAGTTAAGAACTTTAATGATGGTTCGTTGTTGTTTCGTGATGTGCCGACCATGGTGATGATGATGATGACGACTATATGAAGGACTCAGGATGACCCTATAAACTGTACGTGGTATCAATTCGGGACCGATATAAATAGAGGCTGACCGCGCTATCAATCTGTTGTGAATTGTCCGTGATGGTGGCGGTTGATTGAATGGATCTGATCCGATCTGATGATGGTAGCGCAATTAACCGAATGAAATCACGATGCATGTGGAACAGTGTAATTGCTTTATTAAAAGGCCATGCCGCTTTATGGTTTTTAACACTAGCCCTCCCTTGACGACGACACGGGACGCATAGCTCGGTCCCAACGCCACGATGACCATTAAATGGTTGAGCTACATATTATAGAGGCTTGATGAAATCAATTGGAATTATCTATATAAAATCAAATTGGTTTCGTGATATGGCCAAAATTTGTTGTCCATTCAAAATAAAATATAAAAAAAGCTTTTATGTCACGAAGAGTGCGGTTAACGGGAGAGCGAGTATTAAGTTGTGTTTTGTTGACGGGAATATTGGGAATGTGTATTCCAATGTTTAGGCAGAAAAAAAGCACTAGACTGAATTGGCGGTCTAATTTATGCAAATAACAATTAATGTGTAGATAGGAGCTGATTTTGGGGTTTTGCCAATTATGATGAAGCTGATTAAATAGTTTCTGATATTCGAGTTTCTATTTGCAGTTCAAGTGAGGGGTAACGAGTTATGTATCGAAATTTGTGTGGAAGGCTTTAACGACATTGGCGGTAGATGATGTTATCAGTTAATAGCGATTTGGTTCTTGAAATTACATATCATTTTGCTACATCCCAAACCAGTTCGGTTTGCAGGATATAAACTGTTTTCAACCTTATATAGTCGCTTTACGTAAAGGGTTTTCAAATAAGGGCCATTTGATGTTGAAATAAAATATATCAAGCTATGTGTGAGGTTTTCACAAATTGCTTAATTTTTTTATTTGAAAGGCAAATGTATACATAACATCGTTTAAACGTCCATCGAGACCTTGCACGATACAACGGATTTGAGATATCATATTTTTAATGACTGTAGCATGTATTATTTTATAGATGGCCGCAGTTAAGTGGACATTGAGGGCATCGGTCGATTGAGAATTATTGGCATAGACTTGAAATTTCGGAAAACCCTACAAAATTTAAGTGAAACGGGTCGAATCGCACGATATTGGTGTTCAATTCACGTCACCTGCACGAGTTATAACCCTACGCTCAAATCCTAAGGGAGAATGTTCATTATGACCTTCGCTGTGTGGCACGTATCTCCGTCCTGCTGGAACCAAGTGCCATTCATGCCCATATCGGGCAGTTTGGGCTTAAAGAAATTGTTTAACATTGATCTATAGTGCTTACGTTGAGGGCGAATGCATCAGCAATGCCGTTTCCGAAGCACTTTGGACCATTGGTATCGCGCCCGGCCCAAAACTCACACCAAAGAGTAGCTCTTTGTGGAAACATTGCCACAACTCGTGAAGCTCATATGGTGGGTGTCGTCTCATATACTGCAATTTTTCTTGGTGAGATAGCACTTCATGCAGAAATTAGGGCTGATGATTCTACCCGGGTAATCAACTACCCGGGTACCCGGTTACCCGGGTTGCTTGTACCCGGGTAGTAAATAACCCGGGTACCCGGGTATTCGGGTATTACCCAGGTACCCGGGTATAAAAACGAAAAACTCCTTCGTGGCTATGTAAATCGCCTTTTCAAAATATATAAAGCTGTCGGTTTCCGACGCGAGAGCAAGCAACATACAACTGTCCATGAAAGAAGCATGTGTTTTCCAGATCAACGCCGCACAGTGGGGCCAAGGCGGACAAAACTCGATTTTGCAAAAGTGCTGATTTCGATTAGCTGATTCATGTTTCTCACAGTAAATTAGCCAGAGAATCTGGGAACACTAAGGATTTGGGCCAAAACTGAAGTCTTAACACCTAAAAAGACGCTCAAAGTCGAAATATTTGAAATAGTGTGAGAATTTGATTTGACTTTCCTAGAGTGTTACGTCTATTCGGGATGAACTAAAAATGGGATTGTTTTTTGTTTGCTTATTTGGTATGTCTAGTAATGCAATACAGCGGTCAAACTCGGCAAAAAAAAAATTGAGTGAATTACGGCAGCACAAAATAAGACTCAGTCCACAGTAATGGAAAGTTGTAGTCATATAAAAAAAGCTCCACGTTCCTCTGCTCTGAGATAGCTATTTTCTCGATGTAGACATATCCAAGTTTACATTCAAACAAAATTTAGCTGCAAATACCTGCAAATCCGCACAGTGAGCAGGTTTAAAGTTACGAAATCTTGCAAAAAAATTATTTTTTTTTTCAATAATTAGGAAAAATATACAATAATTACTTACAGCTGGCAATATATGATAACAATATTGAATATATTAGTGATTTTTTTATTTACAAAGCAAAAAACAGAGTTAAATGTTACATCAATAAGAATTAGGTGCAAAATAGGCGAACTTATATACATTTTTAATGACTTAGAATTAATATTAATATAAATTTAACTCTTTGTTTTCTTTTTTTTTTACATACATACTTATGGTTCTATTTCGTAACGTATACTTTTTTCCAAAAACCTCTTCTTCAAAATTGAGAAAAATGTCTTAAAAATTTTGCGCGTTGTTTTTTGGTTCTGCTTTGAAGTTTGCCCATTATTCGATGCAAGTTTCAGTAGTAAACACTTAACATATAACGTGTTGCTGGTTTAATGCATTCATTGACTATGCGTTTGTAAATTAACACTTGTCAGCTTTTAATGGTTACATTATTTTTATGATTTATCACAACATAAAAAGTTACTTCTTTGGATACACTCAATTTCGCTATAATAAACACGAAACCTTGAATTTTCATAATTTTTATCCGATAATAAGTATAACATCGCTTCTTTCCATTATCTTTCTAAAAAAAAATTAACGTATAAGCCGACACATACATACATAATGATTCCATGAATCAAGCATTTTATTTGTTTTTTTTTTTTTCGCGAAAATATATTTTTAAAATTACTCAAAATTTAACTTTTTAACTTTGGAATTTAGATAAAATTTTGTTTGGGCGTGTCATTGGGTGGAAACATTTTGTTTTCATTTCTCAAGCTAACCTTTATAAAATTTGAAAACTTTATTTAAATCAGTTACGTGGTTCCGATTTTATCGCACTAAAAAAGACCGCCTTCATACAAAACAAGTAAATACTACAAAAAAGTAAAAAAAAAGGCAAATAACGCCAAAAAGAGGGTGTGGAAAATTTGAATGGCCATCTTACTTCAAAAAGAGCACCATCTTTACTTCAAACAAAACCTGGATTTTTATCAATTTTGATTTTTTTGTTTAGTGGGCGTGGCAGTGGGTGGACATTTTTTGTGGAGCTTTCTTTCCAAAACTACTTTCATTTCTGAAAATTTCATCCAAATTGGTTAAGTGGTTCGGTTTTTATGGACTTTTGTCCGCTCTCCCATACAAGTCGCCCCACTGTGCGCCGCAAACACTCAACGACTGACCCTGTGATTTATTTATGGTCATAGCGAAAGCAAGCCTAACTGGAAATTGCAGTCGTTTAAATTCAAACAGTACGTCAGTTAGTACCATTGGTATGCGGGGTATCAACACATCCTCTCCCTTATATTTTCCCTTTGGAATGATTGCTTCGATCACATTGTTCAGTAATTTTTTCACTGCCAGCCGTGTGCTGTTACATTTGATATTTCGTAATATTATGACCATCTATCCTAACTTTAAAGATTATGGAGAAATAATCCTGGCAAATCCAGTGAGTTCAACAATTCTGGTGGATAATTGACGACATCATTTTGGTTAGTTGCGCAATAAACTGATTTGTATGTCCTTAATTCACCGGCAATTTCATTTTGGATTTTGAAATTTATTTCATTTACATCCGTGTTTTTTTGGCAGCTAATATAGCTCGTTCGCTCAACCAACAATGATCTCTGTAATTTTGAGCGACGTTTCGGAACATCTTTTCTACATGCTCAGATTCTGTAAACTGACAAAAATTTACAGGAAATAATGCAGCCTGTCATAACATATACAGAGATTTTACAATTACCAAAGTCAATGAGTTGTTCTTGCTCAAAATAATTATCTTAATTTTTTTCCACAAAGTGGAGGACTTCAAACATGCATTCAGTTCATCCGCTGGTGTAGACCGGGGAATATCTGGTAATGATTGACAAAAATCTCCTGCTAACAAAATCATCGCTCCACCGAATCGGTTTTGATTGCTTCGCAGATCTTTCAGAGTTCTGTCTAATGCCTCCAAAGACTATTTATGTGCCATCGTGCGTTCATTCCATACTATCAACTTGTATTGCTGAAAAACCCTTGCCATTGCAGAGTGCAAGTCGGAGTTTCGTTGCTTTGAATATTCAATGGTAATAGCACTGAATGGGCTGGTCGACCGCCTACCAACAATGTAGCTGGAATACCAGAGGAAGCAAGTGCGAGTGCAATTGCATCCTATAAGCGAATTGTTGCTAAAATCAATATACCACCAAGAACATCCAAAAAGTAAAATCCTCCAGTTTTATCATTTACAACTTCCATAAGTGTATCAAAGACATACTGTTGGTTCAACAACGGAACATATATTCGAACCAATTTCCTTAAAGCATCGAGATCGATCAGTTTTTAACGAGCAACTCTTGATTAAAAGCGTCGTGCATTGGGCGATTAGGCGCGGCCATTCCTAATTGAGATAATAATTTGTTTGACATCATCAAGCACATGTCTTCAATTGATATCAACGCCTCGTTGTAAATTTCTTCAGTGAATTGTAAATATCGATTTCCTGTGCGCATTTGATGCAAGATATCGTCACACATATCATCTTTGTATTTGATCCATAAATCAATTGGGTTTGACGGAACATTGACTAAGAGTAATCTATATAAATAAAAATTAATCGCAAAATGTGTTACGAACCGTAAAACTCAAGAACGCCGCAATAAACGTTTTTTCTCTCCATAAGAACCTTCCTTGAACCTTAACAAAAACTTAAAAAAAAAATAGGCGAATTGGTCAAGCCGTTCTCGAGTTTTACGCTTAGCAACACATTTTGCGATTCATTTTTATTTATATAGATAGATAGATGAGCAAAGGAATTATCAAAATTTCATAAATTGTTGATGAGGAAAATTTTATGGGTTTAAATTCTAATTTAATAGATCTTGATTTTTGTGCAAGAACACCAACAAAGAAACATTTTCTGGGGCCAAACATGATCTTTTGGCAGTAATAATATTGCCGGCAGTCGAAAAGAGCCTTTCTGAACTTGCTGATATAGCTGGAACAGCAAGATATCTTTTTGCCAAAAATGCCATAACGAGGATAGAACGTTCACTCGAGCACCACCATACAAGAGGGTCCAAACGGTTCGATATACGAGGTTCTGCTATGTACTGCTCAAACTAAGAGATGTTGTCAAGTAATTGCCCTTCAGTTGCAAAGAGGAAATCCAAATCTTGGTCATCACTACTTCCACTAGGTTCTTCTTCTGTTACTTTGTCAGAGCACATTCCCAGAATTTTTTCCTTAACAAAAGTACGGATTTAGTCTGCTACTAAACTGCTCTCAGTTTTAAGGTCCTTGTACCTTGGGTCTAAGAATGATGCTACTTGGTAAAATATTCTCGGCTGGGGACATTTCGCCTAGGTGAAAGCGCGTTTTTATAGAAAAAACGATTTTATTTTTGAATATGGTGGCTGTTTCTGTGTCTTCGAGCTTAGGTGCATAGTGGTTTTCAATCAGAGTTTTGATAACCAAGCGCACTGCAGAAAGCGTTACTTTACTTTCACGACATAGCAGTTTTGTTGCTATGTATAGTGGCTTCAAAACTGTGGTTAACTCTTCCATTATTCCCCATTCGTACTCAGATATTTCCAGGTTCAGTGCTGTAGAAGAACTCGTATAGCTGTTATCACTTAGAACTGCAATAACGTCGGAGCGATTGTGGTGCAAAATATCACACATAAAATAAATGGAATCCCATCGTGATGGACAATTTTGAACTAAACGGTCCTTCTTCATTCCTAGCTGCAATTGTTTTCTGTTTAAGGCCGACGTAGCAACATTCGATTGGTGAAAATGTGATACCACTCTTCGACATTTTATTGGGACAATTTCGTAATATTCAACAAACTTAAATATATACTTTACACAAAGTTGTAGGGTGTGGGCAGCACAATTCACATTGTCACCCACATTCATTAACGGTAATAATCCAAACCAATTTGTATTCTCTCTTCTTGAGTTGAATCATTTTGCGAACTTTTACAAATCTCTTTGTACTTGCAAAACATTATGAAAACAAGTTCAGGTGTTCCATTTGTAAAACATACCTAAGCCTAACCGTTGCATCTGTACTTTAATCAGTGCATTTCATTGTGTACTTGCTAAACCTCTTAATCTAAACCATCCTAGAAACGAATAGCGGTATTGATTCGGATATATTTATAATTTAATAGAGTTTTACTTCAATGCCTTTTAATTTGCTCTACCCGGGTACCCGGGTAATCGGGTAATCGAGTAATCGGGTAGTCGGGTAGCCGGGTATCATCAGCCCTAGCAGAAATGCTCCTCGTCGCTTAGATGATTATTCCACCAAAATTTGGGTTCCCTGCTACACATTGTAACGAAGTCACATAGTTCAGCTGCCGCTCCGCGCCGAAGCTAGTACTCGGCTACTGCCTTTTCTGCCGTACGACATAACATAACATGCAATATGAAAAATATTGCATACCTTGAGGCGCCCACGAAGCTGTACAATTATATGGTTCGTGAACGTTGGTAAAACAATAAAACACAGTGAGCAGAGTTTTTCTACTTTTCACTGTTTAATACAAATGTGATAAGTGAAGGAACAGAATCAGTCAAAATTCGAGATGCCTGACGACAGTTCATCATATCACTTCGAGGAAAACTTCACACCTACCCCATCAACGGACCCTGTGTTCCTGGATGAAATCAGGACATCCGTCCAGCTGACTTTGCAGCTAAATTTGGAAGGAGTGGAGTTTGACGACCATCTTCCAGCTAGTTGCACAACGGACAACCCCCAGCTATGCCAACCAGAGGAAATTGCGGAAATCATCGTCAATTCCAAATCAAAGAAGTCAACAAGGGCGGATGGAGGCTCCAACTACATCATCAAAAGGCTTCCACATGCAGTGATGATACTACTCACAATCATCATAAACAACTGCATCAACAACTGCTACTTCCTTCATAAGTGGAAAACGGCAAAAATCGTGGCAATCCCGAAGAAAGGCTCTAAAAACCTGGTTTCTAACTATAGGCCTATATCCCTCCTCAACAATATCAGCAAAATTTTGGAAGAAGTCATACTAAGGAGGATTAAGAAGTCCTGCAATGAAAACAACATCATCCCAGACATGCAGTTTGGTTTTCGGGAAGGGAATTCAACACTGCATCCGTTACTAAAGTTCCAGTTTGACGTCTCCTCAGCACTCAACAGCCATCGTGCCACCGTAGGATGCTTTTTGGATGTCGAGAAAGCATTCGACAGCGTATCGACAGCCCTTATCCATAAACTTCGAGTACTTGGATTACCTTCGCCACTAATAAAAATATTATTTTCTTTTCTCTCTTTCAGGAAACTCTTCGTTCAGCTAGACAGCTGCAAGTCTTCAATCAAATCCATCAGAGTCGCCCAAAGATCGAAGCTGGTTCCCTTCCTATATAGCCTGATGACGTCTGATCAACCCATGCCAACTGATTGCGAGAACCTGCTTTTTGCTGACGACTCGCTGACCTACGCCTCATCGATAGCGCCAAAAATTGCAGCTCGGAGAGTGGAAGCCCACGTCTCCAGACTCTACGAGTATTACAAAAAGTGGGGTATCCGAATCAGCACTGCCAAATCTGAGCTTGTGTGTTTCAGGAAACCCACCAATGGCAACCGATGTCGTTCTGCAGCCACTTCCAGAAATTTGACCGTGAAGCTCCCCCATGGGTCGATGATAGTAGCCAAAAGAAATGATAAATACCTCGGAGTCCACTTCAACGATCTGTCCAAATTCAACCCGCACTCAAGGCAGGTACTAAGGAAAGCCAACTTCGCGTTTCACCGCTTGCACCCATTGCTAGCCAGAAGAACCGGACTAAGCCAGCCAGTGAGACTACTGATAAGCAAGCAGCTTATCAGACCTCTTATTAGCTATAATTTTACTGCATGGTACACCATTTCCAAGACAGCAATGCAGAAACCCCAACTCTTCGAAGGGAAAATTCTGAGGATAAGCACCGGAATAATCTTTGATCCACAGCGAAAGAAGCACTACAGCAATATTAGAACCGTGCTGCGCTTTGAACCGAGGCTAGAGATATAATCTTACCAACCGTTTTTGCCCGGAATTCAATCAAAGCTAAAACCCTTCTGTCCGTGCCCTGTCGTCTTTTGAGGCTAGGGATATAATCCCAATTAGTGTTTGCTTAAATGTCAGTCAAGGCCAGGGATCTAATCCCACCGTCTGCCCCTTATATGAAATACCGGGTTAATTATTTAGGAATGAGAAGTTTGTGAAGTATATGAAATACCTCGTTAGTTATTTAGGAATATAATAAATATATAATTATATGAAATAACTTGTTATCTTAGGTTAAATAATACTGAATAAAAGTTGGACATTATTGGAGTTCTGAGATTTCTAAATCCGAGTTTTGTGCTTTCTTCGGATTGATCTTGAACCCAGTGGCGCTACCTCAGCCTTTGATAAAAAAAAAAACATCACAACACTGATCTCTGAAGCCTATTTAGCGAACAAAGGGCGTTGTCTATGATCATAGACTTTGAACTCCTGGCTCAGATGGATCTTGTATTTATAGTATGAGTCAGACAGTCTTTTTTCAAAATCTAATTTTTCGTAAAATTCGAAGATCTTTAAAAGTAGCCAAACAGTCATCTAGTTAAGAAGGTGCTCCAGAGATATTAGACAATGGACCCCAATATTGTTCGTTCTTTTTTTAAATCCTTTAAAATGCCCTAAAATATTTTCACAGGCAAAGTTTCATTTTAACAACCCGATGATCGCTTAATCTACGTACACTTCCTTTACTCCATTTATAACCCCACTAATCATTTCGATGAATCATCTCCATTCACTTTTTCCAACTTCAATTTCATTCAGTTTTCATCAAATCTGCATATTCATTTTTCTCAGTTAAAATTTTAATTAGTTTGTCTTCGAACTGAGAACAAAAACATTCAGAAACTTTGTGTTGACAGTCTTAATTTACATATGCAATTAATCCTGCTCCTCTCCACAGATAGAATGTATATTTTATAGAGCAAACAAAAAAAACCATTTGGGAAACCGCAGAATTTGCACCCGAGTTTTGGAAAGTTCTCGGTTAGCAAAGTCAATAACTTAAAAAACTTTATCATAGCTAAAAACACAGAAAGACCTTTCGGGGCATATTGCAAAACTTTCCCTGAACCCTGAAACCTCAACAGTCAATAAAATCTAAATCCCACCAAAAGGAAAAGTACGTAGACGTAGAATGGAAGGTTTACTATTCGTTTCTGTGAACCATGACAATTTTCCACAATCAATTGTGGTTCCAGGAAAAAACAACATTCTTCGATACACACACACACAAACACAGACTCCCAATCACAAAGTTATTATTAAAAACCACCATTGCTGATGGTAGTAACTCATGCAATTTCCTTTTACAACTATTCGTCCGGTACGGTACGGTACACTCGTTGACTGGCCGGCTTTTGAAAAAAAAAAAGAAGAAAAATAGTTAACTAACGAGAGGACTTTTTAACAAAGTCACGTGGAACTGTATTTCCCTTCGTCCTTTTTGTTAACTCAACATCAAAATAAAAACACAAAATAAATCCTGGTTGCATTCACAATCGACTTTGCCATGGGAACAAGGATTGAGTGGATATAACACAGCAACGAAAAAACACAAAATGAAGTCCTGAATGGCATTTTCAACTTAATGTACGCAAAAAGTCCAGGCAAAAAATAAATACAGATTCGAAAAAAAAACTCAAACTTCCGCGTTAAAGTCATAAATTAGGCCCTAAAGTTTACTCTTGTGTTCAGTCATTCATGATGGGGATTTGTGTGATGTTTCATTCTTTTTTTTTTTTTTTTCTCAACTCCCCGTTTTTGTATGTTCATTCGTCAAAAGAGGGCGAAGGTTAAAACCATCAGTATTAGTGTTTGCCCCCTAACTCTGTTTAGCTTATGGGTGGAGTTGCTATGTGTATCTAGGGATCAATGTGCACTTCAATGCTCAGCAAAGGTGAACTGCTGTACAGAGGGCACATTGACTGGACGGCTACGATGATGACTGTAGATTTTTGGTGGTGATGGAGGTTAAGAACGAACAACCGACCGACAACAATGTTTTCAAGCCGCAAACAGGGTTGTTAAATATTTATTTTGCAGGGTAGACTAGACTTAAGGTTTTAAGGCCAAAATGAAAGATTTTGTATTTAAATGACCAGAACTGAGTGAAAAAGTTATGTACTTAGCTCATGGAATTGACTCGCAAGCTTTTTGTACCGATTACATTTAACATGTAATTGTTACATTTCAATTTATGTACCGAATGCCATGCTCAATAAAACATTTTTCAGGTGTCGTGCATTGCATACAGTCGAGATGTAATTAATCCATAAGACAGCAGATATGACAGTAAAAATGTATTCATCACAGCAAGTTATGTAATAAATACAAATCCGGTGTACTGGCTCAATAAAATATGTACTGAGCACACGTATTTGCTGAACAAACTGTTTTGAGCACTGAATGGTGCAAAATCCTTAAGTTTCAACTTATTTATTTATTTCATGGGTGTATGTGTCGCGAATTGATCTAATGAATGCGTGATCTCTCGGTTTTTGGAAGGATCTAAGAGCTAAAGTTAAATAAAGTATGAACATTTTTTTAAATTAAAATTTATTTTGTAAATTAAAAGGAGTACAAATTAAAAGACTTTTTAAATAAAAAGGAAATAAGCTGTTCAATAACCAAGGAAGGCAAGTAAGAGATGAGTCAAATTTATTCTTAGTAGTTACAAAAAGTTATATAAGCAGTGAAGGAATACAGCGGCCGGCGAAGGCGTTTCATAAATATGTAAGAGGACAAGAAGCTGTACACATTACACTTGTGCGATAAAGTTCAAGTGAAGATGTAAAGACGACTGACAAATTTGTAGTGAATACAAATATCTGTTCCCATTACTTAAAATTATTGACAACATAAAATAACAAGTAGGGTATATGCATATGTACTCACTACACATTTATATAATGATTCCACGGAATTATTATATTTACGTAATGCATGCTGAGAACGCCTTGACATAATAGTTGGTGCGTTGGAATTTCATCTTGAATTCGATTCTCAGCTTCTGCAAAAATGTTTTCAGGGGTGTACTACCTTTTTCAGAGAAGTATCAAATTCTTCAAGAGTATCTCTTGTCACAAAAAGTGCTGCTCATCTAAGCAGTTCGGACTCGGCAGAAAATTGTAGGCCCCCTCCAATCCTTGTAACACATACACAGAGAATTGTTAGTCACTAGGTTGTGTTTTTTACGAGCTGTTACGACATATAATTATGTGCTCACAACAGAAAACCTAAAAATGTGTATGTAATGAGTTTATAAAAAAAAGTATATTTATGAAAGGAGTGTATAGAAGATGTACCCACTACATAATCATGTACTTATCACAGATAGTGGACATTTATTTAAGTAACAATAATTCTTTAATGGCTACATCACTGCTAATAGTTGTATGTAATCCGTACAAATTTGAGTATACTGTGTGCAGAAATGTAAACAACTATTGCCAAACAAGGGCGGTCAGATAAGTTCTTAGCCTCACCGTCCGATGGTGCCAGTATCGCAAGAGAGATCTACTATCGTCTAGTATATTCTCTTAGATGGCTACTGTCAAAATTTCAGCTGAATCTAAATCGTAGCTTTGTTTTGACCACATGTGTAAGCCAGCTTGTCCGCGAATTTTAGAAAATTGGAAAAAGAGCAATGTCGGTCGGTCACTCTTCTCCTTCGATGATGACTGTCAAAAATTTGTATAACGAGTTTCAACGTGGTCGCACATCGGTTTTTGATGAGCCCCGCCCAGGTGCCCCGAAAATGGCTACCACGGAGGATAACGTATCAAAAATCCCGCCAATTGAAGGTGAGCGAGATGGCTGAAACAGTAGGCATCAAAAAATACCGGCTGGGTCATATCCTCCATGAAATTTTGGGCATGAGAAAGCTGGCGGAGCGATGGGTGCCGCGTTTTCTTACTCCGGGCACAAGCACCGGCTCACACCTCCGCCGTCGCCAAAGCCAAATTGGTCGAATTGCACTACGAACTTCTGCCCCATCCACCGTATTCTCCAGTTTTGGCCCCGTGCGACTTTTTTTGTTTGCAAACTTGAAAAAGTCACTCGCCGGGCAGAAATTTGAGTCGAATGCAGACCTCGAGAAAACTTAGTTTTCGGGTTAAAGAAGTTGGCACATCGCTGGATCAAGTGTATCGAGCTAAAAGGAGATTATGTTGAGAAATAAATCGCCACTTTTCCAAAATTGTTGTTTTTCTTTTGTAGGCTAAGTACTTATCGGACTGCCCTCGTAGATACTTGTATAATGATTTTTCATGCAATATACTTATGTCACTTTTACCAGGTAAACACTCGATAATTTTGTATTCTCAGACCAAGTGCTTATAGCCGTAAATTTTTTACTTAAAAGGACTTTTTTTAAAAGTCACCAAATAAAAAATACAAAATAATAATAGTAAAAAAATAATGGAATCTATAACAACCCTGTTCAATCGACACATTCGACGAGTTAATAGAGACGAGTGGGAGGAAATAATAAAAGAGCGATACCCAGACAAGAATAATTGTGTTTGTCGACGGAATATCAAGGACTAAAAGTTAAAAAAAAGTGGAGATATGAGGGAAAAAGGATAAAGAAAGAAAGAGCTTTGCCTGACCATAAAGTTCGATGAGAGAATCGATGGAAATGCACGAATGAGGGATGATCTGAAAATCCTTGCGCTTAGAGATAGCGATTTCCGGTCTCTGCCTGTACAAACCAAAGGATAAGGTGTGGATTGTTTGCACCCATATGCACCCAGGATATGGATTGTGGATGTGGTGTCGTTATACCACAGTGGGCGATTGCAATGACCCAACCGAAAAAGGCTGCCAAGGAATTTGTTCGCAAATATTCAAATGCAAAACGTTTGGTCGAACTCATGGGTCTGATAAATCCCTGCAAGAGCCCCTGAGTGGTTACCTATTTGGAAAATAGCTTTCGTTATAATTCTTCTATTTTTTTTTTTGTTTGTTTGTATCTACTCTTGCTGTTTCCCTATTACTATTTGGATTCTCCTTGACGAAGGATAAAGGAGTCAGATTTGTGTTTGCATTACATCATTGGTTCTTGTTTGAGAGGCGATGATGGAAGAGCAGCATCAACAGCGGGTTTTATGTTCAGTATTAGCTCGTTGTTTTTTGAAGTGTTCCACAGTTCATGTTTATTAAATTGAAAGCAGGTTCTATTTGACGACTTCCATTAAAACTGAGCTGATAAGTGGATCGAGAGTAACTTTTTGCCATATCCACATCTCTCTGTCTGTCTCTCTCTTTCTTTTTCGTTCAAGCATTTAATTTTGAGCCTTTGTGGTGGTTTCTGGTTTCAATTAAAGCAAGTCGAGAGGATGTGTGCTTATTGTTTTTGGATATTAAATTATGGAATGAAATTAAGCTCCACATTTTTAGGCTTTAATTGAAGTTATCAGAATTTTAAATAGAAACCTAGGGTAAATTGGAATATCGTTGTCTAGGTATTTCCACTCAAAAACGAAGGTTAAAACAGATCAAATCGAAGGGCAATGAATGGATACTTCAATATACCTTATGTACCTACCCTAATTTTCGTTCGTTCTTATATTGAAATATTTCAAAGGAATTTAACCCCCCTGGTTCGTTTTTTTTTGTGTTCATTATTTTCTTGAATTTAAAAATTGATTTTTTTTTCGAAATATATTTTCCTATTTATGTACGTAATGCGAGGACAGAACCAAGACTTTTATTACACATTGTCGGTGGTTGTTAAACATTTTTTTTTAATATCCCTTTTTGGCAATTTGAACTACACACATACTTTCCTCACTCAAGTACCCGCCCACTTAGAAGGCTAATATCTTGATTTCAAAGGAAAGGCAAACATTTGTTGGGATTTAATTTTGAGAATCAAAATCAAATTATGTACATAAATATAGTGGAATTGCCTTAGAGCATGTCCTTTATTAGTTTAAGTGTTTTTGGGAACAATTTTACTTAAGGGCGATGTGTCATTGTCAAAGAGCATATTTTCATTATTGTTTATTTGACAGTTGGGACATGTTGCAGATGAAATTGAATTTTGTAGTTGTTGTATTTTGCAAGGAAAGGGGCTTTTACATATATGTACAATTGTACATGTGTACGGATTAACAAGAATATCTAAAATGTTTAAATATCAATTTGAAGACTAAATTGGCCTTTAAATTTTTAGGGCCATACTTTAAGGGCGATTTTATAATTAAAGATAAAAAATAAGTAAAATGAGAAAGGCGATATTTTCGAAACTAGGCCTTGTAAAAGGTTGCGGTTTTCAAAATTTTTAGTCAATTTTGTAAGAGGTATTCACGGGTGAAAACCAGAAGGTTCTGCGAGGCCTGGTTATCGAAATATGGCCACCCAAAGTGATTTTACTGAAAATTGACTCAAATCTAAAAAAGTCATCGGATGCGGATGGAGATATTTCCGCAACCAAGACTCTTAACGGGTTGCAGTTGTCTATTCTGAATGAATGTGCCAAACTCAAAAAAAAATTTTTTTTTATTAGTTTTGGGAAAAATCATAGACTAACCACTTGTCTTAAAAAATCATTTAGAAGATTCAACAGATACTTAGTATGTTGGACTGTCACGCAGAAGGTGTTGGCTTTCATTTTCAGCTGGTGCAAACAAATTTCCAGTCATTCGGAATGGGCAGACAATTGTAGTTCCCCTCCATTCCTGGTAACACTCACAAAGAAATGGTTGAGAGCTGTAAGTCACTAGGTCCTGGTTCTCTTCGAGTTGTTGCACCACTAAATTCAACAGAAATATTTAGTGGAAGCTTAGTTACGGGATGCATCCCTGGACGGTTCTGAATTCTGAATCACTTTCAGGATATTTCTTTGCCGCGAAAATAAGGCTTGCTAGCCTAGTTCGTCGGGACAGTGTTCTCCGTAGTAAGGTAGGCTATAGGCTGAGTCATTCGCAAAGGATGTTCTCTTCCATTAATTTTCATTGAAACCCTCTACAAGTCTGATGTGCCCATGATGTGGGTTCTCACAAAGTTGTGATTCGTTAGAATTCTAACCAAGAGTGACTTTTATAAACAGTGAAATAGCTATAGAAATACTCGTAGTTGCATTCCTGCCCTTAAACAATTCAACCGCAATACTGGTGCTTCAGGGAATCCCTATCAAATTGCCACTGAGCTCAATTTCGGACGTATTGTTAAATTCAGAGATTCTTTTTTTAGCCATGCCACACGAATGCTTTACCCTGATCAATACTTTCCTCTCATCGCGATATTCAGTCAAAGATTTTAAGGGTAGGTACAATCTCTTTGGGGTGCGTAAATCAAAGAAACAAAACAAAAATCGTCCTCCCCTCGTACCGCACCAAGTACTGTTGTTTGCGGTTTTTTTTCAAGCTTGAGTGACACAAGCACAGATAATTTAATTAACCAGTTAACCTACCAAGGTCAATTGTATTTATTCCGAGTCTTCTCAACTCGTCGCTCTAAGCATACACTAGTCTTGATTTTGACTTCAACTATTGCTTGTATTTCAAGAACAAGGGTACAATAGCTCCAAAAAAATGCACTACCCTACCCCATAATCCAACTTGGAACCGTCAGTAAATACGGAAACATGATTTACGTTTATGATCCGGCTTTGCATCCATGACTCCCTTGCAATGGTCTTAGGGCTGAAGTGGGCCCTTTTAAAATTTCAACACTGTTTAAGCCACAAGGCAGTGTTGGGCGCCATTTATTCGTCACTGAGTAGTTTTACTCATAAATGAATAGTTTGTTAATAACTTGAATACAGCGCCACCTATAGAATCGTGAAGTCAAAAATAGCGAATTTCAGAAAATGTCAATAAAACAATATGTGTGATTGCCATTACATTTCTTACACATTTTCACAACTGTTTGCCTAAGTTCATAGGAAAAAAACAAGTTTTGCTAAACTTGTTGCAAATTTTTGTCTGTCAAAGATGCATGATTGTAAGAGGATCGGTGGTTGGATGTTCTAGAAACCGGAAAGTACCTACTGATAGTCGACAAAATGCCGGTGTCTAACATTGCAACAATAATATAACACTAATTGATTTGTCTTTTAGAGGTGACCCTCATCAGATATTCGTCAAGTCGATTCGGCCTTGAATTGCCCAAGGTATAAGCTGAAATAAGCAGACATTTTAGACGAGCCCTTCGGAAGGGTGTTGTACGGTGGCTATGCGAATGAATTCAATAGAATGTATATACCTTCTTGTACGGAATGACCACATATTCGTCATCGCCAAGAACGCTACTGAGTGCTTAGGTTTTCTTCGACAAAGCAAGCAATTTGTTACCGCTTTTCATCTCGTCGTAATCTAATCAGCCTATATTTATCTAAAGCTCTTGTATGATTCCCATATTTGGGCAGGTGTTCTAATAACCCCCTTGAGTCTCATGATAGGTGATAGAAGTATAACAGAAATATTTGAATCTACATTTCGAGTATAGGCAAACTTCGACTTGATCAATACCTTGTTGTGGCAAAATTCTAAGCTCGGCTTTCGAATGAAATGAAATTGTGAGTCGACTGGAAGAAAAAAATTGACGTTGGACTCTTTACTACACATCATCAGAGAAGTAGCAATTTTAGAGAGAGAACTCGTGGTAATAATGATGAACGCGTTTAATTGAAGCAAATGATAGAAGATGCATATGCGAATATTTTGCAGAGAAAAGCAAGAAGAAAGCAAGATGATTTTGAGTACAAAGCATGCGCCGCGTTCCAACCCCAGCTCAAGAAGACCAAAGAGCCTTGCGATCGAAAAAACAACCAGGAATTTTATATGCAAGCAAGGCAAGTGGCTACTAGTTTTAAAATCCGAATTCAGGCCTTTTCTAGTCACTTGACTACAGGGAATTTTAAGTTTTATTTAAGGAAACAGCTGCTCATCATTTTGTTGTAAAGTACGTACCTTACAACCTTTTCTTATCATTTCCCCTTATCATTCCATCCAACTAAACCCATACTTACTTCAACCCATTGCAACTTCAAATTCCCACAGTCATCATTTCCTTTTGATTGACCAATATTCCATATTCCCATATTCATCATTTACTTTAATTGCATAACTACAAACCACTTCAAATTCCCATATCATCATTTCCTTTTGATTGACCAATATCCGACCCACTTAAAATTCCCATATCATCATTTCTTTTAATTACTTACAAATTCCATCTAGTCCCCAACGACACAGTCAACGATCGCTCCACTTAAAAACTCATTCATACCCATTCACTTTCCCAATCCGTTAAACTTCTCCAATTTCATTGCCTGCTTCATTGAAACAAAACCCATAATTCCCAGATCATCATTTTCATTTTGAAATCCAACTTTTCCAACCTATTAAACGGTGCATTGATCCCCAACACCAAATGGCAACTACAAACAGGCACACTTATGCATGTTGTTGGATTTTCCTCAGTTTTCGTCGTGTCGGGTGACGAGGAATCGACGGCACACTCTGTTTCTGTTATTCGAGTCGGTCGGACGGGTTGTTTGAAATATATCTTAAATTCGAAATCTTGAAATACATATATCTTAATTTCCAAATCTTGACATACATATATCTTAAATTCTAAATCTTGAAATAAATATAACTTAAATAAATTCTAAGTCCTGAATGTTTATAACTTAAATTCAAAATCTGAATAATAACTCTTACCCCCAGTTTCACAGTGGAAGTTTAAACCCCACTTTTGGTTTAAACTTCAGTTCAACAATAAATTTGGTTTCACAGTCCTTGAACAGAGTTCATTCTGTAGTTTAAGTTAAACGACACTATTCTGCCGTTTAAATCTCAGTTCGACAATCCCTTCAAACATTTGAAAATATAATTTATTTTCATTTTTAATTTTTGTTTCCTGTCACAGGTCACAACAAACTTTCCTTGATTGTTTTTTCTTTGATTTAGATAGAAAGAGAAAACAATTTACTTAAACTACGTTTATTGAACTGAAGTTCAAATAAGACTGTGAAACCGGACAAGTTGAACTTCAAATTTAAACTCCAGTTCAGGTTCAGCAGAACTTAAGTTTAAACTCTCACTGTGAAACTGGGGGTTAGTAATAAGAACTGAATAGTGTAATAGAATAAGAACTAGTGTAAATAAATAAAGAAACAAAAAAAAGGAAGATAAACTACTATTCTTTAAATCACATTGGACACAAAAAACGCAACACGAAAACACAGGTAAGAACCCAACTGAGAATCGTGCTTCTCAGCGAACAAAAATATAGCACAACAATTTAGAGCGAGTTAGAGGGCAAGAAGATAAACAACTTACAATCAATGAAGAACCAGTTTTATCATCTAGTACAGCAGATGAAAACTTAGCTTAAAAGAAACTTATAACAACTAGGCCAAGGTATCTGATAGCTGACCTGGAGAGATCTTTAAATACGGAGGTTTATGCATAAAATTATCAACAAGTTTGGGAGGAAGGATTATATGCTCAGTAAGAACTACACGGGTAC
This sequence comes from Chrysotoxum bicinctum, assembly GCA_911387755.1. Classification (NCBI taxonomy): domain Eukaryota; kingdom Metazoa; phylum Arthropoda; class Insecta; order Diptera; family Syrphidae; genus Chrysotoxum; species Chrysotoxum bicinctum. The sequence goes on along the minus strand of OU426987.1, from coordinate 198,929,534 downwards.
TACTGCCAAATGTGTTGTTTTGGCGTTTTAAGGAGTTCTGCAACACTATAATCCCCAAGTATCAGAGTGGCATCCGCCCAGACGAACCAACTATAGACCTAATTTTCACAATGAGGAAAATCTTGAAAAAATTCCAAAGAATTTCACTTCGAGCATCACCTGTTTTCAATCAACTTCAAGTCCGCACATGATAGCAATTATCATCAGGAGCTCTTTATGTCGAGGGCCGAACTTGAGATACCAGAAAAAATGATACAGCTGTGCCCCTGACATGGACATACGTGATAGAAAGTGTAATTGCTCCTCCAAACTATTTCAAATATGCACAGGGTTTCAGCCAGGAGAAGAGATATCAGTCACTTCTTCAATCTCGTTCTGGAGCAGTTGGTGCAGTGCAGGCAGATAATGATAGCGTCCTTGACGCCGATTCAGGATCAGTCGAAAATTGTTGGGCTAAACGTAAACAAGGATAAGACCAATTACATGCTGCCAACAAGCAAACTAACAAACATATGGTTCACCGGATGGGAAAAAATGTCCAGCAAAATACCAGCTATTTCTAACTAGTAAAGGAGTTCATCTAACTTGGAGTTAATATTAACCTCATGACTGTTATATTAGGGCAGACCTGACGAAGAATTATCATAGAAAACCGCTGCTTTTTCGATTAGCGGACGAATGGGTTCAAATCCAAAGACGAATTGTAAGCTCTACAAAATCCTTCTGATACCCAAATAGTTGGACAGATTTGATGAGTATAGTGCCCTCCGTGCTGGCCTGATCGCCATCTGTTCTGAGACGAAATTGAAGAAGTCACATTATAGAGTATCTATTTGCGGAAATCCTGTGCATGTTTGGAATTGTTCAGAAGCGACGTTCTCTAGTTGCACATTGTACTGCGCATTTTTTAATGTCAGGCAACAGAGTTCGTTCAGTTTTTTCGGGATCTCGAAATCTGCGATTGCCAAATAGAGCTTGTGACAATGAGAGGCTTTAAATTCGATGAATATATAGTGAGTTTTCACTTAGAATTCGTCATTTCCAGAATTTTTCGTGTATGTTCGATATACCGGGCCGGAAGCTACACTGACACTTGCCCAATAAAGTATTACCCAACGTTTTAAGACGCTCACTCAGCACGTAAGATAGGATCATATAAACGCTATTTATCAGGGATATGCCTCGATAGTTCTTTCAAGACAGAGAATCGCTTTTTTTTGTGGAAGGGGCATATGAATCTAATAGTCCCGTCATAACGCTTTGGTTCAATCAAACTTGGACAATTATTTGCTGGATACATACAACCAAAACCTCAGCGCCGCGCCATATTTGAAGACCTGAACAGATAAATGATTATTGTAAAACCTTGAAGGCAGGCGGGGGTTGGTTGATTTAAAATTTTTGACTTTTTATGAAAAGAGATACTCTTGGAGGATTTGTCACATACTTGCAAGAGTAATAACCCCTGAATTTTTTTTTTTAATTTTAAAGTGGCAGAGGCTAGGGGTTAAACCCAGACCTCAGGCATGATAGTCCAACGAACTAACCATTATTCCAAGGAGAAACTTACTAACCAGTTGCTTGAAGTAGGATAAAATATTCACAATGGTCTAAAATAAGTGCCTTAGGCTTTCGAATTTCATTGAAAAACAATACATACCCCGAAAATATGCCTGAAATTGAATATGACTTCAACTGTGTTCACATTTTCAGCTTCTACAATCGGGGTTGAATACAAATCCCTTTTTAAGGCAAAAATTCTAAAATTCCAATATGTCCCTATAATTAACTTTAATGCCGATTCTTTTTTAAACCTAATAATCCTATCCTTTCCTATGTCTAACTGGGTAAAAACTTAATTTCACCTTGTAAACGAGTGCTAACTTACAATCTTTGGCCTTGTGTCCCATCCTGTGCTCTATTGTTCTGTGTCCACGAAGGCCATCACGAAAACCCCTCAACATATAAAATTTTGTAGGTAAACGAAAACTTTCAAAACCAATCGATCTTATTTATGCCTAAAGCCATTCCGGCGACGACGACGCACCTAACAACATAGTCCTAACTAAATATTGCTCAATTTACACCTGACCATATTCCCCGGGTTATTTAGCCTACACACATCCTAGGATTTACCTCAATCAAAAGTGTTACCTTAATGCTTTTCAAAATAAATTAATCCCATTTCTTTACCCAATACCCTTTAAAAAATGACAAAACAAAAAAAAAAAATAATAAAAACCCCACAACTCTAATAACTCTGAATGCTTTCTCATTATCCTAGACCTGCAAAATGTAATTTAAAATAACCCAAACCGTCTTCTACTGTTTCCTGCCACATATCCTGTCAGCCTTAATCCGCTTTATAACAAACATTAATTCATGTTACGAAACCCTGTGGGGTTTTTCGTTCAAAAACACAACACAACACAAAAAATTGAATAAAAAAAAAAAACAAAAAATTAAAGGAAAAATCCCAAATCCAATTTCGAAATTTCGTTTGCTTAACCACACACTAAAGTGCGACAAGGACTTTTCTACGAAAATCCAAAATACACCCGCAAACACAGGAGCATGGAAGTATAAGCCTAGACAAAAAAAACGCAACACAAACACGCTCTACATCAAGGGGGGTCAACTGCAAAACAGGATATTTATGAACCCCAAAGGGTTGTTAATTTAATTTAACGGCAAAATGAACTTCTCCTTGCCGCCACTCTTCGTTCAGTTTGATGCTGTGTGCTCTGCTCTGGTTTCATTGTATAAATAAGTAAATTTGTGTCCTGATGGCCGCCATTTAATACACACCTCACCCACTTCTTCTGCCAAGCCGACACATTTCGTTCCAAATAAAGGTAGATCCGAACTGGAGTGGGTCACACAATAAAAATTAAAATAAAAAAATAATTGTGCACTTGTACGAATGGGCACTAAGCCCAGGAGATGAATACAGATATCCAAAAGAACCATTGGAAATTAAAAAAAAAAAAACGACTGTCGTTTCTTTTATGAGGAAAAATTGAAATGCCCTCCCGACAATTGTAGAATTTTAATGCGACGGTGGCGCCAAAAGTAACAATGAGCACACCGAGAGTGCACAAAGCAAAAAAGAAGCACAGCGTTGCAGAGCCAGCACCATCACCATCACCACCACCAACAAACCAAAATCACCCGCAGTTTTCTGCAAAGAATCAATCTTCCTCAGAAGTCCATCATCATCATCACAGCAGAGGCGAGTCGAGCCCAGGGATAGCAGCTATAGAGCTTCCTCCAGTCCCAGTCTCACACAACTCTCCAGTCGCACCCAGTCAGTGTCATCAGACACTTTTCTAGCAATAAATTTTCACTTAAAAAAAAAAAACAAAAACTCAGCGAGCGCAAGAAAATAATACAAATTAAATGAAATTCATTCTCAATTGGATTTTATTTCATTTGGCTCCTGTGGGAGCGCGTTGATAAGCTGACACGGCCAGGCGCAAGATAGATGGACTTGCAGATTGGAGTGATGGCCATCAATATTGATGGAGAGATGGCAAGGCTTTATGGAGTGTTGATTGGTGATGGGGGAGGTCTGCAGTTAATACAAATAAAATGGCCAAATGGAATGGAATGGGAAGGGGGCTTTGCTTTAGGAAAAGATAATTAATGTTGTGGCATGGTCTTCTGCTTATAGTGTAAATCGTCACAGTAGCCGTTGTTAACTTGTTTATTGCTATCTTATGCCAACAATTGGAGTCGCAACGAAATCCATTTAAAGTTTTTCCATTTTCATTTAACTGAAAATGAAATCTTCATTGAAAAACCTCGGAGTGAGATTCTCAGCTTTACATTCCACAATTTATAATTTTGGAACAAAATGATACGACTGACATGTATGTACATAGCTTTTCCATATTGATTTCAAATCAAATGGGTAAAAATAAAATTGTATGACATATCGAAAATTGTGGAACCCATTTATTTTCATTTCACGAAAAGTAGAGGCTTACTTTGAAGCGATTCTTATACGTTAGGCATGTTTTCGTGCACAAGGCTACTTAATATTTCGTAGGTAGGTAAGTAGAAATGGCGACCACTTGCAATCTAGCCCTGTGGCCCAATTAGCGCTGAAATGCGCCATTTTGATACCATGACTCGTATGAACCTGTGGATGGAATTGATATGAGAAATTGTGGACATTCTCACGAGTCAACCAGTTTGTATTAAGTTCAAAAATATGGATCTAGTAGGTTTTGATGTCTCTAATTGTGTGTTTAATTTTTCACAATCATCCGGGAATTGGATCAGTCACTCAGCCGGGCCACCATACTCATCTGACACCATCTACACTGTGCCAAGCTAGGCAGCTTGACTGGTACTGAAAGAGTAGCCAATCCACCAATAGGCTAATCATCCGGTTCCCCACACCGTAAGCCACCGTCAAAGCCCTTAGTCCGCTAGCTCGGGATCTAAGGAGTCAAACGGAGGGCACGACACAGAAGTAAACGAAGTTTGTCCTAGAGCCATTTCGTCGCGTTAAGAAAAGATATCAAGTCTTTGATCTTCATTTTCGAAATATTTCGAAAAATGCCATTCCTATTGAATTGGCTCTTAGTTTAGATAGGGGCATTTGCAAAGGAAACGCAAGATTGTTTACTTTTGCTGCTGGCGCTGGTCCCCACAGCTATGACAGTGAGTGTTGTGAGGAATACCTAGCTTCGCTGCATTCTCTTCTTTTACCCAGTATCCTGCATATCAGATCAAGTGTTCAGGATTTATTAAAGGTGGGTTTGAGTCCCTTGCATGCTTACCTGATAGGCAGTAACTTAGCTTGAAAAACACTAGAAAAGTCAAGTAGCCTAAACGACTAAGATACATAGTCACAGGAAAGATTACTGAACCAACACCACACTCCATCTTTGAGCCATCAGTAAGGATAGTTGTGTCGAAGTCCCAAGCCATTATCTCAGTCCTTTCTTGATGGGAACATAACCTTAAAATCTTCACTGATGCTCATTTTATGTGTGACCATAATTAATAATACTCGTATATCAATTAAAAGATTGTGGAATGCATTCAATTTTCGTTTTGAATGAAACAACAATTTCAGTGTGTAATCAGCCTGAAGTCTTAGGTGAAGCTTCCTCATGTTTTTGTTACATTTAAGAAAGTCAAACCAAAAAGAACGCATTCCACACTGTCAATCGCCAAATATGACAGCAACAATCTACTGTCAGATATTTTCATGAAAAGCAGTTCCTAGAAGTTAGTAAAGTTTCACATTTTATTTGGTGCTGCTCTAAAGAGGTTTAGTCATTCTGAAGTTTTATTTGATCGGATTTCACTTCATTACTGGTTTCAGAAGTGGGATATTTGCTTTATGCCGCAAGATATGGAATTTAAGGGAATTTAAATTAAGAACCATTTTTTCACAATTGTAACCAAGTTAGTGAAGTGAAAACTGTCTTTAGGAGCTTACCAAATTTTCCACTGTTCAACTTCAGATAGATGACGGCGACGGGTCATCTATTTCTAGGGCCACCGAAAATAATAAAAAAAATTTTAAAAATTTCTACAATCGAGGTCTAGCAAGGACTATTCAAATTTTGTCTCTTGTGAAATTAATTTCTTTGCACGCGAGTCTCTTTTCTTTTAATAACACTGTTAGTACAGACCTATTACAAAACTCTTGTGTATACCTAAGCTATTCGAAACCTTACCTTATTCTTCCATTGAAAATACATTTTTATTACTTCTTCTGAACACGACTAATTCAACTAAAATTTTGCGCCCATTAGATCATGACTTGGAATCGGGTTGTTTTCAGAAAGTGTGTCTCTGCAAACCTATTTCTACAATCGTTAGAGTACCTCAGGGTACTAAAACGCCAGTAAAACGACAAGGCTCTAGAAACGAAAATTGGAATTTTATTGAAACGACTATCGTTATAATGCTTAGAAAAGTGAAGAACATAGAGAATACTACCCTTTTCGTATTATTTAAACCCAAAATGTGGTCTCTGGAGCCTTCTCGTTTTAAAGGCGTTTTATTAAAACGACTATCGGAATAAGGGTGTCTTTGTTTTATCCATTAATGATATTGAAATGCGCTTACTTACGTATATACAATTTAGCAATCAATGGCGGCAATTCAAAGAATTTGGAAAAAAATGTATCTTTTTAAGATATGAACGTTACTTTTGGAAATAAATCTAAATAAATTCTTTACTTCCTTAAGCTTGATGTCAGCAAATTTCGAGTTATATCTTTTTCCAGTAAGCGCTTTAGCCTACCACAAAGACGACATCTCCTTAATGGTTAACCTGTGTCTGCTATTACACATTGATCGTATTAAAGTTGTCCAGTGTAGATTTGCACTACACCCTTTTTACAGGAACAAACTCAGGCGATAGTTCTTACTTCATGAAGGTTTAATACCAAATATTTAAAGTAGAATAATATTGAAACAGCTACAATGTAATAGAGAAATTTTATTATTTAATGATTACTGACTAAAATTTGATGTGTTCACTTGTCAAGTTTTTAAAACCTTTCGAATTTGGGCATAACAAAAAACTTGCAAAGTAAGCCCATCAAATTTTAGTCAGTAATCATTAAATAATAAAATTTCTCTATTACATTGTAGCTGTTTCAATATTATTCTACTTTAAATATTCGGTATTAAACCTTCATGAAGTAAGAACTTGGCGTACTTTTAGATCTCAGTACTTTTCACGGCTGACTTGTTACACAAAGGTTTTTGTATAGAAGAACTTGGCTCTTTTTTTTTGTTTTTGGTCACCAATTATTATAAAGTGTCTTTAACTGCCCTCATCTGGTCCAAAAATTCTCCCTGAACACCTTTCCTTGTCAATTGAGATAGGTTCCGATTACGGCATTCAAGCACCTCAAGCATCTTTCTTTGGTTAACATAAACGGTTTTCCAATAGGAATTTCTGAACTTCCATAGGTAGTTGCATTCAACAACATGAGCAAATACTTACATTGTTCTATGAAATCAGGTCCTCCCGAGAGGACTATTAGCAACGAGGTGGATATATTCGAATCGACCGGCCCAGTGAACAATCTGCTAACAACCGTTCTTCAACGAAAAGAAAAAAAAAAAGATCTGCGGGCCGCGCATAAAAACCCGGCCTTTTGCAGACCATAACTGGTTGGTGTGGATTTGGGGCAGGTGGCATGATCGGTTCATACTTCTGTGAGAACGACGTTGTTCAGGCAATCAGTGCCGATGTTGAGCTCTCCAGGTCGATAATAACCAATTTCGTTTATCTCGAATTGGATGACATGGATACCGGTGACACGCTTTTTCAACAGAATGTGCGTGGCGCTACATGCCACACAGCTTGTGCCATAATGGTCATATTGCGAGAGCGTTTTTCGAACACGGTTATCTCACGCGAATGTGGTGTGAATTAGACTTATACATACTTGTGGAGATTTTTTAGGTCACAGGTCTATGCCAATAAGCCACAAAGCAGAACTGCCACCTTCAACTTTCTGCCGATTGGTTTATATGAGAATCACTTTTTATGACAAGTGATACTCTTGGAGCATTTTTTACTTCCCCGCAAGAGGCAGTTCACAACTGAAAAAATTGTTTGCACCGGCTGGGAATCGAACCATGATCTTCAGCATGACAGTCCAACACACTAACCCCTATTCCAAAGAGGACTTAAGCACATTTTGTAATTAATAAATCATTTAAAAGTTTTTTTTTGGGAGAAACAGGTATGACAAGTTGTTCAAACTATGTCCTACCAAACCAAATGGCGATGGACGTCGTCCAAGCTGTATAACTGGTAGGTAACTCAGTTAAGACCATTTGTTGCTCTGTGTGCCCATCTCTGCCCATTTAATTTTAAGTATTTAACCTGTAAGTACTTATTTCTAAAAGCCATCTTCCCACACTTCCAAGTGACATTCTCCCATAATCGATCATCCCTTTATGCAAAGTCAGCTTAAGCATGGCACTTTCCTTATATTCATTATTTAAAGTGAAAACCTTCACAAAGCCGGATTCTTTAACAAGAAAACGAAGAAGAATAAGAAGACACCTTGACCGAGCTATTTGTTACTAATCACACTCTTCACATTGATGGAAAAATATTGCACTTTAACCATAATTTTCCACGACAAATCACCAGAGACAGACTCGTTGGAATTATGCTTTATTGTTTATTCCGCGTGTGAAGCACTTACCGCGCTGTCACTCATTTTCTGCGAATCCCAGAACCTCGTGGTACAAGTTCGAGAGTCCCACAATGCATACCTCTACCTATACCTTCCCTCATAAAAGCGCATTGTCGTCCTTAACGCTGATTGTAATGGAGAAGACGGCGAACCATATTGTCAACCACAATGGAGGAGCATATGGCTATACATATTTCGTTCCTGCTCACAGTCTTCTGATGAATAAAGGTTTGGTGTTTTATTTTTTCGAAGCTCTTCTCATATTTCCCAGTACATTATACCTATTTTGCTTATTTTTTATTTTCAAACAATACGCGACACTTATTGAGATGTTTTGTTCTGCTCCCCGGCTTAAGTGTGGATTTATTTGTTCAGTAAAATACAAAAAAAGGGTGTGACACCGACATGGACTTCAACGACGACGAGGAGGTGGTTTTTTTTACGGTTTTTTTATAACAAATGAATGGTTCTCTTTTCTGTCGATTATCTCCGATTGAGGATCCATTGTTTGAAGTTGAGTTAGAAAATGGGAAGTGCGGATAGGAAAGTACACTTTAAATTGGAAAAGGTTTTCGATTAAATCTTTGAGTGTGTACTTGGGTTAAGTTGATATTATACTGTTAACAGGTCTGTTTTGGATTATACAAAACCTACAAGATTTGAGTGTTATCGGCGGAAATGGATTTAATGATAATTCAGAAAGTCCTTGCGGTAGGTTGTGGAGGAGAAGCTATTATTAAAAAATGTACCTGAAATACCATTGGATTCTGACTTAGTTGTAAGCTGAAGGGTTTTTCAATTTGCGCGGGTAGATTTTGGCGGTCATGTTGTTCTCTGGTGACATCTGTCAGATCTGTTGTATATTATTGAGTTACTGATGCCAAATCACCTTAACAAGTTACATGATTGAACAACACGCCCAAATGATACGACCTAATTATCAAAACGAGTGTTTGTTAGCGCAAACCTTGCTCCCATTTTAGGGAAGACTTGGTGACCCTTGACTGTGGACTCTTCATCGTTTGGTAGCCAAATTTCAGAAGACCGGTTCGATAATCAATCAGCCAATATTGTACGTCAAGGGAACGCAAGATCAGCGCAGAATATCGCCGAGGTCCGTGAAAGTGTACAGCAGAACCCGAGGCGGACGATTCATTGCCCTGAATAAGAAGACGGCCTTTTGTAGACTTGACTTCAACTTTGCAAATTTTGCGGCGAGACAAGATCCAACTGAATCAGGAGCTGACTGGACTTCGGAGCATTTTGAGGAGAACCATAATTTTGGCCAACTTTACGAACGAGGCACATTTTTGGATGAATGGTTGTGTTAATAAGCAAAATTGCCGTATGGGATGACACCGAACCACACGAGGTTCACCAGGTGACAATTCATCCTCAAAAAGTTACCATTTGATGTGGATTTTGGGCCGTACTTTATCGAAAACGACGATATTTAGACGGCCACCATCAATTACTAGAGCTATGGAACGATTATAACAGATTTCGTATGGCCCAAATTGAACCATATGGAGCTAGACGACATGTGGTACGAGCAGGATGACGCTACGTGCCACCCTTCGGATGCTACGATTGACATTCTGTATAATTTGAGGTTAAAGTTATCTCTCACCGAGGTGCCCTGAATAAGCCACTAAGGTCTGATCTCGCTGGACTTCTTCTTGTGGGGTTTCCTGAAGTCGCAGTTCTATGCGAATAAACCACCTTAAGGTGAACATAACACAGGCCATAGCTCAAATTTAGTCAGATCGATGCGAAAGAGTAATTGAAAATTGGACCAATCTTAAGGGCATGACAAAAATTCAGAGACTGGCATGCATCGGTACAACACGCACGTGCCTTGAGAACCATGTATCCGTCTTTACGGACGGTTCCAAAAGAGAAACTGGGGTAGTGTCAGTCATCTTCTCATTAAAGCTCCCAAGCTTTTGCAGTGTTTTCCGAGAGGAAGTGATGGCAGTTTGCGAGACAATCAGAGCCATTTTTTCAATTTTCACGAATTCAAAACTGGTTGCTCCTTGCTGTAGTTAATTAAGATTGCTCGGCGAAGCAAATTCAGTTCGTCCCCCTTCGATAGATCACGGGAAATTTTGACATTTATGAAAATGAAATGGCTGATGAACTGGCCAAAAACAGGTCATCACTAGAACCAAGCTAAATTGTACTCTGGGTAATTATGCCATTGGAGCAGGAAAAGTATAGAATTCACCAACAGTTTTCTCAAGATCTGCCAAATGACAGATGGTCAACAATTGATATATGTCGGGTTTCAAGGAAGCTTTGGCAAGATATATACAGGAAATAACGAGAGTATCTACTGAAGCTCAATTGTCTCTCTTGGTGGAAATTCTTACGGATCATAACTCAATGGGAACCCACATAATCAGAATGGGAATCAGCACTTATGCTGAGGGTGTCAAGACGAAGAGGTAGAAGATGGCTCATCTCACTTTCTTTGCGAATGCCTCAGCTAAGCTCGAATAAGAAAAGATGCCCTCGGACAATACTTTTTCGACGAACTGGGCGACATCTCATTTTTGCCAATTAAAAGCACTCTTAACTTCATTCAGAAATCAGAATGGTTCAGGGAAGCACCTAATAGCTAAGACTTCCACTAAATCGTCCTACTCTTCCCTACATTACCCACACTCTGGGGAGCACAATGGATTCATTAAAATCCGAGTAAGGTGATACGTCTTGCAGTATCATCACTCCACCTAACCGTACCTAACTTAGCTAATTGGTATAAATTAATAGAAAGCAAATAATTCAATATATTTAAATTAATTTGTCAAATTGGGCATCTAGTAAAGATAAATAAAGATAAATAAAGATTAAAAAAAAATGTGTTTGAACTATCTGGTATAAACTGGTATAATATACACAATAAAATATCGATTAATTAAATATCTTTAAGTTTAGTTGTTAATCATCTGTATCTTATTACAAAACTATTTTAAAATTTATTTCTCTTTATTTATGAATAGTCTAAGAATCTGGTCTAATGCACATAATCAAATATCAGTCAACCGAATAAACTGGTCTTATGCAAATAATAAAATCGAAGTCAACCAAATATCTTTGAGTGTTCTTATCAAGTGGTGTTTTCTAGCGATGAAAATATAACAAGTTGTTTTTCTTTATTTTTTAGTTGATTGGTATAATGCAAATAGTATATATCAATCAAATACATAATCCTTGAATTTACATGTCTCTGGTGACGAAAATATCATCGAATATACATTTTTGCTGATTTCTTTTTAAAAGCTGACTGGTATAAATTGGTCTAATGCAAATAGCCACTTACTTAATGTTTTTTAGTACCAAATAACTCTAAAAAATTGAAGAAAAAAATCAAACGAAATCTGTGAAAAAATCCAAAAACATTCTTGATACTTCTTCTGAATTCTAAACATTTCATTTTTTAACTCAAACAAAACACAGCAACAAGTTCTAAATAGTCCCTGGACAGCTCAGATGCTTTTCCTAACTCAACGACTTTTTCCAAGTCAATTTAAAGTTATAATATTTTTCCCAGAAGAGCACAACCAGTCCCAGATGTTTACAAAAAACTATAACCAACTTAAATCAAGTCAAAGCCTATAAATAGCTAAATAAGTTGCCCCGGGAAAAAACTCGTCATCGATATACTCGCACACCAAGATCATGATAGAAAATTCCAATTTTAATCAGAAATTGACTTTAATTGCCTCAGACTTCTTTTCCTTGCATGGATTATTCCCTCATGTCATATAGTTGACCAAGCCCGGGTAACTTATAGGTGTACCTTGATAGATACGTACATAGATGGAGTTGGAAAGTTACAAAAAAAAAAAATAAGCGCAACTCATAAATAATAAGGTCTGCCCAATCAATTAGCTGGCAAACACGAAAAGAATGTCAGCAATTTAATTTTTTCTCATTCGCCTGTCTGATGTCCAGGCAGGCACCCGCCGGCCTCCCTCTCTCGCGGGTTCATTTTTTTGTTAATTAAGAAAAAAAAAAATATATATAAAATACGTCCGCCACATCTGAAGGAAATTTTCGCAACAAGTTTAACGATCATCTCCCACGAACGACAGTGGCGACTGCATTGCTCTACTACTGAGCGGTGCAATGCACCGTGTAATCGAATCGATTCGAAACGATTTCGATTGACAGTATAGCGCCCCCAGTTGGACAATAGTGTGTTTGCTTCAATGGACACTCAACTGGACAGTGGAGTTTTCAGTTTCGGGCTCCGCTCAAGCGGACGTTGTAGTCGTCGTCGTCGTCGTCGTTGGCCGTGTTGTTCTGCTGGTTGCACTGCATTCGCAGCCGGAGGACATTTGTGGCAGAAAACAAAAACAGAGCATTACACACAGCCGCCTGTCATCGACATTGATAAATCTATGTCCGTTTCTCAAACAGTGGGGCATAAGGAGCTAACAAATTGGTTGTAAATCAATTCATTCAAATGGAAAGCTGAATTTCAATATGTAAGCTTGAATTAAGTAGACGAGATTCTTGAATCAAAAACATATAGAAAGTGAAAATGCTCCCAAAGTATCACTTGTCAATGTCTCCAATATTTTTTGTATGCTACCCGTCCTATAAAGTTAAAAAAAAAATAAAACAAATTCTCTGCATCAAATTTTAAGCAAAATTCGTTTAGCCGTTAAGGCTCTCGCTCGATGTTCAGACAACGTACATACACACAGACCGATGCCGAAGGACAAACAAAAACCAAGCTGTTGGACATATCGAGTATCTTATTATAAAACTTGATCAAAACCTTCACACGAAACCATAATAATTGCCCTACAAAAAAAAAATTAAAATGTAGTCTATTCACTTTGTTTTAAAATTCGACCAGTTTATACCAATCAGCAAATAAAGTAATAAATTAAGGTATGAGCTTTCAAACCTACAGTCTTGAATAATAAACTCAAACGAGAAACAAAACTATAGTTTTCCTATAGAAAAAGTAAAAATGTGGTCCATTGACTGTGTTTATACCAATCAGCAGATAACTTCATAAATAAAGGTAGGTATGTACGATTAAACCTACCGACTTCCATAAGAAAATAAAACGAGCACAAATTATGAATTTATTTTGGAGATCTGTGGAGAAGGCAGTTGATTTTCTATTTATACCAGTTAGCCTTACATACAGCTACTGGCCTCATATACACATTTTTTTGCCTGAAATTTACACAATATATGAATAAATAAAAATAGTCACTATTTAATATTTTCCACCTGTTAAAAACCACTATTAAGTTGGTTGGCATAAACTGGTCTACCATCCTTATATCAATATGTTATATGATATACCTATTTTGAATTTATGCCAAGTATATGAGATAGCTTATCCTACTGTTTGTCTGTCAATTCGTTCAATGGATCGATGGTGTAGTCCAGTGTTAACCTGCCACAGCTTGTTGAATGCTGAACGGTCTCTGGTCTTCTATGTATGTATGTAGCAATCAAATCCCGAAGGTAAAAATTATTGAGATTTGCCAAGGACCGTACGTGATTTCGATTTCATATTCGCAAATTAATTTATGGTAACAACAACGCTAAGGGAAACAATGTTCCTCTTCGACATGACCATCAGCAGCATACACCATCCCATGTCCAAGTCCAGTTCAGTTGAGACACCGCAAAATGCAATCCAATCAGTGCACACTCTTTCCAGGGAAGAATGGTACAACTTCTGGTTTATGGTTGGTTAAAAGTGAAATGCCTAATAAGGATCAGGGAACTTACGCAATTCTTTATTCTTAAGCATGAACCGGTTGTTATAGAGCCAGAAATAATAATTCCTGGAAGACTTTCCTGTATATCGAGATGAGTCTTCTGCAGCGATAACAAGAACTCACATACCTCACTAGTCGTCACAACTGACCACCACAACCAACAATGACATCGAAGACGAGTAATGCTGCAATATAGGAAGGCACAACAGGACAATGAACGCATCACAGGCAATTTTTGAGCAAAAAAAAACAAAACACGAAGAAACTGCAATGGGGTGCAGATGTCTCAGAAACTCAGAAACCACATCATCATCATTTTTGTTGTCTTCTTGAAGCAACAGGCCAAACAGCCATCAGATGACCATGACAAACGCGGTATTGTGTTGCGGTTAGCAGAATTGCCAAAACGAGGAAGGCGGTTGTTAAGTGGCTTTTAGTTTAGCAAGCTCAAGCGGTTATTCTCTTCTGTTCGGCGCCCCTACTGTTTCGACTTACAATCTCATTAGTCCAAGCAAGAGGCTTTACATATTTTGGAAAATAATTGATTTTTGCGGACCTGGATGCAGAAAATGGGGACTTCAGAAGGAGTATCGTTGTGAGTAGTAAATTGGGTGGGATGGTGGTTCTTGCTACAAATTATGAGAAAGTTTCTTCCCGAGCTGGTCTAATAGTATTTTGTAAATCTCTAAAAAGCTATTAAAATAATTCCTTGGAATGTCATTAACGCAACCAAGTTTTTCAAGAGTAAATGGGTTTTTAAGCAAAATATGATTCCGAAAAAAGTGAAGACTGGAGTTTTGCGGAATCGGAAGCATAACTAACAAAAGATAAGTGCGTACAAAAATCAGTTTTCCAAGTTCTGTTCAAAAACGAGATTTGTAAGTATGGAGGAAATGTGTTGATGTGGCTCATGGATCTAGTCATCAACGAAGCTTGGGTAAAAGGTCCATCTGTCCATGGACTGGTCGAAAACGTAACGACTTAGAGAAACTTAGAAAAATACTGCTCCACTCCAGTCACAAAAGCGAACTTTTACCAGGGCTTTAACCCTTCTATTGACGATTTACGGATACTCCATTAGATTAGATCCACGATCTGGAGATAAGGACACTGAAGTCCCCAATCAAAAATATCAATAAATAAATCAAGGAGAACTATCGATTGATTCCTGTAGTTCTAACGACCCGAGTGTGTTACCACAAATAAATAAGAAGAAATGATCTAAACGAACTTCCGTCCGTGTCTTAAGATTCAAAGGTCAGGGACATACCTTGGACAGCAAGAATAGATCCAGGAGATGCCGTTTGAGAAGATGACCCCTTTATAATCAAATATCAGAGAAAAAATAGAGGAGGTAGGGAATGCTTATTAGGCATAAGTATACAAGGTGAACGCTAGCATTCGCCCGAGCCACGACATACGGAAAAGAGCCCTGCTTCACTACTACCTTGGAAAATGCATTCATTCCGATCGAAGTGGGCCTATACTCTGTCCAATAAAAATATGCAGTGTGGGCAAGATAGGACGTTTGCCTCACATTTTGGCTACAGTGAATTGCATAAATCTGTCCTTCATTAAAGCTCTCACACGGTTATCGTAGTGTTGATTTTAAATGGACCCTTTTTTAAAGCTCTAAAATCAAAAGCACCTCAACAGAAACCCAAGGAAAAAAAACAAAACTAAACAAGTTACGAAATGAACAAGGGTAACTCTGAACGCACATCAATATTTAATGGGGATTGAAATTGAATAGCACCAACAGCCATATACCATTACCAATTCAGTGCACACTCAGATGTGCAGTTAATAGGACGTCGGGGCTGCGTCAGATGCAATCGAAAATTTATGGGCGCACAAACACTTTTTTATGGAGGAGTTCTTTCAATTTAGTATGGTGCAAAAATATAGAACGCTACTGATTTTGAAAAAGCTCTCCCATAAGACGTGTACTGCATATTTTTGTTGGATGAAGTATAATCATCTGTAAGTTTCGAACCTCCCCGACGGGTTTTACCTTGTCGTGGTGGGGGGCTTAAGTCTATTTCTCTGGCAATATAGCTGGGCATTTAAATAACTAAGAAAACCCATAGGATTATCGTTCCTAGTTCGCTGTTAAGTGAATAAAGATTAGGACTATCGTTCCTAATTTGCTGTAAGGCGAATAAAGGCAAATAAATGTTTAGGGGAAGTCACTGCCATAACATGAAGAAAAGCACTGAGATAGTTATTCTCTATTGCTCGATGTTTTGGTTTAGCAATCCGGATAATCGATGGTCCTAACCGGTGCCTGAAGATTAAGAAAGATTGCTTAGGACTATCGCTCCTAGTTCGTTGTAGGGCGAAAAAGACTAATCGAAAATATTGGTGCAGATTGTGGTTGGTTTCGGTCAGCTTTGGTCTGCACCACGGAGTTTCTACTACAAAACTTTGCTTAACTCTTTAAGCGTATGTTATATTATTGGAAATGATTTTAGCCCCGCTAATTATAGCCCCCAGGGTGTAAAAAACTTGGAATCATTAGTAATTGGGTAGGCCCTCTGTAAAGTGAGCTCGAGGTGGCTGTGGTTATACTAACCAAGTCACGCGGTTAGCTATTGTCACCAATAGTTAGATGGAAAAACACGGACCAAGGGTGGTCAATTTGGAACAGTATGGAGGCTGACTTGTACTCTGAGGCAAGACTGTACGAGACATTGATGGTGGCGGCAATGTCGAGTTGGTTTTGTCAAGGAATCAAGATCTTGCACCTGATGGAAAGGAGTGGCTACCTTTCTTCCAAAGATAAAAAGCAACTGGGACTATGTCCTGGGAGCTTTGTTCGATAGCTGGTAATCGTACCCGCAGTGCTTGGTAGGTCAAGTAGTGAGATTGAGTCTTAAATGACAGGTGCTCACTATAAAACCTACTTTAGTTCTGTAAGTTTTGAAGTGAAGATCCGTTTCACTCATTAAAGAATAGAAGTCAGCAGAAGTCGATGATACTCGTATATCCGACGTCTTACTACAACATCTACCTATCGAAGCAGTTAGCATTTATTCCCAACTGTTAAACAACGCGCTGAACAATGTATATTACCCTTCTACTTCTTCCAGGAAGGGAAAAAGAACAACAGCAATTCGGCGAATATTTAGTTGATTAGACTTCTTCCTTATACGAACAAACACTTTGAGAACTTTATCAAGAAGGCCCTGTCAAAGTGGTCTGGTAATTCAGTTCAGGTTCAAGGAGGGATATGACACAATTCATGCCGCGTCTGAACTCGTTTCCGATATTCAATGGAACAAACAAAAAAAAAAAACACTGGAGCTGGTCTTTGTTGATTTGGAAAAGTCTTTCAACACCGCATGGCCAGAGGGTTTTCATTTTAAGCTTACCAAACTTAGCATAAGTAAACCAAGAGTGGAAAACTGACTTTAAATACTTGTTCAATAAGGAGGTTAACTGTTCGATTCTATTCAGCATTTACACACGAGGCAGTCTAACTCAGGCAATTGCATATACCGACGACCTAATGAGAAAGGCTTCGAATGCCGAAGTTATCAAAACTCTTTTGAACATGACTTCAACAACATTCAGCGATATTGCGATGACTTGATTGGAAGTTGGAAATCAAAGTTCAGAAATCCGAAACGATTCTGTATAGAGATCCTTCGTCTAGGCTTCACAGGATACGAGAACAGACGGAAAATGGGGCATACAGACAGCCACTGCCGAGTAGAAGTTTAGTAAAGTACCTTGGTATCTGGCTGAATCAGTATCTATATTTCATCGACATCTCCTAATTTCTCCGTTCCTCGTGCTATATTTATGTTCCACATTATAAGGGTATGATTAAACCCTTGAGCACGTGTGGCATAAAGATGCTGATGCCTGACCAGGACTACGGGAGCTTTTGCCTTGAGGAAGCGGTTGTTTTATATAGTAATCACGGCTTGACATTAGAATGAAGGTGATTTTGTACGAGTACATGGCTTTCATGAGGCCGATGATTGGCTATGAGTGCCCGGTAGGGTTTAACGCTGACACATCTCAAATGGAAGAGATTCAGGTGCTTGAGATGTAGTGTCTTTGACATTGCCTTGGACTTCCCCAGACTTGATGTAAAAGAATTATTATTCCAATCAGGTCTTATGCAATGGGAGCAACAAATACAGAATTGATAACTTTATGCTGAATGTTCTCCGGGGTAACATCGCAAAAGAACGCACACACAAAACCGACCAATAAAATCTCATGATGGTTATTAAATCGGAAGCCTGAAACAGTAGGCTGACATCTTCTCTCAACATCTTGCGAATGTCTTTAAGTCTTTTCCAGCATACTCTGTATAGCTACAGATACACAGGTTGTTGATAGAAGCGACAAATGTGAAATTTGCTTTATCACGCTTAGAGAAGTAAGAAGTATGTGTCAAAACAAGTTATCTAACAAGAAATCACCTAAGTATGATCTTACGAGTATATCTGGGGAGGTTTTGAACGAAATTCCTTCAGTAGCCTTAAAAAAAACTCCAATATATCAAGCTTAGGAAGGTAACTCCCCAAGAGACAGAAATAAGACCTTATATAGCAATCATGACTTTTCGAGAAACTGCTCCTAAAAAATCTTAGCATAATAGAAGAAAGAAGACCAATCTGCAACTATAAATTTGGATTTAGAAATGAAGATTCCACGATAGGCCAAGTACTCTGAGTTGCAGCTGATATTAGAAAATGCATTTGGAGAAAAATAAATATGTTCAACTCAATTATTAGATGTTGCTTAAGCCTTTGACAAGGTTTGGCATTAGGACTTGAGTGCATACTGCACAGATAGCTTCCCAGGCACTACTCGTACCTTGAAATACTGAAATACTACGTTACGAAGCGACATTACGACCAACATTACTCGGAACTAAAGCAAATTGAGGACGATGTACCGCAAGGAAGTGTCCTAGGACCAACCCATATATTTGTTATACGAGTATACTAGGGATAGCTCAGCAGACATCGACTCTATTATGGACACCTTTGCTGACAATACTACAATATTGGTGCCTCATAAATCAGTTACCAAGGCTCAAGAAAAATTGGAAAATACAGTCGATAAAGTTAGAGATTGGACGGAAAAATGGCGTACAAAACTTGAATCACAAAAATGCCACTTTGTACATAAGAAATAGCGATCTACATTGTGACGTTCAAATAGAAATGGTCACAGAAGTGGTTAAAACACATTTTGTATCACACAATCAGCGACTGTGAAATCATATCTACTATGAAATGAAAATCATCGAAATGCTAGCTACACACGAGGCAACCGTTGCAGCAACCCATCCATGTTGAAGCAACCGTTGCTTCGTGTGTAGCTATGTTGCTAATTGATTTTGTTTTGATATTTTTGGTCGGTTGCTCCAACAGTACTGTGGTTGCGGCAACAGTTGCCATGTGTGTAGTGAACAAACGAAACACGTTGCTGCAACGGTTGCCTCGTGTGTAGCTAGCATAAGAGAACGAAAAAATGTTTGGAGACTTAATAGAACCAAGCCTGAGCTGATGGCCTAAAAGCTGTGGGAAAGTATTAAAAAAGTTAAATAGTCCACCAATGTGATTTTGTAGATCTTTCATAGATTGCTCCTAATCCGGGTGGCGTTGGTGCAGTAAGAGTTCCATACTATTTGAGACCTAGTGTTTTTGGAAGATTTCTACCGACAGTAAATAGAAACGATATATCCATGGAACTATGAGTGCTTGCACAATACAGAATCTTCCAAACACAATTTGACCGAGTAAGGTTTATGGTTGACGAAAAAATGCAAAAGAATACGAGTAAAAAGAATGCATGAATTCTCAAAAGATTGCATTCAATTGATTGATTTTAAATATTGGTTGCAGAATTTTGTAGTAAAAGAATGCAATCTTTTAATTAAAGTCAAAAAAGATTTCTTACTGAAAGTGCTACAGTCCGTGGACTAGGGCTTCTCCAGCCAGGTTGGTCTATAGCTACTTGTCTGTCTCCAGTTTCACACAACAAGTTGGTAAAAGTCCTCTCCGACTTGTGTGCACCTCCCGAATTTCGGTCTTCCTCTAATGTACCATCCCCCGGGATTGAATTCGAAGATTTTCGGGCGGGAGCATTTGGGTGCATTCCCTCTACATGACCCAGCTATCTCAGTCGTTAGGCTTTGATTCTTTTAACTATGTCAATCTCTACAACCCGAACAGTACGTTGTAATATCCTCTCCTCCAATCTACATCTATGCAGAAGGCACGAAGAACCATCTGTAGAATTTTTTAACACATTCTTAGGCGTTTCAATCCACTCTTGACAAAGGTCCATATGCACCATATACAAAGACTGGGATGATAAGAATTTATCAAAGATTGCATTCGCAAAAGATTGCATTCCTATACAACTCTGTTATTATTAGAGTATGGCGTGAGTTGAAGTTAAAGGGATAAAATATGTAAAACTAAAAAAAATGGTCACCAATTCAAACGTCTTTTTTAAAGGCTATTTTTCGAGGATGGGCTAAAAGGATTATAGGGTGAATTGGGATAAATTAAAATATCCCACTTTAAAAATTCTTTTTGTGTTTTATAATTAATATTGGTAGATGGGTTGAGGCTAAATATTTAAATAACTAATATGGTTATTTATAGGGTGAAGTAATTCCTTGCAAATTATTAATACAACTTAAAAATAGTAAGTCATTGGACTGCAATTTGAGCCTGTGGAAAAGTGGGATATTTAAACGTTTTCAACTTCAAAAAATCATAAGTAAATCCGAAAAAAAAAATAATGAATGTTTACAACGGCTGATTTGATTAAATTTTCGGTATTTGGGTTATGATTTTTGGAAACGTTTTGATTTTTGTGACGTTTGATTTGAAATTTCTCCAGATTTGAATATGTAAAAGATGAAATGTTACACATTTAGAATAATTTTCTAGAGTACTTACCTCTCTTTATACAAAACTATACTCATAGTTCTTTGTTTTGAAGGACTATACATAAGCTCAAACAAGACCTAAGAGCTTTCTAAATTTACACAAAAACCATTACAGGATGATGCAATTAATCCAGGAAACTTAATTTTCCTACAAAACCACAACATTTATGCCTTAAGAGCTCCTTGTTTTGATTCTCTTCTCATCCACACAATTTATCAAAACCAAAATAAATGTCAAACTATGAAATCAAATTATGAACTTCCAACCATTTATTTGTTCAGTCCTTGTCGAATATAATTTTGATTGTGCTCTTAAGTGAATTTAATATTTTGCCTCAACCATCTTACTGCCATTTACCACACGTATAAGTGCTTTATTGTCGTGTTGTAATGGTCTTTGTTGATTTAAACATCAGATAGAGTAGAGTCTTATAGGGGCAAACAACAGCTTCCCTTTGACCTTACAAAATAATTTATTCCATCCTTAGAGCATAGCATAATGATTGCACAATGCACACTGGATGTCAATGAGGACTCACATAGTCGTACATGAAACCCCCCTTTACTAGAATTCAAAAGTCTGCATTATGCAGCTCAGGTAAGTTAAGGTTAGGTAGGGCAGGTACTTCTGTTTTGATGTTGTAACGTAAACCCAATATACCTATATCGCATGTTGCATTATTGATGTGTAAAAATGAGGCAGCAGCAAATCCTTTCAGCCCGACCTATAAGACGACGACCAACGACACTATATAGACTCCCCTGGAGGGGAAAGTAAATTTGAGGTGTTTATTCTTGATTACCTACCGCAGGACAACAAAATGTGCATTCACCTCAAATTACTTGTTGTCGAACCGCATTGTGTGTACCTCCGAGCCGATCCCCTATTTCATCACAATCTCCTATTCTACAGCCACAGACTGAGGCCTGATGCGGAGCTTCCATTCAATATTCCTACTGAATGATGACCATTCCCATGGCAAAGCATAGCTGATCATTGTAGTATCTTTAGACCAGTAACTTGCACCGACCATGCAATGCAAATGAGTTGTCAAACTTTACACCCAGAGATATACAATTCGATCGAAGAATTAATACTCATAAATTATTTCGAGATACATTCCGAGATATACAAGGTGCAATTTGTGTGCTGCATCACAAGTCAAGCGAGTCACACCTAGATTTGAGCAGGTCGAGTGCGGTCCACGTCCAGTCGACCACTCGTTCGCCCAATCGCAAAAACAATAATGATAATTACACTCAAATATTTCAAGCCAGTCCGAGATATAGCCAAACGACTGGTGTGTGCTTCCTACTCAGGTGTCATGCGAGAGGCGTCACACAAGGCGTCACAGATACCACAGGCCATATAGCTTACCTCACCTGGCGTCTGATGGTCGTAGGGTAGAAGAATTGTGTATCTACTCTTGTGCTTAGGACTTAAGCATATTAAAGTTTTTGATTTGGATCAGCAATCATTTTGTTTGTTTATATCGAAGCTAATTTTTTAAGTGCGAATCATCCTTATGCTCTCTTTGTGTCACCTTCCATCAATTCTATTTAATCCAAGTAAAAAACAAAGTATATGATGTAGCAGGGTTGCCAATAGAGGCTGGTTTGCAACACATTAGCATTCCTAGAACTTAAAGTTTTTGAATAGTTGAAATACAAAAATTAGAAGACTTTGATGTCGAAAAAGCCCTGAAAAAGCTGGATTTTAGCATTCTTTCGATTTGTCTTGAGAATTTTTTGAAAAGTTATGAACAAAAATTTGAACAACTGCTTCGGTTTTTTGGAAAAACTTCAGATTCTATGAGTTCTTTTAAAGAATTGTTTTGTCGAAAATTGAAGCTTACGAAATTCTACACAAAAATGATGTTAACACTTTTTTTCGTTTGAGAAAGAGATTTTGATAAAAACATGCACAAACGTTTTATTTTATACTATTTTCCACAACTACAACTTTAGTCTTGAAATTTTTTTCCAAAAGATCAATTATTTTTTGAGAAATGAAAATTTTTTGAAATTTGACAATTTTTGTCTGATTTCAAAGTAATGCATACGAAACGAGGAATTTTCGAAAATCAAGTGAAATCGAAAGAAATTTTTCGTGAAATCCACAATTTTATTTTCCACAGTTCAAAAATTTTCTATCGTCACTGATTGATTGGCAAAGTTGGAAGGATTGCATTAAAGTTAAGCCCTCAAATCTTCGATAAAATCAAAAACAGGATTCAAAATCTCATATTTTCACCAGGTGCTGCTGTCCTAGATCACACTTCACGTGAAAATGATATATGGCATGGAAAATTGGCAGAGGGAAATTTCATACTTTACATTCTACAGCTTACTTTTTGATACGATTTGAATTTATTGACAAATGTCATAATTTTTCATGCGCTCATCTATTTTGTTGCATGCTTTAATATTGAAAAATAATCCCTCTAGAACGCAGTGGAACATATTCACTATATATTTTCACGGGAAATAAAAAAAGGGTTCAAAACAATTTAAAAAAAATTAATTTAACAATCGTTAAAGCCTAGTACTCACCTAGCGTGAAATTAAAAATAAATACGTTCCAAATTACACGCTAAGAATAAAAATGAAAATAGAATAAACTTTTCCACGTGAATTTTTGATACTCACTTTGAATGAAAAAAAAATGACAATTATTTTTAGACTGATTCGTTCTTACTGTTTATAAATTTTCAATTTTTTGTTTTGAAACAAAATATTCAAATCAACTGACAAATGTCACAGTTTTCCACGTTGCCTTAAACTTTTTCCTGATGGTTGTACATTGAGAAATGAAAATCATAGCGCGGAAAAAGTTGTGGAACATATTTGTTTTTCCAATCCACATTTCAGTACTCACCTCTCGTTGCGGATTTTATGCCAGTGAACCAGCAGTCACTTTTATATGAAATTTTCATTTTCACTTGTACTGAGTACTACGCTTAAGGTGTTAATATTTACACAAATGATTAGGTGTGAATGAAATTCCCGTCTTTACCATCCACAGATTCTATGTCGAGTGAAAAAGTGTTTATATGCACACGGAAGCCCTACAAAACGGAATATTTTAAAATCACCTGGCCTTACTGAAATTCCCAACTGTACCATCCACAGCTATTGTGTCGAGTGAAAAATCGAATCTCTGCAAAAACGGCATATTTATAAATGATTAGGCGTGAATGAAATCCACAGCGTCTATATCTAGTGGAAAAAGGACAGTTTAACTGCAAAATGACATTTCACTGTCACTCTAATTTAGCTTGTTTTATTTTCTTATTCCCACGAAAATATTAACTTTTTCATGTCAGGGGAACAAAATGAAAGAAACATTATGCGTGAAAAAAATGTGGAACGCTTGTTGTTTTTTCCATTTTACTTATTTTGATCTCAATATATTTAATTTAATTTAATTAAATCAATTAACGTTTTTTAAAGCCTTAAGTTCGCAACCGTCGTGAAATGAAAAATAAATGCATTCCACATTCTTTTTACGGCCATATTTTCAATTTTCAAGTTTGTGATAATAAGAGAAAATGTGTCAGGCATGGAAAAGTTCAACATTTTAAATCCAGGTGGTTTTGATGAAAAAAAAAATAACTGTGGAAAGTAAACTTATAAAGATTCACGTGAAAAAATTTGTATGAACTTTTTATTTGCACTCGAACTTGTTTAATATGGTAAAGAAGACCAATTACTGATAAAAATTGATGTCAATCAAAAGTTTTCACGATTCTAAAGCATTTTCCATTTTTCTGAAAGTGAAAAAGTAGGTATATCGCAGAATACACACAACTTTAGACTACGTGCAAGATTTTGTAAATTCGAAGTTCATAAATACAATCCGCAGCGAAATGAAAAGGAACTTTTTTCCCCACATTTTTTCACGCAATAATTTTTCACTTCCTGATTTTTCATAATGCATAGTGAAAAAGTTTGACAGCCACTGTTATTGTCTTTATTCCCATACCTGCCAAAAATTATGAAAAAATCGAAATACTACATTTCCGTGTGTTTCAATTTTTAAGGAATATAAAAATTCAATAAAGCATATTGGTCGTGAAATTCACGTATTCATATTCAAAAAACACATTTTCGTAAAAATAAAAAAAATTAATTTATCCTTGAATATATTTAATAATATTTTAGATTAAAATTTTATCCTCAAGAAAAAAAAATAAAATTTCCTAAAAAAATGTCAATCTATGGCAACCCTTGGCCTGCCATTCAACATGTTTTTTCTTCCTCAATTACCCACTGTAGCTGCTTTTTATCCAAGTTAACAACCATCGGCATCGTCATGAAATATTATACACTGATTTCTCGGAATGACATCGATAAACGTCAATATAAGGAGCGAATATTATAACTGCAAATTATTTGCTTACACAGAGTGAAGGTAAAAAAATAAATAGAAGAAAAAAAAGAAAATTAATATATATTGAGGCAAATATTGCGATAACAGTTGTTTTTCCTGGCTTTTCAAGCCACTTAAAGCCTACCCACGGGAGCAACTAAAATTAGAATATCTTTCTCATAAAATAGGAAAGAAAAGCACCATGGTTAGGCTTGGAATTGACTTGACTTGACGATGACGGCGATGGTGTAGGTAGAGGCAATTGAATGTGTGTGTGTGTGTATCTACCTATATTTATTCAAGTTTGCTTAATTGAAAAGACCTGAGCTCTCTATGCACCCAAGTCACTGAACTGTATTTGGATCAAAGTTTTGTGAAATGATATGTTACATTCCAATATGACTTATGATAAAATCAAGGATTTTTATTTGAAACTCGAGAGTTGGGTATTTGAAAAAAAAACAGACACCAATCAATTAGTGAAGTCAATGGGAATCTAAGTTATAAAATAGGCGTCGAAGGTGTTTCCGAAGGTAAAAGTTTGACAACATCGAATCGAACCAATTTGAATTTATGGCACAACTTACTCAGAATTGGAGAATATTTCGGGAGGATCATGACCTAAAGCTTTTGACGGAGGCAAATTTGGTTGGATGTTAGTCATCCGAAAACGGACCACACATGGGTAAGCCAATTCGAGAATTCCATAATGACATAAAGGTTAGGTAGGTCATTGAGCTGGAGAGATTTTTTCGGAAGTTGAATCATACCCCAATAGTCATCAGATGGCTCACTGATAATTTTTGGGAAAACTTATAAAGTGACTGTGCAACTTAAAACAGTGAAGTTAATGAAAATCGTTCTCTTTGTAACCAATGGATGGAATTTAAGCTTTGAATTAATTCAAAATGTTGACACTTGGCGTATATGGTAGTGGCTGATTAAAAGAAAAACTTTGAAAACGTTCAAAATTCTAGAAAATTTATTCTTATTTGATTTTAAAAGTATTTAAGATCTTGGACCCATTGGCATTATGAGTAGTGCATTGGACTGTTTTGCAGAAGGGCTTGGGTTCAATTTTCAGGCAATGCAAACACCAATCTTCAGAAGTTCTGCATCAGACAAGGAAGAGTCAAATCCTCTAAGAATAACTCTTGTCATGAAATGTGCTACTCACATTCGGATTCGGTAAACAGATGGAGAAACCCTGCGTTCCTGGTAACATGCACACAGACATGGTTGAAAGTTGTTCAATCACTAGGTTAGGTGGTTTGATGATGCGAAAAGCCATATCACCTGAGTCGGATCTCAGTGGATCCATTGTGCTCCCAAGGTTGTGGGTATATTGTAGGATTTAGTGGAAGTCTTATGTATTGGATGCCTCCCTGAACCACCACGACTTCCGAAAAAAGTCAAGAAAGCTTTTTGGTTGCAAAAATGAGATCACTAGGTCCTGGCTTTTTAGCAGCAGTTGCACCATCTAATTCTATATTAAAATCTTGTACGCAATTTGTTGTAACAACTTAGAAGTACATTTTTACGAAATTGGAAAAAAAAAACAATCGTTTAACTCATTAACAAGCTACAACAGAATAACCCAAAAATAAAGTAATTTTTTTATGTTCTAGAAGTAAAAAGTTTAATCAAAATTATTAAAGCTGTTTCCAAGAAAATTTGAAAAAAAAACCGAAATTGTTGTATAGCTAACTACCGGTTCTAGATGAGCTTAACGAAAATCTAATACCTTTTCTAATTGTGTGAAAAGGTACCCACCGAGATAGGACTTATCCAGCTCCGGAAATAAGATGTTAATTATTCTTTGGCTATCCCCCACTAGAGGTAAGGAGCCGTTGAAAATATATTAAAGCTGCTGATAGCAGTTGATAGCCACCGAAAACCGTTGATAGCCGTTGGTAGTCAGTAAAAAGCTATTGATAGCGAGTGAAAGCCGTTGATAGCCGGCGAAAACCGTTTATATCCAGCGAAAGTTTTTGATAGCCGGTGAAGACCGTTGATAGCCGTAGAAAACCGTTGATATAGGCAGCAAAAACCTGTTGACAGCCAGGGAAAACAGTTGATAGCCAGCAAAAGCTTTTGATAGGCAGCGAAATCCATAGAGAGACAATAAAAGCCGTAGATAGTTGGAGTGAATCGTGGTAGTTGATGCAAGCCTGAATACCGAAGAATCCGTTGCTGATCTACAACTTGAAATTCGAATCCAGTACATGATCAGAGTTATAAGTTGACAACAGGAGCTCAAGCCAGCGGGAATAAATTCCGGAATTATATTAAAAAAAAAACGTATTGGGGACCATCATCGTGACCAAAATTTCCCTCGGAATTTTTCCCATCAAAAATTTGAAACGAGCCAAAGGCCCTATGAAACTTAATTCCCGATATCAATAAATTTCAAGGGAAACTTTCGCCATTAATCAAGTTGACAATTTTGAAAGTTGGGAAAAATTCTAAGGGAATTTTTATTCACGATAGCCCCCATTGTAACTCTTTAAAATAAAAACAATAAATGATAAATATATTGAAATTTTTTATTAATTAATAAAGAAAACCTGGGGGTTCTGTACATACTTTGGTTAGTAACCTGGACACCGGCGAGCGAAACCTCAGACTTTGATAACAAAGAACGTCACATATTGGACTTCAGTGCAAGTGTTTAAACTTGAATTCATCGCATATTAACAGTGACGTGTACAATTTCAGTTAGGTACTTAGTGAAAACCTTATATGGGCTACTACGACTTATTTGGAGTTTGATTTACATCTATTTCTTGATCCTTGGAGTTATAGTATGGTACTAGACAAAAAGAATATGAAAAACTGAGATGTATACTTAGCCAAGGAGTAATGAATTTCAATGTTATCTGGACGATCGCCCTACGCTTTTCGTAATAAGGCTTGATTCATTCGTCAGCATAAGCCTTAGGAAGGCTTCCTATAGAGGACGAATTTGATGACATCAAAGATATGTACTACAAGCTCCTGGGGAAGACATCTTTAGGAGCTGCTATAATATTAAAGTTTTCACAAAAGAATTTAACGCCAAGGGAGAGAAAACATCCTATGTGAAACAGTGAGAAAAGAGTCTTCACGCCACCATACCTCAGATTTTGCTAGGAGGTAACAAATGTAGTTAGTGAGCTGTTTCCACGCGATAATGGGGAAATCTACCTAGACGGAAGGCACTCTTTCAGTATCACTCATGTCCCAAAGTTCCAAATCGTCAAAAATATGAAGGATATCCCCAACCAAATCCAAAACGAGGAACCAGTGTGAAGAAGTTCGACGTCGGAAGGTTACAATCGCAAGACAACGGGTCTCTTATTACCTCATAACAAGTCCTATGCCACATCCATCAAGTTTTGAAAAACAGTGATATCATTGCCAAATAGCTTTCAGAGATGCTGCCTCTGACACCTAGGAGTTTTAACGACCACCACAACGATACTCCCGGTTTGAAAATGACTACCGGCAAGCAAATGCAGCCAAATAATAGCCGAGCCATACAACAAAGGTTGTGCGCATAAGGATCAGAGCTGCTAGAAATCGCTACGAGCAGAAGACAAGAGAAGAGATTAGGGCACTTTTTGTGAAGGAAAAAAGGACCAAGAGAAGTGTGCGATCGAAGAAAGAGAGGGATGTCAAAGCAGGTATGATGTTAGGAATTTTTACGAAGTGGTAAAAAGAATCGCAGTGAAACCGGATGCGATAACGATAACGAATCAAACTCCGCTGTCATGCAGATTGTTTCATTTAATCTAGACGTACATATGTCAAAAATTGCGTCCAACCGACATTTGTGAGGTTAAGATAGTTACACCTTAACTAAAGTCTAACATAGCCGATAGCTGATAGGCTTGCTGTTGAGCTGAGGAATGCGCTTGGCGATGAACTAGGTAGGAGTTTGTTCCAGTTATGCTATTGAACATGGTCGGAGAAAACCACGCCCCATGAATTCAACCTCATCGTCATGAAACCCTACTCTGTCAACTGCGCCAACTAAAAAAGGCAAGCGAATAACTAAAGCCTGCTTTAGATTATGGCCAGTAAAATGGAACAAATATTCCCATTCCGGTAGATCATGGAATATCAAGTCGACATACATACATAATAAATAGGTGGTATTTCTTGATTTCAAGACCATGCAAGCCAGCATTTATTCGAGATAGTTCTAGAAGATCTACATATAGAGCAATGTCTAGTGCTAGAATCCCTGCCAAGCTCGTACGATCAAGCAGGATGATGATGTAGAAGACACGCTGATCCATAAAGGTCGACAAAGACCTCATCGATACATTTGATACCACGAAGGATTTTAGACAAGACCACGTCAGTCAGGCGACGTTTTAAGCATCGTTTTTGAAAGAATAGTGCTCGAACACAATGTTTAGAAAGTCTATCCAGTTATTGGCACACGCAAACGATTTTGACATAATCGGAAAGACATAGCGTGATGTAAGTGAATCGTTTATGACTATTGAGAAGGAAAACAAAGAAGATCGATAAAACAGTAAATTTGGACAAGAGGAAGTATAAGCAGAACGTTTATTTTTTGTCGAATAATTTGGCATGAAAGGAACCAAACAGAGGGATCATCCATAATCAAGGTCAAAAATTGTAAAAAAAACTAGCTTATGACTAACATAGTAAGCTTGCCTTACAAAGGATTTTCCAATAAGAAATTCAAAACTTTGACAATTGATTGCAGCCATTATTTTCAAGATACATCTTCCAACTTATATCGTACGTTAACAAAACGCAAGATCTGCCAAAAATGTCTGTTTTATCGGGAAGAGTGTGCAAGAGAATAAGAGGTAGTCAATTTCGGGCCACGCGCAAGCAATCGGCTTTTTTCAGACTAAAAGTTGGTGAAATTGGGCTTTTACCCTTACAAACTTCAATCCAGGAGCTCATAGCAAATACTGTAGACTTCGAAGTGTGTTTGCTTACTGTGCTCTGGAACTGTTGGAAGTTAACCCAATTTCGGTCGAAAATCAAATTCAGAGACGGGGCCTGTTTCTGGATGAATGGGTTCGTCAACAAACAAAATTGTCACACGAGATACATAAATTGCAATGCATCTAGAGAAAGTTGGGCTGGCAGCATCAACGACCCATACTTCTTTGAGAACGACGTTGACCAGGCCATCACCGCCAACGGCAAGCGCTATCGGTTGATGATAACCAATTCTTTTGGGCCAAAACAGAATTGGATGAAATGGACACCGAGAAATGTGATTTCAACAGAACAGCGCTACGTGCCACACAACGCGTTCCGCAATGGACAATTTTCACGGGCGATTTCCAAACATGTTTACCTCACGCCGAGGCGGTGTTAATTGACCACCGAGTCAAAGAGTTGCGACAATAAGCCACACAGCCCCAAAAGCCAATATAAGGAATGCAATTGGTCAAATTCAGCCTGATATATACTCCAAAGTTATGAAAAAACGATATCAGTACTGAGAACATACGAAAAATATCGTTTGCTAATCAATGTTTCCTTGAGCTAAGAAGACAATTGGGTACTAAAGCCATCTATCGAGAAATTTAAGTGACTCTTTATCCCAGTACTGATCTACTTGTATGTCGGAGAGGCATGAGTTTTTAAGTTTAAGGATATTTCCTATTTAAACAATTTCTTTGGATTCTTAAAATAGTTGTGGCAAAGCAACTCAATGATCCACAGTTCTGTTACAATGTCTAGAGTATAGCGCCAAGCTTTATGCAGTTGGTAGTTGGGTATATTTTTGAGTACACAGCTTTCCTATCTTTTAGGCCCTAGTTTACACAAAGTTTGGTCTATTCTCAGTTGCAGTAGGCCCACACTTAAACAGTGTCTATATGGATTCTTTGTTTAAGAATGGAATCTTTGGAGAATGCAACCTGCAAAAATCATTCGTTGAATTCAGTCGAAAGAATGCATTCATGGTCTTTGCGTTAAGACTTTCATATCAAAATATGCGCAAACCCCGTTAATTTGAAATTTAAAAGATTGCAATCATTTTGCCCTGGGGGCCATTCACATTACAGCAATTGTTTGAATGAAATCTTTGGAGAATTTAAGCATTCTTTTGAAATCGTTTGAGAATGTACATTCTTTCGGAATCTTTTTTTGTTCTCTAAAATCTTGAGTGCAACAGAGACTACATTCAACTATTCCTTTTCTCCAGTTACATGGCAGTATGTCGCTTTTTAATTCAATTAATATGACCACATTCCTATGAGTTTGGTGACAGAACGAGTCAAGCTTTGTTCGATTCAGATAGCCAACACGAAGCATTTCCTTTCTTCTCGGCCACCAGAAATCAAGCCAGGCTTTAAAAAATTATAGTACTTGATAGCATGCCCTTAAACAGGCATAAGCCTATTTCACTACTCTAATATTTCAAAGGTTAACTAAACCCGCATAATTGTTTTCGTGAGAGAAATGTGTCTCCAAAATGAATGTGATATCAACTCTCAGCAGACTACCCGACTACCCACATCCCAGACTGTCAAGAACTTCAATTAAAATCCTTTGGAATTTTTATAACAATCAAAAAATACAAAAACCCATATGACATATTCTTAGATTACAACTTCTCCTCTTGTCCAAAAACATAACTCTTGCATAGCATATCTCAGATGCCCATGTTTACCCTTGCGTATTATAAATTAACAATGTCTATTAACATAAGGGTGTTATACCAGTTGACCACTTGAAACTTAAACAATGCAAATGCAACTTTTAATCTTGATAGAGACTCTCTCTCTCTTCTAACACAAATTGTGGATATTTTCGGACTTGTAACAGAGAAAACTTGTTGAAAGTTGAACCCTCATATGATTCAAGCATCCCCAGGGACACATTGTAACCATATGCTTTCTATACAACTTCAAAATATGTATATGCGAATTTAACCCCTCGAAATAATTCATTTTTATTGCATTCCCAAAGTCCCCTTACACCACTTGAAATTTTAGTGCTTTTCAAATTGTTCAAAGGAAGATAATAGGTAATTTAAATTTTAGCAAATTTGACATTTGCTTTTGGTAGTGTTGCCACTGCTATACAATTTAAAAACTTTAAAGTATCGTGGTCTAACAAATTGTCTTCACGGAATTTTATAAATTTAGCAAAGATGTGACAGTAACCAATAAGACCACAAAGGCAAACCAACAGAATTAACCTGAAACTTAATGATGGAATAAAGGTATTTCCTAAAGATCAGAGATTCTAACTCCAGATATTCGCAAGGGCGAAATTTACTCTGTGCAGAACTCGTTCTTTAAAATCAATAAGGCTTTCCATTCAATCTTTCATATTATTTTAAATCGAATGGACGAAAAAAGAAAATTCATCAATTAGAGAAAGAAGAATAAGAAATGGCATCACTTTCCCAACAGAAACAAAATGCTCCCACTTGAGCTTAAATGACACATTAAAATGTTCAAAAAAAGAAGGTTAAAAATTCGTCATCTTTTTTTGCAAATAACCCCGCTAATTGAGTTTAAATTCCATACTGTATGTATTTCCGTGAATTAAAGCGAATTCCATAAACCTCCCTGACTGTGGTCATAAGTTATATTTTAATGTATCGCACTCCACAAATATAAATTTGACACTCCTTAAAAAATAAATAAAAACGGTGTCAAATGCACGCGTCCATTGCCCGCATTGTCGGCAATCCACACTTTGATCCCGCAGTCATACACACAAAAATGTCATACCTCTTTTTGTTCAGGTGAAATACAAACGATTCTGCGTGACAATTTTTAAACACAAAAAAAATATATGTAACTCAATCCTGAAGAATTCCCATCCACAGGAGTTGAAGAGTACCTTTAGATACATTGACATGCAACACACTCAACACGTTGCATGTGCTCTTATGCAAGACACACACCGCCAAGAAGAGACACAAAATCATTATGCAAATTCACACTACTTCACACAATTACCGAGTTATTTTCTGTGAGACAAAAAAAATACCAACCGATAACAGTTTAACAAGAAAATTCCAAAAAGTTGAAGTATTGTGTCAAAAATTCATTCCAAATGAATTGACTCAAGAAAGAATTAAATTCAATAAAAGAACAAGCCTCAACTTAAGATGAGAAAAAAAAGTCCACACCAAGGAGGATATACAAAAGAATTTCTTTGTTTTGAGGGTGAGAGGGGAGTTTCTGTTCCGAAGTGTTACGTGCCATTGCACTTGAGCTGCGAATTGGTATCTTCTCTGCTCTGCCAGACTCATTCTCATTATCAGTCCCAAAATACCAACCGAAAAAAAAATAAAGGCAAACCTCCATTGGAGGAGTTCCTTGTTTCCTTCCTGTATTGTAGGCTGTCAGTTGCGATATAAGAAAGTTAGTGTGCACACAAAAATGAACGACAAGTTAAAACAAAGGCAATGTTCTGGCCTTTTCTTCAACTTGACTTAACTTCTTTCTCTCTCCCGACATTGTGGTTCGACCTTAAATTTTTTTGTTAACTTGTCATTAGGGGTGAATAAGAGATTCCTTGAAAAATCGAGGTATTAATCGAAGAATCTTAAAGGTTTGACAAAATTCTTGATTTAATCTCCTTCTCGAAAAGAGATTTGGGCTTATCCAAATGGCGAACAAAATCAATAATTTTTGGATAGAAAGTTCGACTTTGTTGCATTCATTTTATGATTCCAGTAGCAAGGCAGTAAATTTTTCACAAATACCCATTATTCAAGATGCACGCAGACAAATGATGGGTTAAAAACAAACGTTAAGCTCCTGTGAAATTAAACAAGCGAGACTGCTCATTTAAGTACTCGTAGAACCTGTTAAAATTACACCAGTTTACTCGGTTAATTTATTAGATAAATCTGATTGTTTATTTTAACTAAATAAGTGTGCAATTTTAACAATAATCAGTCAGTTAAGATAAGGAATTGGATGTGTTATTTTTTTCCCTCGCCATTCGGTTAAATCAACCGAGAGGATTATTTAGTCTTACAATTTAAACAATTTAAATCTGGTTAATTGGTTTTTAGCCTAGATATTCGTTCAATTTAAACAAAATAATTATTAGTTTAATATAACCTAGAAGATTGTTTAATATTAAACAAGAAATGTGTCAAATTGGTTCAGTGTTGTTATTTATTTTAAGCAAGTTACTCGTTTAAAGTAAACAATCTTTGAAGTTGCGAATTTAAGCTTAGTTACTCGATTAACATAACTAAGTTTTTTGATTAAACATACAACCTTAATTGTTTATTTTAAACAATTTCATTTAATCGAGTTAACTACGTTTCTTTTAGCAACACACACATACATAGCTTTTACCCGAGACTTTGTTGTTCTTAACACATTTTTCTACACCACCGAAAAACGTTCTCGGTTAAATATTAATTTTGTGCGTGTGTGGGGACAACCATGTTAACCAAATACTTGTTTGTTATGCTATGTCGATGTGACAATGATTTGGTTAGTCAATTCTTGACTTTTAGAAATAAAGATCAAAGATTTGATTTGAGCCTCAAAACACAAGTCTCATCAGCACACGTGGTAGCGAACTAGATTTGTTTGGTTTGATAGTTGGCCAGTCAAGTTGGTTGAGTTGATAGCTATCTCAGAATTATAGCTTTCTATGATGAAGTTCTGTGGGAGGTCGTGTCGCAGTAGATATTAGGTGTCCTTTTTGCATGACAGAGTATATACAGGGTGTCCCACAGTCACCGCCCCAAACGAAAACCATGGATTCCTGAGATCATTTTAAGTCGAAAAACTTATGAAGTAATTTTCTCGTTTTCGTCCCGTTTTCGAGTTATAACGGTTTTTATGATTTTTGCTCTCTTTTTCCTTAACTGGCTTTATCTTTGCCAAACTACGTCCGATTCGTAAGATTTTTTTTATAACCAATCAAGAATTTATTACAGTTTTAATTTGTCTCAGAATTTTTTTTTCTGCGGGCAACCGTTTCTCCGCAATTTTGCATCAAACCCAATTTTTTTCGTTTTTTAAGTTGTTTTTTTTCACTTTGATATCATTTTTTTTTTCAAAAAAACACGTTAATGAGTATTAATTTTTTTCGTTAATTATTAAAGCCCAGTTCTTTCTTAAAAATAAAATATTTTTTTTCCTTAAAAAGAATACTAAATGTAATTAACAACAAATAAACAAACTGAGTGAATTTAAAAAAAAAATTTTTAAATACAAAATTAACTTTTTCTGAGCTATTGTGGTTAAGAAAAGGACAAATAGATAAAGTTGTCCCATTTCAGCGTTTATTAATAACATTTCCAGATATTCTTGATTAGTGTAATCCATTGTTCGCAAATAATTGAAAAAAAAAACTACAACTTGAATAACAAATCCAAAATGGAGTATCAAGTGAAAGAACGCGACGCGGACACTAGATCACGCGAGAAAGATATTTACAACCTTCAAATCATAATGCAAATCTTTACTGTTTACATTAGTTAACCGTCTTACTAATTAACTTTATCTATTTGTCCTTTTCTTAACCACAGTAGCTCAGAAAAAATTAATTTTGTATTTAAAAATTATTTTTTTTTAAATTCACTCAGTTTGTTTATTTTTTGTTAATTACATTTAGTATTCTTTTTAAGGAAAAAAAATATTTAATTTTAGAAAATGAACTAAGCGTTAATAATAAGTGAAAAAAATTTATAATCATTAACGTGTTTTTTTGAATAAATTGATATCAAAGTGAAAAAACTACTTGAAAAACGAAAAAATTGGGTTTGATGCAAAATTGCGGGGAAACGGTTGTCCGCAGAAAAAAAAGTCTTTGGACAAACTAAAACTGTAATAAATTCTTGATTGGTTATAAAAAAAAATCATACGAATCGGACGCAGTTTGGCAAAGATAAAGCCGGTTAAGGGAAAAATAATAAAAACCGTTATAACTCGAAAACGGGACAAAAACGAGAAAATGACCTCTTAAGTTTTTCGACTTAAAATGACCTCAGGAATCCATGGTTTTCATTTGGGGCGGTGACTGTGGGACACCCTGTATAACGTCGTGTCGAGCTGTATTGAAAAATTTGAAAAATTGTTCTGTCAGTGTTGCCGGGAGAGTTCTCCACAATTCTTAAATGAACTATTTTTAAAAAGAAGCATGATAGTGCAACGAAAGTGTCTAAGACATTCTTTAACATTTATACTGCACAAACGGACAAGTTTGGCAGGTATTTCACATCAAGGTATAGCTCTTCTATCTATAGGTGCAGTCTTACGCGGGCTTGAAATCGATGTAGGCGTTGTGGAGGTCGATTTAAAGTTGGTGGGATCTTATGCAGGATCTAAGGATGTGTGAATAATTGGTCAATACTGGAGTTTTCAAGCCTTAAGCCGCACTAGTATGGACCTATCAGGTTATTGATTAACCTTTTTAGGTGATCACAAAATACCAGAGAAAATATATTATAAGAAAATGTTGATGAGACTGATGCTCCTGTAGTTTATTTGAGGACGTGTTTCTTTGTTTTTAAGGGTCGTCAAGCTGCCTTAGTACTTTGACAATGAAAGAGATTTTAGTGTTCTAAACTTGCAAGCCCGTCCATTGAACCTTGCCGAAGAGGCATTCTGTGAGCCATTAAGAGCTGAAAATTTGAAATTTGACCCATTATGGACAACCAGATTGAACTTTATGTTGAGAAATAGTTGTGTCTTATATTTTAAATTTGTCACATTGTAATCATTGGACCTCTATTTTGACCTACTTTGGCTTTTTAATCCTTATTAAAAATCGATCATGGGGCTTGTTCACAACGAGAATCTATTTATAGGAACAAGCTGTTTGTTAAGATTCTTGAACGTACTGCTTAGAAAACTAGGGTCGTTTGGAGTGACATAGTAGCATGTAAGATATCATAGTAGGAAAAAATCATACGAGCTTCTTAATATCACCGACAGGTGGGTACCTAGCTTAGCAAAGCGGGCGTGGTTGTGAGAACTATGGTCGGATGAAAAGTATCTCGTAAGAAAGTGGAGTTCGTTTCATCCTTGCAAACTAAGCCTACTTCACTAAAGTGGATTTAGTTCTCATTAAGCAGGAAATAGTCCCACAGTGGACTTAGTTCGCGGGGACCTTCTATCCAGCACCGTCGAAAGCCAAAGTCACTAATTAGTGATTGTTTTTTTTTTTAAATATCGATAAGTTAGGTTAGGTTAATGGGCTAACAGTTGATCTTTATCAATCTAGATCCGTTGTGATACTTAGGGATTGTGACTCCCAAGTTTTGAAACCTATATAATATTTCTATGTCATTCAAGCCCGTTCAGGGTGTTGATGAATTTCAGAAAGCTATAGGCTGAAATGTCGCAGGGAACTTCTAAGTCATTGAAGAAATGTCTGTGGTTACCTGGTTGAGAAGTGGTATACACCTTTTGAGGGCTTGATCATTTCGTTTAGCCCCACTGGAGAAATCATCCATCCACCACACTCGTAGGAGCATGTGGCTCCTCGCAACGTTTGGTAGATGAGTTTGATAGGATAGTGGTTGGTGTATATATCCGTTTGTTTGGTCAGGATTGCTGAATAAGTCGAAGGGGCTGTTCTTTTCCTGAAGAGGATTTTACCAATCTTATGAAGATGTGAGTCCATTAACTCACTGACGCTCGAGTTGACCGCAGAAGTGACAATCGCTAGTGTATAGGCAAAGTGCCCATTCTTCGTTTGTTACTGCTCCTACAAGAAACACGTGCATCGTTTAATCATTTTCGTTCGTTCTATCATTGTCGTCCTGGACCGTTTTTATGTCTTCTGACTGTGGTTAGAGGCAATTTCCAATTTCGTGGTCGACTGGTTGATAAAGCTTTCATAGCGTTTATAAATTTAAACAGGTTTTTGCTTCGAATGTCAGAGTTCCTCCAAGTCGCTGAAGAAGTGTCTTCCTAGATGTCTATTTCTTAGATGATATAGCACAGGGTAGTGACACAGGTTGTGAGGTGTATCCTCTTGTGTCTATTTTTCACCGCATATTCTGCATAAGTCGTCCATACTGACTTTCATCTTTTTCTTGTGGTAACCCAGTTGCTTGTGACCTGTGGCGATGCTCAAGAGAAGAGATAGAGTCCTTATCCTCAGTAGGATGGTAATGTCGGTCTTTTGTTTGCTGAAACTAGGCCAGTCTTATAATCATAAGGCAGATATAGGCCAAGTTCTATCTATTGGTTTTTGTAGCTAGAACTTTGGTCTCAATGAAAATGTCCATAACTTTAATCCGAACGATTTTTTATTCAAAGAAAATAGCATTACGGGCCATGAAACCATTAAATTTAATTATGGTCTCTCTCTAGATGCATTGAAAACCACTGTACAATTCGAAAATCTTGAAATTTTCTTTTTCACTTTGGAAAAGGCAATAAAATACTCTGTATACATATGTCAAAATATAGTTCAACGTCCATCTGTCAAATATCATCAAATAATGACTACAGTTTATTGGTGGATTATGACACTTCCAAAAATGTAAACTTTTTATTGTTTGTGATTTCTAAGTTATCTGTTAACATTTTAAACAAAATACTGAATGAACATCAAAATATAGTCCATCCAAACCACTCGAGTTTACCTCTTGTGCGGGTAGCAAAGATTCAGCTGTATTCTAAAATCGATTTTAATGTTTTAATTGACCATAACCATGAGCGTCCAATTGAAATTTTTGATTGCAAGAAATGAGTTTGGATATTTCCATATGTGGAGACATTGAGTTCTCAATATATTTCTTCTCTTCGTGGAAGAAATAAATGGAGACATACATGTTGACGTTTTACGACAGCTCAATTACACTGGATAGAAATTTCTCACTGTGTTATTTCATTGAGAAAATTTGAGGCAAAGGCAATTAAGATAATTTTAACTGTCAAATGACAGTAAATAAATGACAGCTAATAGTGTAATATTCTTGTACTGTTTAAAATCTCTAAATTTATAAATATTTTAAAGTTCACTAAATTTTTTCTCGAATTCCCATATTTTTATCTTTGAATTTTCTAAAATGACGGCGAAATTATTTTGAAAAAACTGAAACGTCAAAA
Organism: Chrysotoxum bicinctum; assembly: GCA_911387755.1. Lineage (NCBI taxonomy): Eukaryota > Metazoa > Arthropoda > Insecta > Diptera > Syrphidae > Chrysotoxum > Chrysotoxum bicinctum. The sequence goes on along the minus strand of OU426987.1, from coordinate 198,890,241 downwards.
TGTATTGCTTTGGTTATGGAAAATATTAATAATTGACTTTTATATGTCAATATTATCATTGTCATATTCTTAATGTATGTTCGTGTTTTTGTCATAGTAACCTGACAAGTTCTAGTAATATTTATTTTGGCATTTACTGGCATCGTGTAAATACCGTGATGACATCGTTCTGACAATTATATAACACAAGAAAAATTGAAGTTACTCATTTTTTTCCGATAGATTGCCAGTGTCCTGACAGAGTACGACCGATTTCATGGGAATGAAGGTTATTAAGAGGCTTTCATTTAATTTTGTATTTTTTTAGATTTCTCTCAAAAATTATCGCCCTTATTACGAGTAAAAAATTAATACATTCGAGGTGAAACAGCTTCTCGAGAACTTGGGCCTAGTTACTACCAAAACAACTTTCAATTATTCAAACAAAGGAAATTGAGCGAACTTACAATCTTATACCGAACGGCTAAGATGAGGTGCATCATATTAGGATAGACAAGTATCAATTGTTAAGAAACAATAAATATTGAAATTCGAAATTAAACAATCAAATTGATAAAAGTTTTGATCAAGATAATAATGCCGATAAATCAATGATAATTATATTATATCCATAAATAATTAATTATTTTTTTAATACATAATTTTTAAAATAAAAAAAATCAAATATTTGACAGTTATCAATTGACAATCCTAAAGGGCTGACTGAAAGTTGTATAAATGTACATATGTATATTATTGTAAAAACTATTCCCAAGGAAAGTATTTTTAGGCCATTTTCCAAAACGTCATTTTGACGGAAGTTCAAGATGCAATCAAACGCAATTTGTATGCAAAGCCATTATTTCCGATACCGAAATTTACCAAAGTCAAATGTCCGATAACATCATTTGCGTTGCTACTTTGCAGTATAAAAATGGAGATAACGACAACAATATTTGTATGGCAGAGAGTGTGTTCAAAAGCGTTTGCAAGAAAATTGACAGATGTTCATCAAACAGATTTTGTGCAATAGGGTGTGTCAAAGTGCTCAACTTATTTTCAAATGTAATAGCTTTTAAAAGTTGCATTGCTTATCAAAATTAAATCCTGCGTTTACAATTTTCATTTTAATTAATATCTTTGGCTCGCTCAAAAATAGGATGAAATCCAAAAAATTTTGATTTTTTGAGATTATTGAAAATTGTGTTGTTTTAAATTGCACCGTGTGGATACAAAAAAATATATAAAATATTTTTAGGCTTTCAAGTCAAAGATAATTGCAAGGAAACACTTTTAAGCTTATATTTGTTTAAATTGAACACTTGATAAAGAAGCTATGAAATAATAAAAGAAGGAAGAAAAATCATTTTTTTATGTAAAATCGTTTTTTTTTTACAAAAAAAATTCTTAAAAACCAACGGAACCACCTACAATATCGTGGTATATCTTTTTGTAAAGACAAAAATTCTTTCTGTATTTTTTTTTTTTTTTTTTAGTATACGTAAAAAAAAAATTTACTGTAAGTTAAATTTTTTTTTTTAACTTCAACCAATTTGAGCGAGCCAAACACGAACGATATCTTGTTTTTATTTTACATGTTCTTAAACCTCAGACCCTAATACAACTTTTGAGCACTATTACATTTAAAAATAAGAGTACCTTTTTGCGGTCATACAAAAGTGACACACCCTATTGTGCAAGCAGGATGAATGCATATTTGCCGGTAGCAATATCTGCGTCAAAAATAAAGATGATTTGAAATCAAATTGATGTTGATTTGACGCTTTCAAAAATAGCCCTATTTTCATATTGAATTTGTAACTTTTTCGATTCATTTTTCAAAGTTTTACCTGCGAAAATTCTATAAAAATCGATTTTCTCCAAAAAGTCAAGTTCATACGACCAACCCATGCACACACTTTATTTGTGTTTTCCTTAGTTTTTTTTTGCGCCATCAAATATACATTTAATTTCCAAGGACTTGTTGTTTTTTTCTTGTAAAACTTGTAGAAGATGAATGAATGGTTTTCTTATTATTCAAATCTGTCAGGGGCCATCAGAGAATAAAATATATATGTTCGAGTACGCCAAACAAATATTTGAAATTTATGCGGAGACTCTCTTGTCAGCAGGAAAGTTTGAAGTTTGAAGTTTTGTCAGAGGCACTCGATGGCCATGTTTTCTCTTCAGTTATGCGGGTGAAGTTTGCTAAAAAAAAAATACAAAAGAAATGAACTTCCATTCGCCGATGAACAATTCATAACTTATATTTGCACTTGGAAATTTCTATGACTGAATGGTAAATGTCATGATTTATCAATAATTGAGAATCGCGATAGTTTCGTTGTAACTGTCAGTGACGTTCTCATGCGGAATTGGATTCACAATGTGATAGAATAACTGATTTCCTAGGAAAAGGGTTGCTTCGAGTGTCTATAGATATTGTTGACATTTCCGAGTGACAGATTTGGTAGTGAAATTTACATTCAAGATTGAATAGCGATAAGATGTTGACCGACGAATTATTCTATGTAAAGAAATTAAGTGCAAATTTAAAGGACTTTCGAGTTTTTTGATTGAGTAGGTTGTGGAGGAGATGAAAGAATGAAGAACAAACGGGACAAAGTTAGTTATAATGAAGGTGGGACCGTGTAAATATGGAACATGTTGAAGGGGCGCGTTTTTAATGGGCCAGCCTCCGCTCACCCTTCAATGACATGGATGTCTCCATCATGAAACATCAGACATCATCCTTAGAATAAATTTTACATAATGTATAAGGGTTATTAATTATAAAGGTTTTGGTTTAAGAGAGGTCTATGTTTAACTCATCTGTCAATTAAGGGAGCATGTTGGCTGGTATTGAATCGAAACCAAACTAAATGTGGTACCATCCAGCCACTTCGTTCCGTCAAGAAACAAAGTGGCTACTTGTTCGAACTCTAAGAACCTTTTCGAAGACAGTAAAAAACGCTAAAAAAAAGTTCTTCGATCTTCAGTTCAGTAAAGGCTAGAATAGGACATTCGCATACTATGTGAAAGACGTTTTCTATTCTTGCTGAGCCCCACAACTACGAGTCAGTATTTTGAGGAATATAACCAGATTCGCCTTATTTAGTAAATTATAACAGCGGTTTTGACAAAGTGTTCGAGTACCCAGACTGAAATCTGAATCATCTGACCTCTCCAAAAATTAAACCACAACGATGTGAGATAGAAGATTTATTCTTTCTTCATGCTATTATGTATGGCCGGCTTGGCTTCCAGCGATCGGTCATATTTTTGAAGACTGGTTGCCTTGTAAGTGTAGACTTAAGACCAGAAGACCCAGCCGCCAAATTGCGTCTTTACAACTTTGAGTGTTGGGTGGCTTGTAGGGCTTGTACTGCTGCCGTCTTATTCGAACCACAGGTCTGCTATATCGATGTTGTCGAGCTCTGGCCACAGAAAGTAAGTTAACCTCGCTTTAGATAAGTGTCTCCGTCCTCATTTCAAAAGAAAAAGAAATGAGTTCCGGTGAAGCTGCACTAAACAGTCGATATTTGTGGATGCATTGATACTTGGTCGAAAATTTTTGAATTTTGTTCACTCCAATTACGCTCAATAAGCGAAGTCACGGCGTTGTCTATGGTAATCCGGATGAAATGGCTCAATATTTTGACAGCTGGATGTAATTGATAGCTATGACAGCTGCTGAAACATAACAACTGGAAAACTTTCATTGTCCTCAAATTAGAATCCTTTTCTTGTAGGTACTAATCATTATATGTAAACTTATGCTGAAGTAAGATACACTTTGGGTGGAACAACTTGCTTGGCCACAAAACAACGATCGATCAAAAGTATCCTATGTGTTTGATACTTGATTAGCTCAGAATTAGGTTAGATAACCGGACACACCATCAAATAGACAGAATTGCCTAGCAGCTTGGGGGTATTTCAAACGAATTTTTGAGAATTTGTACGGTCGAATAAGGGGAAGAATCTATTCCTCACCTTCTCTTCTCTTCTCTTCTCTTTTTTTTTTTTTTTTTTTTTATAAAACGAACGATAAAGTCTTCACCGATTCATTCTATGTCAAAAAGTTTTCAGATAATGCGGGCTACTGCCATACATCCTTTTTAACACCCATTTGGAAGAATGGGAACAGAACTTTCATGGAAAAACTAGTAGAGCTTAAATTTTTCAAAAGTCCACAATCGTCCGTAAAATCAGATTATAAGTATTGTAACAGAAGTTCAGAAGATGTTACAACTGTCAGTGACAGTAACAGCTACTGTCTTCCATAAATTTTATCATTGATTAATAAAGTTGACTCGAATTAATTCATACACAACCAAAGACTTGGTGAGTAACTACCCTTAACTATTCCCATGTACGTTTTGGCGGAAGGAATGATTGAAGGTACATGCAACTTCCTATCGAGTTCGAACAGTTAAAATTAAAAGGTTCATCAGTTCCTTGCAGGTGGCAGTACCCCTGAAAAAACGTTAAGGTGACAACACCTAGGAATTTATCCTGGACCTTCCCAAGACAGTCCTCTACAGAAGTTACCACACCGGTGTCGAAGGTAGACATCTAAAACTAAGTCAATAAAGGTAATTATTTACCTACCCTCCGCTATTTTTGCCACACATGAAACCCACTAGATTGACTCGTGAAGAAATCGACACTCAGAAGTACATGAGGTATCTAAGAATTGCGCTAGAAAGCAACCTCTTCTGGAATAAAGACGTCGAAATAACTGTCGGTAAATCCCTGATGACATATAAGAGACTTGCAGCAAATTATAGGGTTGCAATCCAAACATCCTGAAGTGCATGTACACTATCATGAAGATGTTTATGAAGATAAGACCCATCATTACCTGTGGCGCAGTTGCGTGGCACAAAAGAAAAAGCAATAGCTAGAAAATCACTAAAAAAAAAGCTCAAAGTTACCCTACTGCAGCAATGCAGGTTATCCTTGACCATGCCCCATTGCATGTAATAATAGAAAGTGCATCAAATGAAGCTATTCTAAAATTCACCAGAAATGCTACTGGGAGAGGTTAATGCATAGGACTTAGGGAAAGAGATTTCATTTTCAGGTAGATATTCCGTATCAAGTTTACTTGACAATCCAAGGTATGAAATGATTTAAAAAATATAACTTCGTTAAAATCTTCAGAACGGAGTTAGGTAGCAGGAAGGAGTGAGTGGGCGAAAAAGTGAAACACTCTATCAATACAAATGCCATCAAATAGCACACTGATGGATCCAGAACGTCTCAAACGACAGGTGCAGGAATTTTCAGGAATTCAGTAATTTGTTTGAAGCCACTATGTAGAGGGCGGTAGCTGCATCAGCTCGTAAGACTATCTCGTTTCGGAGAGGCTTTTAGAAATTTTATTTGACCACTTTTTCAAGCAGAAGTGTAAATGTCAAAAAGGTTTTTTTTTTTTTTTTATAATGCACTCGCGCTCAAGGGTATGTTTATAGACCCTTATAATGTTAAGCACAGCACGGGCGATGGGGAAATTAGGGAGGGAAATGAAGGAGGTGACGATGAACATTGGTTTTGAATGTTTGCAAATTGAAATGGCGAGGGAAAACTGTGCCGGGTAAGTTTTTCCATAATCGTATTGTGCGACTAAAAAATGCAACCAAAACATTGCCATCATGTTGGACACCCAAGCTGACATGCGAGTGCGTAGATAGGCTCAACAACCTCGGCAAGCATAATTATGTCCCACTTTATTGGGCACCGGTCTACATTAGGTATCATTGGAAATGAAGAGGCAGACTTTTTAGCTACTATGCTACTACTATCTTCTACTATAGGTAGTGAAATAGGAGAGAATATGATCCGAAATAGAAACTTAGCCGAAGACGGCAAAGCCATAAGATCAAAAATATGGATGAAGTTCCTAAGAACTATTAAGGTAGGTGAAAATGCTTCTTGGGAGCTACGAGTATTACCAAGACCGCTGAATAGATTTAGCAGGAACAACTTAGAATAGTTACAGTTTTCTTCAATGGTCACTGCAAACTGAGAAGACATCTCAGTATTCAGGGTCTTGTGACCAGTGCCCCATGAAGTTTTTGTAAAGCTCACGAGGAAACACCGGACAGAATTAGTTATCTGGAATACCACTAAAGAGAAGAGAGTGAACTACGACCTTACAATGGGTGATTTTTTTGCTATTTTTTTTTGGCCCCACTGGTTTTGACAGCTCGTGCATGTTTTGTGTTTTGTGTCACTGTCAAACACCTTCAGTTTGGTCTATAACTTAACCATGAATCGCCTTACAAGCGAACAACGCTTGCAAATTATTCAATATTATTTGCAGTGTTAAGAAAGTTCATCGCGCGCTTCTTCCATTTTATGGTCAGTTTAATCGACCTACTGAGGTGACTTTTCGGGCTATTCTGACTAAATTTCGCACAAAATTTACATTGTTGGACATTAAACCACCAATACGCTTACGTAGAGTGCGAACTGACGAAAATATCGCAGCTGTATCGGCCAGTGTTAGTGATGACCGTGAATTATCGATTCGGGGCCGTTCGCAGCAATTGGGTCTCTGTTACTCCACTTCGTGGAAAATTCTGCCTTTCAAAATACAGCTGGTGCAAGAATTGAAGCCGAACGATTTACCACAACGCCGAATTTTTGGTGAATGGGCTCTGGAAAAGTTGGCCGAAGATCCACTTTTTTTATCGAAAAATTGGGTTGAGCGACGAAGCTCATTTCTGGTTGAATTGATACGTGAACAAGCAAAACTGCCGTATTTGGAGTGAAGAGCAAGCCAGAAGCATTTGCAAGAGCTACCAATGCATCCAGAAAAAGTCACTGTTTGGTGCGGATTACGGGCTGGCGGAATCATTGGGCCGAATTTCTTCAAAGATGATGCGATTCGCAACGTTACTGTGAATGGTGAGCACCATCGTGCGATGATAACAAACTTTGTTTTGCGCAAAATAGAAGAGCTTGTCTTGCATGACATGTGTTTTCAATAAGACGGTGCCACATACCACACAGCACGCATAACAATGGACCAATTGAGAGGCGAGTTCAGTGAACAATTCATTTCACGTTTGGGGCCGGTCAATTGACCTCCTAGATCGTGCGATTTAAAACCTCTAGACTATTTTTTGTGGGGCTGTGTTAAGGCTCATGTCTATAGCGACAAGCCCGCTTCTATTGACGCACTGGAAGCCAACATTGAAGCATTTATTCGTGAGATACCGGCTGAAATGTTATAAAGTGTATGCCAAAATAGGACTAAGCAGATGGACCATGCGAGGCGCAGCTGCGGCCAACATTTGCATGAAATAATCTTCAAACATTAAATTATATCGACCGTACTATCGATTCAAATAAAGATTTCATGCATTTTTCTGAATTTTAAGTGTTTTTTTTTTTAATTTCCGATAGCTCTTTAAAAATCACTCATTATAAACTGCATGTACTTAAGTTTCTCTAGTATGAGTGATCTAACTGAGTTCTATTGGAAAAACCATAGGTATCAGGGTAACAGTGCACTTAAACCCTAAAATTATGCATTTATTCGATTTCCGCTATCAATTCAGACAATGATACTCAAATCTAAGATCAGCGAATCTCTTTAGATAAATTTAAATCTAAAACATTTCCCCAAGTTCTGTCTTACTTTAGACAAGTTACAAATATGCTGGGAAATGCACGTATTTCTGCATGCAGTGCTGCACCTTTAAGTCAACTTTTTAATACATATTTTATTCAAGGGTATTTCTCGAAAATATTAAAGTCTTTCGCAGGGGGAAGATAGTCAATTTTCAAACAATAAATTTCAATATCACAAAATTTAGATACGAAACAGATTCGAATAGGTAATTAAATCTTAGTTCCTAAAAATAATATTTCATGAATTTCTTTACTCACAGATGAAGGTATAAGTTTTTTTTCCTTTTATTCGAGTACATACCTGAAAAGATAGAAAAGAAAATATAATTTTATTATTTCGTTTTCTTCTTAAAAAAATATATAAAAATAGAATGAAACGTATTTTGACAACTTTTGTTCGTATTATGACAACCTTTAATTGATTGCCAGAACTCCAGGTTACAAAAGGAAACGTCCTTAGTTGAACCAAAATCTCATAAATAATAAATATAAAAATAAAACGGAAGGACAATAAAGAACAAACATTATATTATGTTAGCTGTAAATAAATCTGAACTTCTTCAACTATCCTCCGTATACTGTATTATAGGAATTAATTTAGATACAAAGAAAGTATCTACAATATCAATAATCCCGAATGCAATTTGAAAGGACGAATTACATTATTTGAGTAATAAATGTTTATCTCCACTTTGAAGAATTTTTTTTCCTCGTCGTCCTTTCACACAAAAATATAATGTCCTTTTGTATGTTCGTTTAATTTTTTTCGTCTTCTATTTTCATTAGAATGGGGGATTTGGGGTAAGATTTTATTACAGACACAAACCATTGGGTGTCGAGACTGTCTGTCAAGAAATTGTATAATAAAATGGTAAAAAGCTATATAGTATGTACTTTAGCCCCAAAGGAAACCATAGAAATCACAAGCAAGAGAATATCCTTGGGGCTTACTTACTTACACTTATCGGCATTTGTTAAATTACAATTTCAGTCTCAAGGAAATGTGAAGAACCACTACGTTACGACGATGGAAGACGCGAACGTTGTTGTAACCCAAGTTCTGTAAGACGGAGGACAAGCAAGGAGCATACGAGTAAGGAAGAAAAATGCTCTTTTCCTTACAGTTAAGTTAAGATGGAGCAAATTTCATTTGCGATGATGCATAAATAAGACGTTGGAAATGAGAGAAGCAAACAAAAAAGCAAACAAAAAAAAAAAGAAGAAAGAAAAGAATGAAGAAAAAGGACTCCGATTCTCGACAGGACTTCAAATGGCTTTCCTTAATTATTCCAAGGCATGTAGTATATACAAATGTGTATGTAAGTAAGGGAAGACGGAGCGCGTCCAGGAACATTAAAAGGTGTTTTCTTTTAATGTTAGTGCCAAAGAAAATACTTTCCCAAAGTTCATTTAAGGGTGATGGCTAAGTCTTCCTTTTTTTTCTTTAAGTCAAAGTTTTGAATTCGAAAAGGAATTGGTTTGAATAACAAATTAAGACAGGGGTGCAATAAGTAATTGGATAATAGAAGAATTGAAAACATCCTGAATAAAATAATTTTCAATGTTCGAATAGTGATAGAGAGAGAGAGAGAGAGAGGTAGGCAAAAAATTTAAAGAAGGAATTCTTTGTATCGAAATGTTTGTGGGTATAGTTTTCTATAAAAATTAATATTTTTATGAAAAAAAAAACTACTAGTAGAATCAACACTCTTAGAGGCATTAAATAACATAAAATTTCGCAATTAAAGTTTAGGCCGAACCAACTATGTCAGCTGGAAAACTGACCCACTCAGACTTAAAGGTGTTCAATTGTGATACCAAATTAATCTAGCAGACTTCTTCGCTACTTTTTACTACTAAGAGCTCCTAATGAAGCTTGTCATATGGAGCCTGAGTCTTTGAGTTAGAGCAGGACGCGTGCTAGAAAAGGTGAAGAATTAATTCTTACTCTTCTTTATGCATATAACTTCTGCAAAAATCTTTCAAAAATACTTTTACCCACGTTGTGTGGGTCTTAATACACCTAAGGTCTCTGCATGGGACTCAACAGTTGTCCATCCTCTGCGATCACGAGAACATTGCTTCTAGTCATCTAGATCAAGCGCTCTATCACCTGCGGTGGCTTGGTTTTTAAATTGGAAGTTCGGTGTTATTTGTCACTTCGAACCTGGAGCCGCCGCTACACTCAAAAAATTTCGTGTGTAAATATTACTAATTCATGCGTGCATTCTACGAATTTTATTCGTGGTTTTCAGCCACGAATAGTATTCGTAAAATGGACGTTTATTAGTACATTTTACTAATGTTTTATTAGTATTCGTAGAAAAACAAACGTATATTGTACGAATATTATTGGTACAATGTACGAATATCATTGTAATATTTACTAATGCACTTGTAATTCATTAGTAAATTATACAGCTCCATTCGTATATTGTACGAATATTATTGTAGAACTCACTACCATAAATATGTTCTCTGAAATTTCCTTAAATATCTATTGTAGGAAATAATAACAAAAGGTAATATATTTTTTAAGTTAAAAATAGTTTTTTAATTATATGAATAAAGTTAAAAACAAAGTAAAAAGTATCTTAAAATTAATTAATTTATTATAAATATAATTAAAAATGAAAGTAATATTTCCAAACTCCTTTTTTTAACGGCAACTGAAAATAAATTTAACATTTGATATTGAAAATCTTTTGAACAAAATTTGTACTTACATTAAAATTCCTTTAGTAAAAAATTCCCACATATGTATGCTCTGCTACTTCTGGATGCTGTATTTTAAATATAAAATAAGCTTTAAAGCAAATGTATGTATGTCTAAGTACTTACCTCGTCTTTTCGAAAAAAGCAGATGTTAGTCTGATCCACCACTGCAGAACTTTATAAATAATATCACGTTTGAACGTGTTGACTAATGGAATACATTTAATTTTTAGAACTGAACACATATTATTTTTTTTACTCATGATTAGTAAATAATACTAATGCACTTCATGAAAATACGAAGTTATTAGTACATTCTACGCATAATGCGTACGGTCAACCTACGAATGAATTCTGTCTACTAATATTAGTTTTACTTAGTAAATAGTACGAATTTATTAGTAAATACTACGAATGCGAAAGATTAAAGTACGAAGTCATTCGTACGAGAAATTAACGAATGTTATTAGTTATATGTACACAATAATTCGTACAATGTACTCCACAAAATTGTTAACTTCTTGTTTACGAATAAAATTAGTGCATTAAACGAATAGATTCGTGGATACTACCACAGTTATTAGTAAAACTTTACAAATGCATTCGTAGATACAGCACTGTACAAATACTTCGTACATGTTACGAATATTCGTACAATGCACGAATATTTTCTTTACGAATATCATTCGTAGCCATTTTACTAATAAATTTTTTGAGTGTATGATTCACGGAAACTCTTAGCTAGAGCAATGTTGCACATTCGTTCGACATGTTCAAGATTTAATCTTCTGGTCTTCATCCACATTTTGGTACAAGCGCAAGAGACCACGGTTTTATTTATGTATCTTCCCCCATTTGACCCCATCACACACAGGACCAAATATCTATGAAGGGATTTGTTGTTTTGAAAAAGCCTGGTATCAGATCTCCCTCGCTGTTTATTGCTCAACATTCGAAGCCGTAAAGCAGGGCTTGCACTATAAGCGTTGTGTAGAACATGAAAAGTTTTGAACTAATTTTTTTTTATCAAACTAAGGTGTTGTTCGTGGAATTAATATTTACTCAGAGGTGGATAAACTTTTTCGAATTTGCAGCTATCAATCTAGTGACGTTTTGTCTCCGCCGGTTGACAGACAAGGTCTTCTTCCACGCTAGCAAAAGAACTGCGTAAAGTTTTATATCTGTCATATTCTAAAGGTCTCCTTCCGAGCCGATGGAAAACTGCTTTATTTAGAGCCAGCCCCTAAGAAGCCGAATCTGCCTCACCCCCCAACTATCGACCGATTACACTTACGCCCCTTCCTTACAAAGCCATGAAAACGCTGATCAATTTTCAACTCATGAAATATGTATCTCGAAGAACGAAAGCTTCTTAATAACCGGCAATACGGCTTTCATAGCAAAGATTTCACTGGTGATCCGATGGTAAATCTCACCGAACAAATCCTCACATCATTTTGGAAAAAGTACGAGCATTGTGCTTGATGTTTTAAAAGCATTAGATAAAGCCTGACATCATATTCTCTACCCACAAAATAAGTGCTGGTGTGCCCCAGGGTTCCGTTTTGTAGCCGATACTCTTTCTCAATTTCATTAATGATCTATTGTCTAAAATTTCTTAGCCATTACATTGTTCTGGCGACGACATTGAATGAATATGTATTGAGGGTAATGCACTGCGATCTGGAGATCTACGAGGGCGGTCCGATAAGTATGTACTTAGAAAAGAAAAACAAAAATTTTGGAAAAGTGGCGAATTATTTCTCAACATACGCCCATGTTCTGCAATTCGATCGAAAGTGAATTGAAATCACTTTTGAAATGAAATTGGATGTTCTAGATTTCGACCGATTTCGAAATTGCTTCGAACAGTCAGAACTGAAGGATCATCCATTTTTATTTTGTTTCTAAAGTGAAATTCTTGTGCTTTGAAGAAAGCAGAATTTAAAAGAAAAAAATAAGAAGACAAATTTTGCGAGACAAATCAAATGTTTTAGATTTACCTGACACAATGTGAGTGTGTGAATATTATATGAATTGTTCTGATAAATAAAGTTAGTTCTTGATTTGTTTTTTAATGACAAAAATAAATATTTTTCTCTTACATTTTGCTGGAAGACGAAGAAATATACACAAACTAACTGCATTTTCACTAATTTCACTGACAATTTACAAAAAAAAGTGAATTGAATGCGTTCAGAAATCGTAATGAACCGAAATGCAGAACACCAATTTTCATTTTCGAAATTCCGATTCACAATTACGAATTTTGGAACACCCAAATTCACTTTCGCCAAGTGAATTCACAATAAGTGAAATGCAGAACATGGGCGATAGTCTCCTTTTAGCTCGATACACTTGATCCAGCGATGCTCCAACTTATTTAACCCATCCGAAAAATAGGTTTTCTCGAGGTCTCTGTGGGCGGCGATGACCTCCTCATTCGACTATTCGACTTAAACTTCTGCCCGGCGAGTGATTTTTTCAAGTTTGAAAACAAAAAAAAAGTTACACGGGACCAAATCTGGAGAATACGGTGGATGGGGCAGTAGTTCGTAGTGCGATTCGACCAATTTTGACACTGCTCTGAAGTGGTCTCACGGTTGCGCTTGTTGTGCGAAGGGAGTAAACGCGGCACCCATAGCGCCGACAGCTTTCTCAGGCCCAAAATTTAATGGAAGATATGACCCTCGCGGTCTTTTGAGATACCTACTGTTTCAGCTATCTTGCGCATCTTCAATCGGCGGTCTGCCAATACGAGATCGTGGGTTTTTGATACGTTATCCTTAGTGGTAGCCACCGTAAACAGCATCCAAGCGCTCTTTGATTTCGCTGAACGATTTCCCTTCCAAAAACAAAAAATCAAACCACCGACCGATATTGCTCTATTTCCATTTGTCTAAAATTCGCGGACAAGCTGGCTTCCACACGTGGTCAAAACAAAACTACGAGTCCGATTCGGCTGAAATTTTTAACAGTAGCCGTCTAAGAGAATGTAATAGACGGTAGTTAACCTTTCTGCCGATACTGGCACCAACGGACGGTGAGGCTAAGTACTTATCATCCTGATCTGGAAAGCTCTCTCAAATGGGGAAATAGAAACCACTTAGAATTTAAATCTTCGACAACTTAATGGTGTCCTCACTTCTCAATAATTCTATCGTAAAGACCGTAGAAATGCTCATCAATTAACCCTGGAGTGTGCATGTGTAGATATTCGACACCAATGTACATCGGCATTTGGCACCTCCTTTTAAACCCTCTTAACTTTCCCTAATGCTCGCACAGTGTTGTCTAACATACGAGGGCAGTTTGAAAAGTTCTCGGCCTGACCAATAAAACGCAATAAATTTTAAAACTTTTTTTTAATCTTTTTCTACATATTCTCCTCTTATATCAATGCACTTATTTCATCTGTGTTCCAGTGCTTCTATACCCTTTTTATAGGCCGATTCCTCCAACTCTTCGAAAAACCGCTCCGTCTCAGCAATCACCTCCTCGTTGGTGAAGAATTTTCGTCCAGCCAAATGTTTTTTTAAGTTAGGAAAGAGGTAATAGTCTGATGGTGCCAAATCAGGTGAATAAGGGGGGTGGTTCAGTACACAAAATCGAAGTTCATGAAGTTTAGCCATGACAACAACCGACTTGTGTGCTGGAGCCTTATCCTGATGAAAAAGGATCTTCTTTTTGGCTAATCCTGGTCTTTTTTTGGCAACTTTTTTAGCCAATTTGTCCAACAGGTTTGCATAGTATTGACCAGTGATATTTTGCCCTTGGGAAGGTAATCAATAAAAATAATTTCCTTGTAATCCCAAAAGACTGACGCCATCACTTTCCTAGCTGAAGCACACGACTTGGCTTTCTTCGGTGGAGGAGAACCGCTATGCTTCCATTGTTTTGATTGTTCTTTTGTCTCAGGAATATAGTGATGAATCCATGTTTCGTCGGTGGTAATGAATCTTCTCAAGAAATCGCTGGTATTCCACCGAAATAGAGCTAGATTCTCTCTAGAGATTTCAACTCGATTGAATTCTTGTTCTTCGCTCAGCAAACGCGGCAACCACCTTGCGGACAATTTTTTCGACCCCAATTCTTCGGTCAAAACGTAGTAAACCCGTTTAGGAGAGATCCCCATGGTGTTGCTTATTTTTCGCACTTTTAACCTTCGGTCTTCTAAAACCATTTTATGAACTTTATCCACGTTTTCTGAAGAGGTGGATGTTGTTGGCATTCCGCTTCTGCAATCATCTTCGACGCTGTGTCTGCCATGTTTAAATAAGGCTGCCCACTTTTTGAACGTGGAATACGAAGGTGCAGATTCCCCCAATGTCTCATCGAAGTCATCTTTAATTTGATTTGGTGTCATATTCTTTTTGACCAAATATTTAATGACCGCTCTAATTTCATTTTTTTCCATTTTCGTTGTTAGGAATAGGTTCGTTCAAACAAAAAATTGCACTAGTATAAGTACGCGACCAATTTTAATGTAACTTCACATACAATTATTATATATATAAGGCTGTTTGAGGAATTAAAAGTTATTTATTAAAACAACGCCTTCTATGTTAGGCCGAGAACTTTTCAAACAGCCTCTGTATGTAGGACCGTCTTTTTTGTTGATAGGAAATATGGAACTGATAATCAGGTAATCGGATATGAATTCTTCGACCGACTCTTGGTGCTTGCCACTTACAAAACATCTCCTGAAGATCTGAAAAGCTACAGCTTGCTTACAGCTAATTCTTTTTCTACTTTAAAAGGTCTAAAAACTGATTCTTCAGTAGCTGGAAGTGGGTTGTCTTCTTGTTCTATTTCTCGCTGTACATGGATTAACAGCTGCGGCAATGCTTCACATATTTAATTCCATCTGTTTGCCTGTGTTGACCAGGTTGAAAAGTCAGCGGCTGGTTTAGTTAATAAAAATTCTGAGTGCTGTTCCGATCACTAGACTCTTTAATCTTTTTAAGTTTCTTTCTTAAAACGAGGATCCTTCCTTCTGCTGGCTCGATAGCATCTTTGCATATCCAGATTTGCACACAGTTATCCCGGTTCTTTTTCGGAACTGGATGGTAACTTACGGTGCTTTTGGATACCTCCTTGGTGATATTGCCATACTGGGAGCACTGCTCATAATCGTTAATGGTAGCTGAATTGAAGTCGAAGAGATTCTTCTCAATGTGCTCGCTGTAGACCCTTGCGACTTCATGTTCTAATGTGTCGAACGTAGAATTAAGTCTTCTAGGAGTGTCTTTTCATGCAGCAGTTCAACTCTCAATTTTTCCGTAACTAGGAAATTTTGAAAAACTTGTGAATCGCTTTGGAGAAAGTCAGTTTCATTATGTCTGCATTGCAAGAAAGCACATAACAGAGAATCAACTATGAAAGTCCTGAGTTAAAACAAAATCCCTTCCGTAATTCAGGCCGATCGAGCTGCGGGTCCCAATGCGTGTCCTTTCTTTGTCACCTATTTTCGGCTTTGATTAAGTTCCAAATACAATACTTCACTTTATAGCACTTACCAACCTACATCAGCATATTTCAAGCAATATAAATTTAATATACCCTTAATGAGTGTGGCTATCTTCATTAACAAACATTCCTCAAATATCGCCATAATTAATTCGTATCAGTTATTATGAAGTTTTCAATATCCCCTCTCAAAGCATATTTCCGACATTATTAATCCGAAATTCTCATTACCGATTCGAAAAATAGCCCCCAGCAGTGTTGATGATATCCAATCTGATGGCATGTTGAGTTCTGCCAATATTCAATGGTGGACGGTTCATGCATGCAGGTATAGTATTTATTTAAACCAGTCCATCTCTATGGCCTTTATATGTGATATGTGATGACCGTCCTGCAGCAAGAAGTTAGCAATTTCCTGTTTGACAGTCAATGGATGGGCCGCAAATTGAACATGCAGTGCATGTCCTATGTCCTTCTTCCTCTCACACTCTGACTAAAAGCCAATAGCTGGGCCAAAATGCTGGCGCAAAAAAATAAATATGTTTTCAACTTATGCTCCCAAAGTCCAGCAAAAACCCCGGAACAACCAATATTTGTACACTTTGTGGAAAGTTTTTTTTTTTTTTTTTTTTTTTCCGCAGTGAAACATATAAAACGAAGAAATTAATAAATACAATTTTAAATCATTGCAAATGAATATTATTTCAGCCATTTTTAATATCGGATTTTAAATAAAACAAAAATATTTTTTTTTCGAGACCAGGTCGTAAAATATGAAGGTTTTTTCCAATTTTGGAATTCGGGAACATAAATATGGCACAGTAAGAATATTTTTGCACGAAATGGTATGTGTTGTCGTTGGGCATTTAATTTAATAAAATTTTCTTTTTGAGGAAAACAAAATTGAAAAATCATTTTACACGGTATTTGTTGGTATTTTGTTTATTCATACAATTTTTTTTATTTTTTTAATAATCTACTGCAATTATTAATAAATGGACCATGTAAATAATAACAAACATTATGGCAATTTGAGTGAAAAGTTAATATTTATATTTTGTATGCAGTTTTTGGTTCAGTGAATTGAGTTTTTTTTTTTATTGAAGCAGGCATTATAGTCAATAAGCGTCAGTGAGTTGATGGAGCCAGCTCTCCCCAAGATTGGTAAAATCCTCTTTGGGAATGGGACATCCCATTTAACTTAATCAGCAATACTGACCAAACAAACCAACAAGTATACCAAATACTGACATATCAAACTCATCTACCAGGCGATGCAAAGAGCCACATGCTCCTACGGGCCTGGTGGGGGGATAATTTCACAAGTGGGGGTAAAGGAAAGGACCACGCCCTTAAAAGGCGTCCACCTCTTTTCAAACAAGTGACTATGTGATGACAGACATTTCTTTAATGACTTAGAAATTCTCCCCAAATTTTAGGCTATAGCTAGCTGAAACTCATCAACACTCTTAAAGGGCTTGAATGACATAGGATTATCATAGGTTTCAAAACATGAGAGTCTCAATCCCTAGGGTATCACAACGGATCTACATTTATCTAAGTATGACGGTAACAAGATCAACTTTCAGCCCATTAACCTAACCTAACCTATAGTAAATAACTCTATTTTCAGATTCACTATAAGTTTTTATTGGGAGATATAGAAGAGACACGAGGAACCTCAAATAATGATTACCCTTCAATGCCAATAAAACAAGACCCGGAACTTTAGCGGCTTAGGGCTAGAACGTGAAACGACTTTAACTTCTAGGTGCAACTCATAAGCTAGACTCTGCTTTACATGGTTTATGGGAGATATTATCTTGATACAGGAGATATGACAAGTTTGATGAGAAGGGCAAATCAGGAATATTCTTTCAGAGGTTATGATGCGGATTAGTTGTGGAAAAGTTATTGACTTAAATCCTATTAAGTGATCCTCTGGCAGTGATCCAGATCGAAGCCATTTTCCAAAACAAAGGCAATATGTGCTCACAAGCCCTTACCAATGTGGCCGGAAAAACTATCAATGATGAGTTTTATGACGTTCCGGACGGATCCTGGGTCGGGAATTCAACCCCCCTATTATGGAAGACAACTCAACTGTAGTTTAGTTGTAATTCTTAAAATTG
Organism: Chrysotoxum bicinctum; assembly: GCA_911387755.1. Taxonomy (NCBI): domain Eukaryota; kingdom Metazoa; phylum Arthropoda; class Insecta; order Diptera; family Syrphidae; genus Chrysotoxum; species Chrysotoxum bicinctum. Next base: position 198,872,299 of record OU426987.1, on the reverse strand, counting down.
GTATTATCGATCACAACCAGTTGAATGTCAAAGCACAACCAGTTGTCGATTAGCAGACAACTAACAAAATGGCCGACTTTTCAGTTGTCTCTTCGTATTATGTAAGTAAGTTGAGTTGTGCTTCGGTTGTAATAAGCGTCAAAATCAAACAACTGGTTCGAAGCAGTTGTGTAGAACATTTTAATGAAAGATTCTGCTTTCGGATAAAAAATAAGGACACAAAACAGTAAGTTAAACAACAATTTAAATAAAAATAGAATGTAATGAGTGTATTTTAGTTTGAAAGCTACATGTCCATCACAATTTGAACGACTTGTTGCTCTATGTTAGCTGAGCATTTATCCATTTTCCACAAATGAGTTCCTCAATCACATCTACCACTTTTTTAATACAACTGACACTATCGATTGAGTCAGTCCTAAATCATTGTAACTACACTTTTGGCAACTTCCTTCGCTCATGAAACTAAGAGCAGTAGCAAGTTTAACAATTGATGGAATCGCTGAGGAACGTTGGCTGTTTTAGGAAAACTATTTCGAATAAAAAAAATGCATACTTTAGGAATAGAAGTGTACATAAGTTTATTAAATATACGGATATTCTTTTTTATTATGGCTTCATTAAGGAAATTCTCATCTTCCAAATCACCGAAAAACAAATCGAGAGAACTTTCCATCATACAATTTCTTATTCTTGCTTTTGTATGTATTTAATGTTGAGCAGCTGCTTTTGACAGCAAATCGACTCCTAAAAGACGGCAACGTATTTTTTCATTACAACTGATTTTAGTTGACTTGCATAATACGAAAAATTTGCTTGGTGCCTAAGAGTTGAGTTCTGTTGATGACAATTCAACTAAGTTGAGTTGTAATCCATAATAGGGGCACAAGGCAAAAGTTCGTAACGCGTTGATAATAACTAGCACTAGATTTCTAAGGCTTAGAATTGACGAAGCAACTTGGCATTCTATAGACGATCGAACCACCAACAAAATTAATCATGTGCTAATCGGGAGAAGGCACGTATCCTACTTCTTGGAAGTTCGTGAATTTCAAGGGACAAGTGTCAATTCTTCTAGTTTTCTATTAAAAGATGTTCGAACCATTGGAAAGGAAAAATTCGACTTTAGACACATTAGAAGGTGGATGGATATAAACCTCAATTTTTATTTTTGGGACATCATCGGGACATTAGACCCAAATCGAATTTTGGACTTACATATGTCTCACCTAAGTGGGAAAAAATCCAACTTGCGAGTTGAGTTATGTTCAGCTTTGAGTTCGGAGAGTTTGTGTTCAGTCATCAGATCAGGCAAGAGCCAATGCACGGTTGCAGTTTGACTGGACTGATTCGCGGATTTTCAGTACTTGAACTACCGCTTTGGGTCTTCTGTAGGATTCACGCAACTCGGCTACTCCCGATTCCTATATTCAGTCGTCAAGTAGACACCAAAAGTTTTCTTGAGGAACAGTACCGCCAAAGATAGCACCAAAAGTGCTATAGCCTTGGAAAACTATTGATATAGACGTTTGCCTCGCCCCTGAACATACCTTAAGCAGAGCAACGGAGCTGGATTAGCGGTACAGAAGACCCAGAATGGAATTTAACCACTAAGGCGAACCAGACCAGATACAATTGATCAAGGCATTTGTGGCTGCCTGGCGAATGAACATACAGAAAAAAAGGTTCAAAGAGACACAAGGCTGAATCGGCCTAGTATTGGCATTGGCGTATCGTCGCCTGAGTTCTATCTTGTTCAAAAGACCATTTTTGGCGAAATTGAGTTAGAAATGCAGTTTTTATAAATCGAACATGCTCTTTCGAATGGCGTACTCCATTTTTTTCTATCTCTTTTAGTTTTTAAGTTATGAAAAACTATTTTGTTCAATAAACCACTTTATTAAATATTTTGAGTGTCTTTTTTATTCAATCAACCACTGCTTTTTGTTTTTATATGAAATTGAACAATTTTATATTAACTTTAAAAAAAAACTAACATGTATTTCTTTGCTGTTCAATATCCATATCTTATCCATTTAGTTTTGTATGTTATTGAACAAAATCCTATTAAAAAAGTTATGCGGACGGAAAACCGCATTTTTGTTCAATATCACTGCACTGTAATGTACCACACAAAATTAATACTGATGTAACATTGGAAGCTGTAAGTACAACGTTATGTAAGCGAAAAGTTGGAGCGTAATCTTCAAACGCTTTTAAGGTATTTTGAGAAACCCTTTTATCCTTAGACAGTTTTTGAATACAATATTTGTCGCTTACAGTATGATAAATCCAGTTCATCCAGGATCTGATATTTCAGAATTCTATGATTCAGAATTCTAATATAGCTCCTTTATCTGAAGAAGTCATTTTAGTACCTTCATTGGAAAATGTAGTACCAGCAGAAGGTTCCGTTTCATCTAAACAAAGCATGTAGCTTTACACCAAGATAAGCCCTGGATGGAGTAAAAAAAAAAATCGAAAACCATTTTTGTGGAAACAAAATATACAAAAACGGATGGGTCTAGGTGGTAAGCAATATTCAAATGACATCCACTTGCAACGTTAGTTGCAGCCATAATTATTGTTTCACCAAATTTTCTTATGACGAACGTGTGAAAATATTTTATTCATTTTGGACCTTAAGGCTAGGCGCGCACATTCAATTTTTAGTTGCACAACTGTTTGGTTGCTTATAGAAAACATATAATTATATGTTACACAAAATAGCGAACTCATTTTAGGCAATCGTTTAGTTTGTGTCAAAACACAAACTGTTTAGTTGCTCGACCCAAGCAGTTGCGAAACTAAAAATTGAATTTGCGCGCCTAGCTTAAAAGATTCTGAAAAAGGACAGTTTTATTCCAAGTTTGTGATAAGATCGCAACCAAAGTGAAAGAGAGTAGCTAAAGTTTATTTCAAGAAAAAAGTTTACTTTCAATGTAGACAAATACAATATCGACAATCTGGGGCCTGTTTCTCAGATCATACACATCATACATTTTATGATATTGACAGTTCTGCTGTATGATTTCTGTTTCTCAATTTTGTTGTATGATCCCCTGTCATACAACAATGTATGACTGAAGATTACACTGGAAATATTAGAATGTTGTATGATTCTGTTTCTCAGAAATGTGTCATTTACATCATACAGCAAATTTACCTATAAATGATCATACATTTAATACAGCACAAAATTCGGTTGTAAAGTGGCTGCTGCATGTAACATGTAACAACATTGTTTTCATCAGTCAATGCTGGGGAAACAAAATTTATTTGAGAATTTCTCTGGCTCGACACTCACAAAACATGGTAGAGCCTGTGGGGCATAGAGAGAGGCAGTTTCATTGGGGTTGTCTTATGGGCTTGCATTATGCCGATTTCATGATAATGGATTCAATTTCCAAGTTAATGAAGGGTTAAAAATATTTCTTGCAAAGGTGACAAGGCTTCGTTGCAATTAGTTGAACGCACAATTGAATCACCAATTGGAAGAAGGGAATAAATGCCAAAATTTCCAAAAATTACATTTTGATGCAAATGTCATCTCTATACCTAGACCCATCGGTTAGGCCGAAGAAAGAAACAAAAACCCGTTTTTCTAATAAAAATATAGGTGATTTTAAAAAAGCATCTTGGAACAGTCACATAAAGAAATTATTCAGTTTTTTGCGTTTTCCTAACAATTAGATCAGATGGATTTATTCCCTTCTTCCAATTTTTGATTCAATTGATCTTCCCAATTTTTCCACTAAAAATGTTTGGCAATCTAAATTTTTCAACAAAATATGGATCTTTAAGATTGAAATTAACGGGTTCTTTTATTGTTTTAGGGCGTCATCTGACACGTATATTAATTTCAACTAGTTCCAACACGTCTTCACCAAACACTCAAATAATAATGAAATGTCAGAATCATACACTTTATACAACAAAACAAATGTCATACAACACTTCGAATGAAATCTGAGAAACAGATTGATGTGTATGTTGTATAAAAATGTTGTATAAAAATGTTGTATGTTGTATAAAATGTATGATGTGTATGATCTGAGAAACAGGCCCTGATCTTCTTTCAATGCATTACAAATAAAATCATAATGGCACAAAATTTTAGTTGAATTAGTACGATGTTAAATCCAATTACAATAAAACTCAGTGGCGCAAAATTTTAAACAGCCTTTTATTAAGGTATTAGTATGATAATTCTTAACGATTTGCTAACTTTAAAGTAGTTTACTAACTCATTCTTAATTCTTACAATTTTCTAACTATTATCGTGCTAAGGCAATTTTCTTAATAAATTGCACCTAAAACAATGAAAGTTCGTGCAAAGAACTAAGTCCTTGTGTGGCGTTTGTATAAATAGCACGATACTAAAAAATAATATTGTTATTCGACGATCTTAGTATCATACTAAAACAGCTTTAGCATGGTACTAATTTAATTAAAATTTTGCGCCAGTATGTTTAAAACAATAACAAAATTTAAATTAAAAATTGTATGTAAAATAAATAATGTATTTATTTGCAAAAAAAAGGTAAAAAGTGCATTCAAAAAAATGTTTAACAAATTTTGAATTTCATTACCTACCGAGCAGCAGCAATATTTTTTCTGATTATCCATTATATTCTAGTGCTTAACTCAAAGAATGAGTTTGAATTTTGTGTTCTATTTTCATAGTGTTTTCGTAGTTTCAATGATTTAACTATTAAGTGCTTCTATTTTGTTCAATATTTAGCTTTTTTGTTCAATATCCACCAATTTAATCAACTTGTTTACAGCCCATACAACGTTGTTCAATATCCAAAATGACATCCCACTTGATTTTATTTTTTAAATATTTCAGGATTTAATAAAACCTAGACTTATAAATCATTTTGCAAACAAAAATTATTGAGTTTAATGGAGAAAAAAATTCCACAGTATTTCCTTTCAAATTTAAGTAAAAATTTTGCTTCTGAAGTTAAAAAATCGTTTTCCCAACATTTTCCAAAATGGACTTTGAACAAGATAGAACTCAGGTGACGGTATTATTTCTCTAACAATTTGGGAATTATGTCCCATCTCCGAGCAAAATATTTGAGATTTATGACCTATTTAGATGAGATAAATTCAATATGGATTTTCTGTCTTCCTAAAGTATGACATAAGTCCCCAAAATAAAAATTGGGGGTTTTGTTCTGGGAGTTGTGCATATCCCTGCACCGCTTTAGAATAGCAGTATAGTTTTCAGAGTTCCAACAGAACAGGTTGGCCTGAAGTTATCCAATGTGCATTCCCCTGCCCCAGAAGTCAATATTAGACTGTCGCAGTACCGCAATATCACCAGACAGTCAACGAAGATCTTCGTTCTGGTCCAAACATAAAAACCCACGATATGATTTTGAATGCGTTTAATTGAAAAAGTGACAGAAGTTTCGAATTCGAATATGCTGGATGGTAAAACAAAAGCAGCCATAGAAGAGCATCGATTAATATTTAGAAGAGGGAAGATCTTGCGTAAAAAGAAGAAGGCGTAAGCTACCTCGCAGCTCAACCAGATCGATTGAATAATCACTTGGAAGTTTTATAAAAATCCAGTCAAGTAGTTTTAAGTCCGGAACGCTGGCTCTTCGAAACAGTGAAGACAACCTTGCCTCAAAGCAACAAGAAATGGTAGATGCATTTGACCGGTATTTCCAGTAGCTTTTAAATGGACGTCATGTAGATCGAGTGCTACGGCGAAACTATAACCCGGTTCCAAACGTTGAAGACCCAGTTTACAAAACAAGCTTTCACGGACATCAGAGGGATTGGTATTGATCAAAGGAAGAAGCGTATTCGCTATCGTTAACGATGGAAAGCCACCGTGCTTCAGGCAGTGAGCCTGCATGTATCGGAAGCCGGTTAAGTAAGTTAGTTCAACTGTTGGTTTTGATTTAAGATGCATTGTTTTATAGAAATATTTAAGTCAAGCTGCAAGAAGTTGTGGCTTGACTGAACATCAGTAAAAAAAAAATGTGCGGGCGTAACATCTCGAAACCAGGTCCTATTAACCATTCAACCATTCCTTTCTTCGTGTTGTCGACAGCGAAGCAGGGAGCCGAAAAACAATTTCTGCTGTGCCCGAACGGCTGAGTTGAGAACCAACTTTCATGGCAAAAGATACTCTTGGAGGACTTTTCACATCCTCGCAAGAGGCAGGTTTTTGAGTTGCAGCAGCTGAGAATATTCCCAGACCTCCGGCATAGTTGACCACTTTTTTCTAATTGTTTTTCATGCCAGCTTTTTAAACCCTATTTTACTTCCTGTGGCCAGCACTATATTTTTTTGCATCAAACCATCGCAATCTATACTTAGGTATACAAGGACCTAACTATCTCAAAAAGTAGTATTTTCTACCTGTCCTACATACATTTTACACACAAAACTATAGGGTGATATCACTTTTGCATTAGGAGAAGTCTTGTGCTAAAATTCAACTTTTAACATCTTAAAAGTGATCGGATAGGAATGATAGTAGTTCCAACAAAATAAAATCAAAACATAAGAGGAAGCAAAAAGATCAAAAATCTTTAAAGAACTCCCTAAGCTGAGACAGGCAAAACTCCTACTCTGGGACTACAACCGAGAGCGTTTTCTAACCTGCATTAGCTTAAGTAGAAATAACCTCAGGAAAATCACGAGGCTTCTCACAGGCCACTGTAGGTTGAGAAGACACCTCAACATCCTTGGCCTGGTAAGCAGCGCAACTTGCAGATTCTGCAACGCTCACGGGGAGACATCTGACCACATACTGGGGAAATGTGATGCACTCGTGCAACAAAAGCATACGTATCTGTGCAAGCACCACATAAAAGAGAGTGAATTATCATCCCTTAAAATACTCCAAATACTTCGATTCCTAAAAGGAACAAATTTGGAGGAAGAACTGTAATGATGAGCCAACCTCATCTAGTTCTAGATGGGGGACACAATAGATCTTTAGGTCGCAGTGTTTCTATACCCCAAATTATTTATTCATTCATTCAACTGTTATGTTTTAGTAGCTGTCAAAGTTACCAATGACATCCAGCTGTCAAAATAATCAATAAGATTTGCCATTTCATTTGGACGACCATAGAAAACGCTGTGAGTTCACTGATTGGGCGTTGGAAGTGTTGACCGGAGATCCAGATTTTGCCCAAGAACTCATCGTTTCGGAGGCTACTTTATTGGCACAGTATCTATGCTAACAAGAAAAATTGTCATTATTGGAGCGTAAACATTCCACAAGAGTGCATCCAGAAAGATTGACTGTTTGGTGGTTTATGGCGTGGCACCATCATAGGACCATAATTCTTTAAAAATGGGGAAGGAGACGGCGTTACCGTCAACGATCTCGGTAATTCGGCATTCTGTGGAAAGATCTCGACAACACCGATATATCCGGGCTGTGGTTCCAATGAGACGACAGCGGTACATACCATACAAGAAACCCACTACTCGAAGAAGGTGACTAGGCCATCTCACGACAAGCGTTCATCAATTGGCCGCTACGACCACGTGACCTGACACAACTACAATATTTCCTCTGGAGATGCGTCAAGTTCTTAGTCTATGCTAACAAGGCAACCATTTTGGACGAGCTCAAGGCCAGTTTTCGATACGTAATTCCCAGAATAAAGCAGCGAGTCATCAAAAATCGAACAGAGGACGACCGTTCGAAGCACTGCTAGTGAGCGAAACCGAGCTGGCCATTTGAATGGTGTGATATTACATACGCAATGGCTTGAAGTTAACTTCAAAATAAAACCAGAATCAATCTTCTATCTCACACCGTTCTTTTTTTATTTAAACTTCTTTTCCTATGGTTCTTATCGGGTCATTCTATACATAGTTATTTCTAGCTGGTCTACAAAGGTTTTCGTTGGATTTAATGGAAGACAATACTCAAAAACACATCTGACAATATTTAGGAACGAAGAACTTTAATTTAAAAAAATACTTAAATTCTATACTTGACTATCGTTGACAAACTTTTCCCCCCAAATCATATTACCAACTTGAAAAGTTTGCATTGAAATGATTTTCCATCTTGATTTTTAATAAAAATTAAATTTTCAGCCCCAGCATTTAAAATTCCATTACACATTCACAATTTAAACATTTTCCTCGAGCCTGTATAATGTCACGAGGGAAAAAAAGTTCCTCTTTAATACAAAACAAAATACCCATTGAAGGAAGCATCAGAGCAATTTATTCGACGATAAATTCCGCTTCGCAGCTGACAGCTTGTAAAAAAAAAAAAACATTACGAGACCACTGATTCCAGAAGACAAAAAAAAAAGATTGAGCCTTTCAACCTCAATCGCTTCCAAAATACCCATGGATTTATTTCGTTGCATCGTCATTTCGGCCAAACTGTCGATTTCCACACCTGGTTTTTGGCAATCTCCAAACGAATCAAACTGACTGACGTTACAAATAAAAAAATAACATAAAAAACTTTACCACAATCAATACTACGAGAGCAGCTGTTCTCTCAGAGATAAACATCCATTCATACTCTCGTACACCATTTTGCCACTCCAAAGCGCACTCACACTTTGCATGCCCCTTTGCCTCTGCTACTCCTGCCATTGTATTCATAATGGAAACAAAGGCATCTGTGCAAACAAGCCCAAAGGGCATCACCAACAACGGTACCCGAGTACGAAGTGAAATTAATGCCGCAAGGCAACACGAGCTACGTACGTCGTTGTCGTCGTCATCGTCAGGGGCTTAGCGTTTGTGACTGCAATCTCTAAGATAAGCCCCAACCCTCATAGACACATTCAGGGTAGCGTTTTAAACTGCAAATGGGCCAAATGTTTAAAGACCCCGAAGGGTTTTCCACTAAACACACCCAACCAACCCCCATCCCGCTGTTAGTCGAAGTGGATGTCAATTCAACGACGATTGCATTGTTTCGATATTCAATGAAATGACAAAGACCCCCGAAAATACCAAGACAAAAAACCCCCAGCGAAATTGGTTCGCTTTAACAGATTTCAGGGTTTTAAAAAAAAATATGAAGTCTGACATTTTGAATTTTGGCAGTCCAACTTTTGAAGTTCATTCGATACGACCGCGACTGGGTGTACTAATTGGGCACTCGACAAGGCACGTGGAAATACCATATCGAAACAATGGCAACCCCAACCCGCAATGCTAGAGCACCCGGAGTCATGATTGAACCGTAGGAACTCAGCCAGAAAAAGACGAAATTTTATCAACAAACAAACAAAAAATTAATAAGCAAAACTTTTGGGTTTGGGGACAGAGTTGACAGGGAAACACAGGTACAATTCCTGTGCACTGACTTTTGTTGGTCGGGTTCGGTGCCGACTTTTTTTTGTAGTGTTATTTCTGGAAACAAATATTTTTCACGCAAGAAAAAAGGTAAACGACAGGAATAACTGTGCAAATTGTTTCCTCTTTTGCATATGCGACCCATGAGAGAATACAGGATGTACCTAGATCTATGCAGGTATACAGAGGACAAGCTATTGCCAGGTGTCGTGGAACTTTCAGTCTTCCTGGCTTTTCAAAAATTAAATCAAATCAAAATATGCAATTTAATTCCACTTAATTTGGGAAGTGTATCTCTATGAATTCCTCATTAGAACTTGAAATTAGTTTTTAAATTTCCATTTTCCAATTTAACGCTAAAAAACCCGACTCGAACAATTTAAAGCTTATTTAATTTGGTTCCTATGAAAAATCACTTAAAACGAGATTCACGTTGGCGGAACCAATGACCTCCAAGGGACCGGCAAAATTATGCAGCTTAAGGGTAGGTATTTCAATGTCAGGATAAATCAACGAGGACACTTGCTTTGGCGGAATATACTCAAGTATTGAATGTTGAAGACTAGACTAGCTGGGAACTTTTGAAAGTCTTGTTAAATGTAGCTTTAATGAAATTAGGGTTTACTTTGTCAACACAATAACTGAAAAATAAATATTTCATTTAAGGAGGAATAAAACTTCTTTGAAGAGGTAAGGGAGATCTAGGAAAGTGAGACTGTCTAAAATTCCCTTGTGGGGGTCTTTCACGTTGCGAGCTAGAATTTGAAGCCTTTTAAAAAAAAAATCAGACAAAATAAGTGGAAACGGATATTTGGCCTTAAGTAAATTTTAAATTGTTACATCAATGAAAAAACAAACATTGTTCACACCCGCGACTTTGGGATGTCCTTCAAAGAGTGTCTTGAAATTTGTTTGTTGACCAATTTTAATTGCGTTTACGTCTCTTCTTTCCATGGTCATTTTTTGTTTATAAAAGGTAATTTATTGAATTGCACACATATAATTTATCGAATCGTGTCATTTATGATTCGTCTACTTCCCACAGTCTCGACTTTCCTCAAGATCTCCCGCCCGCCAAAAGTAAATTTAATACGAGATTCGATTGATGACATCGTCCGTGCAGGAGAAGACCAGCACCGTTCTTTTCTCTTATCATCACCCTTCGATAAAACGGAGAATCACCGCTTATCAGGAGTTCAAAGGCTCAAACTCACCACGACCGCTATTGCGACAGATCTGCTCACGCACTTGCAACAGAACAAGAAGAGAGGAGGCTTAGTTCGCGTTTATAGGTCACGGAGGCCACTTGTTAACTCCTCGTTAATACGTTGTCGAGCAAGGTGCGGTGGACGGGCAATACGCGGGTCGTGGTTTCTTCGTGGTGCGTGTGTGAGTGTGACGATAGGGCAGCTGGTTGAGACTCCCAAGAGCCAAACCACTTTCAGGCGGAAAGGGGGGTTTAAAAGGATAAATTTCTTGAACGACACCTTTAAGCGTTTAAAGGAGCGAAAGCAATCTGGCAGTGCTATTTTATTAAGAAACTAACTAAGAAACTATATTTTTTTTTTGATCTATACATAAACACCTAGTTGATAAAAAGAAAAGAAAGAAAAAAAAAACATTAAAGTAAATTACATATATATGTATATAGTGTGGTGTGATTGAGCGGGGTATATGTGTCAAGACAGTTTGGCAAGTGATACATGTTAGTGTTTATATACATGTTAATCAACAGCATCATATCATCGAGTTGCGCTACGTCGAAGAGGATTTTGTGCACAAAACTTCAGCTGACATATGGTGAGTTTGCTACTTCTTTTATTAAAAATATATATACGAATTTTTTTTTTTTAATTTACAAACATAAATTTGCCAGTCTGTGATGATATAACAAACGCATTCATACAACAAAAATTTTAAAATTTACAACTTCTATTTTACTGTTTACATTATAATATTGCTTTAAAAGAAAAAAAAAATACAAGTTTACTAGAATCTTAAGCTTAACATGCAACAATACGATCTTGAGCTAAAAAGTATGATCCTTTTGTTACCATTTTAAAATACTTACCTTAATATTATTATAGTTCTTAACAAAATACGAAATGTTTAAACTTCAAGCCATAGACAATAAACATGCATAGATGAACTAGAGAGACATACTTCTTTTGGGGTCATGTGTGAATTGGTTTCGTGTCTTTCAGGGATTAACAGAATGATGTAAGTATTCTAATGGTTTTAGTTAAGGGGCAGCGACCTTGTTTTAGACTATCCGAGCAAGCTGCCGAGCAAGCAAGGGGGGGGGGGGGGGATTTTAGTACAAGGTGCTCGAGGCAATCTACACCTATTGCCAAGTAGATGAAGCCTGAAATCGTGCGAAAGCGTCCGTCCGTTGTCTTTAACAAAAGAAAATTGAATCTTGGCATGAATATAAAAAATCTTTGTTTGCGTTTAGCCAATCCCGGACCAAGAACTACGCCCACCGACGTACCTAGCTGTGCACTCCGCTAGCATGCCAAGTGTGGTCCCGGCGAGTAGCATCCAAAATTGAACGTATGTGAAACGTCGCAACAAGATCCAAAACTTTTCAAGGACACGAAGTATGTCTTTCATAGCAATAGGTGCACTGGAAATCTGATGGCATATCTCACCGAAGAGTGGCACAAATCTATACACGGTTTTGGAAAAAGTCAAATTTAATATTTCTAAGGCATTTGATTAAGTTTGGAAACAAGTTCTTTTATCGAAAATGCCTTCATTTGGTATTGATGAATCTCCTATTCGTTGGATAATAAATCACATTTCGAACCTCTAAATACAATTCATATTGAACAGTCTAATATTCATAAAACAAATGCTGGTGTGCCGCAAGGGTCCGTTTTGTTTCCGACTCTCTTTATCATATTCATAAAAGCTCACTGTTTGAAACTTTTAATCCATTAAATTGTTTTTTTGACGACAGTAATGTACTCTCAGCTCCTCATAATTGTTTCTAGATTCTCGTCCTTGTTTTTCAGATGTGGATTTAGAACGGCAGCATATTAGAAAAGCTCATGAAATTCTGATCTTGATAGCATTGTGAAATGTTGAACCAAAATCTGTGTAAAATTTAATGCTTCAAAAATTCAATGCTGTCTCCTATCCTTGAAACAGAACCAACCGCTTTTCATGAGCGGTACTTGCATTGAGGAAATCGAGCAGTTTGTTCTTCGCGAATTTGAATAACAGACCACATTGCGTGGAATGGCCACATATTCGAATTTACCAATTACACTGCCAAGTGTTTCGGTTCCCTTTGATGTTGCGAGACATTTTTCACCCCTTTTTATCTGGCTCTAACCTATAAAGCCAATATTCGTCTAAAATAAATAGGAGGCCATTACGGTTCGCAGAGACCCTAAACCTAGTGACTTACAACTCTCAAACATTCCTGTGTGCGTGTTACCAGGAATGCCGGGGACATACAATTTTCTGCATAAAGTTCTGAAGTTCTCTAAAATTTATAGAATACTCCTTTAGCCGTACTATATGAATGCTTTACGCATCCGAATAGACAGTACGGATTTCAAAAGAACGAACACACATGAAAGTAACTTGGGGAATTTACCAAATGTGTGAATAATATCCTAATGAAAGGTCATCATGTACATACTTGTTCTGTTCATGGACTTTAGTAAGGCTCACTCAAAGCCACTTAAATGTATCAGAGGCACTTTGACGGATCGGAATAGGAGGTGTGATGGCTCATTTGACGACGGACTATTTTTGCGACAGAATGTTTCTGCGTAAAATTAAAAAAATATATTTATTTAAGAGAAGCAGGTGCAATATGGAGTCCCACAGGAATCAGATCTAGGTCCACTTTTATTCATTCTACATACGAACAAGCTGCTGGGAAGAAATATCGCCATTGAGAGACATTATTAGGAATAGATGAAAGTTCCATAAAATACATTTTTGATGAAAATATTTCGACAGACAGATCTTGCAGTAATGAGAGTTAGTACATCTCGATGTGTTTCTGAAACATTTTTTTGGCAAGCATCCAACTCATTTGAGCTTAAAATTGCATGGAATAAAACAAAGGCTGATCACGAGACGAGACAATACGAAAATCGAAATTTTTCCTCGGTCATATTGAAATCAAATCATTTTATTACTTGCGATATAGGTACTATAGGGCAAGTTCTGCATTTGGAAAAAAAATCTAAATCGAGATTTTGATCAAAGTTGACATTACGATGATAGCGAAGACGAATAAAGTGGGTCCGACAATTCCGTCTGTCTGTCTGTCTGTCTGTCTGTCTGTCTGTCTGTCTGTCTGTCTGTCTGTCTGTATGTCTGTACCTCGATCTAGAGCCTAAGCCACTGGACCTATTTTCTTCAAACTCGGTAGTTATGGGTCTTCGGTGATTCCCTAGAGGGGAAATTGAAATTTTTTTTTTAGCTCTAAAACTAACGGTACCCCCATACACCCGTAATGCAAAATCTTATTTATCTCGAAAACGGCTCTAACGATTTTGATAAAAAAAAATAGGTGTGATATTATGGACATGGACTACGTTTTGGTAAAAAAAAAAATTGGGGCAAAATGTTATTAACGGTACCTGTCATAGAACCGTTTTTTTGATTTTCGACTTTCTCATTAACGGCTCTAACGATTTTAACCAAAAATTTTCAGCAGGATACCCCCTAAGTTTAAAATAATATTTTATATAAAAATATTCGAAAAATTAGTTGTTGGGTTTTTTTGAAAAAAATTTTTTTTTGAAAAATCAAAATCTTCAAAACCTATGAACGATTATTTTTTGAAATTATTTCCAAAAATCAATATTATTAAATACTTAAAATTCGCATTCCACATTTTTTTCTTGAAAAATTTTAAAGAAATTTTTATATAAAAAATTTATTTATTTAATAATAAAATGATTTTTAAAGTTTGTTTGCATAAATTCATACTTTTCTAGAAATCAGACGGCAATTTCATTTTAAATTCATGTTTTATATTTATAAAATGTATCTTAAATTCCAAAGTACTTTTACATAAGAGCAAGTTCGTGCGATCCAGTCGTGCATTTTATTAATTTCTCGGTTTCGATCTCGGTCTAAACAAACCGGCATTGTTATGTTTTGAAGTAGTCCGATAGCCAAATTTGAAAATGATGTATCATTAGACAGGAGTAGAAAAAGCAGGCCAAATAGTAGCCCAATACTAAACAAAAAAATTTATAATAAAATGGAAATGCTGGGAAGATATTAAAGTGAAGATAGTCTCTAGGTAGTGTCTCGGAGAGTTTAAATCTACAAGTTCCAAAATATTAACAGGCAATCGTTATTAATTTTGACTCATTTCCTTTCAGAATAAAGTACTCCAACTATTTTGGACTGCAGATAAACTAAAATAAAATATTGAAATAAATGAGCTGACATTGCAAGAAAAGAAAAGCTCAAAGGAAATAGTAAACTTAGAGATTCTGCGATAAAGCAGTATTCAACCGTCTTAACAATAAATAGATGCCTTTAAAAATTCTACCGAATACTTTTTATGGAAAGTAGACAAGGGCCTAAAAAACCACACATCTAAAACCGGCGGGTAAAATTTCAAGTTAAAAATTGTTTCGGAAATAGGAAACAGAAGCCTGACATCTTGTAAATGTTGTAATGCAGCTTTCCATGCTATACAGTTTTCTTCAGTACTTTCGCAGCTGACATTTCTGCTTTTCTGATTAAGTAGAAAATATTCAAAAATAACCGTCACTTCTTCTACTACCATCATTCCCCATTTTTTTCTTGCTTACGCATTACGGCGTATAAACAGTGAGATATGTATGGGGACCATGCTGCCCCCCTGCAACCCCCCTGCTTGGGCACACTATAGGATTTGGGTAGGTGCGAGGTTGGGTGTATGCAAGGTTTCTTTTGCATTTACGTACATTATGTCATCATTAACAATCATGTCGATTACAGAATTCGCAGAATTTTACTCCCGGTGAGTTGTCTCGATCCGTTGACCTTTCGCATCCGCTGTAAAACTGACAGACATTTAGTCAACGGCCTAGGCTTTGATATCTTCGCTATCGATCAGTGAAATCAAGCATCGTTGTGCGTGGTTACTACTTGGATGGAGGACCGTTCAATACCAACCGGTGCCATTCTTTTTTTTTTCATCATTTCCACCATTTCTCTAAATTGTTTCCGATTGGTTGTCCGTTTTCTATTAAAATTTGTTACACAAACACTTAAACATTCATTATGATAAGCTTTTGACTTACAATTTTGTGCTCTCCATTGTTTATTTTCGTTTTTTTTTCGTTTAATTAAAAATTCACGAATGTAAAGTAATAGAAATTGTATGGAGTGCGAATGGATTGCGGATTTAGTAATACCAGATAAGTTGAACGGAATTTCGGTGGTGCAGGGATTGTTAACGACATTCCTTTTACTTTCTTTCGTCGGATTCAGTAATAGCAAAAGTTTGGAAATTAATTGAAACTGTCACTTTAGCTCATTCGCCGAATTCTGTAATAGGGGTGAATATTATTTCAACCTGAAAGTCATCACCAGCCGATCGCCAGCTAATTTTGAATGTGATCAATATCACTAAGAGCACGTGACGTCATAGAAAAAGTAATCAAATTCGAATTTTCATTCATCGGCCTTACAGTTGACATTCTACTTTGATGCAAATATAGTATAATAAGAACTGTTTATTGCAGACGGTAACGATTCCGTCTTGGTCAATATAAATTAAATACCACCAGGGGCTTCGTATCTGCTGATCTATTAGAGCGTTCCGCCTGCCGTTTTCCACAAGGGGCTTTGTACCTGTTGATGTATCAGAGCGTTTAGCCTGCCGTTCTGACGTGCTGTCAGGGACGTAGTACTTGAATTCCACGTAGTGAATTCCTAAATGCTGACTATGTACACCAATGGTTGATGGTACCATGGTTGCCCTCAACCTCGCCAGAATTTTGCAGCCGCAACCAAAGAAAAGGAGGGAAGGAAGGAAACGAAGGCCAGTCATTGTTGCGATAAATTTTACAGTAACACTTTCATCAAAGCCAAGGCCGTTGACTACTAAAGTGAATATTATCTGTTATACATACATATATACATATAAGTGTTGTTTCCTAATAATTCCTTATAAATATTTTGTTGTAAGGTTTGAAAAACCTTTTATCTGAGGTTTATATTTCTTTAGAAAGACCCTGGCCAGACCGGAAACTAAAAAGCACATCAGCTACAATTGACTGACAGTTTCTTGATAGAAACGACGAATGTTAAATTCCAATTGTCACGCTTTAAAAAGTAAGAAGCATGTTTTAACACAAAAAATCACCAGGATACGGTCTATAACCTGCTCATGTTTTCAAAGAAATTTCTTCAAAACCCTTAAAAAACTCCAATTCATAATAAACGCATGTTTAAAGCTTTGATATGTGTCAAGTCATTGGAAAATTGAAGAAGTCATTATTATACCTAAGAAAAGTAAGTCACCAAGTAAGATCTTATAGATAAATAATGCTTATACCCATCATGACAAAAGTTTTCGAGAAACTACTACTGAAAAGTCTTAGCACAATAATAGAAGAAAGAACACTGATCCCGAGAGAAGCAACTTGTTTTATTATGTTCTATTCTTAAATGTTGCTCAAGCCTTCGACAAGGTTTGGCACTTAGGATTTGGGTACAAACTGAATAGATACCGTCCCAGGCACTACTATGAAAACCTGAAATCTTACGTCACCAACCGACTCTTAAAAGTACGGTACGACCAACATTACTCTGAATTAAAGAAAATTCAAGACGGTGTACCGCAAGGAAGTGTCTGCGGACCAACACTGTATTTGTTATATACTAGCGATATTTTAGTAAACATCAACGCTACGAGTATCATGGCCACCTATAATATTGGTGCCTGTTAAATCTGTTACGACGGATACAGGGAAATTTCAAAATGCAGTCGCTTGCACGAAATTATCAAATTAAACGGAAAAATCGAAGCATATATGTAAGCTTACCAAACAAAATGCCGGATTCGAGTAATATTCCAATTTGTATCAACGGTTAGTCTGTACATTATGTCGATTTTGCCAAATAACTTGTGATGATTTTGGATGCAAGACTTAAATGGAAAGGGCACATCAAATATTGATAGAAAAACTAAGCATGAGGTACAGAAAAATGTACTAGTTAATAGGAAAGAACTCTGGGCTACGAAGATATTCTGAAACCGGTTTGCAGTTATGCTATATAGCTTTGGGTCTGCACAAAGGAGACACATGCCAAACCCATCCCAAAATAGCAAAATAAAGTCTTTCGTGAAATAATAAGTGTCCCTTGGAACAAAACAAATATCGGTCTATGTACATGAAGACCTTCAAATAGAAACGGTAACAGAAGTGGTTAAAAACAAGCTGTGTCATGCAATTAGCCACTGCGAACTCATTTGGTATGAAGCAACTCAGAAATGGAAATTGTCTTAAATCATCGAGACAATGTTTTGAGACTTAAAACAACCAAGCCCAATGTGCTGATGGTCTAAAAGCTATGGGAAAGTATTAAAAGTTTAAACTCCCCCAAATGTGATTTGTAATTAAGAAAGAAAAATCATTTGTCCATCTATCATATATGGGTCCTACTCCAGGTAGTTTTCGGGCGGTAAGAGTTTCTTACTACTTGGTACCGAATATCACCAAGTGTCTTGAAGATTTCTACCGGAAAAAAGTAACTTTGAAGAATCAAATTTTGTTCTTAAGATTTGTGTCTAGGTTTATTATTTTTTTAAAATGAAATATAAATTTCTTCCAAGCAATAGAAGTCTAAGGACCCTTTCCTTTATCATTTATTCGGTTTTTTGGGACCATAAACAGAAAATTACAATTTTTTTTTTCAGAAATCCTACTGCATATCCATCAGAATTCTTTTCCACATTGGAGAAATTTTAATCGCCATGTGACACAGTTAACTTCGGGAAAGTGGTTGAAAAAGGTTTTTGGCCTCTCAAAACGGGAAATAAGAACTTTATGATTTCCATAAGGCACATTTTCTACATCTAGTACCCCGTTATGTAATGGTTAGTATCTTGAACTGTCACGTCGAAGGTGCGGTAAAAGATTCAGAGCCGCTGCGTACTAATACAAGAAAAAAGATATTGTTCAGGGATACTGCTTCTTGCGAAGAAGTGACAAATCTTTAGTGTTAGTGTATCTTTTCTCATGAAGAGCGTTTCATCAATCGCTAGTTCTACACGAACTTTTGTCCGTATTTTTTATATAATTTTTCCCAAAGTACATAGAGATCAAACATTCGACCTCAAGCTAACAACGAAAACAATAAACAAAAATTTGAACATAGTTGGCAACACTATCCAATAATTCCACAAGGGTTGTTCTCTGGATCTAGAACCGTGCTGGGTGGGCTATGCAAACAAAGCAAAAACAAAACAAAAAATTATCAAAAAGTCATTATTTTCGCCTTGTAGATACATCGTTCCATTTATTTTTTCTTTTGCAGGCTTTTCGCATGCTTTGAAATAACACAGACGACAATATTGTTTGACTTTGTGCCAGAAGAGACTGAAAAGCAAACCTACAACGCCAGCTATCAGCCGTCCAACCATCAACACCCAGCCGGGTGGGCCTGTTTTTGAACGATGAAAGGCAAATTAATTAAGTGACATAAATTTCACTTATTTAAGGAGTAAATAACTATCAGATACACCATCAGTCTTGGCCAGATATAATACTCTAGTAAAGACCATTGAAAGGCACATAAGTCATTATACATATATACGAGTTAGTATAAGCGGAGGGAAGTGCGTTTAGGTTTGGTGCCAAGATTTTCTAATTGAAATCCATTTTCATATAGAGTCAGCAGAGCCAGCGATGCGAATGGAAAACAAGAGTATCACGTCCTCGAAGAAATACTTTGATAGGTTCTTTGGTCTCGGATGATGTGATTTTTTGATGGAATGGGAAAGGGAATACTATTAGGCTTTTTGAAGTCTGTCGTTCAGATTCAGATTTTGATTCCTTTTTTTATGTTAAAAAAGTTTTCCGGATGGAAGTGCGTGCCAAAAAGTTGAGGCCGAAAACATAGTTGAAAAACACAGATAGATTGAGTTGAAAAAGTTTTCAAAACACCAAGTGGGAATGTTAACAACTTTAGGAACTTTTCAAGTGTTCTTTGCAAATTGAATAAATAAGAAGGATTTGCGTTAAAATTTTGTGATGTTGTTAACTCTTTACACTTCAAAGTTATTTAATTATCAAAATAGCTAGCAGTTTAAATTTTCAAGTTTTCCTAGAGACGAACTTAATAGGTTGTTAAAGTTTATTTTTCTTTGAGAAAATAGCAGCATTATATAATTCTTAAAGATTTTAATTTGCCTAAGGTCTGTTTGACAGTTTTAACGATTTAAATATACATACACCATGATGTTCCATTGGATGAATTTTGTTTGCACTTCTTGGTTCACACGTCTCTATTCGGAGCAAGGCCGGGCAATCTTCCCAATTATTACTTTGTGCCTTAGTTTCGACGAGGGTCGGACTCTATCTCACTTCTATTTTGCCTTCGTTTCGACCAGGTCCAAGGACTTTCTCCCAACTCCAGACCGCATTTGTTTCCAGTTTCGAAAAGGCCGTGGAATCTATCCCATCCGACTTTATTTGTGCCTAAGTTCAGTCAAGGGTCGGGGACTCTATCCCATCATCTAATCCGATTGCTTCGACCGTGTTTGTGCCTCAGTTTCTACTAGAGCCTGGGACTCTATCCCACCGTTTTATGAAATATCTTGTAAGCTTTTTATTCGATTATTGTATGTATTTTTTATTTGAATTTAAGCTAAAATATTGTGAGATTATTAAATAAAATAAAAATTGAGAACGAATTGGAGTTCCGAACTTTCCAACCAAAAACCGAGTTTTCGTGCTTTCTTCGGTCTGACCCTGTAGATAAAAATCATCACAATACTTCCAAATGACAATTTCCCCAGTGGTGTGTTAATGACAAGCCATTTCCATTTGAATTAGAACCAATATTTCTATAGTGCACCTTTTAAGGACAGGTTTTACAAGAAATATTCGGAACAGTTTAATATCAAAAACTCACTTTTAGTAAACGGATTGATAATTCCATATTAATCTAAGTTCAAACCCTAAACGAAGGACAATTTGACAATTCGCTGCTCTCGGTTCACATTCAATTTTGGTAATAACAATATTCCAACCATATTCCAACATCAATGTCACCACTAATCGCTGTCTGAAAAATAGAAACCCACATCAACAGACCTTTCCATTTCTAACAAAAAAATTGAGCATCCTGATCAACATTTCCATATCGTGACTGGTATGCTGAGGAGACCTTCAACTGGCAGATGCATTCGCACTGCACCTATTTGCAGAAACCTGGTCCTGAGACTCCCTGAAGGATCCACCATAACTGCCAAACAAAACGTTAAGTAACGGAGAGTCCACTTTAACGAGTTGGTGCGGTTTAACCTGCACTCAAGAAATGTGTTAAAAAAAGCCAGCTGGGCCTTTTGCTGCTTGCACCCATTGCTGAAAAGAAGATCAGGTCTAAGACAACCGACAAGTATCCTAGTCTAGCAGCTCCTGAGACCAGTCATCAACTATTCCTTCCTAGTCTTGTTTTCAATCTCAAAGACTGCTATGAAGGAACATCAATTTTTCGAATGGAATATACTGAGGATGTGCACTGGACTCTACTTCGACCGGCAAAGACAGAAACGACCATCTCAACTCAGAAGCGAATTTAGTCCCACTGGACAAACACCTAGTACTTTCAATAAAGAAAATTGTGCGGAACATCATCGACCACGCGAATCAGCTAATGAGAAGGATGACTATCTACTATACAACGACATCCTGAGCTGACATCGAATCGTTGATGGCAATTGTGGATGATAACATAATCATGGAGAGCGAGGAAGCAGTGTCATTCAACGATGACATTGATTCAGCCTACCACCGCGGCTAAACGCCATTCCAACAACCTACAGCAAAATCACCACTGACAATCAGAAATAAACACCCTTAAGAGGATAAAGTCAACCGACTTTTAAATTTTTGTTTGACGTGTAAATTGTGTATATGTATATATGTTAAACTTGAGTCAGTAAGTATGCTTCAGCAGCTGTCATAGTTACCAAAGACTTCCAGCTATTAAAGTATTAAGCAAGGTTTGCCATAACATACAGACCATCAAAGATAACGCCCTTATTTTGATAATTGGGCGCATGGAATGTTGGCGGGAGATCCGAATATTGCCCAAAAACTCATCGTATCAAAGGAGGCCAATTTTTTGGCAAAGCGACTCCTTCAACAAGCGAAATTGCCGTTATTGGAGCGATGACATTTCACAAATGAATGACTGTTTCATGTGGTTTAAGGCTTGGCATGTAGAAGATGGCGTTACTATCAATGGTCTCGGGTAAAGAACAATGTTATGCGAGATTCTGTGGCCAGAGCTAGACAACATCGATATAATCAAGCTGCTGTTCCAAAAATACAACACTTCATCCCACACGTCATCTCACGCCGAGGTCATCTCAATTGGCCACCGCGATCATGCGACTTGACACCAATCGATTTCGATTGTTTTCTCTGGGACAACCTTAAAGCCTTAGTCTGAGAGGCCAATATTGGAAACATTATTGCCGGAATAACGCAGCGAGTCATCAAAAATCGGACCGACTGCGACTGTTTGAAGCACTGCCAGAGATTGAAGCCGAAGTGGCATTTTGAATCGATCATACCTATCTGGTAACCTCTATCCAGGTCTCATCCTGACACACTCACCGTCCGTCCGATAAAAATGGCTGGTGGTGTTTGGGCGGGACAGGGGCCCAATGACTCATTCATTGTCGGTCATGGGCTCACTTCGATGCGCACCCTGCTGTGGTGATTGCGCCCTTTGTCCTGAGTCTTTGACTTGGTGGCATTGGGGCCTGATCCGCGGTAGGGCGTGGACGGAGCTGGAGGTGCCTAATATGTGTG
This sequence comes from Chrysotoxum bicinctum, assembly GCA_911387755.1. Lineage (NCBI taxonomy): Eukaryota > Metazoa > Arthropoda > Insecta > Diptera > Syrphidae > Chrysotoxum > Chrysotoxum bicinctum. The sequence continues at coordinate 198,849,956 of OU426987.1, read as the reverse complement.
CCTGATCAAGAGTGCCTGAATAATGTACTACAATCTGGGGGTGCAGAGTGACTTGCGGCTCGTGCGTGTTCTCACCGACTCAGCTGGTGGTAGTAGTTTTTATTTTTATGTGTCCTTTGTTGTAGTTTTTGGTCATTGTGTCTTGTTTCTGGGCCTCTGGGCGGCTGCGTGTGCTATCGGCATGCACTGCCTGTTCTGGGGGATTCACCTGGTGTTGTGTTGATCGACTCGGATGGTGCTTGTCTCCATCTGTTTTTTTGCGGGACCTTAGGTAGGTTTGTGTGTGAGGGTGTGCACGCTTAGTTATTGACTTCTGCCTTGGTCGATGACTGGGTGTGCACATCCGAGGTTGCTAGGCCTCGAGTTTTGTGGAATTCATCTAGAAGTGACCTTCACGGCCGCGAAGCTCCACTGGAAGCTATATTCTGGTACCACGGGAGATAGTGCCCAGGAGGAAGGGGGGTTTCTCGTGTCGCAAGACACTTGGCTCCCCTGCTTCAGACTATCTATGTGGTAGGCCCCCTTGTGGGAGAATCGTGGTTGCCCCAAATCGCGGAAGCAAATGGTTTCTAAGTTTTAGAAGGATTTAAGAGGTGCTAGGTAGGCCTCGCTCCTCAGCAAGGTGTGTGGACATGCCTAAACATGTTTGCAGAATTGCTTCTGGGCTGGTCTTGTACTAGCTCAGGGCGGTGGTCAGCGCTCAAGCTGACTCCGTTAGTGTGGGTAGGCCCGCCGTGGAATTAAGCCTTAACTGGCAGGTGTCCACGTTAAACGAAATTCGGTTCTATCTGGTAACCCTAACGAAATAGGTCAGGTGAGCAGAAGAATATATGATCTTTCCATAAGAGATAGTAAAACTTTTCGGTTTCTTTAATAGAAAATTGACATTCCTGGATAAGTGTTTGCTTCACTTTGCCACTGAATACACAGCTTTGTGTATTCAAAGCATGCTGTTAAGAATTCGACAACCGAAGAACATGCTTTTGAATCTGAAAAAGTAAATACAAATCTGAGGATGCTGTCATCAGCGGAACAATGAAGCGGATTAGAAGTTTCAGAGAAGATATCATTCATGAAGTAAAAGAAGAGTGCTGGAGACAAAACGGAACCTTGAGGGATACCAGAATTTTTTTTGAGTATCAGACTATAAAACAACTAGTTGTTGAATGCAATAGGAGGATGTCAAGGAACCGGATTATAAATAAAAACTGGATTTTAAAATACAGAATTATAAAAAACGAGATTTTTAAGAACTATAGCGTCTTATCGAACCCAACAAAATTCTTACTACCTTTGGTAAATTGTTGTAGATTTTAGATATGGGAGAACTTATTTCCTTAAATATGGATTTGCATGTACATTTTCCGTTTTTTTTTTTTTTTCAGTTTCGTGTTTGCATTGGAAACTTGTATCCCTAATATCCCTTTTTAAAAGCCAAAAGTGTACTAAAAATTTTGTTAGAGGTGTCATTATGTCGTTTAAAACTTTTCACATGGACTTTTTTTTTGCAAATTAGCCGAATGTGGTAAGTTTGTTTTTCAGGGCTAGACTGTTCATACTACAGAGTTAATTCTGAGAAGTTAAAAAATATACCTTAAGATTATTTTTTTCCTATAAATTATTGGGAATAATTAAGAGCATTTGAAATTTAGAGATCTGAGGAAATCTATTCTTTTTCATAGGTAGGTAAATTAGAAATGGCTGCCAAGAGCACGTCTTAGAGGTTCGTCACAGATCCACTTCGCAGGGTTAAGAAAAGAAAAAGATCAAGTCTTTGACCTGCACTTCACTGCATATTCCCATATTTGCCAGTGCATAGATAATGTTCAAATACTGTGGAAATGTTATACCTGGGTATGCATATTGGTTTATTGGTTTGGGACTTATTATAGGTGGACCACATCTTTCTAGGTATAATGCAGTTAAACAGCTCCATTTAAGGTTGGATTCTGTGAGAAAAATTGAGACGATTTTGATCTCCATAAAACCAGGAAAAATGTTAACAATTTTCATGAGTGAGCTATGAAGGACTGATCATTGCCTGGCTAGCTCGTCAGTCCGTTCATTTGCCCATATTCCTCTTTGACCCGGATGATTGTTGGCTTGCCAAACTGTACGGACACAGCAATATTACAAACCTAATCCCAACAGACAGTATTCTTGTCTAATACGTCAAAAACTGCCCCCATGTGTACTCAGCCAAAGAGTTTCGTAGAAATCTGAAAAATCAGGTGACAGTTTTTGAATTTATCTTCAAGTTTTAAAAGCCAGAATCAAAATGCATAAATTAATAGAAATTTATTTCTTAAAAGATAAACGAGGGTCTTTTTTACTGCATATCTTACTCGATAACTCTTTGAAAAAACTTAAAGTCGAAAGGTTAGTTATAACTGATTTAAAGTCCATGGGAATATCTTCTTAATCAACTCTCGAAGCTCAAAATTAAGAACTATTATAAATGAATTAAATTCATCAATAAGTTTAAAAGAAAATAATTCGATGTTGTCTCACCGACCAGTGCATAAAATGTGTTTAAATATTTGTTAAATTGAGTAATTATGTCGGCTTCCATTGATCAATTCAACATCAGAAGACCGTTCGTATTCTTAATCAGCCATACAGATGCATTTTAATGCCATTAAACCAATGAACTAGGTATCGTTAATTAAAATAAAATACTTAATTAATATAAAGGAGTTATGTAGTTACCGAAAACGTCTATAGATTATTCACAAACAAAATGGAAACATCACGCAAAAGCGCTGACTGAGACTGTTGATAAAATCCATGAATTATTCAGAAGGAACCAAATACAAACAAAAAAGGAGACATCCATTTTATTCCCAAAAAAAAAATAACAAACAAACAAACATAACGGGGCCATCCAGAGCGACCATCAGCCAGCGAGAATAACCAGAACCGGAAAGAAAGAAAGAGCACACAGGAGAGTTTTATGCAAATTTGTATTAATCTTCGCGTGGGATTACTTCACTTAATTAACACATCCCCCCTGGAGCAACACCACTAAGCAAATGTCCGTCCGTCCGTCTGTTTTCATTTACATATTCCGCAAGATCCAAACAGGACTGGTGATGTATTCGGTGTTGCGAGCTACCATTTGCCACATTCGTGTGTCGTCTTAGCATTTACAATGCAGTCTGTAGGGTTGCCGCCGCTCTTTTATCTCGGGCATTGCTTTTATTGTAAAAAGACATTGACAATTTTTATGTAATAATATAACATTTTCAAAAATAAAAAATACCCTCGATGAATACTAAACCCAAATGACAAGAGCTTATTTGGCAGACTAATATCAGGGCAATTTTATAATCTATTGACAGAAATTCGAATTTAAGAGGGTCAAGTGACCTCAACCTAGACAGGATCTTATCAGCGATGTTTAAAAGGCGAATGCCTCTATAGCTGCTGCAGAGAAGGCGGTCGTCTTTTTTGTAGATCGGACAAATGGTACTAAGGGTTCACTCGTCGGGCATACTTTCCTCCGACCAAAGTTTGTTGAAAAGTTGTTGTATGCTCCTAACCAGATCATATCCAGCGAACTTAAAAAGTTCCGCCTGTAGACCATCAGAACCAGCTGCTTTGTTCGATTTTAACCTGGCGATGGCTAACTTGATCTCACTTAGGTCGGGTGGGTTGAACTCCAGATCATCAACCAAATTTGCTTGACGTGGCTGCTTGCTGGCGGAATTGTGGTCATATCATCTCCATTAAGCAACTGGTTAAAATGATCTCTCCAGATTTGCAACATCGACTGCGTTTCCACTATGGTGTTTCCTTCCTCATCCTTGCAGGCACCAGGGCGGCTAGTGAATCCTGTTGTTTTCTTTTTGACTCCTTTGTAGAAACTCCGCACCTGTCTTCTGCTAAAACACCTCTCTTTTTCCTCGACTTCACACTGCTCAAGGTTTTCATCCCTTCTCTTTTCAACGTAGAGCTTACGATAAGCCCTTGTCTTCTTTTGCTGCCACAACCTATACGCCTCGGTTTTGGCTTTGTTTGCCTGAGAACATTCGGAGTCAAACCAGGGGTTCTTTGGCGGCGGCTGTGAGAATCCTAGCACCTCTTCCGCAGCAGCCTTGGTGGCACTTTGGCATTGCATCCAGTGGTATTCTGGGCTCATCTCGTCTGCAAGCTCTAGGGATATTTGGTCGGCATAGGCTTTCGCGGTCTCTTCCAATTGCAGTCTACCAACGTTGAATTTCCTCCTCAGGATTGATGTTCCCCTAATAGCCTCCAAGGATATTCGCACGCGCAGTTTTGCACGTTTTGCTGATCTGTACGTGCGTATGCCCAGTATGCTAGGAGAGTGCCTTCCGTCGATAACAAAATGATCAATTTGGTTGCACGTTAGATCATCGGGGGACCGATCGCCAAGTACCCTTGTGAATATCAAGGCGGAGAAATCTACTGCTACTCAACACCATGATCTTCCCCGCTACGAAGTCTATAAGCCTGAGTCCGTTTCCGGCTTGTGAGGCCTGCGCATGACTTATGAGATCTTCAGGGCTGGTTCTTCAGAGCGATATCTGTTTTGCTCTTACTTCCTGAGAAGATGGCTCAGGTGTCACAGCTCTGGATCCGATGGGCACCTGGATCAGCGGGCACCACGTGGAGGAGACGATACGATTTTGCGACGTTACTATTAACATAATTTTATGGGAAAGTTATAGCAAACGTAGTCAAAATTACTAGGTTACCAGTGACAAAGCCAAGTGGCGATAAAAAAGACAAAAGTAAAAGTGTTGAACTAGTGCTGAAGTTTTGAAAGTGAGAATATCGCTGAATTAAGTTTCTTTTTGGAAAATGTTAACAGATTCAACATTAAATGTCAGTAATATAGACGGCTTTGCGTTTTTTTTTTATAATTCACACTGAAAAATAAATAATTAGAATTCGAGATCCCAGGAATTTGCCCCGAACGCTTTTCTATCAGATGATTTTCGAAGACACAACATTATTTCGAAAACAAATATCAGTGTTTTTTTTTTTAAATTGCTCAACGGCAACCCTATTGGCCTGTTAAGGGAAAATCATCTCAACCCTATATGTGTCTGTCCACCCCGGATTGGCCCTCAAATGTAATTACGTCTGCGGTGTCCTTCTTTTTTTAATTTTGTTATTTTCGCTTCGATTAGTTTTGAGCGAACAACTAACCCAAGGGATGAACGAACGTGAGACACAACACGGTGAATAACGTCGCAGAACTTAAGTTTAATTAAAGTCTTATAGTGTTTCTCGTTAAGATTTATTATTTTCCATCAAACAAAGATATAAGGAACAATCCACCGGATAGAGTTCGTTTACGAAACGCGAGACAATATGATTTACTTTAAAAGCGGATTACCGCCAGCTGAGGCTTAATATGACACACATTTTATCACTTGTACTAAATTCATCATAAACGTATTTTTTTTTTATTTTTTTCCTCCGATTGTAAAACGGAGAATAAAAAAATATGTAACGCGGTTGCATGTGGGAGGTGTCAGCATATGAAATTGTTGCACGGAAACAAACGCGGGTTGTCGTTCGGGACTCATCATTCTGCGACAGGCGGTGTTTTACAATGCAGATGAGGTAATCTGGATTAAATTATTTTATTTCCTTTTTTTTTGGCTTCCGTGCTAAGTTTTTTTATTTTTGTCTAAAAGTATGCAAATTCGTTTTTAATTTTTTTTGCTGAGAAAAGCTAAGCGGATGGGTGCACGTTTGCGGGACAAAATGATTTTATAACACTCGTACAATTCCAAGCTGTTTTCCACCATGCTAAACGAGGACATTCGTCGGATTATGTAGGCTTACAACTTTTTTTTTTTTTTAAATGTTCTACAATTGAATTTTATTGACTTAATTTTGATTGCGATGGAGAGTCCTGGTGTAGAGTTTTGATGGGTTTTTTTACAGAAGAGGAAACAAATCGGTAAATGAAATCGTTAACAGAATTAAAGGTCTTTTTATCGGTTCAAATGGAGTCACTCGGACTAAGGGATCACAAGCACACATTTCCCGCTCTCATTTTAACTAGGAGTAAAGGTTCGTAGTACCCCTAATGGTAAGTGCGTTGGACGGCCATGCAGAAGGTCTTGGGTTCGATTCACAACCGCTACAAAAAAGTTTAACGGGAGAGTACTGCCTCTTACGACGAATTGGCTACTAATTAGCCGTTTGGAATAGGCAGAAAATTATAGGTCCCCTCTATTCCTACCAACAAGCACACAGCAATGGTAAAGAGTTGTAAGTCACTAAGTCCTGGTTTTCTTCGAGCTGTTGCACCACCTTATTTATTTATTTAAAGATTCGAATGGTTCAAAACAGATAAAGGAGATTTGTGGCTTTGCGATTTCAGATTTTAAGAGAATGGGGGACTAAGCACATCAGAGTTAATTTTAACCTGTGAAACAAAGTTAGTAGCCATTGCTTTGGGAAAAAATTCCTAGACAACTACAAAGGCACAAGTCCTTTGATAAAGTTGGTCTTTTTATCGCCCTTAAATAAATCGAATTTGTTATTATTGACAGACTCGAAAATAAATAAATAAATAAAAGACTAGGAATTTCAAAAATTAATGTTACTAGGGAAAAACTGTTCATAAGCATAAAATTCATTTTTTCAATGACTAAAACAACTCTTGATTTCAATTTTTTTTATTAAATTATAGATCGTAAAAATTAATCAAAAGAACAAAATTTAAGCAAGATTCTCTGAACCGTTTTCGAGAAAAATACGATTTTGGAAAACCATTTTTTTACATTTGTATGGAGGGTACCTTTATTTTTAGGTAAAATAAATTTCTTTTTCTTACATCTTATAATTTATATTAAGAAACTTTTATTTATCAAGTTTTAAAAAAATCGAGCATGGGATTTTTGAAATACATATTGAGTTTGAAAAAAAAAATTTTAATTTTTTTTAAAAATCCAAAAACAATTTTTTTAAAAAATTGAAAACAAAATGATGTTCAAACCGCTAGAGAGCCTTAGCATAACAAAAATTATCAAAATCGGCTGTACTGTTTTTGACAAAATCAAAACCAAAAAATAGTTCCAAGGGAGGTACCAAAAATACCCATTTTTTGGGAATTTTTTTTCAACCATTTCCTTCCTTTAACTAAATGAAATTTTTAATTGTTTTTAAATCTGTGGGACAGTGAACTGTACGGGCTGTACAGTGAAACTGATCTAGCCAAATGAATCAAAGTCTAACGACTGAGATGGCTAGGTCACGTAGAGCGAATGAACCCAAATTCTTCAAATCAAACCCCATAGAAGAAGACCGCGACTCAGGTGGCGCACACAATTGGGAGAGGGCAAGAGCCGAGCTGATGCTACTTATGCATAAAACTCTAACCGAACTATTGTCCATAACATAAGACAGTGTTTACAAAGTTCCGCAGTGTCTACTCAGAAGAAAGGTCTGAATCGAATTTTTATAAAAAAAATTAATATAAATTTTTTTAGTTTGTTTAAATAATCTTATTTCACAAAAAGTTGTTATTTTGCATAATTTTTTACTTTATTCAAGGCGGTGGTAACCAATGATAACCACCACATATTCTTTCGAAAACGCAAATCGTCAATCTTTTTTTCCAAATTTATATATTTATGTATATTTTTTTTAAAGTTTAACATACCTCATCGCAAAGTTTTTTGGAAATATAACAGAATCAATGTGGTGGTTACTTGTGCTAACCACCGCTTCAACTATTAGTAGTTGTTTCATTTTGTAGTTGTCGGTTGTTAATTCTTATATGATTAACATGGACATCATTGCTTAGTCTAAGCTCTCTTCATACTGGAAGAGTTTAAGGCATTTATCAAGGGCTAAGAGTTCAAACTATGTCAACAAGGATAAGTTCACGGAGAAGAAAGGTTTGCATCTAATTTTTTATTTAGTTTGTTTAAGTAAGTATTGCTTGTTATTTCAAAAAAGTTGTTATTTTGCATCATTTTTACTCCATTCAAAGTGGTGGTTACCAATGATAACCACCATATATTCTTTCGAAAACGTAAATCGTCAATTTTTTTCAAATTATTTATATTTCTTTCAAAGTTGAACATACCTAATGGCAAAGATTTTCGGAAATATAACAGAATTAATGTGGTGGTTAATGTTGTTAACTACCGCTTCTATAATTAGAAGTTGTTTCTTCTTGTAGTAATCAGTTGTTAATTCTTATATGATTAACATGGAAGTCATTGCTTGGTATAAGTTCTCTTCACACTGTAAAATTTTAGGCTGTCAGTTCAAGCTTCACGGAGAAGAAAGATCTGAATCTAATTTTTATAAAAAATAATACACATTACTCTAGTTTGTTTAAATAATTGACTCTTATTTCAAAAAATTTGCATTATTTTTACTTTATTCAAAGCGGTGGTTACCAATGATAACCACCATATTCTTTCAAAAACGTAAATCGTCAATTTTTTCAAATTATATATATTTCTTTTAAAGTTTAACATACCTAATGCCAAAGATTTTCGGAAATATAACAGAATTAATGTGGTGGTTACTTGTGCTAACCACCGCTTCAACAATTAGTAGTTGTTTCTTTCTGTTGTTGTCGGTTGTTAATTCTTATATGATTTTCATGCACCTCATTGCTTAGTCTAAACTCTCTTCATACTGGAAGAATTTAAGGCATTTATCAAGCGACGTAAGTTCAAGTTTATGTCAAAAAAGATTATAGTTCACGGAGAAGAAAGGTTTGCATCTATTTTTTATAAAAAAGTAATATAATTTTTGTTTAGTTTTTTAAGTAATTATTGATTCTTATTTCACAAAAAGTTGATATTTTGCATCATTTTTACTCCATGCAAAGTGGTGGTTACCAATGATAACCACCACATTCCTTCAAAAACGTAAATCTTCAATTTTTTCAAATTATATACATAAAAGTCTGATTGAAAGAGTTAAGTTACTTAAACACCACGAGCAAATAGTTGAAATACAGTTATGTACATTTTTAATAGCAATTATTTTTACTGTGGCCAATTTAAAAAAAAAATCAAAAGAAAACTCTTAACCAAGTAATCAACGCCTGAAATCGGTATGGTTAATTAAGCCCAAGTGCCAATGACACAATCAAAGAGAACGACTTAATTGTCATCACTGATTGACTAACTTCTGACTAGATTGTCACTTTTAATTACTTTGACTGACATACAATGTTGGAAGTTCAAAGAACCGACACGGCATTCCCTCAAATGTTCTAACACACAAAATACAAAAAAACACACATTCAAGACAGAAAAGCCTAGCGGAGCACTTGCGAGTAAAGTGTATCACTTCACTTCACTTCCATAAACACCGTCAAAGTTAAAATTGCTCAATCAAATTCGGCCCATTCGTTCGTTTGCTAATGTCTTTCATCCCTTTCACACACTTGTATTTTATCTATTTAAATGTTCGTGGGTATTTATATTCAAATCAAACGTTTAAGGTCTATAAAACATCGAAATCACGTGCACGTCCGCCATTCCATTTGTCATAGGTACAATTTTTCCAGTCTGGAATAGAACCCAATTAATTTTTGAATCAGCTTCCGAGTAGCAGCACGTTCGCAATGTTCTCTCCACAATAATTACCGCCGCCAGCTACGTGCGGCTATCTCGCTTGCTGCTGCTGCTGCAACCGTTTCCAGTTGTGGTTGGTATCTACTCCATGTCGAGACTCCGAATTTGAATGCGCGAACCAGGAAAAAATTCGCAAAGCGCGATATCGTATCTGTATCTGCGAAACTATGTCTGGCGTTTTTTTTCTCATTTTTTTTGCCATTCACGACTTTGGAGAACGGACGCGGACGTGTGGATGCAATTGTGCACAATGCGCCCCGACACCGATGATGATTGCATCCAATGGAACTCTATTCACAGTTCGATTGTTGGGGCACGGTGTTCGCTATTCATATGGCAAGCGCGGGACATAGAGCCTCGGGTAATTTATGCAAGAAAGAAAAAACTTCGATGCAGATAAGTAGATGAACAGATGCATGGCGCGGGCAGATCACGTGCCCGCGGACATTTATTTGAATTTTTCCGCACCATTTCATCCGAGAAAAAACCGATTCGCAATTTACATCTGAGAATTTGATGTTGGACACACAAATATTTTTTTTTTTTTAATCAGAGAAGTTGGTGAGTGCGGTGCTCGGCGAATGCCTTTGCCTTAAAGCTGTTGCACACTCGAGAGATAGGGAATTCGGTCGACTTTGGTGTCGTTTTAGATAAAATGTTGCTTCTTGTGAAGCAAGCTATGGCGCTGTGCACCACCTTATCGGCGAGTGCTCTTGTCATGATTTTGTGCTTACGCACGTTTAGCGCGGTTTTGTGGTCTCAATTGGGAAGGTAAATAAAGTTTTTTTTTTTTTGTTTTATTCAGAGTGCCAGAAGTAGATTACTGGCGCACTGTTTTAATGGAAGACTTTTTGTTGCGCAGCGCCAGAAACACTGATGATTGAACGCACCAAAGGCAACGTTTCTAGCTGGAGGATGGAAGAAAAATCGATCGCAAGATTGATGTGTTTGTTTATTTTGATTAAAAGTGAAATCGCAAATTGGGTTAGTTGTTTTTTGTTGCTTTTGATTTAATTAGTGAACATTGGAGAAACATCGAAGGAAAGTGTGTTTATCGAAAAGTGTCTGTGTAAGATTAGAAAAATGTCCGAAGGCGTTTGATTTCTCTCATGGCGGGCGGGTGCGATATTTAATCTGGGATATGGGAAAAGGCTATAGGGTTGTAATTACATAGTTTTAATCAGAAGGCCTTCTTTAATGGAGATTTCTCAAACTCGGAAGCTCTTAGAAATCGATTATAATTTTCTATTTGGACAATTTCTTAGTGACAATTATAGAGGCTTTTTCAATTGGCGTCGGTAGATTTTAGCGGCATGTGGTAGCCATGTTGTTTTGGTGACATCTGTCAAATGTGATGTTTATTATTGAGTTACTAATGTCAGATCACCAATGCCAGTGAACAGCACGTCCAAGTGAAAAAACTTTATTTTAAAAAGGAGTGTTCGTTAGTGCAAATGTTGCGTGTGTTCCTCCCATTTTGCGGTAGACGTGGTGGCTCTTCACAGTCGACTCTACAGCGTTTGGTGGACAAATAAAGGGTTTTTCAATATGAGCGCTACAAAAGTTTTTTTTTTAAATAAAACAAAAACGGTTTTGGATATCAATGAAATTCTTTATTCCTGTGAAAGTACGTTCGATGCCATTATGTATGGAACTCGATTTCTTTTGCATGGCCACCACGGGCACGCTTGCAGAAGTCCAGACACTGAACCCAATTTTCGACGGTTTTCAAGCATAAATCGGCCGATACTGCTGCAATTTCACGTTCGATATTCGTACGAAGTTCATCAATCGTCGCTGGCTTGTTGGCATAGACCATAGACTTGACGTAGCCCCACAGGAAATAATCTAACGGCGTCAAATCGCACGACCGAGGCGGCCAAGCGACTGGACCATTTCGTAATATAACACGTTTTCCAAACTTGGTTTCCAATAAATTGATTGTGACATTCGCTGTGTGGCTTATGGCGCCGCGCCGTCCTGTTGGAACCACATGTCCTCCAAGTCCATATCATCCAATTGGGCCAAAAATATTCGGTTATCATTGAACGGTAGCGATCCCCATTCACAGCAACGTGCCGGTCTTGATCATCACGGAAGAAGTACGGCCCAATGACGCCGCCGGCCCATAAACCACACCAAACCGTAATTTTTTCGGGATGCACTGATGACTCATCGAGTACGTGTGGATGCTGCCTCACCAATACCGCATATTTTGTTTATTGACGAAGCCATTCAGCCAGAAATGAGCCTCATCGCTGAAGATGATTTTTCGATGAAAATCCGAATCATTTTCAAGTTGTTGCTCAGCCCAATTCACGAACATACGACGCTTCTGGTGGTCAAGCGGCTTCAATTCTTGCGTCAATTTAATCTTGTAAGGATGTAGGCCAAGATCTTTTCGCAAAATTCGCCACAACGACGTCACAGAGATGCCCAACGCTTGAGAACGACGTGTGAGAGACACATTTGGGCTTTCTGCAACTGAAGCCTCAGCGGCAGCAATATTCTCGATATTACGGGCACTTCTTTGTCTCACTGGCACGGGAACATTTTGTACTGTGCCTGTGGATTCAAATTTTTCCACTAGACGCTCAATTGTTGATCTGCTAGGACGATTATGACGACCATAAATTGGACGTAGCGCTCTTAACGTTGAGGCCACTGACTCCGAATTTCGGTAGTAAATTTTAATAATTTCGACTCGTTGTTGGCTCGTATATCTTTCCATCATGAAATGGCAAACCTTACTGAAGAGAAATGTCAAAAAAGAGCGGCAAAAAATATGGCGTCGTTTGCTGTCCCTATCGCTCTACTTTTGTAGCGTCCCTGTTGAAAAACCCGATATATCAATGAGCCAACATTCGATAGTCAAAGGAACGCTAGATGAGCTGAAAACATCGCCATGGTCCGTGAAAATGAAGAACATCAGGCGGTCGATTTCTCGCCGTGCATAAGAACTCAGCCTTTCGCAGACTTTAACTTGGTGAATTTTGCGTTGGACTTAGACCTTCACTAGTACAAAATCCAACTTACCGAAGATCTCAAAGTTCATGTTCATAAACAATGCCGTTTGGTCACTGAGTGGAATTTCGAGAGTTGGCAAAAGGATCTCAGTTTTATGCCGCAAAATCATCTTAAGCGACGAGGCACATTTTTGAATGAATGGCTGCGTTAACATGAAAATTTTCAATACATAGGACGACACCAACTCACAAAAAAAAAAACACGTTTGGTGTGAGTTTTGTCTGTACTTTCAAAAACCATGTTGCTGTGGCAGTTACCACCTATGACGAGCGATACAGAACGATGATAACCAATTTCTTATCGCAAAATTGAATCATACGAACCTAGAAGACATGTGATTTCAGCAGGACGACGGTATCTGCCACCCAGTGGACGTCACGATTGACATTCTGTATAATCGATTTGGGGGTAAGGATAACTCTCACAAAGCTGACATGAATTGCCCACCAAGTTAATGCGATTTCACCCCCTAGACTTTTTCTCGTGGAGTTTCCTCAAGTTGCAGAGCAATGCAAATACACCACAATCGACGAGCGTTGATTTATGTTTACACTAATTTTATTCTTCCTTGTAAAATTCAATCAAAAAAAAATTAAAAAAAAAAAAAATCATACGCCATAGTGACCCAAAATAATTAATTTATTTAATTTAATTTAATATTAAAATTGTATATATTTCTGAGCCTATGTATAACTTATACTGTTATTCAAAAGAAGTATTAAAGATGGCAAAGATTCAATTTCGAGTAAGTAAAGGGTGTGTTGGGGACCAATAGACTTAAATTAAATATTTACACCAGCCCATATAATTTTTTTTACCACCAGCGAAAATGATGAGTTTACGAACTCTACCCATACGGAATTCAGTATGTTTCCAATAAATTATCGACATGTTATCGAAGTACAAAATTATGAAGATAAATGTATCCATTTCCTCCTTTTGCGAAAAACATGGAATTGAAACTAAATGAAAGGTGTAATTATTTTCTCGTCCAACTTGATCTTCCTTTTTATTCTCGATCTTAGCCGGTGGTGGAACTGCTTAGAAAGGTTATCATTATCATCCTAATTCCAAATCAATAAAAAAAAAAAAAAGTTAAGTGCTTTACTTTCAATAAAAAAAATAAGTATCATATTACATCATAATATAAATTAGTTAGAGCAACAGATCCATTGCGAAACTTAACCAAAAAAAAAAAAAAACAAGAGATTTTGTTTCTCGAAAGAATTATTGCGCCAAAACCAAAAAAAAAAAAAAACACCAGGTAAAACATTCAGTCATTTTTCTTTTAGAATAGTTTTTTTACAAGAATTTGTATAATTCCCGATTAGTGTTTCATCGAAAACTCCTTTTTTTTAACAAAAAAAAGGAAGAGAAAACAATAACCGTACCGAACTAAAACAGGTAAAATATTTCGCCACATCTTGCGTGAATGTTTTCGTTAATAACCTAATTCTTGTCTAGTGCGTCATCGTACATTCCTTGTCATACAAAGGAAGAGAAAACAGAATAGCCTCACCATCACCGGCAGCTCTAATTCACACGACTACCAAAACTTCCACCGAGCGCTTTTTTTCCCAAGCCAGTGCTTTACTTGTCCAAAAACGACTCTCGTGGTCACTGAACAGCACCCGAAGCTTGCAGTGGATCATACTCTGTGCGCATAGTTGTCGTCATCTAATCTTTCCAAGCCAAGCTTATTTGGTAATACGCCTGGCCACTCATAACCTATTTTGGTTTCTCCACGGCACTGTCCACATCACGTGCTCGGTACACCTGCATCGGACGGCAGATGAAGGTAAAGCTATAAATCAGCCTCCGTACCAACGACCAACATCATCATCTCCACTTGACGAGACAAAAAAAAAAAAAAAAAAAAAACAAAAAAAATCAACATCTAGTGTCCTAAGCCGTGCGACAAAGTGTCAATTTCGTGTCTGACACAAAATTTGCCGGCAAATAAATTGACGTCATCATCCTACAACAGACCTGCAATAGACCTATTCATCTTCCCCAAAACTACCTACAATACACCATCCAACACCCTACAAAAGCAATTTCTACGTCAGCATCATCTTTATCATCAGCATCATTCCCAGCATCAACAACATCATTATCTTCTCACAGCCAAACCAAAAGATAACAACAACGATCTCCACGATCAAAATTTTGTTTATGTTTTTAATTGCTTTTTTTTTGGTTGCATTCATTCTGTCAACCGAATCAGTACAATTCCGAATTCAGAACTCCGAAGGTTGAGTATTTCCAATTTCTCTAATTTGTTATTGTAAAGATCGTTCTTTTGTTTGCTTTTCTTTAAATTTCTTTTCATTCATTTAGCTAGAGCATCGGTCATCCAATCTGCTGTGCACAACAAATTGTGAAACCACCGCTGCTGCGC
Organism: Chrysotoxum bicinctum; assembly: GCA_911387755.1. Taxonomy (NCBI): domain Eukaryota; kingdom Metazoa; phylum Arthropoda; class Insecta; order Diptera; family Syrphidae; genus Chrysotoxum; species Chrysotoxum bicinctum. The sequence goes on along the minus strand of OU426987.1, from coordinate 198,834,938 downwards.
AAATGATATATGGTAAATTCAACTCTGTTAAACAACATTTTTTGTAAACATAAAAGCTTTAATTGGTGAGTCGTTATATTTTCTTAGCTATTACATTTAAACATTTGAACGAACTATTATTTTATTTTATTTTTTTTTTTATATATTTAATAATTTATACCTATACTGCTTTCTTCACATTGCTCTTAAAGCAACCCTTTAAAGGGAGTCTCATATAAAAAAAAGGGAAAGAAAAAGGTTCTTTTCTCGATCCATTTATAAAGATTTGTTTGCAAAGTTCAGTCATAGATTATTCGGAGTAATAATTTTAAACCTAATCATTTTTTTTTGAAGAATCGGATACGAATTTAATCTTCAATTTTTTATATTATAATGTATATTCCGATAAAGAATTAATTTTTATAATGTTTATAAAAACTTTTTTTTTTTCTTTTTTTTTTGAATAAAACGGAATTTGTGGTTGTGGATTTTTAAAATGAATCAAGTTAATCCTTTTATTTGAAATTTTATTTTTTGCATCTCTTAAGATGACTTTCTAGTTTCGTTGTGTTAGTGTGGGGAAGTGAATTCAATTAGTGATGTGGGTGAAGATTAAGTGAGCCTAGGGGGTTCACTTTCACTATAGGGGCTTTTGCTAAAATTGAGTGGCGCAAAAGCCAAGGTTGTATTCATTATCTTTTTTTTTTGATATGGATAGTGGGAGGGCAACACTCAAGGAAACCAATACCATCTTAAGGTTTCCCATGATTTAAAGGTTTTGAAAAGTTTAAAAGGTTTATTAAAGTTTGTTTAAAAAAAAAAAATAATATTTTTGTTTTGGAAAACTTTATAATCTAATAAGGCATGTAAACATGTACGGAAGTTCAGTGGCCTGCGCAAGATCCCACCCCACCGATGAGCTGGTTTTTTCGAGCATAACGCAAGCATGCCTACCGCGCATCGCAAACTGAACAACCTTTCATACTACCTATTGATTCCTGCAGGGATTCCTGTGTTCCTGGGTTTCTTTGGGATGGCTTAAGATCGCCTTTTTGGTGTGATAGGACCAACTACCGTTACAGGTGTTCTCGTACAAGCCGATCTTTAACTACTGAACACAATACATGACTCTGAATTGAAAAAAACTTAAGATAATTTTTCATCAATGAAAAGCTTAACTTGCTATTATTTAGTTCGCAGACTACAACAAATTTGCAATTTATTGCTTCAAGTCATTTTTTGTTAGCATAAGTAGGCAGGCTACAGGGTGGTGCACCCGTAACATGTTTGAAAACTGAAGAGTTTTTTTTTCAATGGTTTAGAATTTTTGTTGAATAAATTTACATAAACAGAATTTACAGTAAAAGAAAATTATTTTTTTAAAAATATTTTTCGAGCACTAAAGGGATTAAGAGCCATTTTCTTCACTAGCAGGTGAACTCAACTTGAGGACTATTTCGGGGAAAATTGGTCATCAACTTTATCGGGCAGTGAAAGTGAAGATGATGTAACCGAGCTATTGTACATTGAAAGAAGACAATACAAGATGTTGCCGCTCATTGGAGTTGAAAAGTGGGAAGACCGTGACTTTATTTATCGCTTTCGTCTTTCAAAACCGACAGCTAGACTTGATTAAGGATTCACTTCCTTGCAATGAAAGACGATAATAGTTTTAAATTAGCCGTGACCTTAAAACTTAAGTCCTCCTTTAAATAGATCTCGTGAATTACAGCCAATCACACAGTTACTGGTAGCACAAAGATTTTACGCGCTCGGATCAATCCAATTGACTATTGCTGACTTCAGTAAAATAAATATTTCCAGCGAGTGTCGAAAGCAATTGCCAATCTAGCCGGAAACACACGAGGAAAAGTTTAAAGCAGCATGGGACTCTTTCGGTAAAGCAAAGTTTCCTAGGACAATTAATGCAATTGATTGCAAAAATGTCCGTATCAATCACCATGTGAAAGTAATGCAGAAACCTTTAGAAATCGCAAGGGATGGTTTTCTATAAATGCGCAGAAGGTGGCCTTTGCGAATTTTAAAATAAATGATATTGTAGCTCGCTGGCAGGTATTATAAGTTTTTTTTTATATTACATGGGGCTCAGCACCTTTAGTGGAACGATCACATATATGATGTCGCCAAAAACGCTGCTAAGTGTTTAGGTTTTCTCCGCCGATGCAAGAAGTTTTTTACCCCTTCTGATCTGGCTGTAAGCTTTAAGACCTATATTCGTCCAAAGCTTGAGTAAAATTCCCATATCTGGGTAGGTGCTCCAAAAACCTACTTGGGTCCCTTGGACAAAATTCAAAAGAGAGCTATAAAAATGATAGGTGACTCTTGTCTAACTCAAACATTTGAGCACTGCCGCGCCGCAATGTTTCATACCTATCATTATTTTATTGGTATTTTCATAAACAGTGCTCTAGTGAAATAGCCAGTTGCATTTCTCCCCTCAAACAATTCAACCGTAATACTCGTACTTCTAGGAATGCTCATCAGTTTACCCTTGAGCCCGATTTTGGACGTACTCTCAAGTACAGAGATTCTTTTTTTAGCCGCACTACACGAATGTGGAATGCTTTACCCGGCTCAGAGTTTCCCACTCATTGCAATGTGCATCGGTATCTCCTTTCTCATCCTATCCTACTTTCCTAATTGCTCGCACTCTGTTAAATATTATCAGACCAAAAAACATAAATGTTAGAAAAAGAGCCAAGTTCTTCTATACAAAAACCTTTTGTTTAACAAGTCAGCCGTGAAAAGTACTGAGATCTAAAAGTACGCCAGTTCTTACTTCATGAAGGTTTAATATCGAATATTTAAAGTAGAATAATATTGAAACAGCTAAAATGTAATAGAGAAATTTTTTTTATTTAATGATTACTGACTAAAATTTGATAGGCTTACTTGGCAAGTTTTTTTTTTTATGACCAATTCAAAAGGTTTTGAAAACTTGACCAGTAAGTAAGTAAGCCTATCAAATTTATGTTTTTGGTCTGATCTCACTCCTTTTTGCAAAGATTTTAATATTTTGCCATGTCAAAATCTCGAAAGATACGGAAAGATAGAAGGGTGGACTCTACCTACTAAAATCAACTTAGTTTATAGCTTCCTATTTCTTTTGGTATATTTTCGTTTTGTTATTGTTTATTTTGATTTGCGCTTCAATTATTTCTTCTTATCCTGGCAAGATACCTAACACTAACGTACCTACCTTAATTACAGCAATCGGAAGTTCTCTATATAAATTAAACATTTTCTCAGAAAGTGGGCGGATACCACGGCCCCTGAATTGAAAACCTCAATTTTTATTTTTGGTCCTTTATATGCAATTTGAGCCCTACCGTTCTACCAAATTTCATTGTTCTACTGCAATGGAAGTGTGCCATCTATAATTTACATCAGTTCTGAGGAAGTGGGCGGATACCACGCCCCTCAATGGAAAACCGCTAATTTTATATTTGTATGCAATTTAAGCCCTACCACTTTACCAAATTTAATCGTTTTACAGCAGTCGGAAGTGCTCCATTCAAGCAACACCAATTCGGAGAAAGTGGGCGGATACCACGCCCCCTGAATGGAAAATTTCAAATTTTCGATTTTTTCCTCTGCTTGCATGACAAGACCTACCGTTGTGCAAAATTACAAGATTCTACGATGTTGGGAAGTGCTCCATAATTTTGATGATCTGTCAGTCAGTCAGTCAGTTACGGTTTTTGTGATTTTTGAGGCCTTATATCTCAGGAACCGCTTATGCTAGAAAATTTAAATTTGGTGAGGCGCCTGTGCCTGACTAGCTTAGCATATATTCGGAGTTTTAAGTTTCTGAATTCATTGGTACTGAAAATAGGAAGGGGTCAAAAATCGCCTGAGTTTGTTCCTGTAAAAAGGGTGTAGTGCCAGAACTTGGCTGGGCAATACCGTGCCCTTTGATAAGGGTATTCATAATTGACCAATGTCTTTGGTCACTTTATCATCATTGTCACAAACGCTGTTGAGAATTTGTACTCATCATCATTACTTGCGCTGTTATTCACAACATAACAATTGATGCAAAAGTGTCAGAACCTGCTCCAGAATTACCCGGATTTGCTGATTTAGTTGCCACAAATTTACCATTAACAATACTCGTATCTTTGGGGAAACGGCAACGTACATGACAAACATTCGTTCCCGATTGGTAGCAACTTATTTTTATCCCTAGGTAACACAAAAACTCAATTTTATTGACCGAATAAATTCAAATTTAATTTTGAAAGTGACAGTTTGTATTGTGAAAAAAAAAAAAGAAATTTCAACTTGCGTTTCAACTCTCGAGTTGAAGCCAACTCTCAAGTTGGTCAACTCAAGTTGAGCAATAGTGAAGAAAATGGCCCTAAGACTACCTTCAAATCGTTTAAGCTCAATGGGAGCCGTTATTGATACATTGGTTTTTAATGTCTGAATTTCCTAATGGGAGGGAAATATTGAGCCGGGAAAAGCATCTCACATTCGTGTAGTACGATTTGGGAAAAAATATTTGAATTTTACGGTATGTCCGAAGATGGGCTAAATGATAAACTGATGGACAGTCCCTGAAGCGCGTGCATTAAGATTTTATTATTAGACTGGCTATTTCACTAGAATACTGTTTATTAATATAACAGCTTTGGACAATTGGAGTTTTTATACATCAGAAGGTTCACCCCTTCTTGCATCGTCGAAAGAAAATAAAGAACTTAGCAGCGTTTTTAGCGACTTCAAATATGTGGTCATTCCACAGTAGATGGTCTTTGATGCACATACCGAGAGCTGAGACCTCTTCGGTGTGATCACTGTAAGTGCCGCTCATGGATAGGGACGTGAGAACTGGGTTCTACTTAAACGACATAAGACAACATAAGATTCTAGGCGGTATATGTTTCACTTTTGACAATGCTATAGAGACCAGAATTTACTGAGCTTAACATATGCTACCAATCCACATCAGAAAGACAAAAGTCGTGAGTACTGTCGTCAATTTATTGCATAAGAAATTTCAGACAGTAGATCGTAGTTAATATGATAAAGAGAGAAGGAGAATAAACGGAGGCCTTTGGCAAACCGTGAAATCAAAAGACCGGCCTACAGAACTGGTATTGAGGTAGTTTTTAATCAAACGAAAAGAGATTCATTGATTGCATGAATTTCTATAAGGCAGCTTGATGCTAAACGCCATCAACCGAAGGCAATAATCTTACTCTAAAACGATGTAAAGATTTGGGCTTTTTTTCGTTGAGACAAACTAACAAACCATCAGCGGACGGACCTATTGCTACGAAAGCCATACAACCGGTCATTGAAAACCAGTTCTTGAACTGATAATCTATCAGCGTTTGCATGATGAATGATAGTTAAAGTGGGAATAAGATTCACATTTTTTAGGGACAGGCTGGTCAATTGCCGTTTTCCAACCACTCGGAAAGACACCAGTAGAGTAGTAAAAATGAAAAAGATTTATCGGTTGCAAGCGTTGAATGACATCTCTTCAGAACAATCATCATCATCATCGGCTCGACAATCGGGTTCCGGTCCCGGCCTCTTTCAACAAGTCTCTCCACCTATCCCGGTCTCTAGCCGACGCCATCCAGTTGCGCACCCCAAGGCTTCGGGCGTCCTGGTCTACGCCATCTCTCCAGCGCAAGCATGGTCTACCACGCTGTCGTCTACCATAGAATGTACCACAAAGAACTTTCCGAGCAGGTTCCTCTTCGCTCATGCGAGCTAGGTGCCCTGCCCACCGCAGTCTACCGAGCTTAATTTTTGTCACGATATCTGCTTCTAGGTAGATTGCGTACAATTCATGATTGTACCGTCTCCGGAATCGTCCTTCCTCACATATGGGGCCAACAATTCTCCTTAAGACTTTTCTCTCGAACGCAGCTAAGAGGTCGGAGTGCCTTTTGCTAAGCACCCAAGTCTCGGATCCATATGTGAGTACTGGCAGGACCATGGTCCTGTACAGCAGGAGTTTTGAAGTTATGGTGAGATTTCTGGATTTGAAGAACTTTGACAGACTATAGTAGGCTCTGTTGGATTTGAGAAGCCGCCCGCGTATTTCTTCTTCTATATTGTTATCGGCTGCTACTATTGACCCAAGGTATTTAAAGGATTGCACCACTTCAAATTCGTGCTCCGCTACCTTGATTGTTTGGCCAACTGTTCCTCCTCTGTTCTTTAGAACAATAGGGAGGATATTATCCGGGCCAGCAGATTTGTGACTATCGAGATCGTTATTCACTCTTGGAAACTGTACCAGTGCGATAGAAGGTTTTTCCCATACAATCCTTTACGCTCTCCATTACAAGAAGAGTCATGACACTTTCTGGCAGCGTCGTATTAACAGCAAACTATGCTACAAGCGAATTCGCTTTTTTTTTGTGAGCTTGCATAAGGAGTGTTAATGAAGAGGAGCATTGTAATCGTACGTTTTTTACAAATGACACCAAAAATGTTTGCTACCTTTCTGACTTTTGTATTATTTTTTGCCTTAATAGTTAGTCATGCAAAAACTTTGTTAGTTGAATATCATCATTACAGGTCTAACTTGTTTAAACTTATTTCGGTTTTCCTCAAGAGGGTTGGCTTAATAACATTGGGAAGATACCTCTGAGAAATCTCTTTTGGTTTTATAGATTTTCTCCTTGATCGTTAAGACCGTCTTGTACTGCCAAACGGTTCTTTACGGAATTTTTTTCTCTAACTGGGTTTTGTTGGCAAGACAAATTAGCATATACGACAATATAGTCTAATGTTCATAGAGGTTATAAGTTCGTTGGTTGATTTTGGAACGTCAGGAATTCGAGGACGTCAAGTTATTTAACTCAGAAAAAAATCTCGATATACCTTTCTGCTCGTGTTGTCTGTCCCAATAGCGCAGCCACGAAGAATTGTGTACATTAAAATCGCCCGTAACAACGATTTAACTTTGCGGAAAATAAGGAACAACTTTTTGGATAGAGTCGGACAGCGCATCGAATTCGTTGGAAGTCTTTTTAAACTTGGACTGTGATATATAAAACACGTATAAATAATGTGCTTATTATGTGAAAATAAAGTTTGTATTTAAAGATCATTACGTTCATTAAGGAATTTAATACATTTCTAATGTGAAATTAATTGAATGAATAAATGATTAGAGTGTAATGGAATCCCGCTTTTTAAAATCCCGTTTTTCAAAAATCCCGCAAAAAAAGTTTAAAAATACCGTCCTCTATAATACCGTTCTTTTTTTTTAAATACCGCTTTTTAAAATCCTGTTTATTCAAAATCCCGTTCTATTATAATCCCGCTTTTTAAAATCCCATCTTATACCGCTTATCCCGTAGCAAATACTTATTGATTATATGTTGGTTATTTTCCAGATTTTTTAAATGCTTTGCATACACCCAACCTCGCATCTACCCCAAATCCTATAGTATTGCCAAGCAGAGCGGTTGCATACCTCACTGTTTCTACGTCGTAATAAGAAACGGGATTATAAGAGACGGGATTTTAAAAAGCGGGATTTTAAAAAAGCGGGATTATAAAAAAGGGGATTATAAAAAGCGGGATTTGAAAAAAACGGGATTATAAGAAACAGGATTATAAAAAACGGGATTATAAAAACGGAATTATAAAAAGCGGGATATCGTACACAAGCCACTGATGATTAGCTAATGCGACAGCTTAAAAATTGATCTTCACATAAGTTTATAAAAATGAGAAACAACATTTTGAAAAACTGTCAAAAAATTAAGTTTAAAATAGTTACGGAGTAAGTGTTGCGGTGGTGAAACAGTAAAATTTTCACGCATTATAAATATAGGATCAACGACATGTAAAAATTGAAGTGTACGTCATTTTCGAGGTAACAAACGAATTATTTTTTTTTTTTGAAAAATAAGTTTTTTACTGTTACGGGTGTCACACACAAACTGAAATTTATAAATTTCTAATCAGTTATTATACGAGTAAAATTCAAAGAATATTTATTACAATTTTTCCTACTTTCCCCAATTTACTAATTTGATATAAATGTTCTTTTTAAACATACTTATTTGCATATTTTTGTTACTTGTGTCACTTTATGAACGTACGAATGAAGCGATATTTGAAGATTCATTAAAAGTAAACTTTTAAGAAACTTCTGTATAGAAATTTCATTAAAATCCGTTATGCCAATAATGAGAAAAACGAAATTCGAGAAAATGGTATGTCTTATTTAAAAATGTTCGTATTAAAATATAGAAAATTGAGCTATAAGTCGCGAGTAATAAAAGCTGATAATTATAGTGTACACTGGACAGTAAATTGTACAGTATATTTTAGTTTTTTGTTAATATTTCTTTAACTATAAATTGCACACTAAAATGATCTATGAATGAATTACAGACAATTTGATTTCATAGAACATTGGAGCTCACAAGTTTTTGTGAAACTTCGTACAACTTAAGATGACGTCTGGTTTAAGCTAACAGTTCATATTGGAACACGTTTACAGTACTTCAAATCCCCCGACAATAAACAAAAATACAACACATGGGTCTATTCTAGTTTCCCTGGACTAAATTTAGAACACAATGACAAAAGCTGAAATAGAATTACTTTAACGACTCCCTATACACTTTTCGGAACACATAAACTTGTTCCCTTAAGAGCAAGAAGCCTCAAATGGCATACATCCAAAGGAAGAAACTTTAATAATTGCCAGTGCCTGGAGAACGGACACGTTTTCCCTAACTTACGAACAAAAAAGTTTCCCCAAAAAAACATTTATAATAGCAAACTTCCGATTCAATCAAACAACACTCATATTCCCCTAGGAGGGCGACCACATTAAAGACCTACTCTACTCACTTTATTAAATAACAGTATTCAAAAAGTTTCACACATAAGCCTATCACACTCGGTATTTATATCCTGTCCGACAAATAAAAAGAGCAAAATAACAGTAAAGTAGTAAGAACATTTTCGCCACGAAATCACAATTATTTTCGGCCGCAATACACCACAGCGTTAAAAGTTTATGACCCTGCGGTTAACCTGGCTTTGGCTTGGTGTAGTCGGTTGTTTGGTTGGTGGGGTTGGTGTTCGTTCAGTTACTTTTATCACTTGTTTTGTACACGCTTCGGCTCACCACACACAAAACACAGTTACACTGTCACCCTACCAATTGTTTTGCGAAATGGATGACACCATTCAAAACTACTACGTGACCAAAACAGTGTAAAACGTCAGAAGTGAGATATGATGATGATGGAAGAAGAATACACCGCACAGCGCCGCCACCGCCACTTTGACTTCATGTAGAGCTGCCGGCACTGCTCTGTGCTGGCTGGGCGGAAGGATTCTCTTCTCGTCATTTTGCGGATATGACGCTGTGATGGTATCCAATTTCGCAAAATATTGTCATCATGACATCGCATGCCCAAGGTAGCTTTCTACATGACTTCATATCTGTCAGTCGAGTCGGCTTGGTTTAATTTGGTGGAGTCGGGATTTCTACTTTGCCTATGGAAAACAACAGGACTCTTTGTGGGGCCTCTTCATTGTCCTGATGCTCGCACAAGGCACAACCTGCTGTTTTCGTTCAGATAAGGCGCGTGCACAAATTAGGAGAACATTAGGTGGAAGAACAGACACAAGAACAGAAAAAAATTATAAATCCTTTGGACAGGAAGGGAAAATATTATACTTTCAGGATCAAAACGATGCGGTGGCAATGTGCGCTAGATAGGAAGTAAATTTTATGGAATCTGAACCTTCTCTCGAACAGTGAAGGGTGGCGGTGACGGTGGCTATGGCGATACCGATGGCATCGTTTTCATATAACATAAAGGCTATAGCTATAGGCAAGCCTTGCGATGAACAACACTCAAGAAAATTGGAAAGGAATGTAATTTATTTTAGACACCGGAAATGGGATTTTAATGCGATCGCCTGAGAAGAGGGCAAACGACGAAACGAGCGGTCTCGGTGTGGTGCGGTGGTGAAAAGATATGGCCAGGCTTTAGCACGATAGCCATAACCATTAGGAGATGCGCGTCCTGGGAATATTCTGTGCGGTTGCCCATTGTGGCCGGGTGATAAATTCCCCACCACACCAACGAAGGGATTTTAAATGAGAAATTGAGAGGAATTTCGTTGACGACATAATAAAATGAATTGTTCTTAAACTTGGAGAGATGCTCATGGCCATGGCGGGCGCACCAAGGTTTATGGCTGAGATTTGAATATTTAGCCCCTACAATAAAGTAATTCGAGAGGCCATAGCAATACCAAGACGAAAAGCTGTTTATTTTACAAGTTCACCAAGCAAATCGGATGCATACTTTTAATAAATCATCAACAAAAATATGTTTATAAGAAATTATCTTGACATATGAAGACCTATCTCAAGGAGAACTCCCTCATTTATTGAAGACCTAATTCATAACCCTAGTCCATAAAAACGGCCCAAACTGTAAAGTTACAACTTATCGCCAATTGCTAAGCTTTTACATATTTCCTTAATATTATAAAGCATTTCGTTCCATATTTTATTTTAAGTTTTCGTGTTGGAAATCTCACAAAACGGCTTTCTCAAAGGAAGGTCTACAATGATTGTCTTCGTTGAGGGCCTTTGACAAAATTTCGCGTTGACTTATTCTGCTCAAACTATACACCATTGGGTTTGAACCTATCTAAAAAGTTTGTTCCATATCTACCTTCTACAATGATTTCGTAGCTACCTCTGGGGATCCACAAGGCAGCCACTTAGGTTCTCTACTTTTTTTCTTACTATTAACGATATTGAAATGGTCATTATATGTATCTCCTATTTCACTTCTCCAACTTGATCTCGATTGTTTCTCTCTGTCTGGTCCCTGAAAAACTGCTTGGAGCTATTGTCAAACCAATTAACCAGTTTTTCACAAAAGCCCAACCAATTTCCTTCCAGTCCCTGCCTTCTTTATTATCAACCATTATGTCACGGCGGAGTCGATTCACAACCTTGATGACTTGTATGATAGACAGCTCAAATTCAGACACATATTGGAAACAGGCTCTTCGAAACAACGAAGGTGACCTAGTCACCGATCAACAAGGAAAAGTAGATGCTTTTAAGCAGCTGCTAAATTGACATCATACAGGGCGAATAATATGGCAAGAATGTCAAGTTCCATCACTCAATATAGAAGAGGTAAGATAACCTATTAAAATGTTTTAGAAGATCAAGCTCGACCCGTGACGTTGATGTTGTTAGTAGAATTCTTCAAGTATGCAGGTTTTGTCATCAACCAATAATATATGGAAGAACACATGCTCGAAATTGTATGCCTCATCTATGAACAAATGGATCCTTTCTCCTGTAATAACTATCAATGTTTATCCCTGATAAACTTTGCATATCCTAACCAACGTACTTTGTGAATGTCTTCAGCGGTTCTGCAACCATTAATTGGGAAGTTCCAGCCCAGATCGACCATAGACCAAGTAACAATAATTTAAATGAAAAGACCTTAATACCACTTAAGGACATATAATTCATAGATCACATATTTACATTGAGGAAAGGCCTGCAAAAGACCAACGAGTTTCAAGTCGAGACTCACCATTTTTTGATGAAATTCAAGGCTGCATATTACTCGTATCAAGGGCTAAATATGACAATCGAAGAACTCGGGCTTTTGAGAAGAGGTACATATTCATCGTGATATTGGAAATTAGTCAGGAATTTGGCAATGAGATGCGCTATCTGAATTCATCACAATCTTGTTGTGGTGCACAGGACGGGCGTTCAAAGCAAAAATGTTTACCCATTAGGAAATGCAGATTATATCGTCCCTAAACATAAGAGAGCTCTCCCGATTATTAAAGGCCCAACGAAAATATCAACAAACAAGCTATCGAATGTAGTTACTTGTCCAATGGGTAAGACAAAACGTCAATACTGACAACAGACATTTTGACATTGAAGAGTTGATCTACTTCGCTTTAAATGTATACTAAACTAATGATAACACATAAGTTGAGGTCTGAAGAAGAATTACTCTAGAAAACCGCTGCTAATTTGGTATGGCTAAACAAAACGTTTCAAAACACCGAACTCGTAAGACGAAGTTCACAATTTACAAAACATTTATGCTTTCAGCCCTGCTTTACAGACCCCACTGTTGGGACTATAAGCACAAAGGGAAAGCTGATACTGGGTTCTGAAAGAAATATTTTTAAATATATGTTGTCGATTTTAAAAAGGTGTTTTCTAGCTTTTTCTTAATTTTAAACACTTTTAAAAAAGTATCGTTCGAATAGGATTTTTTTTTTTATAAAATGCAAATGAACACACACTCGAACTACTGGAAGTTTGTGAACAACTTCATGCCAACACATCTGTTTTAAGATTTATATTTTTACACAATAAGAAATTATACAAAATGTAAATTCAGGTCGCTAAAATCGATTAAAATTTTTAGCTAATGTTGTTTTTTTTCATTCATCAATTTTTCGTTACAAAATCTACTGAATTTAACTTACATCTATTTTGGCTTTCGGGTACATTTAAAGACATTTAAATTAATTTCTCACCTGAAAGAAAAAAAAATAAGAAAAATTAGAAAATATTTTATATTTAAGAAATAACAATAAGAAATATCATTAAAGAAAAATGTATTAAATTTTATTTAATTCAAAAAATCTTTGAACTGTGTAACGACTTACAAATATTTTCTTAAAAAAAGTTTTGCCGGCCTTAGTATATTCGTTATGAATTGCCAAACTAAATTATATTTAAACCAAGCGAGAACTTCCAAATCCGCTATCGCAGAAAACAGGGCCCTCGGCTATAAAAAAAAACAACCTTGCGGAAGTGCTTGCAGTTTGCGGGGCTGCAAAATATCTTTTCAAATGTGAACTGTCAAATCAGAAAATTGATATCTTCATAGATATCCAGGTGGCAATCAGAGCCATTTCGTTAACCGTGGTGAATAAAGATTGCTCGGTGAAACAAATTCAGTGACTGTTGATGAACTGACCAGAAACGGTTCATCACTTGAACTGAGTACTCATGCTACCGGAGCAGGAAAGTATAGAATTCACCAAAGTTTCCTTAAGACCGCAAATGACAGATAGTCAACAATTGACGCCTGTCGGGTTTTAAGGAATCTTTGGCCAGATATATCAATTTATTGTTTCTCTAGGTTGGAATCCTTAAGGGTCACACCTCAATGGGAACACACATGAGCAGAATGGGCATCAGCACATCTGACTTATACAGAGTGTCAGGACGAAGAGGTGGAAGAGGGCTTATCTCACTTCCTTTGTGAACAACCCAGGCTAGCCTGCCATTTTTGCCACTAAAAAGCATCCTTAATGTCATGCAGGAATTAGGACGGTTCAGGGAGGCACTCCATATTTGCCCTTCCCATTACTACTTTACCCACAGCACACATACCGAGTACTAAGAGCTTTGCGGTTTCTTTGATTCAAGTGCCATTCAAGGACAATGGCATAAGGGGTACATTTTGCTTTAACGACAATAGAAAGCATTGAGTTTTCGAAACATTAAACTCCCTAAAACGGAGCCCTGGGGAACACCAGCATTTATTTGGTAAAGATCAGGTTTGAAACCGTCCAATACTACATGTATTGAACGATCTAAAAGGTAATTTAATATCCAAAGAATAAGGCTTTCGTTGATCCCATACACACGCATTTTCGATAAGAGTGGAGCCTGGTGCCAAACACTATCAAATGCCTTAGAAATCTCAAGCGCAATCTCCAAAACAATGTAAAGACCTGTTCTACTCTTCAGTGAGATATGCCATCAGATCACCAGTGGAATGATTGCTGCGAAAGCCGTTTTGCCGGTCATTAATAAGCTTTCATTCTTCGAGATATTTTTTGATCTGATGATTTATCAGCGATTCCATGACCTTTGAAAGAAGGGACGCAATCGGTCAATAGGAGGGGAAGGGGAGGGTTGCCTTTTTTAAAATCTCGCTGGACAAATGTTTTTTCTTTTTCATCTTCTAGGGAAGATGACAGAACAGTAGGAGCGATGCAAGAGCTTACACAATAGTTTTGCCATATTTATATCATGATCTCGAAGGGCTCTTGCAACTGTATGAGTGCGGAATATACCTGTCCCATTGAATGATTTGCTTACTCAAGTACACTAGGGGCAATGTTGCTATCAGGTAACGCTAGAGCTAGCCGCAAAATGAGCTGCAACTCTGCAAGTACATTTGCCTTATCAAAAGAGCAATAGTTATCGGGTTGTCATTGTAGATAAGAGCACATGAGGACATAAGACGAAATTAAATTTTTTATATTCTTGGCAAATGAGCAGGCATTTCTACAGCTTTTGGGACATTGCAGTATTTTTTGCCGTAATTTCTGGTAAGAATTTCGTTCTTTTTATAGTAGCGTTGTATTGGTTTCTGACTTGTTTATGCTTTCTCCGATTTTCTTCAGTTGATTTGGATTGGTAAGAGCGGAAACTTACTTCTTCCAACCTGAATAGTTTTTTTTCACTTGTAAATATTTGAATATAAGCGATTTAAATTGCACCAATCCCTAGACTTCCTAAAAAAGTAGACGATTTTATGCTTTTGTAAAGTTTAATATTATCAGCATAAATAAGGACAGAGGATATTTTTAGGTATCGAAACTTTGGCATTTATAAATATACTTTAACGTATACATATTTTCTAAATACGATGAAATCCAGTTTAACAAAAATATAGTTACGTCCCTGGTTCTTAAGTAATGTTTTATGACACAATTTGTCAAATACTTTGCTAAAAGCAGTGAACACACAGTCAACTTGTTTATGTTCAGCTATCTTAAAGATGGACAAAGATCCATAAAAACTAGCGTACTAATCAAATAACTTACAACTCACCTACTGCCCCTATGCGAATGCTCTTAGTTAAACTGTAATCAATTTATTCTAATGCCTTTTGGGCTAAAAACTATATAAATGGTAAAGTGTACCGACGAAAAACAAGTTAAACTATTGGCTCTTATTTATGTATGAAAATGATAGTAATTCTTTTCTAATGAAGGCTCCCCCAAGATACATTGCTCAGACGCTTGATATAAATAGAAAATTCTTTCATTTTCAACCCTAATCAAAGATTGAGTATAGGTACTACCTAGTGAATTTCTCCATCTTGAATTGTCTAGACAATACCAGTCGGTATAAGATTTACACCACTAAGATACAAAGTATTGCCATTTAAGCAAAAGATTCTTCCATTAATCTCTTGTTGAACAGTTCTTATGTTACTTCTGTAAGTAATTTACAAACAAAACGAATAAATTAATATAATTATACCAATAACCCTGCTTCCAATAATAATTAAACTAACGAAGATTAGGCATATCTACAAGTACAGAAGGACCTCAACCCAAATAAAAATCATCAATAAAATGTATAAAGGTTGTTTTGTATGTGAAATTGTACAACTGACCTAATTTATTTTCCGTGACCTAAGCAATGAAAACGAGGGTAGGGAAAAAGCAATAACACCCTTTCTTATTCCACAACATGCCATTAAAATTCACCAAAAACCCGAAGCAGGTGATGATTTTCCCGTCCCATAATGCTGAATCGACGGCCCCCTTCCTCATGGCACATCAAATGCAATCATCAAACAAAAATCGATCAGCTCTTGCGAAAGTACAAAAGTACTAAACCAACCCTCCCGGGAGATCCAGAACAAAGAAATTCCAATCCCTTGAAAAAAAAAGAAAAAAATCACACAGCACCATTAGCTGGAGTATCCCAGGTCAGTATTTGATTCTTTTTGCTGACAAAATGATAAAACCGAATGTCATATCCTCCCCGTGACACATTTGACGATTAAAAATCCGCTTACTCCCGGCCCGGAATCGAGGGGTGAATTGTCAAACAAATCCAAGAATAATCCTCCGAACAATGACACGAGTCACAAGTGTGTCACCTACAACAAACACACACACCCGATTTTCCCATCATCACAATTACCACCACCGTTATTCAGACTTGTCTGTGAACAAAACTCTTCGAAAGTGATATCATTTACACGATGCAGCAGACTTCACTTGCAGCAGTTGCCATAACCAGTCTACCTACCACCTAATCCACCTCTTACCTAGACGTCAACCTAACACAACTATCGACGAAGAAAAAAGAAGAACGGTAACAATGGGAGACAGTAGTGTTGTTGATAGTTAGACAGGAGTTCGCCATTTTTGTTTTGCAATCCTCCATTTTATCTCGCATAGAATGGTGGTCTGGTTGGTAACATATGCATCATTTCGCTGATCAAATTGCTGGATGCAGCGAATAGTCGTAGTTAGTGCACCATCATCCCTGATGAATCCCTTTAAGCCCGGGCAACAGATGCAGAGAGGGTGCATAAGCATAATGGGCTAACGGTGAGAACGACACTGATGAATAGGGTTGTTAAGTGAGAGCACATTTCGGTTGTCGAAATTTCCCAACTGGGAATGCATTTACCCGAATGAATATGCATGTTGATTTGATGAATTGTTCCGAAAAGACTAAAACGTGCTGAGGCACACGGGAAGGAAATTTCAAACCGGAGAAATTATACAGGGATGGTACTTTTTTTGTAGCTTTATTGCCCATAAATGGAAGCGAATTGCACGGTTCGAAGTAGAACAGATTTATGGTGTGTGAATGAATATAAAAAACGAACAGACCCATTAAATGTGGGTTATTTTATTTTTTGTCTTCTTCTTCTTGCGTTGCCTTGCAGACAGACAGGGGCTTGAATATATTTTGTGTTTCCTATTCCATTCTATTTATCACCTACGTACATGTGTTAAGTCGGGGGCCTACCAACCATCTATCTGTTTCTGAATTGTCCTGAGGAGTTGAGGAGTTAGGTACACATCCAAATATTATAAATCTTCATTTGAATGGAAACAGGCTGTTTTCTGAAAGGGCTTCCCTTTGTATTCTTACTTTTAAAGGTATTCAGCTATGTAAAGGTAGGTTTTTGGGAATGTATTTATCTTAATTTGTTTTGGAAGGCAATGTGATATGATTTAGACCGTTTTGTGGTTAAAATCTCCAATTCAAGGCTGTGGTCGGTAATTGGAGATATATTACTGGTACAATTTATGGTTTGAAGGCAATAAGATATAAGAAAGAGGTAATAATTCATTACCTACATATATGGTGTTTGGTGGACGCTTTCAACAGGTGCGAATAATGGCCGAATTGTATTACAAAACTGGGACCATCATTTATAGCGGTCTAAATGTTTTTCTCAGTAAAAAGGTATTTAATAAATGTGGGAAATGTGAGCAAATGTTAGGGATTATTATCAGTTATAAAACGTAACTGCCCAATGTTGCTTATAGCCGAAAATTTGATATATGTGTTGTTTTTCATTCGCAACTAAATTGCTTTTCCTTTGTGAAACTGCAAAAGGACAAATACATAAATTTCTTGATAAATGAGGATTTTCCAAAGAGGAAAGAAGGAATTGTAAAGGTGAAGCTTTATTTTCTTAGAAGAAGATTGGTTTTATTCAAGATTCCGTAATGAAATTTTTGAAGAGAGAACTATTTTTTTTTATTTAGTGTATCCTAAAATTAAGCTAAAAAAAACTGTATTTTTGCACTTTTTAATGTGAATATCTCAAAAACAACACGTGATTGAGGAATTCTTAGACTTAATTAGAATTCGTGCATTAGTAACCTTCGGCGAATCATAATCTCCTTCGAAGGATGGAATGAAACATCAAATTTTGCATTTCGTTAGAACACTGAGGAGAAAGCTATGCATGGGATATTTTATGTAAAATGTATTTACTCAAGTTTGTATGGAATTGCCTCGCAATATTTATTTAGTGAGAATAGCTATGGTTACATTCAAATTTATCCAACCCAACATCAACTATGTAGTAGGTACCAACTGAATCAATATTTGTGTAAACAGTCCATTGAAAATGTATAACGGTTCTTCTACTGAATAGAGATAATGTGTGCTCAATATAAAACTTACTCAAATATCTGAACTCAGTATATGAACTAAATACAGGTAAATATGTAATGACTACATAACTACATGAAACTAGTCAGACATTAAAATTGGTAAATGTAATGAATACAACAAACGTGAGTTAAATGAATCAATCATGTACAGAGTACATAGTACTCGTATCTCACTTGAAAAAATTGTTTGGAACAAAGAAAGCTGTAAAAAGCACAAGTTCTAACTGATTAATTTTTCTTTATCGCGAAATTAGCCCAGAGCATACGTGATCTCTCTGTGCCTGGCAGGATTTGATTTCAAATCCATGAAAGTATGAATATTTTTTTAAATAATTTTTTTAAATAATGAGGGATATAATGTACTTTACATGAAATTAAAAATTATAAAGCTTCACTTAAGGAAGACACAATGTACAAAAATAAATAATTTTTGTGGTGCAACAGCTCGAAGAGAACCCGGACTAGTGACTTACAACTCTCAACTATTCCTATGTTCGTGTTGCCAGGAATGGAGGGGACCTGTAGATTCTGAACGACTAGTGAGCAGCACTCTTTATGGCAAGAGATACTCCCAATGGATTTGTCAATTCCTCTCAAGAGGTAGTACACCCCGTAAAAACTTTTTTACAATGGCTAATAATAATCGAACCCAAGATCTTCTGCATGACAGTCGAACGCACTACCCATTATGCGAAGGGTTAGGTACTACAGACGACTAATAGACGGAAATATAAAGAAATTACATCGACACAATAATACATTACGTAACCGCTACATAATGTAAAAAGTCCATATGTAGTGAATACATCGATATAATCTGTTCACTACATAATCGAATCAGTCAATACTAACTCATTCCAAATTTATATATTAAGCCAGCACCATATTTATATATACATATGTAATGAGTACATAGAAGTTGTACTGCTTACATAAATACATAAATATGTATGTGCTCATTACAGAAAGACGACACATATTTATATAATAGAAGGCCATAGCATAATGATTTCATCGCTAAACACCGCCAAACGGTACTTATTTTTTCAATTTCTATACTGACAAAATCACTCAAATTAAATAATATTTTTAGTGAGTACAGGGGCCCTACTCTGTATTTCGTTCCGAATTCCGAAAGTCAATCCTATTCGAAAGTGCTTTTGGTTCCGCTTTTAATTTTGTACTCTGTAAAACATTCGAAACGGAAAAAATAGTACTTAATACTTTTCCCTTTTACGGATTCGTTTTTTTTCGAGTGTCGAATTATTTCTCATGAGATCTGTCAAATTAAGAAATCAAAACCTTACAAACAAGGCGGTTAAGGACAAATTGTGATTTTTAAAGAAAGAATCTAATATAAAATAAAAAAAATAGATTCGGTTGCTTTGCATGGATGAAGAAATTAATGAAGAACGAATTGAAGGAAAAGTTATATGGGACAAATAAATTATAATGAAAATGTGTGATAAAAGGCACACAGGCCAGGAGGCTATCAGCACCAAATTGGACACGACTATTGCATTGACAAAAGTCTGCAGTGTGATAGAAAAAATATTGTATCCAAAACATACATTTTAAAATGAGTGAAATAAAACGACGAGAAGTTTGATGTTTACTTGTCGTCGGGTTTTTTTAAATGTCCCTTGTCCCCTTCTGGTCGCAGATACCCTGTAAATAAATTTATTTGCTTAAATTGTCATTAGAACTAAGATTTTCTAAAAAAAAAAACATACATTTTAATACATTCTTTGTTAGTTCTGTTTACACAATTGTTGTAGAAACAAATTTTCCGTATTAGAATGCTTCTGACATTCGAAAACGTATTACCAAGTACAAAAATTCCTCTTTCGGAATAGCCATTCGGAAAGTAGTGGATGTCATTCTGCTTTAGAAATAGTGAATACCAAATATACGTTTTCGGAAATTTTCAATTTCGGAACGAAATACAGAGTAGGGCCCCAGATTTAAGAATGTAATACGTACAATACAAGGTGTATGTGTTAAGAAATCTATGCAATGAACACATATATTATTTATGAAATGAGTACGTACAATTTTAATTTAACAAATCAAATACATACTTGATTTTTTAATTTAAAAACATAAGTTTTACTTTTTTTTTTAAGATTATCTTTAGCAAAACGGGAATAGACTGTAATTTTTTTCGCGAAATAAAAATTCAAGTTGATAGAAATATTCGAAATTGCTAAAACAAAAACAAAATAAATCATAAATATATTTATTAGCGCTGTTAAAAATATTTTTCGCTTGTTTCTTATTCAAGGATAAAATAAAATGTACTTAAATTTTGAAATTCAAAAATATATATAAATTTTAATTTTAACGATTTTACCAGTTTCTCGTTTCTCCCACTAAGCCCGATTTTCTGAAAATTATATTTATTTTCGTCAATTAACTTATAAGAAAAAAGGAAATTTAAATTTAATAGTGTTTTTTTTGGGGAAGCTGTTCACAGCTAATCAGGATTTTATACGATATCGGGAGTAGAAGAACTGCCCATAAAATCAGATTTAGAGTCCAATTGGATGATTGACGTCAAATATCGAATATCGAATGTAATTTTGATGGTTTTGTTTTTATATGTTGGTAGGATTGTTTATTTTATTTGTATTCCGATAGGTACGTTCATTGAGTAGTTGTACATTTTTCATGACGAGTTTTTATAAAATATTAACATATAAATTTCTTTTTTTAACCTTCTGACCAGCGAAAAATGAGTCTGGTTTTTACTAAAAACAATTTTCGATTCAACAAAAATAAAATGCACGACTGGATCGCACGAACTTGCTCTTATGTAAAAGTACTTTGGAATTTAAGATACATTTTATAAATATAAAACATGGATGAGATAATAATGTTCAACTGCATAAAATTGCCGTGTGGTTTCCGGAAAAGTATGAATTTATGCAAATAAACCTTAAAAAATCGTTTTATTATTAAATAAATTTTTTATATATTAGAAATTTCTCTAAAATTTTTCAAGAAAAAAATGTGGGATGCGGATTTTAATTATTTAATAATATTGGTTTTAGGAAATAATTTCAAAAAATAATCGTTCATAGGTTTTGAAGATATTGATTTAAATTTTTTTTTTTTTTTTTTTAAACCCAATAAATATTTTTTCGAATATTTTTATATACAATATTATTTTAAACTTAAGGGGACTCCTGCTAAAAATTTTGGGATAAAATCCTTAGAGCCGTTAATGAGAAAGTCGAAAATTAAAAAAACAGGTCTATGGCAGGTACCCCTAATAACATTTTGCCCCAAAATTTTTTTTGACCAAAATGTAGTCCATGTCCATAATATCACACTTAATTTTTTTTATCAAAATCGTTAGAGCCGTTTTCGAGATAAATAAGATTTTGCATTACGGGTGTATGGGGGGTACCCTTAGTTTTGGAGCTAAAAAAAAAATTTCAATTTTTCCTCTAGGGAATCACTGAAGACCCTTAACTACCGAGTTTGAAGAAAATACCTCCGGTAGTTTAGGCTGTAGTTCGAGGTACAGACATACAGACACACCGAAACATGTTTTTTGTGTACTAAATTTTACTTAAAATTTTTATAAAAAAAATTGATATGCAAATTATTCGTATTTAATAAAATACATTTTAAAACGTAATTTAAAAATTTAATCGTGTATCGGTTTTCAAGATATTGAATTTTCAAAAAAAAAATTGTATTATTTTTTTAAAAATCCAAAAACTATTTTTTCGAAAAAATTTTTAGTTTATATTTTTTAAAATGCAAAGCAGCTCCTGCATAAAAATTTTAGCTAAAATCGTTAGAGCCGTTGGTGAGAAATTCGAAAATCAAAAAAACCGTTCTATGACAGGTACCCCTAATAAAATTTCCCCCCAAAATTTTTTTTCATCAAAATATAGTCCATGTCCATAATATCACACTTAATTTTTTTTATCAAAATCGTTAGAGCCGTTTTCGAGATAAATAAGATTTTGCATTACGGGTGTATGGGGGGTACCCTTAGTTTTGAAGCTAAAAAAAAAATTTCAATTTTTCCTCTAGGGAATCACCGAAGACCCTTAACTACCGAGTTTGAAGAAAATACCTCCGGTAGTTTAGGCTGTAGTTCGAGGTACAGACATACAGACATACAGACATACAGACATACAGACAGACAGACGGAATTGTCGGACCCACTTTTTTCGTCTTCGCTATCATCGTAATGTCAACTTTGATCAAAATCTCGAGTTCGATTTTTTTTCCAAATGCAGAACTTGCCCTATAGTACCTATATCGCAAGTAAAAAGCAAATAAATTGTATTTAGTGCCGATTTTATTAAGGCTTGATTTGAAAAAGAATGTACATACACCAAAGTTATTTAACATTTATCTTATGGATCATTAAATTAGTTAAAAACAAACTTCTGCCAAAAGACCGATTTTGACAAATTTTTGAATTTTTATTGGAATCGTAATTATCATGGATATGGATTTAATTTCTGTAATTTGATTTCTCACTACAATTCTATGATTTTTTTATATAAATCATAAAAACTTTATAGTATTTATATAGACCGTCATGATAACAAGTTTCCAAAAAGTTTAAGTAAAAAAAAGAAATACTTCAAGAAAAGGGTTTGTTCGTAGATATTGGTCAAAGTAAAATGTTCGTTGTTACTAAAACTTTTCGGTGTTCACGCCACGCCGTAAACAATGTAAGACAATTTTGTGCTACTGAACAATCTTTTAAGTATTAAATTTAAAAGTTACTTTGCTACTGAACACTTTTTTACTAATAACATCAATTTTAAAATTCTAAGTCTCTTTAACAAAAGAACAAGTTCGTGCGATCAAGTCGAGCATTTTAATTTCCAGGTAAGCCGGATTTTGATGGATTCAAGTCAAAAATTGTGTTCGAAAACTAAAATAAAATGCACGACTGAGTCGCACGAACTTGCTCTTATGTAAACGCCTAAGAATTTCAAAAATTAATATTATTAGAGAAAAACTGTTCATAAGCACAAAATTCAATTTTTAATAGACTAAAACAACTCTTTTATGGTTGGTGCTAAAAAAAAATGCCATGTGATTCAAGCAACTATTAGTTTATACAAGAACAAAAATTATAAGTCGTTGTAATGGTTTCTTAAAAAAATAAGATTTTATATACAAAATTTTTAAAAAAAATTTTAAGAAAAATTTTTTGTACGCCAATTTAAAGTTTTTATTATTGTTCGAATAAAAATTAGATTTACAATAAAAAATATGGAGCAGTTTTTGAGATATCGAATTTTCCAAAAAAAAAAAAATGATTTTTTTCACAAATTCAAAAATTATTTTTTTTTTAGTTTTGAAATGCAATATTTCTTAAACTTCTTAGAAGCTTCCCTATAAAATATTTTATTAAAATCCGTTTTGTCGATAATGAGAAATTCTAAATTTGAAAAAATGGTTCTATGGTAGGTACAGTCAGTAATATCATGATTTCAAGTTTTTTCTTATTAGATTTATAGATCGTTAAAATTAATCATAAGAAAAAAAATTTTAGCAAAATTCTCTGAACCGTTTTCGAGAAAAATATGATTTTCGAAAACCATTATTTAAAATTTGTATGGAGGCTACCGTTATTTTTAGGTAACATATTTTTTTTTCTTACATCTTATAATTTATATTAACAAACTTTTATCTATCAAGTTTTAAAAAAAAATCGAGCAAGGGTTTTTTGAAATATTGAGTTTTGAAAAAGAAAATCTGAAAACTATTTTAAAAATCCCAAAAAAAAAATTTGAAAAATTTGAAAACAAAATAATTTTCAAACTGCTGGGGACCTTTAGCAAAACAAAAGTTATCAAGATCAGCTGTACCGTTTTTGAGAAAATCAAAAACCAAAAAATTGGTTCCAAGGGTGGTACCAAATATAACCATTTTTTGGAATTTTTTTTTCAACCATTTCATTTAAATGAAAGTTTTTATTTTTTTTTTTAAATCTGTGGGGGGGGGGGGGGGGTTAAAAATACTGTCTACCAATTTAAAGAGAAACGGCGGAGCCGTTTAGGCTGCAGTCGAAAAGACAGACAGAATTCCGAGACCCAGTTTTTTAGTCTTCGCTATAATCGTAATGTCAACTTTGATCAAAATCTCGAACTTGATCTTTTCCGAATGCATAACTTGCCTTATAGTACCTATAAGTCGCAAGTAAAAATAAGAACATTTGTGATTACCTCAAATAAAAAAAAACTAACACAATTTTTTGAAAGCAGAAGAAAACTCTTTGTGTTTTTAAAAAATTGCCTTGCGCATCACTTATCACCAATTCTACTGTATGGTTTGAAATCTGATATTCATAACATAAATTCTGGGTATAATTTTGTCTCCAACTCTCTGCATCATATTTATCAACAATCTCCTGACTGAAACTTCACTGAAGACAGTACCTCAGCTTCTCATATTCGTTTCAATACTTCCTTGTCCTTCTATATCCTTGTGAAACTAGAACTACAATACATACATATATCATATATGCGAAGCTCAATTAATTCTGACCTCGAATCAGAAATCAAGTAGAATTCAATGTTTCAAAATCTCAACACTCTCTAAAGTCGTTTAAGCTTTAAGCAGAACCCACACGCATGTAGCTATCCAAGAGTGATGCTTATAATCAGGAAATCGCACAGCCTTCAAATCTCGGCATGTGAATCAAACACCACGCTACAAGAATCCAGATCAGTTATAGTGTCCTTGGATGCAAGAATTTTTCCATTCTGCTGTACAGTATATAGCCTGTATTCTTCCAAAGCATATTGTCATATTTGGGCAGGTGCTTCAATGAGTCTCTTTGATAGATTCCAAAAAAAGAACTGTACAAATGATAGGCGATAGAACTACAATGCAACATCTCTCGAGTACCTCCGCGATGTTTGAAGTATTTCATTATTTTGTATCTATTTTTATAAGCAGTGATTTGGTGACATATCCTGTTGCATAACTACCCTAAGACAATTCAACCTTCAGGAAATGTATTGCCCATCACTTTATAAATCGGCACAACTTCGGACATAATGTAAATGGTAATCTCGTGTGGGTTGGTGTCCTCGCGTGTATAGAAATGTTGGCTTGTTAACCCCCGCCATTCATCCAAAAATACACCTCGTCACTAAATATAATTTTCGGCCACAATTGGGGTACTCTTCCAAACGAACAAACGGTGTTGCCTATGGTCATGAATTTTGACCTCTTGGGTCCGTTGGATCTTGTTTGGGTGTAGGCCCAAGTCCCGACGCAAAATTTGCCAAGTTGAAGTCTGCGAAAGGTCGAGTTCTTGTGCACGGCAAGTACTCGACTGCCTCGGGTTTTGCTGTACCCTTTCAAGGGACCCAGGCTTTGTTTTTGGTCGATCTTAAGTTCGACTCTGAAGAGCCACCATGTCTAGCGTTTTAATAATAAAGTTTTATCATTTGCTCGTGCTGTTAAATAGTCTAACTTGCCTTAGTTATTTCGTATCAGAAACTGAATAATAAACAACAGATTTGACAGATGTCACCAAAACGAAATGGCCGCCAAAATCAACTCGCGACAATTGCCCTCTCTAATATATAAATACACCACCTTTCTCATATAATTTCTGTCCAAAAGTACATCCAATAAGATCAAGAGAAATGTCGGTAGGTGCCTGTTTAAAATGAACAAACTAAAAGTTTTCATTTCAAAGCTCTTTAGCTACATAGGAATACCATCACACAAATATCTACTCTTGTATAATTCCAAGAATTTTAATAATTCTTTAAGGGGATACATCATATCTATATGAAAATCAAAACCAACAACAAAAAATTTGTCATATTTCCAAGAATCCGAAACGAATGAAAAGTGAAAACAGGTATGAAGGCATATTCATGTCTTCAATTACTGTATTGTGTAGATAGGAAATACTTAGTCAAGATGTATCAAAAATGATACCATACTTCCTGTATTCTCTTCCTTCCTGATTCAATGCCTCTATAATTCGATTAAGCCCCCCGTTAAAAGTTCTTTTATAGGTTGCTATTTAAATTTAAATTTAAACTTTGTATTTAGTTATATGGATGTTGTTGTTGCTGTAAGTCATATTTTCTTGCTTAATGGGCTTTGAATGACTTCCTTTTGAGCAAACGTTAATTGAGCCTATTCAAAAGTTTATAATTAATTTATAAACTTGTATTAATTCAAAAGACTATAATATTTTTTGTGTTTGTGTGGGGGTTTGTCTGATGTGTTTTTAGGGATGCACAAAATTCTAAAGACTGCTAAAGAGCCAACTCTCTTTGAAACTTAATTAATCCAATTACGCACTGTTTTTGCAATCACCATCCTATACTACTTGTACCTCTGTGTATATATGTATGTAAGCGAAAAAAAAATAAACTTTTCATAATGTCTGTCATCGAGCCCTCAACATATTCGCATATAATACATCATCACAAGAAACCCTTATTCATACCCTCATGTTCAAAAACTGACAAAATTGCATACATATGGTACTACTAATCAACTCTTCGCCTTCGCGACTATAGGTGGACGTGAGACCTCACTCCAGCACCATCAGGATCAAGCAAGAAACCCCCTCCTGCAGTTTAGTTTAGTTTTTTGTTAGCAAAAAATATAAAACTGCAATTTAATATCCTAAACCCGAGCTCTATACTCTATCGGTGGATGAAACGAATATGCTACATTTTCTACACATCTGCATCTGCCCCGAGTGAGAGTGGGTCTTTTTTTTTTGCTGTCCATTGTGCCAAAGAAATCACCATGCACCGCAGCAGGAAAAAAAATTCCATCCCCCGACGAAGAACATATAGTAGTTCCGCAGCATATGAAGGGACGATAGTGCCGCGACGCCTGACGACTAAGCAAGGGCAACATCTGCACTGGTTTGCAGCAATAAAACTGTGCCAATCAGGGTTGTCGCAATGAATATTCAAAATTCAATGGAATAATGAATTTGATAAACTCTTTTTTTTTTTACTCGAGAAAGTTAAATGAAAGGTCATAAATCGTCGAATTTGGTTTTTTGCGAATATCTTGTTATTGACCAATTTTACAGCAAAAACACATAAGCTCAAATTTGAAGCCTGGGAAATTTCCTACAAAAATATTCTTAGACTTTTCTTTCTGCGAGTAATAGTTTTGGAAATAATTCAAATAAAAGGGATGGCACACCTGCTGCAACATTCAAAATTTAGTTTTAATCTCGTAAGAGATTTTCGGACAATATATACCTTGCAGGACTTGTAGCTAAGGAACTTATGGTTTTGTAGAAAATTGACCTACATCACAAAACCCAAACTTTGTTTTGAAAAAAATTAACAGGAACTGAGTTTTTACTTCAAAATTCTTTTACGGGGCTTTGCGCACCTTTAAACAAGAGGTCTTTCGGGAGATGCATGGGTCTTTACAATTTTCTTTTATTCAACACAAACATGTTTGCTAACAAAAATCATGAACACATGAATATTTCCGTCTGAAGATCAAAATGGACATTACGGAACATTTCGTTTCCATTCCAATCCCTTCCATGTGGTTTCAACTCAATCTCAACTCAAACCATGGTTTGATTTTTATGCATAACGAATTGGAAACATTTCATTGCCAGCTAAGTTTTTTGCCCATCGATGAAATCTCAAGAATTCATCCGGCCAGACAAATCTGGTGTGGAAGAAACGATGAGGTATCAATTGAGCTACACAAATTTATGATGTAATGAAGCATTACAACTCTGCCTCCCCCCCCCTTTCTACGGACCTGTCCAATAGATACCTCGCCACAGTTAAGCCCTATTTCAACAAGGAAACATCGGGTAACAGTGCAGCTCAAGGTCCAGATCAAGTCGAAGTAAAGACCAAGGAAGGTAACATAAGCACTATAGTTTGAAAACTTCCCCCCACCAGTGGTAAGGTGTCACAAACAAATTGAAATAAGCTTTTGCCGGATTTATCCGTGATTTGCCAGATTCGTCTGTAATTTTGCGGATTGGTCCGTGATTTTCCGAACTCGTCCGTAATTTGCCAGATTCGTCTGTGATTTGCCAGATTCATCTGAAGACTGCCAGCATCAAGCGTAAAGTACCAGTTTCTGTTTATTTACACTTCACCTGCATACAGTGACAAGACGAATACACAAAGGATAAACTACGGAGGGCGAATATATATTTAAAATAATAAAGTGTAAATTAGGTTAAGATTAAGATTAAAAAAATAAAGAAATACTGACGTAAATTCATGAGCTATCATCGATGACAAATTCCGGGACGTACTCCACAATGAAGGAAGACTAGTCTATGAAGCAGCCGACAATGGGCTAGGACAAGAATTGATGCCCTAACATCTTCAAAAAAACTCTTACTTTTTAAACTTTTACCAAAAGCATTTTATTTGTACAACATAAGACACAAATTTTTAAAACAGTCCATCCATTAAGTTTTTAGGACTTTCATCTGTCAAAGGTAAGAAGTTTTAGTTTGAAGACAGGAACGTCCGAATTGCCACTAGAGGCTTAAACCTGCTGCTCTAGTGCAGCAGCACCGTGGTCCAGAAAGCCACCAGGAGAGTTATACTTGTTGTAAACTAGGGCATTTAAACTGCTGAAATAAAAAACAAAGTTTGTGACTCAGCAACAGAACTTAGTGGCTTATAACTCTCAAAAAATTGTGAGCTTGTTGTCGGCAGAACGGAAGGAATCTACTGAGCTTGTTGTCGGCAGAAGGGAAGGAATCTACAATTTTTTTTAGGTGATAAGCACTTTCCATCATAAGTGATACTCTAAGAGGACTCGTCACTTTTTAGCAAGGGGCACAACAGTGACAAAAAAAATTGTTCGGTGAGGCTTCGAACCCAACTATCGGCGGCGTGACAGTAAGGAATCCTTGTGAGGAATCTTGCTCTTCCGAAAATCACCAAGAGAGTAGAACCATCTGTCTAGCCAGTGGTATTATACTTGTTAGCCGTAGTACATATGCATGTATCAGATTTGCCAGTATAAATGAATCTCAAATTACCGGATAACCTTAAAATCTCTACCACTAAACCAGAATACTTAAATAAAAGTACTGTCGGAACTTATCAATATTTGTTATTTAAAATTTAAAAGTTGTTTGGTTTGAATAAGTATTTTATTATAATGTTCTAAAACTTCTTCCACATAAGTTTCTTAAGGCTTATCCTCGTGGAAATCACGAGCGAAAATTTTTAAGCTATAACTAGGTCTCGGTTCAAACTGGCTTATAAATCTAGACGTCATCATAAAGACTGATGGAACTCAGTTTTTACGACAAATGCACTGCCGAACGAAATGATAATATTAATAATGATCTTCCTACCAGCATAACGGTTCAACGCAAGTAGGAACTCATTGGAATCCAATAACGAACATCCGAGCTCATCCGATAGAGCGAAAATTCCCTGATAGTGAACTGGTTGGATGAAGAGTTTGATCATAGTACTCATTCCCAGTGGTCATTCATCTGAAGCCAACTTTCTCAAAATCACCATATTCCCTGGACTTCTAGGTATCACCCAACTGCAATAACATTATTTCTGGATTCCAGATAGATACCAAGAATTAGTGGAATTTTACATCAAACTAAACAAGTTGAATATTCTAATAGGATCATTTGGAAGCCACCGAGCGGTTAATCAACTACAACCAACTGAATATTGAACGATTTCGAAAAAAAAAATTGAGAAGAAGCAGGAACCTTGCTTACAACGAAATTAAGGGCACTATAGCCAACGCCTGGAACGAAGAAAAAATAGCAAAGATTTTAAGGAACATAACTAACGCTTTTGGACAAACAGAAGATAACAAAGACTTGGAGGGACATGTCTAATGCCTGCGTCAAAGAAATGCTCCAAAGACTTCGAGGAATTGATACCAGCATTTCCCAAAAGGAATTATCGAATTGTATGACCATCGACGACGATTACAGAAACGAGTGCAAAAGAGAACGGAATACAGATTACATCATCTACCGAATGGTACAGGCAGACGGTGACACCATAGCATATTATTTTATTTTTTATTCTCTTATTTTATATATTAAAAACCAAAATTGTAACTAATTTGAAGAAAATTAAAAATCTAATCTAATCTAATCTTAATCTAATCTACCGAATAGTGGAGAGCGAACTTTAATATACCCAGTCTATGTTAAAGAACCTTCCTCGACGTTTCAATAACCATCACTTTCAAAATAGTGCCATCCATCAAACCATAATCCTATTCTTCCAAATGATCTTTTGATCGCTTAAAGACAACAAAAAAGTGTCAGAAAAAATCAGCAACACAAATGGGAGAGTCAGAACTAGATTTAGGATAAAGCGGTATTATATGCCCAATATTTCCAAGAAAATTTCTTGCATCCCTAGAGCAAATCAATCATCAATAAAAGATCAACCACAGCAGGAAGTTTCAGCAACCCCGAAGAAGTAACCGAATTGATAATTAGTGGAAGACCTGACAAGGTATCTGGGCCAGGAATTATTATCAACTTCATATTGAGTGATTTTCTGCACTTAATGGTTCTACTCGAATATCTTCTGATGGTGTTCAATAGCTAGGTCAACCATTGCTGTTTCTCGAAGAAATTGAAAGACAAATTCACTCGATATCGCTTTATTTTCCAACCAACCAGTCCCCTTAGAAGGGATGCAATGGCCCTTCATTTCATGTGGCCTCTCTGTGTCCCAGAAACGCAAATTTTGTTTGGTAAAACACAACCACTTAAGTGGAAATAAGCTTCGTCATTCGTTAAGATTTTCGATACGAAGTAATGATCCTCTTGTTGCACCAGGTTCAACAGAGCATGGGAGTAGGTGAGCCTCCGTTGAGGTCAGTAGGTAGTAATTTGTACACACTTTGCACTTTGTACGGCAACATCTTCAAGTCTTTCACTAAAATTCGTGGCAACGAACTTCTGCGGATGGATGAGTAATTGTGCACATCGTTGGCCCGTCCATGTTTGTGGATTCTTTAAGATGTTCTCGGTAAAACCAATAATAATAGGCCGGTCAATTCTTGCGACATATTAAGTGGAATCAGTATCCACGAGGCGCCGCACAGTGCGGCGACCAGTGGAAAAAAGTCAAAAAATATGACCTTCTAAAACCGGTTTTTAAAAATTCAAAATTATAGCCAGAACTTTAACTAGATGAACTGTAAAATTTTTTTCTGTAAAAGGCAACTACAGCAAGCTATACAACCTCTTAAAGGTAACATGTCAAAAGTAGGCCATTTAGTGATGATCTACGAAGCGCTGCACCACGGAGTTAAATTGCTCCAAATAAACCGGTTTTTAATTGGATACTCTTTAGAAGGGTAAGCCAAACATATTTTATTGTTTTTTTTTTTTTGCACTCGAAACCCTTCGATCGTTTTAAAAACGGTTAAGTAACGGTTTATTTCTCCCAAAACAGCTTATTTTCAAACTGCAGCATCACTTTTTATTCACGTGTATTCATCAAAAAAGTTAGTAGGATATAAAGTGGGAAATACGATCTTTCCAAAAAGGTAACATTCATCCACGTCCGTCCACGTCCCCCCTTGTAACAACTGTTTATTTCTCGTCTTTTTATAGATAAATGTGTACGAATAGGGAACTGTTTGAGATGTGGTTTTCTAATCCAAACGACAGATTTTCTGTTTTATTAGAATTTATACGAAATAAATTTAGAATTATCCTTAGTTTGGAGCCGGACCAAGAGCAACTTTTGAACAAACGTGTTTCAAATCTGTGTGCAAATATTAATAAACGCTGACAAAAGTGCTATAATAACCGTTTTCGATTTATGGAAAAAAATGAGGATTGGCTCGATCATTTCCACTCTTACTATGAAACAAATGTGAACAATCAAACTAAAACATTTTTTTTAAGGTTATTTATATTACTTAAACAATATTTGCTTAAGTTGAAATAAAAACCAAATATTTAAGAAAAAAATATATTAAAATCAAGCTGTTTTGAATTTTTTCCTTATCTTGCACTGAATCAACGCACTGTGCGCCGCACAGTGGGGCGACTTGTATGGGAGAGCGGACAAAAGTCCATAAAAACCGAACCACTTAACCAATTTGGATGAAATTTTCAGAAATAAAAGTAGTTTTGGAAAGAAAGCTTCACAAAAAATTTCCACCCACTGCCACGCCTACTAACAAAAAAATCGTCAAAATTGATAAAAATCCATGTTTTGTGCCAAGTAAAGGTTCAAGATGGTGTTTTTTTTAAGGAAGTTGGCCATTGACATTTTACACACCCTCTTTTTGGGCGGTTTTTAATATTTTTTTAAATTTCTTGTACTTGTTTTGTATGTAGACAGGTTTTGTTATTGCGATAAAATCGGAACCACACAACTGATTTAAATAATATTTTCAAATATTATAAGGGATAGTTTTAGAAATGACAACAAACTATTTCCACCCACTGACACGCCCACACAAAAGTTTGTCTAAATTCCAAAGTTGGTAGGCTAAATTTTGAGTAATTAGAAAAATATATTTTCGCGAAAAGAATCAAATAAAATGCTTGATAAATGCAACCATTACGTATCTATCGGTTCAGACGTTCAGTGTTTTTATGATATATATAATGGAAAGAAGCGATGCTGTTCTTATTTTATGTGGTGGTAAATCATAAAAATAATGTAACCATTAAAAGCCGACAAGTGTTAATTTACAAACGCATAGTCAAACAGCAACAGCAACAACCAGCAACACGTTTTATGTGTGTTCACTACTGAAACTTGCATCAAATAATGAGCAAACTTCAAAAAACAACGCACAACATGTTTAAGACATTTTTCTCAATTTTAAAAAAGAGGTTTTTGATAAGAAGGAGCACGTTACAAAATAGAACTATGTATATGAATGTAAAAAAAAAAAGAAAAAGATTTTAATTTATATTAATATTTATTCTAAGTCATTAAAAAATGTATACAAGTTCTCCCATGTTACACCTAATTCTTACTGATGCGACATTTAACTCTGTTTAAAAAAAAAATTTTAAAAACACTAATTTATTCAATATTGTTACCATATATTGCAAGCTGTAAGTAAATATTGTAAATTTTTCCTAATTATTGACTAAAGATTGTACACATACAATACAAATATTCCTTTTTAGGACACAGAAGTGAAAAAAAAAGATTTTTTTGCAAGATTTCGTAACTTTAAACCTGCTCACTGTGCGGATTTGCAGGTATTTGCAGCTAAATTTTGTGTGAATGTAAACTTGGACATGTCTACATCGAGAAAATAGCTATCTCAGAGCAGAGGAACGTGGAGCTTTTTTTATATGACTACAACTTTCCATTACTGTGGACTGAGTCTTATTTTGTGCTGCCGTAATTCACTCAAATTTTTTTTGCTGAGTTTGACCGCTGTATTGTATTATTAGGCATTCCAAATAAGCAAACAAAAAACAATCCCATTTTTAGTTCATCCCGAATAGACGTAACACCCTAGGAAAGTCAAATCAAATTCCCACACTATTTCAAATATTTTGACTTTGAGCGCCTTTTTACGTGTTAAGACTTCAGTTTTGGCCAAAATCCTTAGTGTACCCAGATTCTCTGGCTAATTTACTGTGAGAAACATGAATCAGCTAATCGAAATCAGCACTTTTGCAAAATCGAGTTTTGTCCGCCTTGGCCCCACTGTGCGCCGCTTAGCCCACATTTAATTGTTTAATTGCGTTAAAACCACTGACCGAAAATTGGTCAATAATACCACATTCTTCAGACGTCAGATGACAACATAGATTTCAAAGCACAATGACATTTGCCGCCATTTGCAAAACTTAAGACAAATTCACAATATGACATTACTATTGTATATATAATTGGTTTTCCAGGTTTTTTCATCTATTTGGAAAACATTTGTACGCCCATTTTGTATGGAATATAACATCATAAAAATGCTCGCCGCTGGTTGGCGCGTTTACGAAACGTCCAATTTTCTATAACTCTGATGCATAAATCAAACTGATGTGACAAATCGTATTGATTATGTTGGCTTTCAGGAGAGCGATGGTTTAAGGTTTATTGGCATAAACCGATGATCACTTAAGAAAACCCAACAACAAAAAGTCTAACGGGGTCAAATCGCACGACCTTAGTGGTCAATTCATCGCCTCTGCATGAGATAACCATGTTCGAAAATCGCTCGTACTAGAAGTCCATTTTGACACGGGCTGTGTGGCACGTAGCAGAGTCCTGTTGAAACCACATGTCGTCAGTCCATATAATCCAATTCGGACCAAAAGAAATTGGTTATAATCGACCGATAAAGCTTGCGATTGACGGTGATGGCCTGGACAATGTCGTTCTCAAAGATGTACATATGTAGAAACCAGCTCAAAATCCTCACCAAACAATGAATTTCTCTGGATGCATTGCAAAGTGGATCTCGGTTGGATTGTGATCGTCCCAAATTCTACGATTTGGTTAGTTCAACAACCCATTCATCCAGAAATGAGCCTCGTTTCACCGAAATTAGGGGAGACTTCCAACTGGTTGAGAGTCCAGTTAGCGAACACAAGTCGTGGTCTATATTCATTCATTCACTCTGAGCTCCTAGGTGAATAGAAGTTTTTCCGGCACAAGTCATTACGCAAGATTCGCCAAATTGTAGTCTGCGAAAGGCAGACTTCTTGTGCGCGGCGGAATTGACTGCCTCAGGTTCTCCTGCAAACTCTCACGGAACTGAATCGGTGGACAAGAATAAATCTACCACCTTGCAAAAATAGTCGACTCGGAACGACGATTATAGTGATCGTAAAATGGACGAAATGTTGCTCGAACGGAAGACCCACTTTCATGAAATAATATATTATCAGTTGCAAACCTAGTTGATTTGGCAAAACAGACCTAATAAATGACAGCAAATTTGATAGATGTTGCTTCAACAACATGGCCGCAATCACACCTCAAAGTTTGTAAATCCCTACTGGAAAACCTTTTATAATGATTGGTGAAGACTTTTTCCCATCGCTCAATAAATATTTCGGCAGGTCTTAACTTTTCAATCTTTTCAAATTTCCCATTAAGTTTCGGTTAAAAGGTCAAACTTCATAAGAAACTTACTCCATCCTGTTCCTGATCCAAGATAATTTAAAAGTTTTTCTTCTATAAAAAAAAAACTAAATAACACAATAAAAATCACACAGCGGCAACCACGTCACTAGCAAACTGTAAACTAGTATCAAAGAGGGATCTAGGATGACGAGGATGATGCCGACGACACTAACACGAGTTCTCGGTTAGTTATATCTAGTTCCAGGATATACACTCTAAACCAGACGACGACGAAACCAGCACTGTCCCCAACCTTTTCCATATGCACGACTAATATACCAGAGTGTGTGAAAAGTGCAAAAAAGAACTTATAACTGTAAAAGGACATGGATATGAAAGCAGCAGAAATTCTGCCAAACACAGCTGCCCCCCATCTTCACCCGCATTATGTCTCATATTCAAAAGCGATGACGTCCAGGAGGACGAGAACTACGACGACAGGAACAGAGGCTCCCTAGTCTCCTGCTCATCATATCCATTCAATGTGTGAATGGTGGAAAATAAAGTTTAAAATTTCGCAAACGAGATTCATCGAACAAAGAAAACGGATCAGGAGGAAAAGCAGTAGCAGAAGTAACAGCTAGAAAAAGAAGAGAACACAAAAAACCCACACACACACACACACACACAAACTCATTCATTCATCTCTAGACAAAGTAATGTAACGGAATTCATAGCCGGAGTCAACAGCAGATTCAAGGACTATTTTCAACATCTTGCAATTGAGTCCTGTTAGGCGTACTCGTGTTCAGAGTGTGGTGTGTATGAGATGGCAGTCAGAAAAGTTAGTAAAGATTTCGTTGATACGAATGATAATATCCTTAGACAAGAGTGTCCTGCTACTGCTAGTTTGTCAGAACTTTCCAGGAAGTTGTTATTTCTGCTCCTTGTTGTTGTTTCTGGTGCGGTATAGCATTCAAATTGTCCTTAAGGACTGTGATGGGGCTGGGAAAATAATACTTTCCTTTTGTATCCTTCCTTATCAGCTGCTGCTGTTGCTTGTGCTGTGGAGCTATCCTATACTTAAGTCTGCCTTTTATTTGTTGCTAAAGGATAACCGATTATTTTGACTTTATGAGGTTGTGGATAAGATTTATCTAGCTCTCTCTCTCTCCCATTTCTCGGAGTTCGGTATATCCATGTCCCGGACAATTGGATTTGGCAGCAGTGAAGAGGAGACAAGGATAAGGATCTCTAGTGTGAAAACTTTAAAACAAACAAATTTTAAGGACAACTTCTTCCGACTTGGTTTTGCTATTGTCTTCTTGACTCGTTTGTTATTCTATATACATAGGTATATGTTCATGGTGTGTCCTTCTGTTCTGTTTTGTTCTGTTGGTGGTTTGGTTGTCTGGATGCAAAAGCATTCTCTTCTAGACAAAAGAAACTTTGTGTTTGGAGAATCTTTTATGCGAATCGGATACCTCTCTTCCTTAAAACAACCATTTAAATAAAATTTTTGGTAAATTAGTTCCTTCTTTTGGGTTGTTTCCTGTGCCGAAATTTATGTCCTGCCTTCTTGGAAATTATGAAAATATAAGTTTCGTGTTTTTTTGAAAGACTATCGTGTCAGTTTCATTATTCATTCCGTGTTGTTTACACTTAATAGTCCTTTTTTTTGTGAGGTTTGGTCGTGGGAGATAATGCCATCTGTTGTTTGTTTATAAAGTGCGTTCCTATTTTCAAAGGTTCTTCGTTAAAAACACAATAATTAAGGAAGAAATGTTGCTCTTGGGAGTCCGATGATTGTTGTTTACTTTATTTTTAAGATTTTCATAAATATTTATTTTTATTTTTGAAGAAACAACATCCCGCCGTAGGCATCGTCATGCCTACCTATTATGAGGGTTAATTATGGAGGTGTCATCTTTCACTTGATGATTAATTTTAGGTCCTTGAAATTTAGAACCGCTGATAAACCTACTTTCACTGTGGAAGCAATCAGAGTGTGATAAGTGGAAGGCGCTAATCGAAATGGTAATTGGATCCTGTCAGAATTTTATCTCATACATTAAGGGTATGGAAGAGCAAGAAAATGGATTTGATGATTTTTTTTAAAGTGGTTAATTTTGGGCACTTGAAATTGGTTTTTGATGGTGATTAAGGACTTTTTTTGAAAGGGTGTGGTAACAAATTGATTTTTTGTCATTTTGACACTGTCATAATGGATTAACGAGGTCTTGAAAACAGAGAATATGTTTTATTACGAGTTTTGAAGAAAAAAAAATATCTTACTATGTTTTAAGTATACTGTGCAGTCAGAACCGAATGAGATCAACTTCCATAGAATCGTTTGTATTGGTTTGAGAGTGTTACTGGAAAATATGGTTCTAATCGTTCTAGTAGTTTTCCAATAATGCGAATCTTCAATACACTTTGGCTACGCAAGCAGTTGCTCTGGTTCATAATTTGTATGGTTGATGTGATCTCAAAAACCACCAGACTTACTGTGAACAAATTATGAAAGGGTTTCTGATAGGGATGTCCGAACTTTGAGAGGTGTTTGCGGTCACATTATTGAAGCAATATCTGCCGATCTGCTGTCATTTATTAAGTCTGTCTCGCTAGACAACATGGAGAGATAAAACGTTCAACAACTTGTGCAAATGAATAAACTGTTTTATGAAAGCAAGTCTTCTGTTCGAACAACATTTCGTGCGCTTCGCTTAGTTTAAGGTCGCCATAATCATCATTCTAAGAGAACTATTTGCAACGTTGTGGATGTATTCGATTCAACCAGCAAACTTGTCAGATTTGGGACGACAACGAATCACACGAGATCCACCGAATTGCAATGCTATCAGAGAAAGTCACTGTTTGGTGTGGATTTTGGGCCGGTGACCTTATATGGTCGGTACTTCTTTGAGAAACGACGTTGGTCAGGCGCTTTGTGCCACACAGCCCGTGCCACAATCGATATTTTGCACAAGCGAACATGGTAATTTCATGCGTAGGCCATGTGATTTGGCTACCAAGATCAAGTCATTTGACACTGTCAGAGCCTCCAGCTGGTCTCCCAGCTAGAGATTTAGACAACTTAGAAAACCCAAGGGAATAGAAGGTTTGAAAGGGGTGTGATCGTTGAATCTCCGGCTACTTACGTGGCTGGAGATTTTAAGGCATTCTCCAGATTTTAAAGGGTGTTAAGGATGTGAAGGGTTATGACAAGTTAAATTGGTAAGGTTTTACTGGGTTATAACGGGAGTTAACTGGTAAGGTTACTTACGTCTACTTACGTGGCTAGACTTTTAAGGTTATTTAAGGTTTAATAAGGGTAGGTCTCCGGTTACTTGCGTAACTAGAGATCTTATATGCAGTAGCAAATAATAGGAGGACTGTCGCGTCGTCCTCGTTCTTTAGAACAAAGACTAGGAGTGTCTTTCCTAGTTTGCCGTAAGGTGAGCAAAAGACTAGGAGCATCTTTCCTAGTTCGTCGCATGGCGAATGAAGACCAAAAGGAAGCACATTAGGTTGTTGGTTACTACCCCGGCTGACTTCTTGGTGTGTGTATCCAAAGGGTTGACAGGCCCAGGGTTGTGCAGGAGCCCATCTGTAAGTGACCTCGGTTGCGAAGCTCCACCGAAAGCTATATTCTGGTACCATGGGAGATAGTGCCCATTTGAGTTGGGGGTTGAGTTTAACCCTCGGATCAAACCCTATATATGAGGTAGGCCCCTTAGTGGGAGCATCATGGTGGCTTGGTTTATTCCGAATGCGGAGACACATGGTTTTCAAGATTCTTTTCTTGAATTCAAGAGGTGTTAGATAGACCTCCCCTCCAAAGCAAGAGGGGTGCATAAGCTGTAACATATCACAACTTTGCGACCGAGATAGGTTGCTATGTCGGGGTTAATGGTCAGGACCCAATCTGACTCCAATGGAGGTCATTTTCAAAATGTTGATAGGGGTATTGACGAAAAAAAATTTAAATTTTATTGGTGGGTACATCTTGAAGAAAATAAGAAAAATGATTTTTCTTTTTAAATTTAAACATAAAATACTATTTAAACTTTTAAAGAGCTTTAAAATAAAAATATATCAAAATCCCTTGAACCGTTTTTGAGAAAATCAAAACCGAAAAACATGGTTTTATGATAGGTATAGCTTCAGTAACCATATTTTGGAAAACATTTTTCAACCAATGATGATTGGTAGTTTTTCCTAAAAAAATATATGCGGAACTGTTTTGAGCACAAAAATTTTCTTAAATTTCGAAAAAAATAAAATGCACACAGGATCGCTTGAAATTGCTCTTATGTAAGAGAATATGAATTTTAAAAATGAATGTTATTAGATAAAACTGTTCATAAAAAAAAAGAATGCTGTTCCAAAGCAAATATTAATTCATGCAAGAACACAAATTTAAGTCGTTCTAGCGGTTTCTTAAGTTTTATTATCGTACTAATAAAAT
Organism: Chrysotoxum bicinctum; assembly: GCA_911387755.1. NCBI lineage: Eukaryota > Metazoa > Arthropoda > Insecta > Diptera > Syrphidae > Chrysotoxum > Chrysotoxum bicinctum. The sequence goes on along the minus strand of OU426987.1, from coordinate 198,795,461 downwards.
TTAAACTTCAAAAATAATATTGATTTTTGAGATATTGAATTTTCAAAAAAAATGTTTTTTTTTTTATAATTTTTTTTTTTTAACTTCTTGAAGACCAATGTTTTTTAAACTTTCTCTTCTCTAAAACCTTCCTTAAACAAAATTTCATCACAATCCGTTAGTGAATAATATCTTAAATTCAAAATTATTTGTATTGAATTATAGATCGTAAGAATTAATCGAAGGAAAACACAGAATATCAAAATTCGTGCAACCCTTTTAGGAGAAATATACGATTTTCGTAAACCAATTTTTAACATTTGTATTTGTGGGTACCGTTATTTTTCATAAAATAAAATTTTGTTTCTCACATTCTCTAGATTGTATTAAACAACTTTTAATTGTAAAGATTTATAAAATAAATGAGCATGACATTTTCGAAATATGTACTAAGTTTTTAAATACAAAATTTTAAAAATCCAAAAATGTTTTGTTTGAAAATTTGAATACACAATACTATCCAAACTGTTGAGGAGCTTTAGCATAAAAAAAATATATCAAAATCAGTTGAACCGTTTCTGAAAAAAACAAAAAGGACAAAGAAAAATAGTTCTAGGGGTAACCATTAGTACCTAACCTTTTTTCTAAACCAAATTTTCAACCATTACCTAGCTTTAATAACTAAACGATTTTTTTTTTGATTTTTTGATAAGTTTGTCGAATAATTTTTAGAAACAAAATATTTTATATAATTTCGAAAAAAAATCTTATGTCGTGTTCTCTATGATCGTAACGGAGTAAAATTTTTTTACGAATGCATCACTCGCTACCAATAAGTCGCAAGTAAAAATTTATGGGAGGTGCCGATATATTTGGTTTTAAGTAAATAGAAAAACAGAATCGCGAAAATTGGTTTTCCATATCATGCCAAATCTGATCAAAATCTCGGGTGTGTTTTTTTTTTAATGAATGCATAATTAGCCCTGTAGTATCTACCCATAAGTCGGATAAAAAAATTATAAAAATTCTAGTAGCTATTTTCGAGAAAAAAAAAAATATTTTAGAAAACCATTTTTTAACATTTATATAGTGGGTATCGTTATTTTTTTTTGACAAAAGAACTTTCTGCATCTTGTAGATAGTGCTAAAAATGAAAATTAATTATCTCGTTCCGCTAAAGGACACTGTTAGATGTGATTTGTTGTATTTCGGTTGGAATATGTTGGCTTGTGTCATCGATAGTTCGTCCTACAGCTAACAACTAAGTTTAACCCAAACTTAAAGCGATTTAAAATATAAGCAAATCGATTTAAACTATAAGCAAATTTAAGCTGATTTGTTAGTAATAGTTTAAATTTAAACATTACTTTTCTAATATTTCAAATCGATTAGCGTTTGCATTGAATCTATATCCGTTTCAGCTTAGCTGCTTTGTACGAGTAGTATCCCTAAGTATAATGGATATTGCGTTGGCGTTGGACTGTCATGAGTTCACGTCCCAGCCGCTCAAAAAAGTTTTTCAGGGGTGTACTGCTTCTCACGAGGAATTGACAAATCCTCTAAGAGTATCTCTTGTCATGAGAAGTGTTGCTCATTAGCCGTTCGGAACCGACAGATAATTATTGTACGTTTTGCAGAGTATTAGTTTAAGTAAAAAATGTTACTTTTAGCCCCGTTCTGTCATAGGTATAAGTCGTTTTTTATTGGGAATTGTATAGGCAGCGCAGTAAAATTTTACACAGTAAACAACAACAAAGGAATAGTGCGTATAAACTAGGCAGTAATAAGAGTGCACATAATAGTGCTGATAAAGTTTTGCAGCATCTGGATTACAGTGACACTCAAATTGGTTGCAAAAGTTTTATTTTTCTTGAGGTTGACAGATTTTGATTATTCGAGAATGTGTTCGGTGATATTTGTTCATTTTGTGGTAAATTTTCACAAGAGCAAAATTATGTGGTTTGAAATATTAATTTACGATTAGACGGTAAACGTTAATAGTAAATGGTCAAAATTTTGCCTCTTAATGCGTGTGCATGTTTCCTGTCACGTGAGAGTATGAAAATCATCGAAGGATGGCTGCGATGCCAAACGATTAAAAAGGACATGAAAATGATTTTTTTCTAACACCGAGCCCTTAATTTGACTTTGTGTACATACATGCCATCGAGATTTGATTTTATTAATAATTTTGCCACTTGTTTGACAACAAATTTTTCAGTGATGATAATTCAGCATAAACCACATCAAAACGTATACTTTTCCAACACATCCCTTAGCTTATTCAAAAGTGGATTGTTTATTCGTAGGTATATATTTCATTTTTGGTTTTCGTTTCCTTTTACTTTGTTCACTTAATGAGTCTGAAATATCTACTAAATTAAGATGAATTGTTAAAAGAAACTCAGAAATTATGTACGTATATCCCTTTTCTGTTTTGGATCTTTATTCATTTCAATTTGTATTATTTTTGTAAGAAATTACAATTTGTTTTGCTTCTTTTCCAAATCAGCTGATTTTGACACGGGTGTAAATGCAGAGCATACCAACTTTAAAATTTAAAGTAAAAGTGTATATGCAGTCAAAAAAGCATTTTATTCGGACTTCCATTGCTGCACTATGTAAAGGGTTTTCCAATAAGAGGTGTTATTTTGAATAGCCCGCTATTTCGGTAGCTGTCACTTTTGAAGCTGTCATTTTTTGACATTTGACAAGTAGAAACTACGCTATTAATAAAAATGGAACGATACACGCTTCAACAACGCATTGAAATTATTAAAATTGGGTCCTTGAAATGCATGAAAATGAACCGGAATTTCATCGAAAAATCATCTTGACTGATGAGGCCCATTTCCACCTCGGAGGCTACGTCAACAAGCAAAACTGTCGCATCTGGGGCTCGGAAAACCCAAGAGTTATTGTTGAAAAGCCTCTCCATCCTCAACGCGTGACTGTTTGGTGCGGTTTATGGTCCCGCGGGGTCATTGGACCTTACTTTTTCGAAAATGAGGCTGGAGCAACAGTTACGGTCAATGGATTGCGCTATTTGAGATGATTAATGATTTTTTATGGCCTGAATTGGATGGTATTGATCTGGACAACGTTTACTTTCAACAAGACGGCGCTACGTGCCACACAAGCAATGAAACCATCGATCTTTTACGGGAAAAGTTTCCGGACCGTGTTATCTCTCGAAGAGGTGATCACAATTGGCCACCGAGATCTTGTGATTTAACACCTTGCGACTTCTTCCTTTGGGGCCACGTGAAAGATAAGGTCTACGCCAAGAGCCCAGCGTCAATTCAAGACCTCAAAGATGAAATTCGTGAGGCTATCGAGGACATAGGGCAGCCACTTTGCGATTTGGTTATGGAAAATTTCATGAAAAGGATATGGTCCTGTAAGCGTGGTCTTGGCAGCCATTTGGCTGATGTTGTGTTCCATTATTAACGGCATACCTTCCTCTTTATAATGAAATAAACATCCGATCATTTATCTCCAAAAATGCCATTTTTCTTTGAATATCAAAATAACACCTCTTATTGGAAAACCCTTTATATTTACCAATAAAATACGCCTATAATTATACAATTTATATGGTCGAACCAAACTTTTGGCACAAAATTCAAAATATTTACTGCCATTTTTGATAAATTTCAAAATGAGAGTAAACTTGAAAAATAATTATAATTATATTTGTTTTAATTTTAAAACTGCCTAGAGTCGGTTTTAAACGTTTAAAAAAAATTCTTAAATCAAATTAAATATGAGGTTTTTTGTTTGACTTCCTAAAACAGACTTTATCGTTCTTGATTAAAGAAAAGCATACAGATTTTTTATATGTTTAAGCCGATAAACTGATAAACAAATTGCAGCCTAAAACTAAAGGCGTTTAAAACTCCATAGTGCAACGGCAAAGTTGTAAAAGAATGCAATCTTTTGTGAATACGATCTTAAGTAATTTTAGTCAAAAGATTGCATTCATTGACTTTGAGCCTTCTATTTCAAATATTATCGACCTAATTTCCTCTACTTGTAAGTATGTTTTACATTAACATACCAACCAATTAATTTCGCATAAAATTTCCAATTCAATTTATCACTTAATCATAAATGTAAGTTGAAAAGCAAACAAAAAAATACGAGTATACCTACATTATAAAATTAATGAAAGCCTTTCAACAACCAAATATAAACGTAGCTAGAACTAAATTAATTTTAAAGTTTATTCAAAAGCAGGTTTATTGAGTTCGGTTCGGTTCGAAATGACGACAGACTATATTGGCAAAAATAGTGAGGACGCATAACGAAAGGCTATATAGGCAAGAACGACCCAACTCTAGCTATATAGCTCTGCTCTATGGCGCAACCTAATTAGCTTAATCTCATTCTATTCAAATTCAATAGCACATTAATCATAAAATTTCAAATGAAAATATCATAAAAGGCGCCCGCTTGTCATGGAGCTTAAAGATAGACCTTTGTAGAAAGGCAGGGCATGGTATGGCAGGACAGTAGCAGTATAGCGACGAGAGATGCCTCACAGTTGTTTGATATTCGGTGGTTGATAATAAATTGATTTATGCTAATATTTTGCAAATTGCTTTTAAATCATTCATTCACTTCACTCTTGGTACTGAATTCGGTGCGTGTAGTTGTAGGAATATAGCTTCTCGTAGTTCTGCCTACTCACAGGGTGGATCAAGCAAAGATGAGTGTCTTGTGAAATAAGTCTCAGTCAATTGGAACCTTAGTTCAGTCGTTAAAGACTTAAAGTGATATGCATAATCGAACTTCTAGAAGGTCCATGATATTAGTTTTTCGCGTATATCTAAAAAGCGGTCAGTCTTAGCGCCGAGAATTCTAAAACAAAATTAAAGAACATTGAATTTCCCACAAAAATGTCCTTAACAGTTTTTGTCGTATCAGTGATACTTTCGCTTTAAAACCGTTGATTATAATTTCTTCAAAACCACTTGCTTAAATGGCTGGATCACCCTGTAATTGGTGGCATAGGAAAGCTGATCCTTCTTTGAGGAACCAAAATCATCATCCTTATGAACATCGTGTGCCCCGTGTCGTTCAAGTGAATCGGAATAACTTTTGAAAGCAATTTGGTCTTGAGCACTGAAATCTGAAGTTGTTCCGTTTTACAAAAATAATTTCCTATAAAAATGGTGGATTATCCCAAAGGAGCAAGACTACGTATAATGCATACAGTACCCACACACTCACATGTATAATTTTGTTCAATGAGAATATACATCAATTGAGGATGATTATCAGCCGGCATCGCCTATAGTCGTCCTTTACTTATTTCATTTGTCGAATATTGAAATTGAATTTTCTGATAAAATTTGATTCTGATGAAGATAGAAAGAGAAGGGGAGAAACATAGAAGGATATGCTCTTCTGCAATGCAAGTTTTGAAGGCGTCTCATATACATATGTAGGTACCAGAACCGACTAAATCCTATGTATTTTCCCCAAAAAGGATATTTGCAAAGTTCGCAAAATGAATTTAAATGAGGATTGCAATTTAGTTTGATTGTGTTTACTGCACGCAAATAGTATTTAAATTGGTAACAAGCTTTGTTGGGGGGGGAGGGAACCTTGTTGGAACATATGGGTCGTTGGGAAAAGAGCACTGTAAAAAGGACCTTAAATTTCCTTTAAAACTACACACACATACGTAGGACACATAGCTTCAAAGGAAGAAGATGAATTCGATTGGAAATAGTTTGCACTCATAGAATTTTGGTTAAAGGATTACAGAGATTTAGAATACATAAGTTCTTAATGTCCTTTGACGTACCGAGCAGCACATGTTCACATACTATAATACCTATTATGCAATTTTGGGATAATTCTATTTAATTTTTGGGTAATATGGGAAAATCCTTCGTTGAGCTAGCTTACAAGCAGATGAGCTTTGGTCTTTGTTTTTTTTTAACTGAACTTGATATTTCAAAGGAAGAAACAATTCAATGGAAAACTAGAGAGCTGGAAAACTGGTTTTTGAAAATATTAAAAATACAAACATTTATAGATAGGCTTTATTAACTTAAGGAAGTTAATTTACATCATACAGTTATGAGTAGATAGGTGAATAACCTGGAAATAAATATGTATATTGGACAACTTTTGAAATGCTTTTTGGCATAAATTGAGGTGTGCTGGAGGGCTGGATTTACTAAAGAAGCAAATAATTTGATGATAATGCAGCACACTCAGGTTTTTAAGTCCTCAACAATGATGAAATTTTTCAATGTTTTCACACAAATAGAGTAATAAATGAAAACAAGAGCAGCAAAAGAGGAGTACTGTGAAAAGAGAAGGCAAGAGAAAAAACCCTGAGCAGAAAGAAAAGAGCAGCCGCAGCTTCTCAGCTCAGGTATCTCGAGGAGTCTAGTACCGCCACAAACACCCGTCGGTTCTACAAAACAGCCAAACAACTGGCATCAAGTTATAGGACCGACACGCAAGCTCTTCGAAACAGCGAAGGGAAACTAGTCACCGAAGCACAGGGAATTGTAGACGTGTTTAAGCATCATTTCCAGCAGCTGCTTAATGGGCATTATTTAGACGAAACCACAGGGGAGCAAAGAAGCATAATGAAGATCCAGTCCCACTACCCAGTACTGAAGAGGTTAAGAAAGCAATCCGCAAGCTTAAAAACAACAAATCCGCAGGCTCGGATGGCCTACCTGCGGAACTCTTTAAGTATGGAGGAGAAGTCCTGATAGGGTGCATACATCAGCTCATCAACCAAGTGTGGGAGGAGGAAAGTATGCCCGACGACTGGTCAAATAGCTCCATATACCCAATCTACAAAAAAGGCGATCCTATGTCCTGCGAAAACTACAGGGGCATATCCCTGCTTAATGTTCCCTACAAGATCCTATCCACCGTACTATGTGAGCGTCTAAAACCTTTCTGCAACACTATAATCGGCACGTACCAGTGTGGCTTCAGGCCAGGCAGATCAACGATAGACCAAATCTTCACATTGAGGCAATCATGGAAAAGACCAACGAATTTTAAGTCGAGACCCACCATCTTTTCATCGACTTTAAAGCCGCATATGATAGCATAAGTCGCCAAGAGCTTCCATTGGTGATGTCGGGATTCCGAAAAAACTGATCCAGCTATGCCGCATGACATTACAAAATACGCGGTGCAACGTGCAAATGGGTAACAGCTCATCCGAGCTATTCCAGACATGTACAGGCTTCCGACAAGGAGATGCGCTATCATGTGATTTCTTCAACCTAACCCTGTAGCAGATAGTGCGCAAGAGTGGTGTTAACCTGGAAAGCACTATCTTCAACAGGTCTTCCCAACTGTTTGGATATGCGGACGACATCGATATCATCGGCCGCTCCTAGCGAGCTGTGCTAGAAGCGTTCACAGCTATTGATGAACAGGCTTTGGTCTTGAAGTTAATGAGGACAAAACAAAGTATATGCTATCAACAAACAAAGCCTCATCTGTCCATCGCCTAGGACAAAACGTCACTGTTGGTAGCAGTAATTTCGAGGTAGTCAAGGAGTTCAGCTACCTCGGAACGAACATCAATCCCACGAATGACACCTTATTAGAAATCCGACGAAGAATTACCCTAGCAAACCGCTGCTACTTCGGTTTGGCCAAACAAATGGGTTCAAAACTCCTTTCTCGAAAAACAAAGTGCACGCTATACAAAACGCTAGTTCTACCAGTTCTACTCTACTGGGCACTTTCGAGAGAAAAATTCTTGGGCGGATATTTGGTCCGAAGAGGGCGAATGGAGGAGAAGATTCAATCGTGAATTATACGAGCTGTACCAAGATGTGGATGTAGTCCAAAATGCCAAAACACGTCGACTACACTGGCTCGGTCACATCGAGCGAATAGACAACAACGCTCCAGCCAAGAAAATCTTCGAATCCCAGTCCCCAGGTTCGAGACGACGAGCGCTTGGTCCCGATGACTGGAGGGAGCTCGCGAGGGATCGCAACCGATGGAAGACCGCAATATCTCAGGCAGAGACCCTCCATGGTTCGGGAGCCGGTTAAGTAAGTAAGCAAGAGTAATAAATACTTTAAAAATACAGACGTTACTAAATTACAGTTTGAGATAGCAGAAGTCACTTAATTCAATTTTATTTGCCAGACTTCAGGAAACAACAATCTCAGAAAGAAAATATCACGCCAGTACAATTTCACAAAATTACAGTCTGAGGCGTGACTTATTTACAGTCTAATATAGCAGACTTCATAATTTATCACTCTAAGATAGGAGAAATCACAAAAGTGCAACCTGATATAACAGACGTCATTTAATTCAATTTGACATAGCTGACTTCACAAGATTACAGTCAGAGATAACAGATTTTACAAAATTACAGTATCGCAGACAAAATTATAGCCTGGGATAAAAGACATCATTTAATAAGAAGTTGATATAACAGACGTCACTAGATTACAGCCTTAAATAGCAGACTTGACTAAATAAAGTTTGTAATCAAATTTTGTTATAAAATAATTTAGTAATACAATTACAGTCTCAGATAAAAGACATCACTTAATTACAATCTTAGATAGAAGGCTTGAAAAATTTAAATCTGAGATAGAAAAAATCACAAAAGTGCAGTCTGAGATAGCAGACGTCAATTAATTCCTTTTGATTGAAATTGCACTCCAAGATAACAGAGTTCACAAAATTACAGTCTAAGACAGCGGACATTACAAAAGGACTGTCTGAGTTAGCAGAAGACTAAACGAATACAATCTGAGATAAAGTGTATGTTACTTGCTTGAATATAATATAGCAGAATGCACAAAATTACAGTGTGAGACTGAAGATGTTTACAGTCTAAGATAAGACACTTCTTAAACTTACAGTCTCAGAGAAGTGATTTATCACAAAAGAGCAGCCTGAAGTAGCAGAAGTCACCTAATTTAATTTGATATGGCATAGTTTACATAATTACAGTGTCTGATAGCAGACGTCATTTAATATGAGTTTGATATAGCAGGTGTCACTAAATTACAGTCTGACGTTCCAGGCGTCACTTAATTATGTGATAGCAGATATCAATAAATTGCGTTTAGGGACAGCAGACGTTAATTTTATTTTATATCCCAGGCCACGAAATAACGCCCGCAGATAAAAGACGTTACTTTATAACAGTCTAAGATAACAGACCTCACTAACTTATAGTCTAAGATAGACATTACAAAAAGTACTGTCGGAGATAGTAGACGACACTTGATTACAGTCTGAGATAGTAAACATCACCTGATTGAAATTAATATAGCACAAAATACAAAATTACAGTCTGAGATAGAATATGTCACTAAATTACAGTTTAGCATAGTAGACTTCCCAAACTTATAGTCTGATAGATAGTAGTATTTATCACAATAGAGCAGCAGACAGCAAAAATCACTTAATTCACAAAATTACAGTCTCAGACGTCACTTAATATGAGGTTCATATATCGGATGTCACTAGATTACAGTCTGACATTCCGGACAACACTTAATTACAGTTTCAGATAACAGGCGCTACTTAATTACAGCATGAGATAGCAGACATCACTTAATTTTAGTTACGGATAGTAGACGTGATTTAATTCAGTATGACACAACAGAATTCACAAAATTACAGTGTGAGGTATAGGACGTCAATAGCTGAGTTTAAAAATCGCCTTCTAGTGTCACTTCTGGATTTCAGAAAAAGGAGTCTCAACAATGTTAAGTACATTCCTTGCTGTAGCTGAGGGCGATTGTCCTGTGTTGGATTAGTCTCTGTTGAACATATGCTTGCATATTTCGGGGGGCACAATGGATGTGAATTATAATTTCACAAAAATAAAGATTCGTTTGAAAAATGGCTTCAATGATAATGACAGAGACGAAGGAGGTATTATTATTTGATTTGGATTTGTGGGCTCTTTTCGAGAGTCGACAGTAGCGGAAGACGGAATTGTGTTTTGAATGGATTTTAAAAAAATTGCAGAAAAAGAAGTTTATTTTGAACCATTGTAGTTTTGTTTGTAACGAAGCTACATACATCAGCCGCCGCGGCACGCCGCCGACTCACCAAAAGCTGCCTTTTCTGCCGAACCACCCAACAACATAACATACCCCGAGGATTCAGCTGGCACCATATTAAAACTAGAGATGACGCGAATATTCGGTAACTATTCGGCATTCGGCCTATTTTTTTGATATTCGGTATTCGGCCGAATAGTTCACAACATTCGGCCGAATACCAAAAAACTTTAACAACAAATTCGAGCCAGAAATGTCCCGTTATTTTCTATCATTTCATAACCTATTCCACAAGAGTTTGAATTAAGAAGTCTACAAACAGTATAATGATTTTCCGCAAAATGAAAGTCAATCCAGAAGATCGACCAAAAAATATGATTCGTTAGTTTTAGCAAAAAATCAACTGTCTGAAACAAATGTCAAAACACTTTTGACGTTTGCTAATACTCGTCAAATTAAAGAAGTGAAATGTTGGAAATATTTGTATGTGGAACAATAACATTAAGGTATTTGTCTTTGAACCAGAAGTGAAACTATTTGCTCATCTGCATATCCTAATGCACGCTAAGGACCATAAAGCATCAGAGAAAGAATGGGTAAGGTTACATTACTGAACATCACGATGGAACCGTTAGCTCGTATTTATGCCAGCTAAACGTGTTTTTATGCCTGAGTAGTGAGCATGACTCAAAACATTGACCTAATACGTCGTCTACACTTAGTTTTGAAAAGAAATGAAATTCAAGACTGTCGCACGAGCTTAGAAAATGTTCTGAGACATACAATTTTTTTTAAGAGATAATGCAACGCCTTTCTAATGATTCACAAAGTGCGAGCTTTACAAAAATGGAAGGATTTTTGAAACATTCTGAAAAAACAAAATTTGGTACGTAAATTTTAAGATCTCATTCATTATTGTGTTGACTCGTTTTATATTATATCGAACACTCAAAACAAAATTTCACATTTTTTTTTTAAATCCAAAAAAAAATTTAAAAAAATCGAGCATTTGGCTTAGAATTAGTTTTCGAACAATTTTTTTAATCTAAATAATATGTACACAATAAGAAATTCCCATCTTTTATAAGCTTTAGCATATAAAATTTATCAAAATTAGTTGAACCGTTTTTGAGAAAATCAAAAAAAAATATTCTAGGGGCGTACTATTAATATTCATTTTTTTGGTCAGTTTTTCTTTTACTAAACGAATTTTTTTTTTATCTGTGGAACAGTCAAACACACAGACTTCTGTCACGAGACACTTTTTACGTCTTCCCTGCCATCTAAATGTCAAGTCTGATCCAAATCTAGAGTTCGATTAATTTTACAAATGCATAACATGCCATATAGTACCTGCAGATATGTATGTCACAAGTCAAAAATACCTACCTAATCTAGCTCATACCATAAAATCACTAGATGACAAGTTAATCTATTGTATATAAGAAAAAAAACTCAACTTATCAAATTCTAGTGACAAATAAAAATCGCTAACCCTCAGTAGAAAAACAAGACTCGAGAGTTCATTTTCCCGATAAATCCTGATGACGATGACGCTTCACTTCAAAACTAACATACATATGCGCCGCATATTTTATAAAGGCTCATAAATTCTTGTCATCTTTCTCTTCATATTCTCCTATCCCTGGAATATTTTAAATATTCTCTATAAATCTCCAATATCACAATTTATACTAACAACAACAACAACAACAACACAAAAAATAAAAGAAGAATGATTCCCAAAAATTTAATATGAAAAACAAATTTTCCAACTATGAAACTGACAAAAAAAATAATAAATATCTTCAGTCGAAAAAAAAACAGTGGGATATACACTTTTAAAACCGGACTTAAATCCAAAAAAAAAAATAATGAGTTTCAGAACCTGACACATAGTGTCTTAACTCTTTACATATTTTTCTTAACATTTTAACAATGCATTAAAAAATGGATAATCATAATATAGATACTAAGTTGCATAGAATCACAAGCAGAAGAACAAGATTATCACTTTTCAATCGCAGGACGCACTAATACTTCCCAATTTGATCCAATTCCCCTGGACCATATAGAAGTATTATAAATTTGATGTTCAGAAATAGAGACATAAGCACAAGACCAACTATCTGCCATCAGTAGTTCGAGCAATCGATTGCATTTTTGAGCAAGAAGATAACAAGGGCTGCTGCAACAGAAACGTGACTGAAAAAGTGATCATTATGTCATTGCACTGAATGCAAAATGTTAGTAACTCCATTTTTATGTGGACATACCTCATTTAAGAACGAATTGAAGGACAAAAATCCGAGCCAAAAAGGTCTTTCTGATTTAGAGTTTTTAATTTAACGCATCTGGCAGCTATTAGAATTCTTTGAATATGTCTGGCGCATATATTTCTATAAACACTCATACTTCCTTCGAGAAGTTGGGGGCCGCTTTAGTTGGTTAGTAAGTTTAGTTAGTTGGTTAAAATATCAGAAATGTATCTAAATTTGAATTTTTCTAGCACTCATTTGACCATTTGAAAATATTTGATACCTATACTTCTTTTATTTGTTACATTCCATTAGATAACCTTTCTTTATTTTAAGAAAAGATGGAACTGAGCAATTACAGAATGTTTATCAAGTGCGAATGTGACTGGCAGAAAAGGTTTTTCTAAAAGATTAAAAAATCATCATCAAAATTTAATCAACACAAATATTTAGCCCGAAAAATAAAATTTTAACACGTTTGGCAATTATTTGGCTTATGGTACTATCGCAAACGTATAAAGAGCCGTAGTTTGTACCAAATGTGATAAGCTAAGAAAGAAATCGATTTCTCTTTTGAAACTCTACCGGAAATTTGATGAACTAAACTACAAGTTAATGTATCTTAATGCGATAAAGGAAAACAACAAATGCCAAATGAACAAAAGAGTTTCAAACAGAAATAGGAAAGGTAGAGTAGAGGGCGGTATGTAAGAAACGAAAATAGGCAAAGAAATAGAAACAGAAACAGTTAAGTCATATAAATATTTGAGTATAAACATTTGCTGCCGAACATAAAACAGAACTTCTAGGAGAAACTTACTTCAGATAAATCAGTTATACACTGCCGGTCATAAGGTTAGAAGCAGGCATTTTTGAGAAGTAAAATCGACATTTCTCCCGTTACATGATGGATTAGAAGAAAACAACTATGTTGTAAATGAGAGACTATTTTGTTAACAACAAAATATAAAATTTGGGTATAAGAGAGATTTAGCTAACGGAACTTTTATATCAAATTGTAAATTGAGTCAAGAATATGCGAAAATAAATCGGGTCATTAGATTAGAAGCATTGAACAAATCAACGTTGTTTTGTGAAGTGAATAAATTTTTGTTCGGTTTAAACGGTACATTTTATAAATTAATTGTTCTTGATTGAGTGTTAATAAAAATGGGCAAAAAAAAATGTTTGACAGTGGAGGAAAAGGCAAGAATAGATGTTTATTGCTCTGAAGTTCTTTCATGCCGTGCTATAGCCCGAAAAATAAATCGAAGTGATCATTGTGTCAGCAATTATTTAAAAAATCCATCGTCTTACTCAAAAAATTATAAAGGAAACACTTCCTCTGCCTTACCACTTCGCGAAACGCGAAGTATCGTTAGAATAGCGTCAAATTCAGATTTATCGGCAGCTAAAATAAGGGAGAAAGCTAATGTTAAGGCCAGCTTGTCCACTGTTAAACGCACGATTCGCCATGCTAAGCACTTAAAGCGCCTGAAGCTTAAAAAAAACCACCACTTAATGACGCAAGGAAGAAGCAACGCTTGTGTTTCGCGAAAGATCACATGAGCTGGGATGTGCAAAATGGAATGACCACAAATGATTGGCGGAAGGTTATTTTTTCCGACGACAAAAAATTTAACCTAGATGGGCCAGATGGTTATAATTATTATTTTCATGACCTGAGGAAAGAGGAGCGGTTTTTAAACCGTCACCATAGCAGAGAAGGAGGCGTTATGGTCTGGGGCTCAATTTCATTTTATGGCGCTATAGACTTGGTAGTCCAAGATACCAAAATGACTGGGAAAACCTACAAAGCCTTGCTTGAATCAGTATTCCCCAAAATTAGCGAGGTGTTTGGACCAATTCCATGGATTTTTCAGCAGGACAACGCTCCCATACACACACAGCCCGAGAGGTAAAATCCTTCATTGCGAATCAAAACGTCCACTTGCTGCCTTGGCCACCATATTCCCCGGACCTAAACATAATTGAAAATGTGTGGGGCTGGCTTACACGTAAGGTATATGAGGGAGGGAAGCAATACGATGACAAGGAAGCGCTAATTCATGGTATCAAATTGGCCTGGAGTGAGATTTCACTGGACTACTTGGAATCTCTTTATAAATCCTTAAAAGATAGAATTTTTGAAGTTATTTTGAAGGCTGGTGGCAGCACACATTATTAAAAATCTAATAAAAGCTAAAATAAATAACAAATTATAAATAATTGCATTTTATTTTCATTTATTTGATGTGCTTCTAATCTAATGACCCGATTTATTTTCGCATATTCTTGACTCACTTTACAATTTGTCATAAAAGCTCCGTTAGCTTAATCTTTCCTATACCCAAATTTTATATTTTGTTCTTAACAAAATAGTCTTTCGTTTACCATAGTTGTTTTTTTCTAATCCATCATGTAACGGGAGAAATGTCGATTTTACTTCTCAAAAATGCCTGCTTCTAACCTTATGACCGGCAGTGTAAGTGCCGCTTGGAAAAACTGTCTGGAAGATAAACATATCAGATTAGTATCTTCCAGACCGTCTTCAAATCAATAATGCTGTATGGAGGACAAGTGTGGAGCTGTGGAACAATACGATACAGTCGAGAAGCTATTCCGATTTTTCTTAGAGCGATTTACACCAAAAAGTATGCTATTTGTTGAAACTGGAATTTCACCTAGAAACTTTGAAACTAATGGGTGATTTTTTTGCTATTTTCTTTTTGGCAACACTGGTGTTGACAGCTCACGCATGTTTCGTGTTTTGTGTCACAATCAAACATCTTCAGTTTGGTCTATAATTTAACCATGAATCGTCTTTTAAACGAACCACGCTTGCAAATTATTGAATATTTTTTTTTCAAAATGGCGTGCTCTATTAAGAGAGTTCATCGCGCGCTTCTTCCATTCTGTGGTCAGTTTAATCGACCTACTGAGGCGGCTATTCGGGCTATTGTGACTAAATTTCGAACTAAATTTACATTGTTGGACATTGAACCACCAACACGCCTACGTAGTGCGAACTGAGGTAAATATCGCAGCTGTATCGGCCAGTGTTAGTGATGACCGTGAATTATCGATTCGGCACCGTTCGCGGTAATTCGGCTTCTGTTACTTAAATTTTGTCGAAGGATTTAGGTGTGAAGCCTTTCAAAATACAGCTGATGCAAGAATTGAAGCCGAACGACCAACAACAACGCCGAATTTTTGGTGAATGGGCTCTTGAAAAGTTCGCCGAAGCCGAAGATCCACTTTTTTATCGAAAAATTGTGTTCAGCGACGAAGCTCATTTCTGGTTGAATGGATACGTGAACAAGCAAAACTGCTGTATTTGGAGCCAGAAGCATTGCAAGAGCTACCAATGCATCCAGAAAAAGTCACTGTTTGGTGCGGATTATGGGCTTGCGAAATCATTGGGCCGTATTTCTTTAAAGATGATGCGAATTGCAACGAAACTGTGAACGGTGAGCGCTACCGTGCGATGATAACAAATTTTTTTTTGCGCAAATTGAAGAGCTTGACTTGCATGACATATGGTTTCAACAAGACGGTGCCACATCCCACACAGCACGCGTAATAATGGACCAATTGAGAGGCGAGTTCGGTGAACAGTTTCATTTCACGTTTGGGGCCGGTCAATCGGCCGCCTAGATCATGCGATTTAACGCCTCTAGACTATTTTTTGTGGGGCTATGTTAAGGCTCATGTCTCATGATTGACGCACTGGAAGCCAACATTGAAGCATTTAATCGTGAGATACCGGCCGAAATGTTAGAAAGAGTATGCCAAAATTGGCGGATGGACCATTTTAGGCGCATCCGCGGCCAACACTTGCAAGAAATAATCTTCAAACATTAAATTATACCAACCGGTCTATCGATTCAAATAAAGATTTCATGCATTATTCTAAATTTTATGCATTTTTTTTTTAATTTCCGATAGCTCTTAAAAAATTACTCGTTACATTTTAAAAACAATGTCATTGAACGGAGAAAGGTTGACCGAACGCGTAGCAAGTTATGTAATAGAGAAGCGAATATTATTTTATGAGGACTGGAAGTCACTAGAAGAGTTCCTTGGATACAGTTTAGAAATAATAATGGATAATATCTAAGGGGTGGTTAAATTTTAAGGGCCGATGTTGATTTTGAATAAAACACAAATTATTGTCATTTCTTTTATTATGATAATATTGGTATGGTTCAATTGTGTATGGAACAAAATATTTTCGATGACGCTGAGGCATAATTGAGGTTTTATGCCGTTAATGGGCCGAATCATCTCATCCTTTAGCTCTTGCATTGTTGCTGGCTTATCGACATACACCTTTTCTTTCAAATAACCCCAAAGAAACAAGTCCAACGGTGTCAAATCACATGATCTTGGCGGCCAATTGACATCGCCACCACGTGAGATAACACGGCCATTGAATTTGTCGCGCAAAAGAGCCATTGTTTCGTTAGCTGTGTGGAAAGTGGCACCGTCCTGTTAAAACCACATATCGTCCACATCCATATCTTCCAATTCGGGTCATAAAAAGTTCGTTATCATCTCACGATAGCCTGACCGACCTCATTTTGAAAAAAATATGGCCCTATGATGCCGCCAGCCCATAAATCGCACCAAACAGTCACTCTTTGTGGGTGCATTTGTTTTTCGACAATCACTCTTGAATTATCATTCGCCCAAATGCGGCAATTCTGTTTATTGACGAATCCACTGAGGTGAAAATGTGCCTCATCACTGAAGATGATTTTCTTCGAAAATTGATCATCCACTGTTGCCATTTATTGCCACCATTCTGACCATTGACGACGCTTGAAATTGTCAAGAGGCTTTAGTTTTGAGTCAATTGCACCTTGTAATGCAAGTCTTTATGCATAACGTTCATCAACGACGAGCATGAGGTGCAATTATTGGGCACGACGACGAGTTGAGGTGGACGGCTCTTCAGCCAAACTATCGCGAACAGCAGCAATATCTTCTGCAGTAAGAGCTGTTCGAGCATGCACTGGTGTTTTCACATCTCCTACAGACCCAGTTCGCTTAAATTTTTGCACGATTTTTCCGATTGTACGCACATTTGGACGATTAAATTGACCGAAAAAATCACAAAGTGCACGATATGCATTTTGATTTGAACGCTCATTTTCATAATAAGCCTGAATAACTTTAACGGGTTGCTCGATTGTGTATTTTTCCATGGTTCCAATTGAGTTAGTCTGAAATTGAGAAATGTCAAATGAAATGCAGAAAAAAACTTGACGTTTAGGTGTGGTTCACATTCAACATCGGCCCTTAAAATTTAACCATACTTTATTCGTGCTAAGATACTGAAGCCTATAAACATGTACATAGCTTATATGACCACGTCTGGCAGGATAAAGAGTTCTCAAATACTTAACTGCTGTAAGCTATGTATTCCTTTTGACAATGAAGTAAACTGGAGACGTAATGTATTTACAAAAAAGAGGATTTACTTATTCTTTAACATCAGTTTCCAAAAATAATTCTATTAACATACGTCTAGCAGATGATTAGTTTTTCGATTTGATGAATTTCATAATAAAGGACAAAAATTGGACGTAGAAATTCAAAATATTAAAAAACAGATATTTTCTGTCTGGTACGAATTTGAAATATTCAAAAATGACTGGGACCTGCATTATTCTTCACTGCACGTCATCATAAAGCCCCTGATAGATTCCAGTTTTGTTGCGTAATGCTACATGCAAGGTGGCGCAAAATTAAGCACCCTATCGGAAGAAGTTAGAATTTTTGCAAATAGAGCCGTACGTCAATCATATCTGACATTTGCGAACTAGACAGCTGCAGTATACACACACCCCAGCAATGCAGCGATTTACTCTGCAGAAGCGTGCAAAAATTGTGTCCATTTTTTGTTTAACCATTTATCGGTCGGATGTGTTAGCGTAGCATGAATTGCAACATCGATTTCCTAATAGTGTTGCGCCAAACATTCTGGAGCTTAGCTACTCGATTCGACCATACTGGAACCGCAGGACTAGTCTCTCGGCCGAGAATATCGCGACAATAGCTGTTGATGTCGTTGAGAACGAAGAAACATCAACCAAACGATTGGACATCAGCAGACGCAACCTGCAGCGAATTTTAGAGAAAGACAACACATTTTCCCGTATACAAAGTGCAAACACTGCATCAGTTAATCCCTGCTGACCGTCCATCGCGTAGGAGTTACTATCAAGCCATCTTTAATCTCAACAACGAAGAGGTCCAAATTATTATGTGTAACGAGGCTCATTTCCACTTAAGCGGTTACGTCAATAAGCACTGGGGCACTGAATATCCGAGTGTTGTACATGAAGAGCTATTACTTTTACTCAAAACCACAATGTCTTGCAGCGTTCACGCGGGAGGAGTGATTGGTCCGTATTTTTTTGAGGACGCCATCAGCAATACGGTCACTGTTACCAAATACAATTAAAACTTAAGTTTTAAAGTAAAAATCTTTATCCCAGCAACGAAACTATCATTTAGCAAATGGTACTTGTAGCACGTCTGACAATTTTTGCACTTTGATAAATTTTATATTAGAAAACTTGATTTTGGAAATGCTTAAAGGTCATTTACATCAAATCAAAACCAACATTATATATGCAACTATACATCTGACACTTTTTGTATGAAGTCTGGTCCTCATATCATCGTAATCAGCATGAATTGCATAAAATATAAAATCAAAAATCGTAATGAAAAGGGACGACGATACGTTTAAATTGACATATGAGTGCGTCTCCCAGTAATTTGTCATGTTGCAAGAGCACCTGTTAACAATATTGTCAGAGATACCAATTTTAAATTTGTCTCTAATTGAAATTGAACACCTAAAACTTTTAAGAAAAATCAAAACCTTCCCATCTATGGTTAGACATAACTGACACTCCTTTCCCCTTCTTAAAAAACCCTTCATTTTTGTTTCCAAACATAATTTTGCAGTATGTATTTTACATAAATTGTCATCTAAAAATAAATAAATAAACCTAACGACTTACAAGTCCCAACCATTCCTCTGTACCAGGAATGGAGTGGACCTTCTATTTTCTGCAAATTCCGAACAGCTATTGAGCACCACTTTTCATGACAACAGATACTCTTAGAGATGATTTTTCAATTCGTCCCAAAAGGCGGAAGACCTCGAAAGAAAAAAAACTTTTTTGAAGCGACTGAGAATATAACCCAAGGTAGTCCAACGCACTCAACATTATTTGAATTTATTCCGATTTTAGCATGCGCTCTGCCCCACTGTGTGACACCGCTTGGAACTTCAGGAATACAAAAATGTTGAAACACCGTCCCCGCATTTCACATAAAAAAATATTAACGACCTAATAAATGACTTTATGCACACATCAAGAAATAGTTACAGACTGGTTCTTTAAACAAAAATAATAATAAAAAATAATACCCATGCCCTTCGACCTTCCCTCCCATAAAAATAGAATCCATAAATCAAGATCACACGCACACAAACTCGTACTGTCGTCGGCCATAAGCCAGGACAGTAATATTATTTTGTTGTTGTTGGAAAATCTTTCCCTCTACGAAACATACGCGAAGTTACGATTAAATTTTTAATTCATTAAAAAAAAAAAGTTAGACTTGAATTTTTTTTTTTTGTATCATAAAGTTCAGGGGTTAAACTTCAACTTCGACCCGACAACGACAAGAACGATGACGACGACGACGACTTGCTTTCCCCTAATGGATGCTTAAATCACAGTCACATCTAAGATTAATGAAGACCCTCTCTCTTTCGTTCTTCCGAGGGGAATATACCCTCCTAAATCTTTGTAACTCCAGAGGGGGTAGGTACTCCAAGCCACATAAATTGTTAATGTACAATAAAGATGAACTTATGCAGCGCAGTACAGTGAGTTTAAAACTGAAAGTAGAAAGGCAGAAAGACGAAGAATATAATCCTCCCTCGGGACCTTTGACAACCAACCCCGACAACGAAACGGCAACGGCAACAGCAACGATGACGCCGAACGCTACCGTTGACAACGCGTTCTTTCTATTATCATGGTGGTAGGATCATAGACCAGCAGAAGCAGTAGCTCGAGAGCTGTCACATGGAAGTGGTATCCATGACATAAAGTACCCTATCGCATAGATACTTTTAGTATCTATCTAAGTAATTAAAGGCAGAATGCGGTTGCGGTGCTAGGTGTTGCTCCGCAAAAAGAAATCATAATGATCGACTTAGAGTTATTAACACAGTGCAGAGCAGTGCAGTGCAGAAAAGGGCTGCGGTGCGGTGGCTATGGCTTTATTTTGCCAGGCATTAGAGATAATCCTCTTTTGCTGGCAAAAGGATGCAAGTGACTGGTATAAGTGCAGTGATTTTCTATTTAAGCTTTAGACATTAATTGCAACTTCAATTGAGTTAAGAACGAATAAGGGGGGATGTAGAGTTTTCTATCACAAGAAAAGGTTAAGTTGTTAAAAGGAATTTATTTGTAAGTTGGGGGGTTTTAGATGGGATTAAGATAAATGGTATAATGATGTGAAGAAACCATAATTGCAACTAATTAATGATTTTCCTTCTTGTTGAATCAAGGATTATGAAAAAAAAATCGGATCAATTGAAGCTAAATTGAATTGAATTGAACGAAAACTAAAAGAATTGTTAAAAGGAGTAAGAATTTTTTTCTGATTTTATCAAAATCGTCAGAACAGTTTTTGAGAATAATGAGTCTTCCTATAATAAAGTTAGGATGACAAATTTTCCGTAATTTTTAAAGAAAGGATAAGATCTTATTTTTTATAGGTGTAACGTCTCTTGTGAGGGACGAATAAAACATACAAATTGGACTCGTAATTCGTGTATCCACCCCAAAACTTAGTTCGAAATCAATTTGCTCAATCTAAGCAAGCCGAAGGTTTTTCGGATGAGGAGGCTAAATTTTAATGACAAACATTTAGCAGCTGAAGCTGAAGAAAACTTGAATACTACGATCTGGAATAATTTACTGTTTCGATAGAAAATTATCAATTGATAATTGATAAATATTAAAATTTGGTACATAATTTAAAACTTATGCTGACTATTGTAATTAAAACTAAGGAAGGGCTTCACATGTCCGACAGGTCTAGGTTAGGTTAAGTTTAGGTGGCTGCTGGCCGGAAAAGCCAACACACTTAGACCAATATTTGGTCCGTTGTGATACCACAGGATTCCAAAGATCACCCTTATTCGTTAAAGAATTTGGAACTAGCAATGAAGCGTTTGAGACAGTGAATGTCGGAATTTCTTAGATCACTAGGATCATTATAGTAGAAGTCTCCCAAGTGGAGTCTACGTCTTTGAGCTACAGCAGGACAAGAACATTGAAGGTGAGAAACAGACTTCTCTTCTTCTTCATGCATGCAGCTTCTGCAAAAATCATTTGCAGGAACTCCAAGTCGAAAAACATATCTACTAATTAGGCAGTGTCCAGTAAGGACACCTATATCGGAGCTTATGTGCAATCTACCAATATAAATTAGTTGTTTTGAGCGTTTAGCATCAATCAAGGCACCCATATAAGATGACTGTTAAACTGTGTTGTCATTTCCACCAGAGATGATCGACAGTTCTAAGTGGTAATGGATTTAAAAACTGATTCCCATGCAACGAAAATGTGTTTTCTCGCCAAGGCGCTCTCAAAAAGATTTACACCAGAAGAATAATCTAGATAGAATTAACGATGGTTTCTCCAGTTCCAGTTACGCCGAACTCCTTGAGCTTATCTGACCTATTAACAATTGAGATCAATAAGGATTGTCAATACTAGCCCGATTGCTGGAAAAGAGATGATGGCAGATGAACCCGTTATAGGCCAAAGGTAGCTCTACAGTGGGTAGGTTAGGTTAGGTTAGGTTAAAGTGGCTGTCATTTAAAGCATCTGACCTACTTAGACCAGTAGAGGTCCATTGTGATACCACAATCTAATAGGGAACAAAAAGTTCCCTACTAGTTAAAACCATTGGGAGCTTCTAATGAAGCGAAGGAGACTTTTAATGTCTGTGTTTATGAGATCGCTTGGTTCATTATAGAAATAGTCTCCTAGATAAAGTTTGCATCTGTAAGAAAGAGCAAGGCATGTTCAAAGAAGCAAATTCTCCAGAAATCGTTTGATAGTACACCAAGTCGTGCGGCGTGTCTACCTATAAGACAGTGTCCAGTTATGACACCTATTACGGAATTGGTCTGAGATCTACTAAAGGGCAATAAACAATTTGACCGTTTCAAATCTAGTTTGAGCCAGATTCGTTTGGTCGCCAAACAAGTGGTAGTGTTGAGCGATCTTGTATTTGATTGTTCCAGAGCAATTCGTTTCAGCATAAGTTTACTAGTTGCTATAGGCATACCTATATTTACCGGGCAAGATAAGCATTACCGTTCCATTTCTGACGAGTTCGTTGGCTTTATAATTCCACGGAATATCTCTGTGTCCCGGCACCCAGAATAGGTGAATATTAAACTGTGTCACAGTGAGTAACTGTCATCGGATTGTTTAGCCTGTGGTCCTAATGTAAAGCACAGGGTCTGTCCCCCATCCTAAGAAAAATTATCGGTTATCCTTAAATGACAACAAGAGACTCGTAATACCTACTTTGATAAGTTATACTTAGTTTCCTATAGAAGTCTTTTCACAAAGTCGAATTACCAACTTAAGGAACGTGTTTGAAAATTCAGAGGACTGTACATTTCAAGGGGTAAAAGTCAACTCTGCCATTTCCTACTTGCGTCAATATTCATAGCTCGTATACCGATCGAAAAGAAATTCCGCATTCCAGCTAGAAGAAGCAATTCGAAGTAGGCAGTCTTAGCAAACCTCGAGTTATCTGATTCTACAGAGGGAACCAACAACATCCGCAAAAAACGAGGCAGCCGAAAGTACCGAAGGCTATCAACTACTTCAGAAAAAGAATCCTTCAAAAGATGCACATGCTACTATGCTGCAATGCAAACGAAGTGTAGCGAGAGAAGAGTGCCGAGCAAGGAGTAGATATACATGGTAAGATCTTGCGTAGAATGAAAAGGGCGTACGTAGTCTCCCAGCTCAAGAGATTGAAGAGTCTCGCGATCAAAAGAATATCCGAAAATTGTATAAATAGTCAACCAAGTATCTGCTGGTTTTAGAGCAGAACGCAGATCCTTCGAAACAGCGAGGATAATTTAGCCACATAACTGCAGGAAGTAGTAGATGTTTCTCTTCTAAGCTTCCCATAAAAGATCCTACCCAAAGTGCTGGTTAAGCGTCTTGATCAATTCTGAATCAGTGTGACTTCCCTCTCAGCAGATCGACCAAGGTCCGAATGTTCACATTGAGGCAAATCGTCGAAAAGTCCACCGAACTTCAAGTAGAAACTCACAATCTAATCATCGACTTCAAAGCCAATCTTATTGACCGGAAAAAGTTCAAGCAAGCTAGAAAGACGTGTAATGTTTTTATTTGACGAACCATATTTTTGCATGACCAAAAAATTAAGGCTATTTCAATGTCCCAAAGGTAATACAATTATTTGGACATTTCTAAAAAATGTGCGAAACACTACTTTTTTGTCAGCGTTTTGTCAGCTCACAAGAAGAAACAAATTTGCTTCCAGTAAAGATTGCTGTTAATTCGGCGCTCCCAGAATGTCTGATGGTTCCTCTATTTGAGGGCAAAAAGTATTTCATGAACCAAATCTTCTTTCGTGCTCGTGCAAGACTACTGAGGAATCTCAATGAACACTTACCGACTGGCCCGGATGGTGTTCACCTTATTGTTTTGAAGAGGTGTTCTTCAATGCTGGCAAAACCATTAAGCAAGCTTTTCCATCTGTCCTACTGTACAGGTCTCCCCAAGTGCATGGAAAACAGACTTTGTCCAGCCTGCTCCTAAAAAAGGAAAATGTTTTTCCCTCTTTGACTATCATCCAATTGCTCTTACGTTCCTTCTTTTCAAGTTCACGGAAAACCCGGTGAATTATCAACTCAAGAAATATCTTGAAGAACGAAAGCTTCTCAATTACCAGCAGTATGGTATTAGTAGCAATAGGTCCACTGGTGATTTTATGGCATTACTCACCGAAGAGTGGAATAGAATATAACATTATTTTTCGAGAGAGTAGGGTTATTGCACTTGGTATTTCAGAGGCATTTGATAGAGTTGGGCATCAAGCTCTCTTATCGAAAATGTGTGCATTTGGAATTGATGAATCTCTTCTTTGTTGCATAGAAAACTACCCTTCCAACCGTTTAATACAAATTGTTTTGTATAGTTCTAAAGTTTTAAGTTTGAAATTCATGAAATAAATGATGTGGTGCCACAGGGCTCCGTTTTGTCGCCGACACTCTTTCTCATATTTATCAATTATCTTTTGTCTGAAACATTAAATTGTTTTACTGACGACAGTACTCTCAGCTTTTGCTTTTTGGATGAGGATTTAGAATGGCAGCGTATGATAAGCTCATTTTCAAATAGAGAACTATAAGCCGCGTAAAATGTAATGCTTCAAAAACTCAATGCTGTTTTCTGTGGTTGAAGTGGAACCTATCTCCGTTGCATTGAGGAAACCGAATAGCTCTCAGTTTTCCGTGTGTCTATTGCAGAAGAACTTGTGTGGAATGATCACATGTTCGACGTAGCCAAAGAGGCTGCTAAGTGTGTAGGGTTGCTTCGACAATGCACGAAATTATTCACGCCTTCTGATGTGGCGGTAATCTATTAGGAATACCATATATTCATCCAAGACATGAGTAAAATTCCTATATTTGGTCTAAATTTTTTGTCCCTTGTCTTTCATTATATTACCTTTGTTTTCATAAGCAGGGTTCTAGTGATATAGCCAGTTAAACAATTTAACCGAAATACCCATCACTTTACTCTCGAGTACATTTTTGGACATATGGTTAAATTCAGAAATTCTTTCTTTAGCCACACTACACGAATGTGGAATGCTTTAGGTTAGTTTAGGTTAGGTTGGTGGGCTGACAGTTGATCTTGTTACCGTCACACTTAGCTCAGTGTAGATCCGTTGTGATACCCTAGGGTTTGTGACCGCTTGTATTGAAACCTATGATAATCCTATGTCGATCAAGCCCGTTAAGGATGTAGATGGGTTACAGCAAGCTATAGCCTCAAATGACGGAGGGTATTTCTAAAGTATTGAAATTTCTATCGTCAAATAATAACCTGGCTAGGGAGAGGTATACGCCTTCTCAGGGGTGTTCCTTTCCTTTACCTCCACTTGAGCAATCATCCCCCCTCCCCACCAGGCACGTAGGAGCATGTGGCTCCTTGCAACGTCTGGTAGATGAGTTTGATATGTTTGGTGTATATGTTCGTTTGTTTGGTCGTTAGTTAAGTCGAAGAGACTGTTTACCAATCTTAGGTAGAGGTGGCCCCATCAACCTACTGATACTCGTGTTCAACGTAGGAGTGGCAATCGTAGGTGTATAGGCGAGGTGACCATTTTCCGTTGGTGCTGCTCTTACAAGGAACATGTGCGTCGCTAAGTCGCTATCGTACTGAGTTTAGGAATTCTCAAGCCATTTGGTATCGTTAACGAATTTCAACAAAATTTTGCTTGGAATGTCAGAGAGCTCCTCCAAGTCGCTGAATAAGTGTCTCCCTAGATGTCTGTTTCATAGATGATATAGCGCAGGGTAGTAACACAGCTAGTGGGGAGTGTTCTAATGTATCTCCTCGTCACCGCATCCTCTGCATAAGTCGTCCATACTGAGTTTCATCTTTTTCTTGTGGTAACCGAGTTGGTTGTGACCTGTGATGATGCTCACGAGAAGATAAAAAGACTGTTTATTCAGTTGGATGATAACATTGGTCTTTTGTTTATGAAACTAGGCCATAATTTTCTGGCTGTAAGACAGGAGTCGAGAGGAGTTAAGGCTAGAACTTTACTCTTGATTACCTGTTTAAGATTACAGGGTGGGACTTGAACTGTGGAATGCTTTACCCGGCCCAATATTTCTCTCCCATTGCGATTTTCAAAAATTGAAAACTAATGTGCATCGGTATGTCCCTTTCAAATCCGCTCCAAGTCGAACATTTTAAGGGTAATCGTGATCCCTTTAGTGTACGAAAAAAATTGTGAAGAGCTCTTTGTGGAGAACTATTCCAAACATGCACAAGATTTCCGCAAGGAGATGTGCTATCATGCGACTTTTTGAACCTTATTCTGAAGCAGAAAGTGCTTGAGTCAAGTGTTAACACTGATGGTACTATAATGAACAAATCTGTACAACTATTGGGGTACAGACACAAAGTTTGCTAAGAACAATACTTTCAAAAAAATTTATCAAGAAACCCTTTTATCTTTTAAATAAAATTATAATATTAAAATAAAGAAGTTATAGTAGTTCACAAATGCATTCGTAACTGGTCTTCCAGAGAAATATAAGTTGACCTTAATCAATAGAAAACCATCTATATCGATTACACGATGCAAGTTCAAATATTTTCTAAGGTCTTAACTAATTCAAAGATGGTTTAAAATTTTTCATTCCACAAGTCTTCAAGTTTGATACCTATGAAGGTGTCTTAATTCTATAATTGGTTTTCTTACAAATTCCAATGTCACATTTAATCAGAATCCAGCATGTCAGTATCAAGTTACCCTATCTTACCCGCATTCTACAAGAGCATGCACAGAATATGTTAAAACAAAAATAAAACATCTTAAAGTTAAAAATAAAACCTAAGACAAGGTTAAGACTATAGACAATAAGGGCAGATGTGATTTTCTTTTTTATTCGAAAATAGGTGACAGATGGATGAAGGTAACCCACATCAATTACCATTTTAGCGTGCTAATCATGGTCTGGAAAATTTCAAAAACCCCAAAACAACAAAAATCTTAATCAAAAAGGACCAACACGACGTCTTCGTCTATTCATCATGTCGAAGACGCAGACAAAAGAATGATCCCAAATGATAATCAATATCCCAAAAAGGGCAACAGAATTATTGTTTTTGTTTCGTGCGTCGTCGAGAAATTAAGATAAATTCAAATCCCTCATGCAATCTTTGTGGCACGAACGACATGGTGCACCATTAGGTCTGTGTTCGTGTCCAGAATTCGATTGAAGTGTACGAGAGTATATTCTCAGCTCTTTGCCACAAGAACAAACGAAACGAGAAAAAGAAGATGACAGACTATCGTGACATGCTCAATTAATGCTATCGCTCATCATTGCCGCAATGATGATGATTCCTTTTGACATAATGGCAAATGGATTTCAATTCGTTAGATTCGCATTCATTAGATGTGTTTGCTTTGCTACCATAAAATTAAAAATATATTATTTCTGGCAACCACGCGTCGAACAGTGGCCCAGATGTGCTTAAAGATTGAACTTAAATCAAAAAATTGTAGTTAGGAAAAATGGAAAAGTGAAAAAGAAAAATCAAATCCGACAGGTTTTTAAGAACAAATACTTTCGAGGCGGCCATTAACACACCTAATTTTGAATGGAAATATTCAACTTTTGTTGTATGAGATGAGATACTCGTATTTTATAGTTTTAGTTTCTATTAGAAGATTTTGTTTCAATGAGTTTATCTTCACGGCAAACGAATGAAAGGATTTTTTTCAACTTCTTCTTCTTCTTCTTCTTTTTTCAACTGCTTGAGAGCCCAATAAGCTTACACATGTCGTTGTCTATCGTAGGCAACCTCTGAGCTCTTGGTGTTGGCCCAAGTCATGACACAAAATTTTTCTTTGAAGGGCGGTGTGGATTCTCCTGGACACTATCAGATCTGGCTTTTCCTTGACATTCGGGTGTTGGCGGATTAATCCTTAAACCGGTCGACTTAAATCTATCCACCACGTTGAGAATAGTGAAATTTATAAATTTAAAAGGGCCGTTACCAGTGCATCAAGTAGCGATGATATTCAATCCATTTTAAGGATATTGACAATTATTCGAATTACAATATTTAAAAATCCTAAGTCAAGTATACATTTAAAGCATTATGCATTGTGAAGAAGGTTTAGAATTTCGTTAACGAATATATTAAAAAGTAATGGTCCTAATTGGCTTCCCCGCGGAACATCAACTAAAACATCAATTTGCTGTTACAACTCCTATTTTCCTAATATGTTGAAGGAACTTTTACAAGAT
The DNA here is from genome assembly GCA_911387755.1 of Chrysotoxum bicinctum. Classification (NCBI taxonomy): domain Eukaryota; kingdom Metazoa; phylum Arthropoda; class Insecta; order Diptera; family Syrphidae; genus Chrysotoxum; species Chrysotoxum bicinctum. Next base: position 198,767,022 of record OU426987.1, on the reverse strand, counting down.
GCTGATAAACTGTAAGCACAACCATTCGTCTTAAAGCTCCCTCGCAGTCATAATTCAATAAATAAAAACTTTCAAAACAAATTAGGCTACAGCTAGATCTGAAGCGATCTAAGTGTTCATTACTTCTAAGCAGATCAAACATCGGCTTCGTTATAGGGGTCAAAATAGAACACTGTCTAATTTAAATAAACATGCAACGAGATTCGAAATATTCTCAAACGATTTCTGCAGAAGCTGTATCAACGAGGGAGAAGAAGAGACGATTTTTCATCTTCTCTGTACATGCCCTGCTCTATCTCAAAGTCGCAGGTTCCTTTTACTAGAGTTCCTAGCGACCTGACAAAGTCTATTTGATTCATGTGGATGTCCATCTACTATGAAGTACTTGGATGAAACCAGTAACAACCCTCTTGTTATTTGCAATATTTTTTTTTTTTTTTTTTTTTTTATAATCTACCCGCGCTCAAGGGATTATGATTACCCTTTAAATGTTTCAACACAGCGCGGGCGTGAAGTTAATGAAGAGAAAGAAGGATAGGAAAGATGTGTGGCACGATGTTCTGAGACTGTTGGTGGTTGTCTCAGATATTTTTATCTCCAGGGATGGCGGCTGAGCTAAAGCTAAAGCAATATGTTTTCTTCCTTCTTTAAACTTTCATTTTGTGATGATGATTTTGAACCTTGTGAGAGTGATTTTACTCAATTGAATAGCTTTTCTCATAGCCCAATGAGTGATATTGTTATTACAGTTAAGGATGTATTAGACCATCTTTCGGGCTTAGACCACGACACGTCCAGTGGACAAGATGAATTTCCGGCACAATTTTAAAAAACTGTTGCAAACGTCTGGCAAGACCCCTAACGTTTCTATTTCAAAATTCCCTAAAACAAGCTGTTTTCCCTAAAATTTGGAAAAATTCATTCATTATACCTATTCACAAAAAAGGAAATCGCGGTGATATTTCTAATTATAGACCAATAGCCAAACTTTCGTGCTTACCGAAACTATTTGAAGCTATCATATTTAAGAGTTTTTATTTCAGCTACAAACCTTTCCTTGCAAGCGAGCAACATGGATTTATGAAAAAGAAATCTACTGTTACTAATCTTGTTGAAATCACGTCGTTTACAAATAAAACTATCGAGGATGGTCATCAAGCTGACTGTATTTATACAGATTTCAGTAAGGCCTTCGACAAGTTGTCTCATAGTCTAATTTTATTTAAGCTTTCATCTCTAGGATTCCATTCTGCTTTCGTTCAATGGATCTGGTCTTATTTGAAAGGAAGGTCATACCAAGTTCTTTTTAGAGGAATCGTTTCTGATCCATTTAATGCTGACTCTTGTGTTCCACAAGGTAGTCACCTTGGTCCACTTCTTTTCATAGTATCAATCAATGATGTTGTTTCAATTTAAAAATCATGTAGGGTTCTATCTACGAAGATGGCTGATGTTTCCCAGTATCTAAAGGTAAAAAATCCCGAAGCGAAAGGAAATATTGTTACAATATATATACATATTATATTGTTAAGCAGTACTGATGGCGTATATCACAATAGACCAATTTTTCGTCTAAGTGTGTCAAGCATTCACGCTGACAGCTACACTAACCTAACCTTAATTATGTCTCAACCAAGTGGCACTAATCTGTTTGGAATTATGTCCCTACTTAAGAGTTATTTGCATATGTCAGCAGACTTCGATGGATATTTGAAAGGGCCAAGTTTTTATCAAAGAAAGAATGTTTTTAAATTTCTTACAACTGGATAAATGATCCAGACATGTATGATGGTCAAGGTACCCGTTTAAGTACACCCCTCTAAATACACCACTTGAAAAAAATGTAAGAAAAATATGATTTTATGCAAATGTATCACTCGTTAAACAGTTTTTCATTGATCTTTATTAAAGGTGCTTGATCTTTAAATTTATTCAAATTGATTTACTAACCCCCAGTTTCACAGTGAGAGTTTAAACTTAAGTTCTGCTGAACCTGAACTAGAGTTTAAATTTAAAGTTCAACTCGTCCGGTTTCACAGTCTTACCTGAACTTCAGATCATTAAACGTAGTTTAAGTAAATTGTTTTCTCTTTCTATCTGAATCAAAGAAAAGAAAGTTTGTTATGTTTCAGTTGTGACCTATGACAGGAAACAAAAATTAAAAATGAAAATAAATTATATTTTCAAACGTTTGAAGGGGTTGTCGAATTGAGATTTAAACGGCAGAATAGTGTGGTTTAACTTAAACTACAAAATGAACTCTGTTCAAGGACTGTGAAACCAAATTTATTGTTGAACTGAAGTTTCAACCAAAAGTGGGGTTTAAACTTCCACTGTGAAACTGGGGGTTATAGTTTTAACTGATTTGCTAATAAATTGAATCTATTAGTTATAAGGATAAATTGATTTTTTTTTATATTTTACACGCGTTTGTTAAGAGCCTTATAATGTTAAACACAGCACGAGCGATGGGAAAATTAGGTGGGGAGAAAAGGAGGTATCGATGAACATTAGCTTGAAAACTGAAATGACAAGGGAAAACCGTGCCGGGTAAATTATTTGGTAATAAATTTAGGACAGTTATATTTATTTTATTGAACTAAGTGATGTCTTTTGTTTGTTAAAAATAAATTCATAAGTTTCTTAAAAAAAAAACAACTACTCATAATTGTTGTTACAACTAACCCCATAGTCAGGGTAAGTTGAAACAGAACGACTTTTTTCATAAATACTTTCAAAATCTTAAGAGGAGAATTAGTTTTAGTTAAACGTGTTACTTTAAGCCCCGCTCTCCTCTGCTATTGTAGTAGAAAACTGTGATATTTTTCTTTTTTGAAAAATTCAATTATTTCAAAAATGGGTTAGTGACTTTTTGAAATTGAGGTTTTGAATTAATATGGGCAGATAAACACTTTGCCAATTTTTTTTGTTAATTTAAACGAAATTGTATATGTATAAAATATAATTAAACAACAAATATTTTCGAATTATTTTTTCCATAAATAAAATTAACAGACATATAGACCCCTAACCTGTGGAAAACTTAGCTAAGTAATTTAAGCTTTGTTGTCTTAATACTTTCAATTTTGAATTCATAATTTTCAAAAACTGAATTTTGGAAAATAAATTTAAAAAAATGGGAATTTTGAAAGGCGGGATCTATTTAACGATTCTACAGCGTAAACGCCTCAGCCGATTTTCTTTAAACTTGGTAGATTGTATTTTTTTAATTTTTCCACCCCAATGTTTTTTTAAGACAAAAAATATGGGTAATTGCCATACATTTTTTTTTTATTTTTTTTAATAGTTTTTTTTTTTCTCGAAAACTGCTTTTTTCATAAAGACTTCATTACTTTAAGTTAGGCTTGCTTGAAAAATATATTTCCGAAAAATGGTTATTAATGTTACAGCTCATAGAACAATTTTTTTATTTTGTTTTCATAAAAACGGAACAGCTGATTTTGATAATTTTTTTTATTTTTATCCTCCAAATTTAAATTCAAAGAAAAAAAAAATTGGATTGATATTTATATTATTTAATAACAATATTTATATTTTTCAAATATTTTTAAATTTTGAAAAAAAAAAAAATATTGAAAATTTGAGAGCTCAAAAGCGGGTCAATATTTTTTTCGGAAAATAAATTTTTATTATTTTACGTTGTCGTTCCAAATATTTTTATTAAAACTATTTTTAAAAAAATGTATATAAAAGCTTACTTATAAAAAAAAAAATCTTGTTTTACTATGGATTTGTTTAGGAACATATTTCTCTTGTAACATTATTTTTAAATTTTTAGTCTTTTACCTAAGAGAAAGTTCGCATTTTATTTTAAACTGTTTTAGAAAATTCTGCTCTAGACATGATATTTTTTTTTTTTTTTTTTTTTTTTTTTTTTTTTTTTTTTTTTTTTTTTATTTATTTACAATATCCATCAAGTACATAAACTTTAATAGATTAAACAACAGGTTTATATAATAATAAAATTGAATAATTTAACAAATAATATATCCTTAAAAATTATTAAAAATCAAATTCTTACATGTAAATCTTGTTATATTAAAATCGATTACGTCCTCATATTTATTATAATTTAACGAAGACATAGTAATAGGATCATTAAAACCATAGTTTGTTCTATGTGCTGGAATGTGTAGAAAATCACCTGTTCTAGGCCTAAGCTGTCGAATAGGAGCGTATAATTTAAATAAAGAAAGTAATTCTGAACATTGAATGTGGCAGGTCAAAACATCATGTGCAAAAAGAGCAGACAAATATTCGCGACGTAAACTGAGCGGCTTTAAATTGATTAAGCCACATCTAGCTTCATATGATGGTCTCATAGACCAATTAAATTTTCTAACCGCAAATTTAGTAAAACGTTTTTGGACTCTTTCAATGCGTAGACGAGCATTATCATAAAACGGACTCCATACAACACAACAATACTCAAGAAAAGAACGTATTAAAGACACATAAAGGGACTTTAGAGTGTATGGATCTTTAAATTCATTTGCATTCCGAAATATGAAACCTAACATCGAGTTTGATTTAGATATTATATAATCATAATGCCATGTAAATTTCATATGTTCATCGAATATAACGCCAAGGTCTTTTTGCCTAGACACTCTATTAAGAGACATGTTACAAATACTATACTCGAATAAAACAGGACATAAAACTCTGTATATAGTTAATACGGAACACTTCTTGACATTAAAATACAAACCATTGCAATCACACCAAACAGATATTTTATTTAAGTCACTCTGAAGGCATTGAGCATCGGATAAAGAGTTTATCTCTTTGTATATTTTGAGATCATCAGCATATAAAAGAACATTGGAATGCATAACATGATTTGGAAGGTCGTTTATGAACAAGAGAAACAAAAGCGGACCAAGGTGACTTCCTTGCGGAACACCAGAAAAATTTACTATTTCCTTAGAGATTTCCGATCCAATTTTGACATATTGCTTTCTTCCCGTAAGATAACTACCCAACCATGAAAGCAAATTTGAATGGAAACCCAAAAACTCCAGTTTTTTTTATAAGAACGTTATGTTGCACGCAGTCAAAAGCTTTAGAGAAATCAGTATATATCGAGTCGACTTGATATCTGTTTTCTAATGCACATAAACAAAAATTTGTATAGATAGTCAAGTTCGTCAAAGTTGACCTACCGCTTACAAATCCGTGTTGGAAATCAGAAATATTATTGCGAACTAAAGCATATAACTTTCTTTTAATAATAGCTTCAAAAATTTTTGGAATTATTTGAAGTTTTGCTATTGGCCTATAGTTACTTATTATTCTTTTCGAACCGGATTTATGTACAGGAGAAATGAAAGACCACTTCCATTTTTCAAGGAATTCACCATAACTCAAGGACTTATTGAACAAAATAAATAGCGGGTTGATAAGACCGTTCTTACACAATTTCAAGAAAATAGGAGGAATATTATCTGGTGCAACATTAGTACTAGATTCTAGAGAAGACAATTCACAAAAAATTTCATTTTTAGTAATAAAAAGATGACCTAAGTCAGTTATGGTTTGACAAGCAGGCAAAACTAAACAATCAATGTAACGGTTAACAAAATTAGACTGGAAAAATGAGGCAAACATATCACAGATAACATTTAAACTATCGCCAACAACGCCATCCAACTCCATGTCAGAAGGTAAGCCAACATATTTTTTTTTAGTGTTTATAAATGTCCAAAACGCTTTAGAATTTCGCTTGATTTTAGATTCAAGAGACAAAACATATTGACTATAAAGAAATTTTTTTAAGTGTTCATATTCTTTTCGTATTTGATAGAAACTGCCCTGATATGAAGAATTTATTCTGCTCTTCTTATACATTTTTGTCATGGCACGTTTTAAATTAACTAACTGCTTATTAAACCACACAGGCCGATTTGGTTTTCTAAATACTCTTATTGGCACAAACCTAGAAAAGGCTGATTCAATCACATCACAGAAAACATCGTATGTACGATCAAGACTAGGTACAGACAGAATATGTTCCCAGTCTATAGAAGATATAAAATTATTTAGAGACACGTAATCGGCTTTAGCAAAATCATATATGGCATTATTATAATTAGTTATAGTTAATTGATTTAAAATTCCAAAATTTAAACATAAATTAAGAGCTTTATGATGCACACTATTATTTAAAAGAGAAAAAGACGCTTCAGAAACAGAACATTCAATATCTTGATGAACGAAAACTAAATCTAACATTCTACCAATAGAATTATAAATACAATTGATTTGTTGAAAATTCATAGCATACATAGAATCAGTTACAGTATATTCAACGTCTTTTGTAACGTTAAAAGGATAAATACATTTTTCTTCATCAGAATACAACCAATTGATACTCGGTAGATTAAAATCACCTAATACAACAATAAAAGAATTCGAATCTAAATTATTTGAAACTATTTGAATATTATTTATATGACTTTCATAAATTTGAAATAATGAATTAGGTGGAATATATGACACAAAAAAATAAACATTTATTTTACTTGTATTAGAAATTGAAAATTCAACACAAACACATAATTGTTCAATACAACCAGAAGCATACATTAGTGGAATTTCTCTGCTTTTCAAATAAGAACGTACGGCAAACAAAACTCCTCCTCCTCTGTTCAATCCAGTAGCAATAGCACATCGATCTTTCCTGAAGACATCGAAAGTTGAATCAAAAAGTTCGCAAGAGTTTATGTTATCACTAAGCCACGTTTCAGTCAAGGCAATCATGTTATAAGGACAATCAACAGCAGCAATAAAAAACTCAGATACTTTAGTTCTTAAACCTCCTGCATTGTGGTAATATATTGAGCAAGGGTCTTTAGACGACGGCAAAATATTATTGCATGTAATAACTGGAGCAGATAGATTTAACGTTAATTTTTGACCTTTGAAGGCATTATGTCCTCGTTTTTTGAAAAGAAATTGAACAATCTTACACGAACACCAGATTGCCAAGCATTCGAATCCAGGAAAATATACAATAGTTCCGCAGGAACACCAAGTTTAAAATTTATGTATCTTAATTCATTAACATTTGCATTTAATTTAATAAGTTTAATGCAGCATAATATAGACGCATCAATGCCAAACACAGATGATACATAAGTTATTATTTCATCACAGGTCGTCTCAGGTGTAAATGATGACAAATGAAGCCATTTACATCTACGGAAGACATTTAAACTAGATAGATTATTGTTACTAGTCCCAACGATATATTTATTTAGTTGTTTATGATTACGTTTGCAATTGGAATCTTGTGCATTTACATTTACAACAGAAACATCATCAGCAACTTTATTAACATCAGCAGCACCATTATCAACATCGACATTGGCACCAACAGCAACACCCAGAACAGCTGCGACATCCAAATTTGCAACACCACTAGCCACATTGACATTATTGTTGTTGGATAAATCATAGCTGGTTGTTGGTTGCTGGTTGAAAAATATAAACCCGTACTTTGGAAGAATAAACTAATCAAAGTTATTTATTTAAGTCCATAAAAAAGTCAGCTAACCCTGAGTTTTCCAGTGAGGTGCGTTTTCAAAAATCCATCAAAATCGTAGCTCGACACTATATTCAAATAGGTCTGCAAACTGCCCTAAAGTATATTGTCAAACACATTTTTTCTACATATTTTATTTATTTCTGTTAAAATAAAATGAATTTTCTCGTTAATTGAATGCTCTTTAAACGGGACCTATTAAAGTTTAGCGTCCATGAAATTATTTTAAATTACTTACGAAATTCATCAGAATCGGTAAAGTGGTTCTCGAAATATAGAACATCAAGTCCTAAGTATAACGTTTCAAACCAACAAATTAAGCAGCTCTTGGGAAAAGATAACTCTAGATTTGAAGAAGGCTAAACCGGTTTTCAGGTAGGAATCCTATTAACGATTGTCATAAACTTAAAGGACAATTTAACCTAATCAACCAAGGTGGTTTTGATTTGGTGTTCAAGAACAAAAAAAATCTTTGGTAAATTGTATGATGCCTACAGAATGCTATGGAACGCGAAAACCAATTCCTAAACTAGGTAATTTTTCATATATCATTTCGACTCCATTGTCACATTAAATTGCCCACTGTGTCCCGTCGCGAAAACCGGGCGGACATAGACAAACGAACATAAGTTTTCTTAATTAGAGTTTTGAATTCAGATAAATGCCTGCCTGATGGCTGCCTCTCAATCTGCGGTATCTTCGTAGCTTTTTATCATGAGAAGTATCTTTTCAGCTGCTGCCCTTTTGTTCCTCTAATTCATCATTTTGGTATTGTTTTTTCTTATTTAGATTTATTATTGTTTAACCAGCAGTTGTCAGTTGTCAGCTGTCAGATGAATGTGTCAGTGGATTTTGTTTTGTTTGGCGCGAAAATAGTTTTTTATTTTATTTTACTAAGCTGGAAAATAGTATTTTCATGTTTTGTTCGTTATGTACTATTTGTATGTCTGACTGCAGGTCTGCCACGACCACAAAAATGTGCTTGCAATCTGTCAGTGACATTTAACGACATCATTTTTCAATGTCACCACAAGAGGAGCGACGCTAGGTAGAGTGTCCCTACTGTGTAGTTGGTATAGTGGTGTGAGTTTTCAGTACAGGGTGGTACGAAGGTTAAACCTGCGCGACACACACCACCCTCTCTCTCTGTGTTCTGTAGTTTTTGGGCTAAAATAGAAAAATTTCAATTTAATTTCTGAAAACTTCCTCGAGTAAGCTAAGTTGGGAGATGCGCAGATACAGGCACATTGATTGATGCTGGCTGCGGGGAAATAGATATGTTACAGAGGGATCGCTTCCTCTGATGAGACTTGGTCTATCTTGTATTTGGAGTGCGTCTAAGTGGCCGATTTATTTAGCTGACGAGAACAAGAAGTCAATTTATCAATGTAAATTGTTTAATTGAATTAATGATTGTGATTCCTGAGGCTATGGATTCGGTGCGTGCTGGAGGACAATGCCATGCTGGATGGGGCTGGATGGGAACAGCAAATGTCTATAAGATTATTTTTGATACTTAAAAGTGGGATTGGAATTGGAATTGAATTTATTAGATTATTTAATTTAAAACGATCTCCCTGATGGAAGAACGTTTATTTTAAAATGCAGTTAATTAGGAAGCTGAGGAGGGTCGGCTCGGGTGGGCACTTAAATTGTCTGAAATATGTGAGCATTTTGATGACTTTTTTAATCATACGAAATCTGTTTTTTCTCTTTTTAATCTTTATCACAAGTTAACGCTTTAGTGCCAAGTTTGAAAGTTCAAGAATTAAATGAGAATCTGGGTGTTATGTTGCCTAAGCAGCTGTCAATAAAAGTTAATGCACAGAAATAATGATTGTAAAATTGTTATGAGTTCTTAAAAAATTAACAAAAGCTATAAATTATTTGATCTGTGGTTAAGCAAAGCTTCTCTAACCCGGGAAATTTGATACATGGAAAATTTCAATTAGGAAAAGAGTCACTTATGACGAGGTTAAGGTGAAATAAAATTAGTATTAGGTACTTCTTAAGATTTATTCTTCAAATTTTATGAAATCTTTGCATGAATGAGGCCTTATCGGATGCAAAATATGGGCTCTTCGCTTATAGATTTTATCACAGTAATTGCATAGTGAACGACTTGACGGGATGTGTAATTATTCATTAAATATTCAGGTCACACAAACATGCTTTAGATTATCAATACAAAGGCTTTTTCAATAGAAATCTGCTAACTTTGACAGTTGATTGCAGCCACATTGTTAATCCGTCAAATTTGTTGTTTTTTATTTAGTCTGTCTTTCCTAATCAACATGAAGATTTATATCTTTCGATGAATGAGTTGGTTGATAATCAAAATTGTCGAATTAAGGTGGGTCACAATCTACATAAGATCCACTAAATTGCAATGCATATAGAGAAAGTATCTGTCTGGTGTGAAGTTTGGGCTGGTGGCATCTTTGGTCCATACCTCGAGGGCTATCACTCGATGATAAACAATTTGTTTTGGCTCAAATTGGTTGGTTGGTCTCCATACCGACGACATTTGGTTTCAACAGGCCGACGCACCGCGCCGGTACGTTCCAATCAGCCAGTGCTCAGTGGTACAATGGACATTTTCTACCATCGATTTCGGAACATTGTTACCTCATTCAGAGGCAATATGAATTGGCCGCCGAGATGGTGCGATTTTAATCCGTTAGACTTCTTCTTGTGGGGTTTTCCTAAGTCATAGATCTATGTATGTCAATAAACCACCACTGCTCGAAAAGCCAACATAATCAATGCCATTGCATTGGTCAGATTTAGTCTTATTAATACCAGAGTAAAGGAAAATGGGACGTGGATGCTAACTACCCAGCGAAATCTCGGCGGACATTTGAATTCCATACAAAATGATAAACACGGGCCACAATTTCGGATAGCAGGAAAGCCCGTAAAAAATCTAGATATCCATATTTAATGCAGCGAATAGCTCTACTTTTGTTACCAGAACAAGAAAAGGAGTCTTAGACATAATTTTTGGAACCCCAAATTTAGGCCGTCTTATAAGGGATTGGATAGTATCGAATGAACCCTTCATTTCTTATCATAGAATAATAGTGTTTACGTTAGAAGGCCTTCTCTCAGAGAATAACTCTGAAAGGAATCTTAAGAAAACAAACTGTGATATTTCCAGCAAGTTTGACAAATAGTCTCCCTGAGTTAGAATTTACAGTGAATGAGTTAAGCGGAGCTATACAAGAGGCATGTTTAACAAAGCTGCCTTCTTTAACAATAAGCAAGGCAAAAAACGCCCCGTGGTGGAATAAAACTCTCTCTCCAGACGCACTTTTCAGGCAGTTAACCATTAACAAGATACTCTCTAGAGAGAACACCTCTTAAACCAAATAGAGAAGACTGGAAGATAGCTGCAACCAACGGTTCAAGCGAAAGGATAGACTGGACAATAAGTAAGTTTCAACCTTTAAAATTACCAGGTGTAGATGGAATTTTTCCAGCCCTCCTACAAAAGGGTAGAAAAGATCTTATGCCGTATTTTATTTTCATACTCCGTAGTAGTATTGCTCTTGGTTATACATATACCAAGTCTATGAAGAAGAGCTAAGGTAATCTTCATTTCCAAAATTGGGAAAGAAGATACAACCTGAAAACTGAATTTTTTGGAAAAATTAGTTGACAACTTCATAAGTTCAGAAGTTTTAGAAAATACGACTCTCAATGTACACCAACATGCCTACAGAGCGGGTAGTTTTACAGAAACCGATTTTTTGAATTCACTAATACCTTACAAAAGTTATATACACTAAGGATCCCTTTGATAATACCTCCTATGTCGCGGGAAATAAAGGCCTATTATGGGAGTGTGTACCCAATACCTTGACATGGTGAAATGCTGGGCACTAGAACAGCGGAGGCAATAGCAGGACCATATACAGAGAGAATCATCACAACAAAAGACTGTCCGCAGGGAGGGGTACTATCACCCTTGCTGTGGAGTCTTCTAGTGGATGAACTGCTAGAAAATCTCACCTCTCAAGGTATACGCTGCATTGGTTTCCCTGATGATATCATTATTATTGCCCTAGGGAGTAGGGACGTTTGAAGAAACTTTGTAATTTCATCCAGAGAGGACAAACTATTACAAGCAAATGTAGGATTATCAATCAACCCTTCAAAAACGACTATAATACTATTTAACAAGAAAAAACTTCTGCCACGTATGAAACTGGAGCAATGACAACTTTTCCTGCAGCAGCGATGGAGGTTATTCTTCATCTGTCCCCATTACACATAGTACTTGGAAGTGCTGCTAAGGGAGCCTTTATGAGATTTGTCAAAGAAGGGACTGGTTCCGGCAAACGTATAAAACACAGGGAAAGAGACTGTCTTTTCAAGTCGGCAGTTCTAGGGATGGAATGATTACAAAATACAATTTTGTAAAAAATTATAACACGGAGTTAAGCTGCAAAAAATAGTGAGTAGGCAAATCAGAAAACTATATACTCAAAAGCCAATGCCATTCAGTGGTAAACGAATGGTTCGAGAACGACCAGAAGGGATTGGTGTTGGTAATTTCTGGGCCTAGAACCAAACTTTCCATATTAATGGAACAATTCACTAGCATTTTCTAGGCGGAAGTCAATGTTATAGCGGAATGTGATGGTCGAAATCTCGAAAGTAATTTCCGAAACCAAAACATACGATATAACGTCTGAGTTGGTATTGGAATGTGTAGACAGGCTAAACGAACTTGGCAAGAACAATAATGTCTCACTTCATTGGGTACAGGGACATGTAGGTGTCTGGGGAACTGGGGAGACAGACTTTCTAGCAAAAAGGCGCAAGGATTCTTTAATGGGGCCAAAGCCATACTGCGGAATAGGAGAAAACAGGATTAAAAACGAAATCAAAATACAGGAGGAAGCCAGAAGATCCAAAAACTGGAAAGAACTCCCACAACTCAAGCAGGCTCAATTACTTCTTGGGAACTGTAACCAAGATCGTTTCATGACCTGTATTAGCTTAAGCAATCAACGAATAATAACGGGACTCTGTAGGGGTCACTGTAACCTAAGAAGACACTTGAAAATTCTTGGCCTGGTTAACAGCCTCATATGCAGATTCTGCAATACTCATGACGAAACGCCAGGATACATACTAGGCGGATGCGAAGAACTTGTGGAACGTCTGCAAAATCATTTTGTCTGGGGAGAGATTTTTCTAGTTGGTGAAACTTTAAACTGTTTTAAACTGGACTTTCATTCATAATAAACTTATAATGGGTGATTTTTTGCTATTTTCTTCTTGGCAACAGTGGTTTTGACAGCTCACGCACGTTTTCTGTTTTGTGTCACTGTCAAACATCTTCTGTTTGGTCTATAATTTAACCATGAATCGTCTTACAAGCGAACAACGCTTGCAAATTATTAAATTTTATTATCAGAATGCGTGCATTGTTAAGAAAGTTCATCGCTCGCTTCTTCCATTTTATGGTCAGTTTAATCGACCTACTGAGGCGGCTATTCGCACCATATTTACATTGTTAGACATTAAACCACCAACATGCTTACCAAGAGTGCGCGGCTGTATCGGCCAGTGTTAGTGATAACCCTGAATTATCGATTCGGCACCGTTCGCAGCAGTTGAGCCTCTGTTACTCCACTACGTGGAAAATTTTGCCAAAGGATTTATTTCAAAATACAGCTGGTGCAAGAAATAAAACCGAACGACCTACCACAATGCTGAATTTTTGGTGAATGGGCTCTTGAAAGATTGGCCGAAGATCCACTATTTTATCAAAAAATTGTGTTCAGCGACGAAGCTCATTTCTGGTTGAATGGATACGCGAAGAAGCAAAACTGCCGTATTTGGAGTGAAGAGCAGCTAGAAGCATTGCAGGAGCTGGCGAAATCATTTTTCAAAGATGATGCGAATCGCAACGTTACTGTGAATGGTGAGCGCTACCGTGCGATCATAACAAACTTTCTTTTGCGCAAAATGGAAGAGCTTGACTTGCATGACATGTGGTTTCAACGAGACGGTACCACCTGCCACACAGCACGCGTAACAATGGACCAATTGAGAAGCGAGTTCGGTGAACAGTTTATTTCACGTTTGGGGCCGGTCAATTGGCTGCCAAGAACGTGCGATTTAACGCATCTTGACTATTTTTTGTGGAGCTGTTTTAAGGCTCATGTCTATAGCGACAAGCCCGCTTCCATTAACACACTGGAAGCCGACATTGAAACATTTATTCGTGAGTAGCTGGCCGAAATGTTAGAAAGAGTATGTGAAAATTGAACTAAGCGGATGGACCATTTGAGGCGCAGCCGCGGCCAACATTTGCATGAAATAATCTTCAAACACTAAATTATATCGACCGTACTATCGATTCAAATACAGATTTCATGAATTTTTCTGAATTTTATGTTTTTTTTATTTTTTTGAATTTTCGATAGCTTTTAAAAAATCACTCATAATAGGTGTGCTTTGTGCCACACCGTATTACAAGCCTTTTCTGCATCAACTTTGTAGGTGTTGTTGCTTTTTTTTCATTTCTCTAAGAAATTAATTTGATGTGTTTTGTGTTTTTTCTGCAAACAATTTGCTGCATTGGTATTACAATTTTCTCATTTTAGAAAACTTCTAATTTATCTCGAATTTACTTCTCTAACATATAACTAGGCTTATAGGATTGTAACTCAGAGGATCACTTCGAATCTTTCCAAGCTCTAATATTGGAATATGAATTTAATTGGGAAGCATAAGAGCAAGTCCGTGCGATCCAGTCGAATATTTAGAAACGATATTCATGTCATCGAAAGAATTTGAAGAGCGAGTCGAAGTCAAGAAAACATTTTTGGACACATCCAAGGTAAGTCCTGAAAAAAAACCCAAATAGATAACCTGCCATTTGCTCTCTTTCCCAAAATTTAGACTGAACGTGATTTCTATCAAAGACACGCCCCAATCGAACTGCTGGAACATAGCCTTTTAAAGTTATCAGTAAGTTGTCAAAAATTTTAGTTTTGGCCTCAATATTTGCAGGTTACTTTTCCAGCCTTCACTCATACACAGTATCTAGTTGAACTGACAAAAATAGTGAATGGAAATCAGTGACTTCATCTAGAAATTGATGGTTTGAATTTTTTTCTAATTGCTACATTTCGTTCTCATGCAATTTGCGTACAATTTCGTTAGCAACTATCACAACAACAACAAAAAAAAAATTCTACTAACAAGAGATTCAGATCAATCATGACAGTATACCCAGTCACGCTTACTCAAACTTAAATGGAAATCCTGCCTGTTATATCTAAAGCAAGAATTTGCAATGCAGCTTCACAGCTTTTTGCATAGCCTTGTTACTGCCATATTTGTCTTGGCCCCTGCAATCCAGTTCAAATAAACTTGCTCACCATTGCGCTTGTGCGCACTTCCAATGAACACTTACTTCATTCAGACTTCAAATTGATGATGATACGATAATCGTAAATGTCTGCTAGAACCAATTAACGTCAATTATTCGCGACTTGTTTGGAGTTTTCGCGCCGTGCGCCGCCGCCGCCATGGAGGAAGCAGAATTAGCATTTGACAACTCAAGAACTCTGTGGTAATCGCTAAATTATATCATACAACAAACAACAAGGAAAAAAAATTATTAACTTCTGTTATTGAGCAACCAAATGGTTATTTACGGCCAATCGTCGATGGTATTCTAATAAGACCTTATAATCAGAGTTCATAGAGTGGCTCCCACATGCAGTGAATCAAGCAATCGCACACATGTTAACCCATCCTAAAAACTTTGTATCGTTCAAGATACTTACAACTCTGAAAACCACATCTCTGCCAAACCCAGCGATAAAGAAACCATTTTATTCGACAAGATTTAATAACGATTTTGATCGTTGGCAGCAGCGGTGCGCGGCCGTGGTGTATCTCTTCCTGCACCCACACGGCGGCGGTGGATCTCTATTCAAATGTGATGTTCCCACGAAACGGCGCAAATGAAAGGATTCACTGTGGATCGTTTTGAAGATATTTTTGAATAAAACTCAATTTTCAAAACCAGAGACAGATAATTCAGTTTTGTTGTTTTTTTATCAAAATGGAAGGATGCAGTGGATTGGGTTGAGTTTTTGAAAAAAAAAAACTAACAATACCAAATAAACCAAAAATTCAAAAGTGCGCGGCTTCTTCAACCGCATTTGTTCATCTTCACAAAATGTGTTCTGTAAAATTAACAAATTTATTGAAACATTGCATAAAGTATTTTTTTCAAAAATGAGCTGAAACACCCTATAAAATACTTTTTTTAAATTTTCAAATTTGTAACATAGTTATTTTGTGAAGAGCTCAGACCTGGGTATCCTTCTTATGGCGTTTCTTGGACCTCCATTTCTGAGAGTTTTTCAAAATGTACATACATTCAAACACATTCTAAAACACCCTGTAATATATTTATTTTATTTAAATATCATAATGCATTCTATTCCGAACCATTTCTCCTAAATTTTTGAAAAAGTTGTAAAACTTTTTTGCAATAAAAAAATTCAAAACGACCCACAGTCAAAACATAACCCAACTGAGTAGATACTTGGTTAAATTCGAACCAAAAACCAGATGCATTCATAATCCTCGACGGACGAAAAGCAATCGACCGAAAGAAGTTTTGTGTGTGCCTCCATCGGTTACAGACCTACACATCTCAGTCGAACCATCGCCAACGCATCTTTCACGTATCCAGCGTGCGCCTGTAATTGATTTGAATACCACACGTTCATTTGTGTGTTAAGCATAAAAGTTCCGACATATCCTTCAAAATGGGCACCCATACGGTGAGAGCATGAAAAATCGGACAATTTTACGCAAAACACAAGATTATGACACGCGTGGGTTGTTGTTCCTCCTCTCGAGAAATCTCAAGAGCTGGCTTTTGCTCGAGGATGGCTTCATATCGCATACACGCCATATATACACAGAGCTCTATAGTTGCTTGCTACACAATCTGACACTCTATTGGCTTCTTTGGATCTTCGCGTTTACATGGAAATTAATGGCGAATCTTTCAGATACAATGAAATTTTGTTTATGGCCCGAAGAATCATTGTATGGTACGCGTGATTGGACTTAAGCACCATGTTGATTGGGCTCTCTTCAGTTGTTTTGTTTGGTGTTAGGTTTGTGTAGATAGTTGGTTGAAGCTTGCCGCTATTGAGTGATGTCTTCAGAATGAAAGGTTGGGAGGGTTTAAATGAAGAACAATCCTAATAATCGGCGGCAGCGGCGGCGGAAATATCATACCTTATGCAACCTGACAGACAATTAGCGCGTGCCTGTGATTTATTGGTATAAATCGGTTAAACTTCGGAGGCGATTTTTATCAGGAGGATTGAAATGGTAAGTTTAATTTCGAAAGAGATACTTTTGTTCTCCGAGGAACAGAGTTAGTTTCACAATGTCTTTAAGAAGACGCTTCTCCAATGCAAAGGGCATCATGGAACGGATTTTACGTCGGATGTGGATGTGTAGCTTATAAGCTATCTAATTCGTTTTTTAACAAACAAACAAAGGCAAAAGAACCTAGTTTTTAAATGACCAGAAGTTCAGGAAAGAAAACCTGCAATGTTCCACAGGCAGTAAAAATGTCTGGACATTCAAAAAGAACTTACAAAATCCTCTAACATCTTCGGCTTCTACGCTCATTTACAACGGAGACCCAATGACTAGCTCCGCAGATAAGGGAAATGCACCCCCAGATCATTCTGCAGCTAGCTTTAAGTTACCATATTGCCTCACCTGTAATTGCTAAAATAAATCATTCAATGGGTTAAGAATATTTCGGCACTCGTACAGTTGCGAGAGCATTTCGAAATCTTGATAGAATCGAATTAGCTCGTCCTGATGGACTACCCCCAATCTTCTGAAGAGGTGTTCTTCTTGGCTGTCAAATTTAATGGATAAGCTTTCCATCGTTCCTTCTGCTCTAGAATTTTCAATGGAAGATGGATAACAGCATTTGTGCAGCCTGTTTCACCACCCTTGCTCCAACTCCTCCTATCCACGAATTGCACTTCCGTCCCTTCTTCATAAGGTCATGGAATTGCTGATAAAGAAATATCTTGACAACCGAGAGCTTCTGAAAATACCGAAAATACAGCTTTCGCAGCAATCGTCCCAGTGGTAATCTGATGGCATATCTGACCAAAGAAAGGAACAGATCTTGGCATTGTATTGGAGAAATTTAGACTATTGCGCTTGATATTTCTAAGGCTTTTGGTAGAGTTTAACATCAAGCTCTTATATGCAAATTGCGTGGATTTGGTATTGCTGAATCTTTTCTTCGAAACTACTTGTCGAGCCGTTCAATACAAGATATATAAGACCGAAGTTCACCGATGGTGCGCCACAGGGCTCTGTTTTGTCTCCGACTCTCTTTCTCATATTCATCTTTTGTCTAAACTTCTAGACCATCAAATTGTTTTGATAACGACAGTTCTCTCAGGTTCTCATATTCGTTCTAGATGCACGTCTTTGTTCTTCAGATGTGGATCTAGAATGGTGGCGTATGAAAAGCTCATTAAATTGCAATCTCGCTAGCATTGTCAAATAGGGAACCATAAACCACCTAGTATTCAATATTTCAAAAACCCATTGCTCTCTTCTGTCGTTAAAGCGCAACTCAACCCCCATGCCTCTCTCTAATACCAGCTGAACTGCAGATTGCTTCAGATATTATCTTACTCACTTTAGAGATAATACTGAACGGTTGTCTAAACCTGGTTCATATTCCCCTAATATGGAGAGAAGTTAAAGTAGTTTTTATACTCAAAGCTGGTAAATGCTCCCACGTTACGCCCAAGGATCTTAGACCAATCAGTTTATCGTCATTCCTTCTTAAAACTCTGGAACGATTGATTGATACGAGTATTCATCTGCGTAGTGCTATAGAACCAAACCTTATTTCTACAGCAAAACACGCTTACTGTAAGCGAAAATCGGTAGAAACTACGCTACATAGTACCTTGGTGCGCACCATCGAATACTCCCTTAATCACAAAGAGTACACTTTAGTTGCATTTCTAAATATAGAAGGCGCCTTCAAAAATGTCGACAGCGCTGCAATAGCAAAGGCACTGCAGAATCTCAATGAAGATAGCTCACTTGATGACCTGATTAATTATAAATGTGGAACTAGGCAGCTTTACTACAAGAAGGTCATACAAAATTCCACAACTAGACCCTCCATCGATCAAAGGTGTTCCACTTACTTTCTCAGATGAAGCTAAATACTTGGGTCTTATTTTAGATAAAAAACTAAGTTGGAAACCTAATATACATGAAAGAGTAAAAAAAGCCACAATAGCTCTCTTTTCTTGTAAGAAAGCAGTGGGGAACAAATGGGGCTTGTTTCCACAAATCACCCACTAGCTATATATTGCGGTCATTAACCGATACTCACTTACGGGGTGACTGTATGGTGGACGGCCTTAGATAAAGCGACAAATCGCGATAAACTAAGCAAAGTGCAGCGTTCAGCGTGTATGTGCATCAGCGAAGCCCTCCGCTCGACACCTTCCGCTGCATTAGACATACTCCTCAACCTCACACCCCTCGATATTTACAGCAAACAAATGGCCGCGAACACAACCATACGTCTCAAAGCCATCTCTCAATGAACCAATAACTCTATTGGCCACACCACCATTCTGAATTTATTCGGAACTTTCCCAAGTCACTCCGACTACATCACTCCCTTGCTGGTTTTCGATAAAAGCTTTGAAGTCACCGTTCCCTCAAGGTCAGCTTGGGAGGAAGGGTTTTTGATAGAATAAATCAGTTCATTTCTATACAGATGGATCGAATACTGAAAACGGTGTGGGTGTTGGAGTGTCAGATAGGCTAAGCCTTAGTCTCTCCTTCCGCCTACCAAACCATTGTAGCGTATTCCAAGCGGACATTTTGGCGATATATTAAGTCTTGGCTTGAAGAAAACGTGATAAATAGTTCGGATAACCGTATCTTCTCAGATAGTCAGGCTGCTTTAAAATCCATCGCATTAGTCTCTACAAAGTCCATTACAGTCCAAGCTGCCGATCGTCTCTGATGGAGATGGCCAAACAGTTCACCTATTCTGGGTGCCGGGACACAGAGATATTCCGGGGAATTGTAAAGCCGACGAACTCGCCAGAATTGGAACGAAAATGCTTATCTTGCCCGATAGGGTAAATATAGGTTTGCCTATGCGAATTGCTCTGGAACAATCAAATACAAGACGGCTTAACCAAACGAATCTGGCCCAAACTAGATTTAAAACGGTCAAATTGTTTGTTGTCCCTCAGTAGATCTCAGATCAGTTCCGTAATATGTGTCATAACTGAGCACTGTCTTATAGTTAGCACGCTGCACGACTCGGTGTACTATCAAACTATTTCTGCAGGAGCTGCTTCGACGAGGAGGAAGAGGAAATAATCCCACACCTTCTTTGTACATGCCCTGCTCTCTCTTACAGACGCAAACTTCATCTAGGACACCATTTCGAGCGATCTCATCAACACAAACATTAAAAGTCTACTTCGCTTCATCAGAAGCTCCAAATGGTTTTAACTAGTAAGGAACTTTTTGTCTCGTATAAGATCGTGGTATCACAATGGACTTCTACTGGTCTAAGTGTGTCAGATGCTTTATATGACAGCCACTTTAACCTAACCTAACCTAACCCCCATGCATCTATCCAAGAGCGACACTTTCTTTTAGTTCTCGGTTTGTGCATCACAGACAACCTGACGTGGAATGATCACATATTCGCTGCTAAGTGTTTATGTTTCCTTCCTTCGTCAGAAATTATAGGTCCTATCTATTCCTGGTAACACACAAACGGGAATGGTTGAGAGTTGTAAGTCACTAGGTCCTGGTTCTGTTCGAGCTGTTGTACCACAAAACTTCTTTTTTTTTTATTTTTAGTGGCAAAAATGAGACGTCGCCCAGTTCGTCGAAAAAGTATTCCCCGAGGGTATTTTTTCAAGTTCTGGCTAGGCTGGGGCACTTAAAAACGAAGTGAGATGAGCTCTTTTCCAGCTTTTTGTCCTAACGGCCTCTGCATAAGTCAGATGTGGTGATGCACATTTGGCTGATGTGGGTTCCCATTAAGTTGTGATCCGTAAGAATTCGACAATTGAGGTGTGCTAAGCTTCAGTAGATACTCTGTTTTTTTTCTTGAAACCCGACAAGTGTCAACTTTTGACCATCTGTCAAATACGGTCTTAAGCAAACTTTGGTGAATTCTACATTTTTTCTGCTCCAGTGGTATAAGTACCCAGATTACAACTTGGCTCGGTTCAAGTGATGAACCGTTTTTGGTCAGTTCATCAGCCATTTCTTTTTCATAAATGTCATGGTGTCCCGAGGCCCATCGAAGGGTGACTGAATTCGTCTCGCCAAGCAATCTTAATTCACTACATAGCAACGAGCAAACAGTTTAAACTTCGTGACAGTTGACGAAATTCCTCTTATTGCCGCCTGGCCATCAATGAAGATATCAATATTCTTGTTCGACAGTTCACATGTGGAAAGATATTTTGCTTGTTCGCAAACTGATGTTCAGATATTCAAAACCAATGTGTATCGGTTTCTCCTTTTAAATTCTCTCCAACTTTCGTTGCTATAATAATCCCTTTAGTGCGCGCAAAATAAAAGCAAAAGAACACCAGGGACTAAGCAGCAGACGAACCAATAGTGAGCCGAAGCCGAAGAAAACCAATGTCGGTTTCTTAGCAAAAACTGTAATGGAGACATTTTTATTCACATCGATTACCTTAAAAGGTGTAAAACACAGAGGTCCTGCATCGATTCCAAGCCATTCTGAAGCAAAAACAGCCAGATTTGGTGAAGAAAAGGAGAAGTTGATTTCCATAAGGCCGGCGAACTTGAACACAAAGCCGTAGTCACAATGGCAACATTCCATGAGCTAGGTTACGAACTATATACAACCTCATCCAGCATTTGCTAAAAATTTTTTGCCCCCGTGACTATTTCTTGTTTTCAAATATGAAGAAATGGTTTGGAGAGATTTGGGTCGAATGAAGAGGTCATCGTTGTTTTGAGAGGCTCGGGAAACTGTATTATTTCGTGGGCATACAAAATTTGAAAAAACATTGGAAGAAGTGTATCGAGACCATGTTGAGATATGTAATTTTTTTGGGTCGAAAAGATTGTCCCTGATTTCAATTTTCAAGGACTTATTGACCCACTAATTATATTTCCCATAGCAATACCAAAACCCCATAAGATTTTATGGAGGACCCCAATGTTGCCAATTTCACATGCCATGCCCAACATTTTTACAATATCTTCACCTTTTACGAGTATGCTTGAGTTTTATGAGTTTGTAATTCTTTATCTCTTATCATAAATGTTCGAATTGAGCAATGAAGTGCGGTAATATTTTGTCCATAAATACTTGTATACCTTTCGTTTAATAATAAAATTATTTTCAAGTTCTTCTCGAATACCTGAGTTTTATATTTGATGACCATGTGGGGATTTGGTTTTGATCTGATGTTGATGATATTTTGTTAAGTTGAAAAAAAAACCGACAGACAACGTTTAAGAACGAATGCGGTCTTATATTGGTCGTAAATTTATGATATTCAAGCATCGAAGACACGTAGGTAGATATAAATATTTGAATGACGTTTTAGCATGGCAGGTATTCCTTTATAGTTGAGGTAACGAAGGGTGCGTTTAATGAGATTGTTCAATTCTTTTTTATTGCAGTACAGGTATAGTGTAAAGCAACGATACGTGTGATAACTTGAGTGTAATTTACTTCAAGTAGGCATAAACCACCTTCATAAAAGAACCTAATGAAAATTTATGCGAATGCAAAATATTCCGAAAATAAAAAAAAGCATTTAAAATATAGGCTTAAGGTATCAAGTTAAACACAGGAGAATTTTGTAGCAGTGATAGATACATAAATCAGTTCGATGAGTTTAAAATTTCAACTATTGCTTTATTGCTGCATTATTTCTGAAATAATGAGCTGCCATTGACAATTGGTGGTTGAGATTCCTGTATATGTCCCTGGATGTTGCAAAGAATGCTTTGGATAAAGTTTAAGTGTAAACTTGTTGATCTACTCCAGCAATTAAATCTGCAAACATAAGCCGCCATTTCTGCACTTGAAATACCAATTTTCTTCGGGTATTATTCTTCTATGACAGGCTTTGAAAATCTGAATCTGGTTGAGACTAAAGCCCCAATTCCCGCAAAAGCAGTTCAGTCTTTATATTTATAACCGATGAGGGAAATGATTTTCGACCAGTAACAATAAATCGTTAGCGTTTAGTGAAAATTTAAGTTGAATAGCAGAGAAGAGTATTCCTCCTGGAAGTACATCATTAATATCACCAATGTACAAAGCGAAGAGTATTGGTCTTAAAATACATCCTTGGGGAACACCAGTGGAACCAGTCTGAGTCCAGATATTTAAAATACATACACAGAAACTTACAAGAAATTCTCATTGATGAGACTGTCTATTTACATTGCCAAATGCAGCTTTAAAGTCTATAGTCGAAATATTGGATATTGGACATGGAGAGTAATGCCGTTCAAGAACATGTGCAAATTATTTAACTGACTTATGAAAGTAGGCCTTCTGTTCGAGCAAAATTTCGCGAGAGGACTGTACGCATCGTGGTGGATAAGTCGAGTCGACAGAGTCACTGACCAATAAGCCAATAGCCGTACGTCACACAAACGTAAGACCTACCGAAAATATCGTGTGTTGCAAAATAAGAGGCAGTCAATTCCGTGTCACACGTAAGACGTCGGCGAAGTTATCCTCCTGAGTTTGGTCTACATTAGTACAAACTTCAACTAACCCACAAGCTCAGGGTTAGCAATCATAGACAGTGACGTGTGTTCGCTAATTGGGATATCGAACAGTTTGGAAAATGACATCAATATCGGTCGAGCCTCATTTCTGGATGAATCGGTCCGTCAACGTCAAAAGTTCTTGAACTTGGGACGATAACTGCAATGAAACTGCAATGCATCCAGAGAAAGTCACTGCTAGGCGTGGATTTTAGGATGGCGGCATCATCGGTTCATGTTATTTCATGGAAATTTAGCATGAGCGATTTTCGATCACGGTTATGTCACGCAGAGGCGATATGAATTGGGCTACTAAATCCCTTGGTATGAAAACCAGTACCCAAAGGAAAAGCCTAATCTGACATTGCGCTTCCACAGTAGTTATAACTAAATACTCTGTCTCGCAGGAGTTCTATATTATCCTCGGCGGCGCTTAAGGACCTTACCAGAGTACGATGTGAAAGTTGAGCTCGTAGACTTCAATGCTAAAGTCTGAAAGGAAGACACCTTTGGCGGGTTATTTAGTAAGGAGGGCTAATATACAAAATTTGAAGTGGCTCGTTATTTTCTCATGAGTAGCACTAGTTTTATAGAGCTAACGATTCGCAAAGCAAACTGGCACTTTTAGTATGTCAAAAGACCAAGAAAATCAACCATGTACTAAAAAAAACGCATAGTACAATCATTAGCTCTGACCATTTCCTAGTTGCGCCAAAATTTAGTGTTTCGACTTTTGGTTCACGAACCACCCAATAGAAAAAAAATCGACGTTATACGTCTCAACATACCTGAAGTCACTAAATGGTCTACAGCTGTTCATTCAACAATCACAGACGCTAACAAACAAATGTCCAATTACAGCGATATCATCGAAGGAGCCGAAACCAAGCTATCAAGTACCCCATAGAAAGAGCCAGCCTCTTAGCCCAAGGACATCAAAGAGTATCGCGATCGAAACATTACTCAGAACATCGTGCAACACATCTTTCCTATCCTTCTTTCTCTTCTTAACTTCACGCCCGCGCTGTGTTGAAACATTTAAAGGGTAATCTAATCCCTTGAGCGCGGGTAGATTACAAAAAAAAACCTACTGATTTTAGAGATTAGCACTCCTTCACAACAGTCTTTCGTAGCTTGTATGGCATGTAGTGCCGTTTTGTCGAAACGCAAGTAGCTCCAATATATCGATGTAGTTGAGCTCTGGTCCAGTAAGAGAGTAAACATCGCTCTTTTCCTGAGAAAAAATAAGGTCCGATGATCCCACCATGTCATAAACTGAACCAAATAGTCAATGTTTTTGGATGTAATGATGATTGGTTGAACAGTTGTGGATTGTGTTCGCTCCAAAATAGGCCTCTTCCTAGAAGATAAATTTTGGTCAAAATCTGGATATGCGACGAATGTCTTCACCGCCTATTTAGCGAACTCACAGCGTATGGTCGTCCGAATAAAATGACAAGCCCTTATATGCTTAAAGCAGCATTTCAGAAGCAGACTTCTTTAAATATAGAGGTTATGATTTGGTAGAATGCATGCATAAAATGATAAACCGCGTATGGGTGGAAGGAAGTCTTACTGTTGGAAAAAATGAATTTATGTCTTGCAAGAACTATCGAAGCATATCTCTGCTAAACGTCGTCGGACCGACCATACA
Source organism: Chrysotoxum bicinctum (assembly GCA_911387755.1). NCBI lineage: Eukaryota > Metazoa > Arthropoda > Insecta > Diptera > Syrphidae > Chrysotoxum > Chrysotoxum bicinctum. Next base: position 198,741,934 of record OU426987.1, on the reverse strand, counting down.
TCAATTTGAGTCGAATCCTCTATGAAAGTGTTACGTCAATACTCGTCACCTTTTCATCGACTTCAAAGCTCATAGTGATACTAGTTGCCAGAAGATCTATATGGCCATGTTTGAACTCAGGATGCCGAAAAAATTAATTCAATTATTTTGAGTGCCAGTCCATTGTGAAACTATGGAAAAGCTCCTGTAGAACTAGAGCTATTTCGGCAAGAAGATTTGCTCTCATGCGATTTCTTCGTCAATCTCGTTTTGGAGTAGACGTTAACAGAGACAACAAAATATAGGAGTAGTCCATCAAGACGTCACCATTAATAGCATCAGCAACTTCGAAGTACTTAAAGTGTTTGTCTACCTTGGATATTACTGGTTCTACGAACAAAAATTTAGTTGAGCTCCGACATAGAACTTTTTTCGAAAACAGCTGCTATTTCGAGGAACATTTGCAAGGAGATCGCAGACAAAAGGATGTGCAACTGTAAACCCTATGAGATGTACCAAGATGTGAATGAAGTCCAGAAAGTCAAAACACTTCGACTACGTTTTTTTGGCAACATTTAGCAAACGCAACTGGCAAAAGTCTCCGAATTCCAGCCCCAGGCTCAGGGACGAGGCGGGAACAAAGAACGAACCTTTTGAATAAGGGCAAAACCATCGCAAAGCCCAGAGCGCTTTTTCCTGATGGTTGGAAGCAACATCCTCGGGAATGGAAAGCTGCCACATAAATGAACCCTTTCCTAGAACCTTAATTCCGATTTAATAGAAACACGTTACTTATTTAATATTGCCTTTAAATGTTATCATCTATTCGGGATTTTTGGAATAACATAGGTCCCTGAAAAAAAAGTCCAGAGGGGTCAAATCGCAGCTTCGAGGCGGCTAATGGACATCGCCAAGACGAAAGATAACACGATTTGGGAACGTGGTACGCGAAAGATCGATTGTGGCATGGGCTGTGTAGCATGACGAGTCATCTTCTATGAACCAGATGTTGTCTAAATCCATGTCTTCAATTTCAGTAAAAAAAAATCGTTTAACATGGTTCTATAACGTCCACCGTTGACCAAACCGTTGCTCACAGCCTTATTTTCGAAGAAAAATGGTCCAATGATGCCACTCCACAGTTGGCACCGAACTCTCACTGTCTGTGGAATGCATTTGACAAAAACGTGCGGGTTTTCCGAGCCGCCGAGATGAAAATGCGTCTCGTCAGAAAAGATGATTTTCCGCCCAAAATCGTTGTCCAATTAACAAAGCGGATGGTCGTGCGTCTTCCATTGCTGAGTCAATTGGACCTCGTAAGCGAAAGCTGTTGAGTTCGATGGCGAGTTGATGTTCGTGAATTGAGTTTCACACTCTCGGCTACAGCAGCCACGTTCTCATCTGTGCGCATCGTACGATGGGGAATATGACTGTTGTCCACTAGCATAACAGACTCACAAACTTTTTCAACAAACTTGCCTACAGCAGGGGCGGTGGATGCTTCATTTCGGGCAAAACTTCTTTCGTTTGGGCTACACAGCACTCACTTGCGAAATAAGTTTTCAATATTTCCCAACGTTGTTCAAGCGTAAAGCGACGGAGGTATCATACGGACTTTCTGTGAGGATTTCGAGCGGGAAACATCTGTTTTTAAAAAGAAACGACTAGATGGCCAACCCTTTAGTGTAGAGGCTAACTGTAACTGAAAACCATCCAAAAGATTAGCGAAAATAGTACTGAAACGCATCGACGCCCAACGAGCAGGTTTCAGCGCTGGATCCTCATGCATTTATCATAACAATACTTTAAGGATCATAATTGAGCACTGCGTCGAATATCGATCACCACTTCATTGACTTTGAGAAGACTTTCGACAGCGTGAATGGAGAATTTATTTGGCTTGCTTTACGCAGGAGGGGTATCCCGGATAAATTAATAGCTATTAAGGCAACTTATAATGGATCCAAATGTCACGTTTTGCACGAAGAGAGGCTGTCAGAAGGGTTTTGAAGTCCAAAGTGAAGTCAGACAGGGCTACATTCTGTCACCAATATTGTTTTTGTTGGTGATAAGCGATGTCCTGCGAGCGGCCTTAACGGGAAACGGAGGAATTCGATGGACTCTGACGTCTCACCCGAAACATCTTGACTATGCGCATAACGTATGCTTGCTCTCTCATAGGATCACGGATCTCCGCCTAATGACAACAGGGGTGGAGAGAGAAGCAGAAATCGTGGGACTGAAAATCAACTCCGGCAAAACAAAGATGATCAGACTCGGAACCCAGTCATCTTCTCTCATAAATATTTCTCAACAACCAGTAGAGAAAGTACAGAGCTTCCAATACCTTGGAAGTATCATTTCTACCGAGGGTGGCACCGAACAGGACATCAGCAGTCGAATCGGGAAGGCAAAGGCTGCTTTCGGTATGCTTAGAAATATATGGAGGAATAACTCTCTAAGCTTAAGAACCAAGCTACGGCTGTTTCGATATAACGTCGGATCCGTTTTACTTTACGGTTACAGCACTTGAAAAGTAACAGTAGGTGTCCCTAAGAAGCTGCAAACGTTCATTAATAGATGTCTACGAAAGATCCTTAGGATTTTCTGGCCCAATCGTATATCAAACGAAGAGCTCTTCAGGAAAACGGATCAGGAACTCATTAACTCCATTATACGACGTCGAAAGTGGCAGTGGATCGGACACATGCTTCGAAGAGGCGACAACTCTATTGCGGCGCATGCAATGCAGTGGAATCCGCTCACTCAAGAAGAAAGAAGAGCTGGACCACCCAGAAGCTCATGGAGAAGGACAGTCGAGGAGGAGTCAGTCCAACTAGGCAAGAGTTGCAGGGAATTGCGACTCATATCCAGGAACCGAACACGATGGCGAGCTGGTTTTGTGGATGCCCTATGCCCCACTAGGGGTCCCCACGGACATAAAAGGTCTGAGGACCTAAGTAACTAAGTAAGTATTCGCAACTCAAACTCATGAGCGATCATATTCGTTATTGAGCATTTTGCGAGCACTCATGGTGTGAGCCTTTATAAATTGTTTTACGTTAATTATTGCTTCAAATACTACCATCAATTCATTTGTTGAAATGCATACATTTTTTATTTTTTTTTTTAATAAACTATTGAGTCAATCATGAGTAAAGCACAATTCAATTTTAAACATTTTCAATCAATAAATTAATACCCCCATCACTGTTAATTTCCTTTTCAAAAGTACCCAACCTTCTTAGTGAAACTAAATTATTTTCTCAAATTTCAAAGAACATTTTTGTTCATTTACAGTGAAGCACCTTTGCGACTCAAAATAATAGGATTACTCATCAAAGATTGTGGTTTTGTTAAGAGTATACCTTTTACATTATTCGTCCTCCTCAACCCAGCTCCCAATCCATCCCAACGAACGAGAACCCTCTCATATGGCAGCAATTTGATTTGATTGTATCGCAAGTACATTTTCAATATCTTTGCTCTTTTTTTTTGTCTGTTCTCTACAACGAGTTGTAACTGCATTTATCATTCTATCGAGTTTGGATCGCCCCCTCTCGCAGTTTGGAGCTTTTCAACGCCCGCCCATCCCATTGCCATCAATTTCAATTACTCTTCTTTCTATCTTGGTTTAGAGTGACGACAGTCTCCAATATATACACAGAAAGGGTGCCCCTAAGCAAAAAAAAAAAAAAAATCACCCCAGTCATGTGTATCCAATTTAAAAGCATCATCCCAGTTTGTTACATAACTATTAAACGACTCCCATGCAAAAGATACATGGTTAGATATGGTTTGGTATCTCTCGATCAATATTAATTGCTTTCCAATGGTTTTTCGATTTGACAGTTTCCAATATCGTCGCAACGAACGAGATGGTGAGAGCAAAAGTAAGAGTCGCAAATAGACAGACCATACATTTTTAATTGAATTGCCCCAGAGGAATGGAGCACAAAGGCAAAATAAGGTGGACAGCTTGACTGGCCGGCTGCCGGGCACGCGGTGGCGATGAGGTGTACTCCCGGCAATCGGGTAACCCTATTTTCTAATGGAAGAAGACTTTCAGATACATAAATGAAGAACGTCCTCTAAAAGAATCTCAAATGACACAAGAAACGCATATGAGGCATATGTGACATGACCGGACCTCACCCCCCCCCCCTACACCCCTTTAAACAACAAAATCAAGTCTGTCGAAATAATACATGTGAGTCGGAGAGCATTTGTATCGCTTATTGATTTTCCAGGAATCCGCTTAGAGAAAGGGTTGAGTTCAGTCAACGACCATGTACCAGATCTTGTTTGTCGCATCGTCATGTATTTCATCGAGCAGAAAAGATACACAAACTTATGTCAAGTGTGTGTGTAGTGGAGAACATGAAATCAAATAAGCAGATAATTCACCATATGAAGTTATGTTGCTCGGTGATGTATGGCAGAGTGCTGGCAATTTAATGATTTTCTATAACGAAAGTAGTTTTCGCACTTGGGGCTATTTTAACGAGTGGAGAAAGTTGTCAGAATTCATTGTTCGTTTTATGATACAAAAATTAAGTACTCTGTTGAGGGTTATCGTGTAGGTAAGCGAATCTGGTTGAAGTGAAGAGGGGTTTTTTTTTGTTAGTATTTTGTGAGATGTGTTCAACTGTTACTCGGGAACATTTTAATAAAAAATCTAATGTGGATAAAATATTAAGAAGCAAACAAATATTTTTAAATCAATTTTACTACTATACTCTGTTCAATTTATATTTGCAGTACAGGCCTTATGGAAGAGCTTTTTCAGAAACACTGGTGCCTGCTGCTGTTTGCCCGGCACCTTAACTTAAGAAATTGCCACTGAAATAAGAAAGAAAATCACTGAGTTACATTAAAATTGTTTGTGTAATCTTCTTTGAGCTCGCGTACAACCCACCATGACCTATCTGTTCCATGGGTGAAAGGAGACTGATCGCCAATTTGCAACCAACCCTTATTGTGTTTATTAAAAAAAAACAAATTCATATGGCATTTTCTTTGGTTTGTGCTACGTACCTTTCAGGATTTAAGTTTTTCGAGCTTTTGGTAGCAAATATTTTTCTGAGATTTGCGGCAATTTTTAATGCTCCTTATTTGAAATCCATATTGAAATCCATAATGGTCAGACTGAAAGGCAAATATCATATCTTCCCTGTACTGCAGATATAATTTGAACAGAGTATAACATCTATTGAACTTTTTTTTGTCGTTAAAATCCAAAAGAAATAAAAGTTTAAACAACCTAATACTAAGGTATTATGCTCGGAGGAAAGTAAGCCCGACGAGTGGAACCTCAGTGCTATCTGCCCGATCCACAAAAAAGGCGACCGCCTTCTCTGCAGCAACTATAGAGGCATTAGCCATTCAAAACATCGCTTATAAGTCAAGCGTATTATGTGAACGCCTGAAGCCATTTACTGATGAACTGATTGACCCCTATCAGTGTGGTTTCAGTTCTAGAAAGTCTACCATCGACCAGATCTTCATACTGAAGAAGACCCAAGAATTTAATATCGGTACACACCACCTATTCATCGATTTTAAAGCAGCTTATGACAGCGTTAATAGAGAAGAGCTGTACCGTGCCATGTCGAGTTTTGGTATGCCTGCCAAACTGATACGCCTTATTGGAAAATGCCCGTTGCTCCGTCAAACTTGGGAGATTCAACCGAAACCTTTGAAACCACCAGCGGACTTCGACAAGGTGACGCACTTTTATGTAGCTGTTTTAATATTGTCCTTGAGAGAGTAGTGCGCAATACTCGGGGCACTATCTTTCAAAAGTCCACTCAATATCTTGGATACGCGGGTGACTTCGACATAATGGGAAGATCCAAGCGAGCAGTTACGGGTACCTTTTCTAGTATGGAGTCAGAAGCGTAAAAAAAGGGTCTTGTGATCAATAAGGAGAAGACGAAGTATATGCTGTCATCAAATAAAGCCGATTCCCACCGCAGACTTGGTCAGAACGTGACTATTGATAGATATAACTTCGAGGTGGTCAGGGTCTGGGTACCGAGCTCTGCAAATGACATCAGTGCTGAAATCAAACGTAGATTAACTCTTGCTAATCGCTGTTTCTTTGCGCCAAGTAAGCAATTGAGGAATAAAGCCTTATCGAGAAATACCAAGGAGACACTATACAAAACCCTGATCATCCCTGTCTTGCTATATGGTGCAGAAGCAAGGACGCTTTCCAGGCGGATGAAAGCTCCCTTGAGGTCTTCAAAAGAGAAAGGTTCTACGAACGATTTATTGTCCAGTTTGTGTCGATAGACAAAATAACATCTGGCAAAGCCGATACAATCATGAATTGTACGAGATATACAACGACGTGTCCCTAGTCAAGAAAATACGTATTCAGCGGTTAAGATGGCTGCGGCATGTAGAGCGAATGAACATCGACGCTCCATCCCGTAAGATATTCAACGCTATGCCAGTGCCAGAGGGTACGAGAAACAGAGGCACATAGGCCATTTTTTTTAATAAATTCCAAGCTTCGAATTCAAGAACGCTGGATAAATTTTGTTAGTCAGCTTGTACTTGCTATGAATTGAAGTTCGGAATGTAAGTCTCGCGTTGGCCAAGAAACCATTTGTATCATGTCAACAAACCTCAGTTAGAGAAGTAATTCCCAACAGAACTGTTTAGTAATATAAAAGTTCTAACTGAGAAGGTCTCAATGTTTTTTTTTTTTTTTTTTTTTTGACTTTGACTGGTCACTATATTTTCTGGATAGTGAAGTTGATTGCAAGGAAGAAATGATCACAAATTCAATTCTTTATGGAATCAAAGTACGAAAAAATACATTAAACCAAAATTAAATTTGGGTTTTAATTTGAGCTGTATAGAGACTTAGAGAAGTAAGTTTCCGAAGATATATATCCAGCCCCACTGAGGATACTCGAAGAAGAACAAACAAGTTATAACTACTTGTAACGGTCATATTCGACAAACCAAATTTTTACATGGCCAAAAATTAAGGCAAACAATTCTACCAAATCCCAAGAGCAGTAAAAATTTGTTGTCTTTTTGAGTAAGATTTTCGAAATAATACTTCGCTCTCGGTCCCAACGCTTGTTCTCAGAAGAACTCTCTAGGTCAGCTATGTAACTAGATAATGCCAATTTGCTTGCACCACATTTTGGTGTTAATTCGCTTCCAAAGAGAGTTATGACTCATCCTGTACTAGGGAACACAAACATTTGGATGGGACCAATCTTTTTTCGTACTCTTACAGTTGCCAGAGTTCGGAAAGATATTGACATATTCAAATCCGATGGTATCCCTCCCATTTTTCTGAAGATATATTCTTCCACGCTATTAAAGCTACTGTGTAAGTTTTTCCATCTTTCCTTTTCTACTGGTGTTTTTCCCGATTGGATTGAAATTTATAAGACATTTGATATTAGAATTAGAAATTACTGCTGGTGTTCCCCAGGGCTCCGTTTTGTGTCCAACTCTCTTCCTTATTTTTACAAATGATCTCTAGTCTGAAAGTTCTAATCCACCTTATCGTTTTGCCGACGACTCTAACATCAGCTTCTCATACACGTTTTCAAATTCAAGTACATCTCCTTCGAAAGTAGAATTGCAACGATATAGTACTCGTATAAGCTCAATAAATTCCGATCTTTACAGCATTGTTTAATTGGGTATTAACAAATCGTAAGAAATTTGATACTTCGAAAACTCAATGCTGTCTATTGCTGTTGAAGCAAAATGTATCCCTTTATGCCATTGGCCATTTTACTTGCATCGAAGAAGCCCAAAAGCTTAACTATAATCTTCTTAGGATTTCTATATGGATGTAGGAAATATTCACCGCCTCTCTGATCTAGCTACAATTTATAAAGCGTTTATTCATCCAAAACTAGAGTATAACTCACATTTATTAAATAACTTTACCCGGCACATTCAAGATCAATGTTTATCGACACCCTCCTTAACTCAACACCCCCCCCCCCCCCCCCCCGCCCTTATTTATTTCCCTATCGCTTGTGCTGTGTTTAACATTATAAGGGTCTTTCAAAAAAAAAAAAACACTGAGTGTGAATTATAAACAAATAAAATGCACGACTGGGTCGCACGAACTTGCTCTTATGTAAACGACTAAGAATTTAAAAAATGAATGCTATTAGAGAAAAACTGTTCATAAGCATAAAATTAATTTTTCAATAGACTAACACAACTCCTTTAGTAATTGGGGCTAAAAACAGGATGCCATGTTATTCAAGCAAATATTACTCGTAACTTATGCAAGAACAAAAATTATGAGTCTGTACTGGTTTCTTAAAAAAATAAGCTTTATATGTATACAAAATTTTTAAAATGTTTTAAAGAAAAAATTTTGGTACGCCAATTTAAAGTTTTATTATTGTTCGAATAAAAATTAAATTTACAAACAAAAATATTGAGCCGTTTCTGAAAAATCGAATTTTCCAAAAAAAAATAGACTTTTTTTTCAAAACTTAAAAAAAAATTTTTTTTAAGGTTTGAAATGCAATGTTTTTTAAACTTTTTAGAAGCTTCTCTATAAAAAAAATTCATTAAAATCCTTTTTGTCGATAATGAGAAATACTAAATTTGAAAAAAAAAAAACGGTTCTATGGTAGGTAAAGTCAGTAAGATCTTGATTTAAAAAAAAAATTTATTAAATTATATACATAGATCGTAAAAATTAATCCAAAGAAAAAAAAATTTAGCGAAATTTCCGGAACCGTTTTGGAAAAAAAATACGATTTGCGAAAACCAATTTTTTTAACATTTTTATGAAGGGTATCGTTATTTTTAGGTAAAATAAAGTTTTTTTTCTTACATCTTGCAATTTATATTAAGACACTTTTATTTATCAAGTTTTAAAAAAAATTGAGTTTTGAAAAAAAAAATTGAATTATTTAAAAAAAAAAATTGGAAAAATTTGAAAACAAAATAATGTTCAAACTGCTGGGGAGCCTTAGCATACAAAAAATTATCCAAATCTTGTACCATTTTCGAGAAAATCAAAAACCAAAAAAATGGTTCCAAGGGGGCTACCAAAAATAACAATTTTTGGAAATTTTTTCAACAATTTTCTAGCTTTAACTAAATGAAATTTTTTGAATTTTTTTAATATCTGTGAGACAGTTTTTGAGAAAAAAAAATATTTATAAAATTTCGAAATAAAATCGTGGCAGGTCTTAAAAAAAAGATAAAAACATGTGGGGGGAAAAAATTGAAAATACTTTCTACAAAATTTAAAGAAAATCGGCCGAGCCGTTTAGGCTGTAGTTGAAAAGACAGACAGACAGAATTGCGAGACACACTTTTTTAGTCTTCGCTATCATCGTATTGTAAACTTTGATCAAAATCTCGAGGTCGATTTTTTTCCCGAATGCATAACTTGCCTTATAGTAGCTATAAGTTGCAAGTAAAAACAACATTTGTCCCACCTGTCCCTAAAAAAAGGGAAATCTTCACCCACTCTTACTATCGTCCAACTGCACTTACGACCCTCCATTTTAAGGTCATGGAAACGTTGGTAAATGATCAGCTCAAGAATTATCTTCAAGAACAAAAGCTTCTCAGTGACCAGCAGTATGGCTTCCGTAGCGATACGTCAATCGGTGATCTGATGGTATATTTCACCTCTCGCCCAATATTTCAAAAGCATTTTATGGAGTTCGGCATCTATGAGTGCATTTAGTTTTGAAGAATTTCTTGATAAATTAGAAAATACCTTTCGAATAGCTCTATACATGTATTGGATGGATTTAAGTATGAAATTCATAAGATAAATGATGGTATGCCACAGGGCTCTGTCTTGACGGCATTTGCATTGAGCAGCTCGAATCACAGACCACCTTGTATGGAATGACCACATATTCGTCGCCAAAAACGGTGCTAAGTGTTTAGGTTTCTTTCGAGGATGTAAGAAAATTTGTCACACTTTCTGATTTGGCCTATATTCATTCAAAGCTCAATCGAAATTCCCATATTTGGGCATATGCTCCAATAACGCACTTGAAAATCCCTTGGATAGAATACAGAAAAAAGCTTTGAAAACGATAGGTGATAGAAGTATAACAAAAACATTTGAATCTCTTGAGCATCACGGCTATTTTTATTAACAAGGTTCTTGTGTTATAGCCAGGTGCATGCCTGCCCGTAAACAATTCAACCACAATACTCGCGCTTCAGGGAATGCCCAAAAGTTAACCCTTGAGCCCAACTTCGGACGTACTAATAAATTCAGAGATTCTTTCTTTAGCCGCACTACATGAATGTGGAATTTTTTACCCGGTGCCAATATTTCCTTCCCATTAAGATATTCAGACCTTCAAAACCAATGTGGATCGATATCTACTTTAAATCGTCTCCCACTTTCCTAAACGCTTACATTGTGCTCAATTTTTTGAAGGGTAAACTAAATACTTTTAGTGAGCCAAAAATATAAAAATATTAGAATAGAAAAAAGTCTTGAATTTGTATGGAGTTTTCCATTGGAATGGAATGAATGAATTTTCTTTCAAAATTTGAGATCTATAAACGAACTGCATAATTTAAATCTGCTTCCATTTTTTACTATTATCTAATAATTTCCTTCGTGTAAACTGACAGCTGAAAATTGATTTGACATAAGTACAGATCGATGAGAATCTACCGGAAAATTTAGATTTTCATTTTGATTGATTATAAATCAAAAAATAAATTAATTTTGTTGCTCAATAGAATGCAAAAATTGCCAAAGTCGGCATTTTGACAGATCTAAATAGATCGAAAGTAGATTGATTTATTTTAACAATGGAAAATGCCATTAGAGTTTGAAAATTTCTTTAAACTTTTCCAGTTTAGTAAAAGTCATTCCTTTTGAAATGAGCAGCTAATAACCTATTTAGCTTGGATAAAGTTATTTGTTTACAAAAAGCATTTTATTGTTTTTGAAAGAAGAACGTCGCTTTTTGATTTAACTTTTATCTTTTTTTTATTTGCTGTATGACTTCAATCGATTTTTTCAATCACTCGCGCATTCCTGCATAATTTAGTTAGATATTTCGAATGTTCAATCATAATTTATTGTCGTGTAATCCTTTACTTCAAATAGGAAAAAATCCTTCCAAAAAAAGGATGATAAACACGGCAGTTTGTAGTCAAATTTGTATGATAATCACCAACATCTACTAAGTTAGGGTACATTTTAATGTCTATCTGTTATATTTGATATTCAAAAAAAAAATCCATGCCTCTTCCTCCAATAAAAATAGATTTTTTTTTCTGCCAGATTCAAGAACATCCGCCTTCTCGAATAGCTATTAAATTTGACAAGAAAAAAAATAAATAAAATCCATATCCCAGAGTTGAAGAAGCTTTCCTTATGTGTGGAAAAAGGCAGCAGGCACCCTGATGGTCCCGAATTGCTCTTGGCATTTACCATATATCCAGAAATGTAAAAGTGTAGAAGAAGGCCAAGCTAACTTCCTTTTTAGTGTGTGTATCATCAGTTTAATGGGGAAGAACCATGTGAATTGCTGCTTCTGAAACGACCTTAATGGTGTGTTTGTGCCCCAATATAACCCACCCCCAAATGATAATAACAACCAACTCCTCAATTCATCTGGTATTCTATTCTATTCAACCGATTCGATTCTGGGGAATGGCATTGCTAGGACAACAAACCCGTGTTCATCTGGAAACATACATAGGCATAAACCTATAAAAAGGGAAAGATGAACGTTCTTGAACCATTTGGCAGAAAGACACACACACACAAAAAATGGATATGAAAGCCCTGACGCGTATAGAGCTCTACTCTATACGTATCTGTAGGCTTGAAGGATGGTCTTGAACTTGTGCGTTGGTGCTTAATGTCATCGTTTTAGCTTTATTCGCCCTTTTCTCGGTTAGTGTTTTATTTTTACTAAGAAAAAAGTCATAAAAATCCTCGCAAAGCACCAATAATGTCGCGCGTCGCTGGTCACAATCACATTTTAGAACCGAAAGACTACGGGTGGACTAAGATAAGAAGACACCATCCAACGCCATCCACCGCTATCTATCCACATCATTCTGCTCATCTTCAACAGACTTTACTGTTTTTAATTGCCCAACGAGGCTATATATACAATGACCCAAGAGTTCTCCAAACAGACGAAAGCGGCGAGGCGCAAAAAGTTTTCTTCAAAGACAAATATTTGACAAGCTTATTGGATATTTAATGGTTATGGTGGGTGAGAGTGTGGTTGGCTTGCCATATATACCCGAGGCAGGGTTCCATAAGGAAGTTTTACGAGATGATGCAGACGAATGCATTTCCAGAGAAAATATTACTTTGACGGTCGTCGATGCGACCAACCGGCGGCAGGAATATCTTGATTGTCTAAACAGTGGCTAAAGAATATATAGGTTCCGCGGACAACTTAATTTCATAAGACTTACCACTGAAGTGGCAAATTGCGGAACGATGACTCTATGGGATCAAAAATACGACTCACTCACCTGAAAAGAGAAGAATAAAAGGAATGAATTAATAGCTGCAATCAAAAGTGAGTTAAAATTATGTTGATGTATTCAGAGAATTCAATCTCGAATTATTCAGGAGCTGAGATGGAAATAAAATATTCATAAGTTAGTTCAAATAAAATCCTTTTCTTTTTGAAAGGGGTCACTTTGCGTTCCAAGGAAAATTAATATTTAGTCCGATGGAATATTTGTGCAGCGTATTTACTTTTTTTCTGTTTGAGAACATTTTGGAAAACATTTGTTTTTTAGTTCATTAGAGAATCATACATTGGGTATCTACCTATGTTATCTACAAAACTGACTGGTACTTCCTTGCTAGGAACACCCCCAAAATTTATTTGAGTTGTGTAAGAAATAAATCTCTTAATTTACTTATTCTTCCATTTCCGGTGAATGGCGGCTTTAGCCCAAAAAAAATGCGGAATTTATGGTAGAACAAGACTTTTGCTTTTCAAACAAGCCATTCATCCAAAAATGCATCTCGTCGCTAAAGATGATTTTTTAGCGAACAACCGGCGACCTCTATGGTAATAAATTTTGAGCTCCTGGGTCAGTTAGTGTAGGTCCCAAGTTCCAATAAAAAATTTACCAACTTGAAGTCTACGAAAGGCCAAGTTCTTATGCACGGCGGCAAGGAATCGACTGCATCCGGTTCGGCTGTACATTTTCATAGACCGCTGCGATGTTCTCAACCGATTTCAAAAACTGCTGCACAGATTTGAACTTTTAACTGTCAAATTTTAAGAAAATCGAGCATGGGGTTTTCGAATTATTGAGTCTTGCAAACAAAATTGTTTTTTTTTTTTTTTTTTTTTTTTTCTAGCAATGGGTACTAACTATTTTTCGAATTTTTTTTTTAAGAGTTACCTAGTATAACTGGTCTTCTTTTATTAAAACGGAGGCTTACAAACCAATCTATGTATATATTTTTATTCTTTATCAAACAATAATAATTTTCAGAATAATCACAAAATAACAAGCTTTATAAAGTATACTTAGAGCTACATAGGTATAAAGTATAATAATATTTAAGGTATAAAGTATATATTACTTGTCCTTACACTAGCTTAAACTAAATGAAGTTTTTTTGAATTTTACAAAAAAAAATCTGTGGAACAGTTGTTGAGAAGAAATATTTTATGAAATTTCGAAAATGAACGAGGAAAATTATTTTAAATGATATCTACCAAGTTCAAAGAAAATCGTCCGAGCCGTTTAAGCTGTTTTCGCCCAGACAGACAAAATTGCGAGACACCCTTTTTTAGTCTTCCCTATAATTTCAAATTTCAAATTTCAAATTTATTTATTTCTCAAATCAACTTACAAGTAAGATAACAGTAATCTTTTTAAGTTTGTAAGGCTTAAAATATTTAAAAAGGTTTCAGAATTTTAATATTTAAAGTTAAATTATTAAACTATGTGAACAAAATATAAAAGAAATTATAATTAGAAATAATGATGATTAGTTCGTTTTAAGGGCCAAATGCGAATAAATGGTTTTCTTAAAGCAATTTAAGAGTATTTTTCCAATTTTTCTTAGGCCAATAGGCAAAGAGTTCCAAAGTCTGACAACTTGTACGAAGAACTGGCGCTCAGATGTTAGACAGGCAAATCTTGGTTGGATTAGCATTTGAGATCTTCCAGATTGCAAGAAGTTAAGGCGCTCAAATAAATAATCTGGTTGGTGTGTATAGATTATGTCACTCAAAAAACACAAAGCCTTATATTTTAAAAGACAATCGAAAGAAATTCCAGTTAATCGTCTAGAAAATGTTGAGATATGATCCCGTTTTCTCAGGTTGAAGACATACCGAGCAATATAATTGAAAACAACATTTAATTTCTTCCTGCTTTTGAAGTCGGGACTCATAAAAATTTCACACCCATAAAGTAGAATAGGGAGAAGAAGTGTCTTAGCTAGAAGTAGTTTAGTTTCAATCGGTATGAAGTGCAGAGTTGCCCAAAGAGTACGTAGTCCACCATAAACCTTGCCAATAGTACTATTTATATGAGTATCCCATGAGAGGGTGCTATTGAAGATTATGCCAAGGTTTTTGGCAGATGCAACCCACTCTATTGGGCTTCGTGCGAGCAGCAAGGGAGGTAAAGTTGAGATATCGAGTGCCTTTCGATAAATAGCCAGGGCTTTTGATTTCACTGGGTTTAATCGCAAGTTGTTTTGAGTTGTGAATGCTTTTGAGATCTTCATTTATAAGGTGAATAGTATTACTAAAAGTACTCAGTGGGCCACCTTGGAAGAGTTTAACATCGTCAGCGTATAGGTGGATCGAAGAGTATTTTACTACCCTATATAATTCATTAATGTAAAGAGAGAAGAGCGTAGGACCAAGTATAGATCCTTGAGGGACTCCATTTTGTATTGATAATAGCTGTGACCGTTTATTTTCAGCTATGACACATTGCTCCCTTCCATGTAGGTATGAATAAATCAGTTTGATTGCACTTGTTGAAAACTTAAACTCGGTTTTTAGCTTCCTCAGAAAGTGGAATGATTAACTGTGTCAAAAGCTTTTGAAAAATCGAGGAGCGTTAAGACAACTGGATGGTTTTTATCCAGAGCATTTCTTATTTCCTCAACAACTGCAATAAGAGCTGTTTTGCAACTTTTTTTCGGCTGAAATCCCGACTGTTTTTGAAAAAATAGGTTTTCCGCTTTTAGGTATTTTTGCATTTGATTAAAAACGAGCTTCTCAAAAACTTTCGAAAAAAATGGCAAAATAGCTATTGGTCTGAATTCTGTAACATTGCCGCGTTGTTTTTTAGGCACTGGGATAATTTTAGCTTTCTTCCACTCTGATGGAAACTCAGATGTGGTTAGAATTCCATTAAAGACATACATTAACTGTGGAAGTATATATGGTAGAATCAGCTTCACAAATTTAGGGTTGATGTCATCCAGACCAATAGCATTTGATTTAATCGATAAAAGTGCCTCCACAACATCTTCTGCACTCCTTGAAAGTAAAAAGGAGTTTCAGTATTACTTTCGGAAATTTGTTCAAAGAGAGCAGGTTGAATAGTTTCACTACCAGCGGATGCGCCAAATTCTGAATTGAGTTTATTACAATCAATATCAGCTGGAATATTGTTTTTCTGTTTACCTATACCGAAGTTTTGAAGTTGTTTCCATAGTTGTTTTCCTGAGCTAGACGGGTCTAGTTTAGTTCTGTAGTAGGAAGATTTTGCAGATCTTATTTTCATTGTCACCTTATTGCGCAGAGTACGGTATTTATTAAGAAAATTTTCTAAATGATATTTCTTCCACTTTCTGTAGTTGACATCACGTTCCTGCATTAAGGAAATAATATCTTCACTGAGCCATCGAGGTGTATCAACGTGTTTACGTACAGTTTTCAAAGGAACGTGATTTTCATACAGACTATTGATGTTTTCCTGCAGAAACAAAACTTGGTCGTTGACAGAGGTCATGCTATAGATATAGTTCCAGAAAATTTGCGAAATATCACGTAAGAGGACTTCGTTATTAATATTTCGAAAGTCTCTGAAGGAAAATTTAATCTCTTTGGAAAAGTTGTTGATGCCCAGAGAAAGGTAGAGGAGATCGTGTTTTGAGAAACCGGGTGCCGATAGCTGACTATAAAGCAGATTTTTTTCACGATCACTTACAAAAAAGACATCTAAAAGTGAACAAGAACCTTGAGAGAAGTGAGTAGGGGTAGAAGTATTAATAGGACGTAAATTCAGTGACTTCATTTCCTCAAGCAGTAAAGTAGCATTTGGGGTATCTAAAAGGTTACAGTTTAAGTCACCGCACAGAACAAAATTTGCTGAGGTGCAGGCTAAGTCCTCCAGTGCGTTGAACATTGGCGCAAAATTAGTCTTTTTGTGAGGTCTGTATCCTGTGCAAAGCATAAGTTTTTCATATTTAAGTGTGATCTCAACGAAAATAAACTCAATAGGACAATCTGAATCCGACTTGCGTATGATTTAAGATTGAAAAGTTTCACGGACATAAATTGCAACACCTCCACCAACACGATAATAATAGTAATGTCAAGTTTGATCAAAATCTCGAGTTCGATTTTTT
This sequence comes from Chrysotoxum bicinctum, assembly GCA_911387755.1. Classification (NCBI taxonomy): domain Eukaryota; kingdom Metazoa; phylum Arthropoda; class Insecta; order Diptera; family Syrphidae; genus Chrysotoxum; species Chrysotoxum bicinctum. The sequence goes on along the minus strand of OU426987.1, from coordinate 198,725,367 downwards.
TACCAATGCATAACTCGAACATATAAAAATTCACCATTTCTTGGTCGCAAACTGCGAGCAGGTGCATACAAATTAAACATTGAAAACAGCACTGGCGATAATAGAATTGAGGACAGCATAAGCAAAGAGTACAGAATTTTATTTTCTTCTCAAAATGAGAGGTTTAAGGTCGATGAGAACACATCTGCTTTCATAACATGGAACACTTAAAGAACCAAAAGTTTTACGCAAGGCAAACTTAGTAAATCTTTTTTGAATTTTTTCTATACGAAGGATACTAGACTGGATGTAAGGATTCCATATAAGGCTACAATACTCTAGAATACTCCAGCTACGGTCTTGCAATACCCGTGTAAAGAGTTTTAATTGTATAAGGATCATCAAAACATTTTCAGTTTCTAACTATAGAACCGAACATCGAGTTTGCCCTAGAAATTACATATATGATCGATGTGAAGCGAAAAATTTATTTTCGAGGCGAAAATTACTCCGAGATCCTTCTGGTAATCTACTCTTTGTAAAGAGTTGATATCAAGCTTGTATTCAAAACACAAAGGATTCTGTACTTTTGAATAAGTCACAACACTACATTTGGTATTGTTAAATAAGAGTCCATTCAACTTACACCGTTAAAGAATTTTATTTAGATCAGCTTTGACATTATTCGCATCTGATAACGATTGTATGCAGCTAAAAACCTTAAGATCATCAGCATCGAAAGTCATCTTAAAAAACAGAGGAGGCTTGGCAAGTCATTAGTAAAAATTATGAACAGTAACAGTCCAAGATGACTACCTTGAGATACACCAGACAAGTTCACTATTTTTTTAGATAACTCGCCAGCAATTTCGACATGTTGTTTTCTGTCCTCTAAATAACTTTTAGTCCAACTAATGAAAACTAAACATTTCAAGTTTCAAGTTGAACGCGATCAAAAGCCTTTGAAAAATCAGTGTAGATGGTCTTGATTTAAAAATTTTTTTCATAAACTAAGCCGTTATGTGTTTCCAAACTGGATATTAATTTGTATAGTATCCATAATAGAAAACGGAACTCAATATCTAAATTCCATCTCGAAAAAAATAAATGTTGTATCTGGAGTACCCAAATGCAGTCATTTAGGACCTATATTTTTTATACTATTCTTCAATGTTATACACAGATTTAAGATTTTGATATTTCGCCCTGTGTCCGAACGGTATTTACGAAACACCAGTCAATGAAAGATAAAGACTTACTCTCGCAAAAGACATATCTGAAACTTTTTATTTGTCAAAAATGCTCTTGTTGAAATTCTTTTTGACGGTGAGCTTTCATGTTATCCACTTATTGATAAATTAATCAGCAAAGCCAGGAGCCGTCTTGGATTAATAATGATTTATGATCCTTATATACAGGGTGAGCCAAGTATTGGTTTCTTTTCAAATCATAGGTTATTTTGACACTCACAGCTCAAGATAATTCCGCACAATGATCTAGGATTATTACTTACAAAGTCCAATTAAAGGCGGACGACCATACGCTTCGTTATCGCTTCGCAGTTTGGGCTTTAGAGCAGCTTGAATAGGACAACGATATTTTGGGCGAAAAATCATCTTTTCTGACGATGCGCATTTTCAGCTCGGCAGCGCAAGTTATTACCCAGAAGCCAATGAATCCACAGAGATTGACGGTTGGATGCGGATTGTGCAGTGGAGGCATCATTGGACAATTTTTCTACGAAAATGAGACTGGGATCAACGTTTCGGTCGACGGTGGGCGTTGTAGAGCCATGTTAACCGACATTTTTTTTCCTGAAATTGAAGACATGGATTTGGAAGACCTCTGGTTTATGTAGGATGGCGCACCATGTCACAGCGTCCATGTCACAATCGATCTTTTGGGCACCAAATTCCCAAATCGTGTTATCAGACGTCTTGGCGATGTCAATTGGCCGTCTCCGAGCTGCGATTTAAACCCTTTTGATTTTTTTTTGTTGGTAATTGTGAAGGACCGATCCTATATCAACAATCCGAAAAGGATTCAAGCACTTAAGGCCAATATCATCCGAGCAATCCATGAGCTATAGCCCGAAACCATAAACAAGGTCTTGGAAAATTGGAGTGATAGACAGACAGACAGCGCTACTGCGAAGCCAACCCAGGCAGCCACTTGAACGTGTTCCATAATTAATGGGAATGTTTGCTCTTAATAATAAACCCATAACACATGGACAAAATTTGACTTTGTTCATTTTATTGAATTTTTAAAAAGAAACTTGTATTTGGTCCACACTTTATTTAAGACACTTTAACTGTGCACTTGTTGGACCAGTGTTGGAGTTGTGTATGGAATCCTAGTTATGACATTTCTAGAACTTGGAACTAGAGTGTTTAAAAAAGCTTCCTTTTATATGCTCTTTGAAATCTTCCATGAAACTCAATATGAAATTCAACATTTTTGTCTGGAGGCAGCTCCATATGAAAGTCGATTAAATCTTCTTAAACTATCGACACGGTGGAGAAACGAAGGGAATTTATCAATATGGGGATCTATTCACTCATCTCATATTCCCAGCTAATTAACCGTCAATACCTGCTCAAGATGTACATGGTGTGCTCTAAGGTGAAGTATGGCTTAAATGAACTTCTTAATGTTTTTAGGAAATAGTAAAACTTAATTTATTTCAATACATCTGCACTTAACATGAACCAAATTTTATATCCAAGATTACATTAGCGCTATTCATAAGTAAACCTTTTATGAGGTAAACTATTTAAAATTTGTAAAATATGGTTGTTATATGTTATAGACGGTTTTGATACAGATAAAAACAGGGACCAAATAAGGAAACGCCGGACAAATTGACAGATCAAAGAACGATATTTCAAAATATCTAACGACCTATAGTTTAGCTTTCAGTAATTCAAAAACTGTTTGAATCGATTGTATCATATTGGCGCAAAATTTTAATCATCCTATTGTTAAGGTATTAGTATGATACTACTTAACAATATGCTAACTTTAAATTAGTTTATTAACTTATTCTTAATTTTAAACATTTCTAAAAAGTACATCTAAAACAATGACAATTCGTGAAAAAACTTAGCAAACAGACCTTTTTTGACGTTTGTAAATGTCAAAGGGTCATATAAAGTAAGCACGATACTTAAAAAACAATAAACTAGGTATTCGATGATTTTAACTTAAATAAAAGGGTAGAGAAAGTACGAAGCTATTTTCGATTAAAATTAGCAAAATCGTTGTTTTAACATAGGGCCGTACCAACAATCAAATTAAGAGACGACTTTAATATTTGAGCGAAATGGATCATTATTTAAAGAGCTCTATAAAGTTAACCATACATGTTATGAACTTAATATTTATGTGAACTCTAAATTATGAACCATTTATTGTACGGAACCTAAAAAATAAAATGCCGCATATATGGTCAGTTATATAGCATCATCATCATCGGCTCGACAACCGGGTTCCGGTCCTGGCCTCTTTCAACAAGTCTCTCCACCTATCCCGGTCTGTAGCCGACGCCATCCAGTTGCGCACCCCAAGGCTTCGGGCGTCCTGGTCTACGCCATCTCTCCAGCGCAAGTCTGGTCTACCACGCTGTCGTCTACCATAGAATGTACCACAAAGAACTTTCCGGTGCCCTGCCCACCGGAGTCTACCGAGCTTAATTTTTGTCACGATATCTGCTTCAAGGTAGATTGCGTACAGTTCATGATTGTACCGTCTCCGGAATCGTCCTTCCTCACATACGGGGCCAACAATTCTCCTTAAGACTTTTCTCTCGAACGCAGCTAAGAGGTCGGAGTGCCTTTTGCTAAGCACCCAAGTCTCGAATCCATAATTATGTGAGTACTGGCAGGACCATGGTCCTGTACAGCAGCAGTTTTGAAGTTATGGTGAGATTTCTGGATTTGAAGAGCTTTGACAGACTATAGTAGGCTCTGTTGGATTTGAGAAGCCGCCCGCGTATTTCTTCTTCTATATTGTTATCGGCTGCTACTATTGACCCAAGGTATTTAAAGGATTGCACCACTTCAAATTCGTGCTCCGCAACCTTGATTGTTTGACCAACTGTTCCTCTCGCATTCGACGCCACCATGTACTTTGTTTTACCTTCACTAATGTGCAGCCCCAGATTTTGTGCCGCCTGCTCGATCTGGATGAAGGAATCGTGTACAGCTTGTTCGGTTCTTCCGATGATGTCGATGTCGTCTGCGTAAGCCAGTAACTGGCTGGACCTGTTGACGATGGTCCCTCTTGTTGCCGTGCCAGAGTCACGGATTGCTTTCTCCAACGCCAGGTTGAAGAGGAGGCAGGCCAAACCGTCCCCTTGTCGGAGTCCATTAAAGATGTTGATTGGTCTGGATAGCAATCCGGCTATTTTTACTTGGCTTGTTACGTTGGTCATGGTCAACCTACATAGTCGTGTCAATTTATTTGGGATGCCGAATTCTCTCATGGCTTTGTAAAGTTCTACCCTGGCTATGCTATCATAGGCGGCCTTAAAGTCTATAAACAGATGGTATGTTGGGATGTTAAATTCTAGACATTTTTCCATCGCCTGCCTAAGGGTAAATATCTGATCAGTTCTTGATTTGCCTGGAATGAAACCACACTGATATTGTCTGATAACGGTTTTAGCGTATGGGGTTATCCGGTCTTGTAGGATAGAGGAGAGTATCTTATAGGTGGTACTCAACAACGTGATACCTCTATAATTGCTGCACGTTGTGACATCTCCCTTCTTATGTATGGGGCATATTAAACCTTTTCGCCAGTCTTCTGGCATTTCTTCCTGCTCCCATACCTGTACTATAATATCATGAATTGCTTGTCGTAAGGCTGGCCCACCGTGATGGAATAATTCGGCTGGTATGCCATCGGCTCCCGGGGCTTTGTTCTGTTTAAGCCGGCCTATAGCCTTCTCAACCTCTTCTATGCTTGGTGGCGGCAACATAGGGTATTCTTCTTGAAGTAGTGGAGCCTCCACTTCTGCAGTGAGCTGACCATTTAGCAATTCATTAAAGTACACTTCCCATCGCTCCAGTATGCTTTCAGGATCGGTGATCAGATTTCCCTCTCCGTCCTTGCAGTATGTGCAGCGTGGTGTGTACTGCGTCATGTTTCGGAGGGATTGGTAGAACTTCCGCGCCTGGTGCGGACCTCGCTCTCGGCTATTTTCTATTTCACAGATTAGGTTCTTCTACCAGGCTGATTTTTTTTTGTCTGTGTAGCCGTTATCAGTTATATAGAGTCCATTAAATAATGCTTCATTTCGCTCAAATACTAAAGTCGTCTCTTAGTTTGATTGTTGGTAAGGCCCATATGTTTCATACTAAAACTGCTTTAACATTGCACTAATTCAACTAAGATTTAAATGTGATTCAGCATAGTTTCGACAAAATAAAATCCACGGTTACAAAAAATAGAAAAAAAGTAGACTGTACGCTAACTTTAGTTTAAAAGCTTAAGATATAGCAATTTAGACAGTTTATTTTTTTTTTATTTGGATATCGTATTATCTGGAAAATAGAAGTTATTGTGTTACTTTTCGTAATGAGTGTTTCAACCATTTTAATGTTAATTCTAGAGTTCCACAGGGCAGACACTTAGGGCAATTATTTTTTATTTTTATTTATTACTGACTTGAGTTCGATTTTAAAAAACTCCTTCGTTCTTATCTACATAGATGACGTTAAGCTCTTTAAAAAAAAATTACTTCAATTGATGATTGTTTCTTATCTATATGGCATCTGTTAAATTTTGTAGATGAACCGCATCTTGATATGGAGGTAGCATCTTGGACTTCAGAATTATCTTGAGACTTTTTTGCATGGCCCGAGAGATATGGGTATTGCTCATCGAGTTTGTTGGTAAGGCTTAGCTTAAGCTCTTCACACAACCATTCAGCATGGAATGGAAATTTTGGCACAGATACTAAGAACGCAAAGACTGTAACTTTAAACATAACGGAGAATCAAATGTATCCCAGCGAGTAAGGGTTAAAGATATATTAACATTTTGAAAGCTTTTTGATAATTTTTTTATGAGAATATATTTTTTAGTACTTCAGGTAAAAACCTTACCAAAAATAATGGACCTTCTATTTATAAAATTCAATTGAGCTTATTGCATAAAATGAATTAAAGAACTGAAGTCTCGAGGATTAACTTGATTTCACCTTTTAAGCAGATTTCATCATTGGGAAATGGCGGAATCATCCTAAGCAAACTTGTTAAAAAAACATCTACAAACAAAATTTTTAACGAAGAACAAAATTGAAACAAATGAGGAATTAAAAAAAAAAAACCCTCATCCCGCAAAAATTTCCTCCAAAAAAGTTTCTTTTTCTCCTCATTTTTTTATAAAGCATAATATTTCAACCACATTAATTTTTATTATTATTTTTATCTTGTGCTCCCTCCATCACTTATACCTACATACACACAACCCACCCTTGTGTCCCGCATAAAAAGAGAAAAAACATTAAAAATTACACATATTTTCCACCCCCATTTAAATACTCTTAACATTTTCCACCTCAGTAATTTTTTCCATAGAAAAAACCGAAGCTAATTTTAGCAAAAAAGGAGAAAAAAACAATCTATACTGATAATGCTGTAGATACATAGATACAACTCCCTATACTTTTTTCTATTTCATAATTTTGTTTGTATCTACAATTTGCATAGATGGAAAATGAGAGAAAATTGAAAGCACTTTTCCGTGGGATTTATTTTTTAATTTAGCAAATAATTCTCGTTAGGTACGGAATAACTCAACCGTAATTTGTTTAATGGACTTTTTTGCTAAACGGTTCGTTTTCTTGTCGCAGATTTTTATCTATTTTTGTTTCAAAGATCATTAATTTAATGAAACAAAAATGTATTTCTAACCAACATTTTTAATGTAAGTCCTCTTGAGACTTACTATTTGGCTGAAGAATGAAGGAATAAAATATTCAAAAAACAAAAACTTTAAATAAACTACAGCTTGGTGGGGGCTAGAGAATAGCAAACATCCATACAAAAAAAAAAAAAATGTCGCCAAAGACACGTTCTGAAACTAATAATCAGACGAAGAATTATTGACTTAATTACGTATTCTCTCGGATGCAACCTGCTGCTGCAACCCCAAACTCCCATCCCATATCCTCCTGAATGCCGGCTGGGTTGTGCATCTTCTCAAGTTTTTGTATAACGGCTCCCCCTTATATTAGATGCTGCGACACGATGCAATTTGCCATCGGTATCTGGAAAATATTTTCACATAACAACCGAGACGACACGAAATACAAACAGAATCAGACCTAGAGAATCCCAGAATCTGGAGAACCGGAGAAGTCATTGAAGATACATAAGCATAAATAATCGCTCGGCAGACACACAAGAGGAGCAAATGCCTGTGTCTCTAGAAATTTATGACTCCGTGCGGCTGGAGAGCGTTCACCATTAAAATTAAAACCAAATAACATCTGAGTCAGATTTTTAAAAATTTAAAGAAAAATAAAAAAATATATATATACAACAATCTGTGATGTACACCCCATACCCTGGCTGAAGATGAGGATGGGGGTAGGGAGGTTGGAAAGCTCCCCTTTTTAGATTCTCGTCAATGTTAAAATCTTGGGCATGAACCTGCCTACCTCTCTAAAACAGGGACAGATATACAAAATGTTTGTCATCATCAACATGCAGCATCATCGTGCAGTGAATATGCGAAAAATGGAATTTTAAGTTGAAGCGAGATTCATGGAGGCATTTACATAAGTCGCACCTAATTGCTCATAGTAAGGATTTTATTTGGTAAAATGATTTAAGTGTGAAGTCCAGTAGGGCAATGGTACAGTGATGAAGTGCCAGGTTTCTAAAATGTGGATTAGAGTCACATGTGGTTTTCATCACCTCAATAAGCATTGTCAATTATCAACTGATAATTGATAAATTGCGAAATATGACGTTTAACAAACGATTGATAACAGTATTGATCATTTGGAAAGATCCAGAAAATTGATAGTTATCAATGGATACTTGATAAAATTTGTATGTACCAAAATTCATGGTTTTTTAACCAAATTTCAATATTGATCAATTATCAATTTGTTTTATAACTCAAATTTATCTTATTGCTCAGCCGTGTCGAGTCGAAATGTGAGAAGAAAAACCTGGGTCAAGGAGTTGGTTTAATAAAATTTGTTTCAGAATCGCTCAACACCATTTCAACTCCAAATCGAGCTCTTAACTCAAATGACGAAAAACTTGGGTCGAAAATCAGACCCCAATCCAACTCGATCTTTCGATACTGCATATAAACGTAGTAAGTGCTGACGCTCGGTTCTGGATTCTATCCGGTAAATGAAGAGAAGTTTGGGCCGTACCTACATAAAGTTCTGAGTTTTACTCGAGTTTTGGACGCATAAACGCCTTATAAATTGTACCCAATCAACAGATGGTGAACGATTTCTTACACCGATAGAGCAATCCTAAGCATTAAGCAACGTTTTTGGCGGTCTCGAGAATGTGGTCATTCTTACGTTTTTATCAAACGTTGTCTAGGCTCCAACCGTGGGATTTAATGAAATACTTGTGCCGTTTAATTCAGGTTGCACAAGACCTTAGTTTCCACAGTTTTGTAGTTAAATGATAAACTATCAACTTAAAATATGGTTTTATTAGCTCTCAACTTAACTTTTCTTTGAATCTTGGCTTGGAACACTCGGAATTGATTTCCTTTAGTTGATAGTATGCGAGACGATCGTAAGGTTGCATATCAAATAGCTGTTAGGGTAAGACTTTAATCCAAACATTACCACAATCGCTGGTCGGAAACGGTCGTACAATCAACAATCACGTAAGGTGGAATATTCCTCTGCTGCCTAGACATCAGGTGTGCATTCAAAGACCCATCAGTCTGGTCCGTCCACTTTACTTTTTCCAGCCATCTTAGCAGATACGAGGATATGTTCATTTATTTATAAAGGGCAGCTTTGCTGTATAGCTCGTAAGACGTGTGGAGTTGATTCTTTTTCATTACACTCCATGGATTAACACTGGACTGTATATTATCGGAAGAATTTTTCTCTCAAGGCAATCAATCAAACTTCCATTCATTCTAGGCAAGTCAATTCCAGGGTATTTTCATCTGCCCTAAAAAGCAGGACACGGATGATCAAAATTGTACAAGAGGTCGCCTGCTTCTTTGAAAAAGGCCTTTTTTCTACCCAAACACTTTCGTATCCCGGAAAGATCATAAATTGCCAAGAGTGATTTAACATTCAACTCTCCACTTGTGGCATTTTGCGAAGTAAAGGTTGTTTAAAGCTTCGAAACTATTTATATCTATCGTTAAGTTTATTTAGGTTGATGATATTGAGATTCCAATCTCGGAGAAAACATTACACTTTGTCTTGTCGTCATCAACAGCAAAGCGCATTTTCCATGCCAATAGTTCGGTACTGTCAAATGTGACACTGACAGTTGCCTTCGTTCTCCCTAACATTTTAATACCATTGCCATAATATAGTAGATAGCCAAGTGGACTTTTGAAAAGTATGAAACTTCTGTTCACCTGTTTTATTTGCGTCATGTTGTCCTAGACACTTCTTGACATCATCTTGACATCTTGCTAACTTTAACAGATCATCGAGGTTTCTCCAACGTTATTCTGCAACTTTAAAGTCGATAAAGAAGTGGTGCATCGAATATTTAATCGACGGACTTTGGTTTGATGGATTAGAACATAAGTGGTAGGGAGCAATCAGATTGGAGTCAAAGGGTTTTAAGTGTTCGCACAGTATAGCCGATAAGATTTTATTTGTGACGCTTGTTTCGAAGTAGGCACATCTAAATTGACACAGCCCAGCTAAGGCTGGGGTTATCTACTCGTATACATACGCAGGATTCGTCTATCGGACATACTTTCATCGAACAAAATTTTGCAGAAAGTTAGTGGATACTCCTTACCACCACAGCCTTGCTTAATTTCAAGTTTAGACAACTTTATCCAACCCATTTCTTCGTGGTTGGGTTGACGGAATTATTGGGTATCATCAATCAAATTTAAGGTAAAAAATTCTGCATCACAGCGAATTGTGGGCTTTCTGCATCATTTAGGGTTTTTTTAAAACTTCTTTCTAGATCTTTAGCAGTAATTGTTAACATCTTCTAGTTTTTGTTTCAGCAGAACATATTCTCAAATAAGAACAGGCAGGCTTAACTATTACTTCAGAACTATAGCCAATATCATTTAATGAACTGTATCAGATTAAGTAGGAAGTACCTCAGTATAGTAATAGGTCTCCTCACGGGCCACCGAAAGCTTAGAAGACATTTAAGTATTTTTGGCCTAGAAAACAGTCCCATATGTAGATTCTATAATAAACGTTAGGAAACGCGGGGCCAGATATTAGGTAAAGAAATAAATATCTGGGACACTACTAGACAGAAAAGGGTAACTTTTTCTCTAAAAAAACTCCTAATAATCAAATTTCTTAAAACGTTACACTTGGAGGAAGAGCTGCAAAGTGAGCATCTTGTCTAGCTCTAGATGGGGGCACAATAGATTTTTAGGTCGCAGTGCAATAAAACCCAAAAACATTCCTTAATATTTTCTACCCTATTCTCGCTCTCATATCGACTTGGGTTTTATGACTTCGTATCCTTGGATAGATTGTTTATATTATTTGATAGAATTTTTAAACATTAACCCTACCGAAACAACCATCTATATATTTGAGTCTCTCATTTTCCTGAATCTTAGATTTTCCGTCTGGGAAGCCGGTGTGCTTTTTCTGCCTGTGGCGCTTACAGCACTGCTGCTCTAACAACAACTTCGATTCTTTTGTGTAACATTGAGTGATAAGTCTCGTTTTCGGCTGAATATAATCTCTCACCCAGCAGTCTTCATCGAACGCACATCAGTGAAAGGCTTCAAATGACATATTGGTAATGATGTAGTCAACAAAATTTCTAGCGATTTTTTTAGATACTTTCCAGCGTCAAATTTGTTTATAGCATAGGCTTGGCTTTATTATCCATGTCTAAAATGCTTCCTTTGCTGAGTCACCTTTTTTCTCCATATAGCCGTTAGCGCGACCTTAGATCAGCGATTTGTTCTCAATGCTTTCGTTATGCTTAACTTCACAGTTAACACCCTAGAGCAAGTACTAATTTAGTGCCATTTTATAGTCAGGTATAAAGGATGACCTTCACCCCTTGCTCTGGAGCCTATCTTACACCTCTTAAATTCCAAGGGTTTTAGGTGGAAGAACAGATCTTTTGAAACACCATTTTGTTCACGCGATCTTAGGGAACCAGAGCTTCTACGATGCTCCCAACCCAATTCTCAGACATTCTGAAGCAATCCGACTAGTACCAATGGCACCAACAGGCCCTAACAGTGCATCTTGCTTGGAATTCTTATGTAATAACTCAATGGGAGCTCACATAACGTCGCCCTAGAGAACGTAACTACATTTTTTACGATTTTGGACTGGGTATGCTACATTTCTTAAAATATAGTATTCTATAGATACTGTGCCAAAAAATTGTACCTCTTAGTGAAGTAGCTTAGAAGTTACCACTTGCCGTATCAACATTTTTTTCAAAATAATTCGAAGCAAACAAACGTATGCGGCGTTACATTTCTATGACCCAAATTCAAAAAATTTTAATGAAGATACGTTTCTATAGAAATAAGTTTTAACCGTTTAACCTGCACGTGTACTTAAAATTCAACAACTAATTGTCATGTCATCAATTAAGATTTGATTAAGCTTTTGTTGATATTTAAGTCGATACAGTTAACAGCGTTGGTGAAGAGAACAATGCTACACCAGAGAGAAAGCGAAAGCTTGAAAATAATATTCGAAAGGCTTTATTTCAATCGGGTAAGAAGTCATATGTGTCAATCCGTTGGAAAAGAGTCAAAGCGCAAGATGTACAACCCAAATACTGTTTAAAATGCCCCAGAAAGTGTAACACTGACGAAGAGGCAAGGCATTATTCGCATACAACTTTCTGGGAAAAGCTAAGAGACACCCAAAAAAACAGATACAATATCTTACTTCGTTGATCGAAGAAATACAAAAAAGTCAGTTAGAATTCCAGCTCAACATTCACGACGACGACGTTCAAACACAGTTGTTTTTCCTAATTAAAAATGGTCTACAAATTCAAAGGTTTTTCAACGTTTCATACAACTGGGTAGTACGACTGGGTCGTACAACTGGGTCGTACATCTGGGTCGTACAACTTAGTCGTACATTTTGGTGGTACAACTTGGTCGTACGACTGGGTCGTACAACTGGGTCGTACGACTGGGTCACACGACTGGGTCACACGACTGGGTCGCACGACTGTTCTATGACAGGAAAGTAGATTGGATACATGTGACTTTTGCAGATAGTGGCAGAATAAAGAAGCAGAAATAGACTTAAGGCAATCAGTCCTTAGAGATTTCTCTTTCGGTAAACTGAGTTACAAGTCTTAATTTTGCCACTAAGGAACATCCTGAAATTGAAACATTAACAAAATTTCAAAAGATTAAGCTGTCACGAAAAAGTTTCGAATAACACATAACTGCGAAAAGAAAAGGTGCGGGAACACAAATTGCGGGAAGACAAAGAAGTTCAAAAAAACATAGAAACAAAGAAAACTGAAGGTTTAAGTCTTAGGTACTATAAGGTCCGAACATTCCACTTACTGGTCGGAAATTCCTCACTGATATTGCTTGCTATCAACATTTGAACAATTTTTGAATTTCATATTCGTATCTGAGGCTTGTTGATGTTATCGGAAAATTGTTTGTGTTTAAAAGTATTCGAGGCCATATTGAACTTTTAAGGAAAGATTCAGAAGCAGCAGAAAAGATCTTTAGAGTATAATCTATCAAGAAGTCATTCTCATTACTACCTCCGACTGTGACTGCTTTGTATTACTTTTCCTATGTTATGTTTTATGTATCTAGAAGTCCATAAGAGCTGGTCTTTTTTGAACTATTATAAATGACGATTCCGAAGAAAAAGAGAGTTGTAGTGACTAGAGCCATCGACATTGAATTCTTAAACTTTCTATGGACAGATATTTTTTTTTCGTAAACCAATACACATCATTTAAGGCTTAGGTGATTAAATATGTAAAGAGGGTCAGAGACACCAGAGAAGGCTGGAATTTTTATATTTTCAAGAGCGGTGATTTCAGGCGGCAGAAATCGAAAGCAGTTCAAAGCCCCCTTCCCCCTTACTTACAACTCATCCCTTAAAGGAGAAATGCCTTTACACAGTACACAAACCTACTCGCACCCTCAGAGCCATAGTGGCTGTGGTTTTGTCTAGGGCTATTCCTTAAGGAGCCCTTGGAGTGGGATTTGGGGTGAAATCCTTGCCGAACATCTTTTCTCTCTGTGTACACTCAGGAAGCATTTGACTTTGCCTTTGGAAATTCCTTTTTTAAATTCCAACAATGTTTTTATTTTTTTTTTTTTTCCTTATTTCTATTTTTATATTTATTTGACTTTGGTCAGGAAAATGTATAAAAGATGGAATAAGGGCTATTTTTCTTGTTGGTTGGTTGTCATCGTCGTTTTGATGGCAAACCAAAAGTCTGTAATGTGCTTCGTAAGGCGGAAAATGAAGGCAAATTGTTGGAAAAGAAATACCGAAAAGTTTAAAACATCAAATTCTAAGAGGAGATACCTTCGCGAAGCAGAAGATCACAGTTCAAAGCATTTGAAAACACCAAAAACGGTGCAAATAATCGCGAAACATAACCGACACCGCAAGTAATCGATTGACAGAATGAATTATTTACACAAAGTTGCAGATGCGGATGCGTTCGTTAGGTTTTGGTTTTTGGTTTTTGAGTTCTATGTACTTGGTACTTTTGATGCGGCTGCGATGATTCGATTCACTGAATTTTATTTATCGAATCAAAATATCGAGCACACAAGTTCATTGGTTAGCCCTTCTCCCCCATTTCCCCTATCACTCTCTCTCTCACTCACACAGATTCTATTGACTATAATCGGTGTAATTCGATTTATTTGCATTTAACGGGAGTTTGTGACGTTTGAAATGTCTAAGACGGGCGAGGGGCGCCGAGGGTGTTTTCAACGCACATATTAAACTTGTGTGGCGCGGTAATGCGGCAGACTAAACAAAATTATTGTTTTACAACAAAAAAAAAAAAAACGCGATTTGTTTTGAAATAATTTTTGTTTTGTTATGAAAGCGTGCGTGTGATGGAAATGATTTGTTGGCTGCGAGTTTTCGATTGATATGCAAAATGATTTCTTGATTTTTGATTTGTTATTTATTTTTTGAAATTTTATTCAGTAAATAATGTATCTTCTGTTGGGAGGGTAAAATATGATTGGTATCGGCCGGCGGCGGCGGCGCCAGATGGTATACACAATGCGAGATGGTTTTTATTCTTTGTATGTGCCTCTCACTGACAGCAAAACTGTTAAACTTCCTACAGGGGATGTCAATTTCAGTTGAAAATGTAGCGGAAGGAATGACTTTAAGGGTTTGCACAGTATTTAAAAGTTGATAAAGCGAGATTTGATTCAAAAACTTGCTTCACCGTAGAAAATTACATTGAATATTTGAATTCGGGAGCTATGTAAGTTTGGAAGTTGAAGAGTTATTTGAAATCTAACGATGTGTATAAGCTGGCAAGTCCTAGCTTTCGAAATTCGAGTGCTAATTTGGTACATTTTCCTGAAAGACAAGCGAATCTCGGAAAAAAATTATATTTTTATTTCATTTCATTAGTATATTACATCTACATTATTTAATTTGTGATTACAGAGAGTGTGTTCACAAAATAGCAATCAGTCTTCTAGTACAATTGAATAAAAGGAAAACTAATATAAGAGTAGCTTAATTTACAAAAGTGAAAAAAAATATGTTCAAGGGTAGAAAGGAAGGTAGGTGATTGAAAAATCCGTGTTGAATTTACTTCAAAATCTTACGCAAGAACAAAAAAGTACTCCAATAATCGGAAAATGTAAATTTAGAATTTTTGCAACTTTTTGACATCTGATATTCCTGTCATTTTCTTAAGCGTACATTTGAGAAAACATCAACTTAAAGCCCTGCTACACTATATAACAAACTAAATACTTAAGCCTTAAAACACATTTCCAATATAAATATGTAGATCTGTTTGGTAACGTTTTGACAAATGTCAAAATCTTCACTTTGATGAAACTGACAGTTAATTATTTATTTTTGTGAGCCAACACTGGCACTGTGTGCGAGATATTAATGATAAAAACACCTTTTATTTCCACTTTGCAATTTTAAATCTGTCAGATTCAACAAAGTATTTGCTGTCACTTTTGTCGTTGAACCATTTGTAAATACCTCTGTTAACATTTTAACAAACCAGTTCACAAAAAGTTTGGCATTCCAGATACACTGACGTATGGTGGATGTTCCGAGTGAAAATATTTCTACTTAACTGAGCGACGGCAATCGGGTTGAACGAAGTTCAGTTAGAGGGAAGTTCAATCTCGGTTTAAGTCACATTAAAGTTAGAGACAGCTCTCATAATTAAATTTAATTGTTAAACTTCAATTAATACAAGTTACTTAATCTAAGTTGATTTAAGTATAAGCATATATCTTAAGTATAAACAGTGATTGTAAAGGATTCATCAATACAAATGATGTCGGAATAGAATAAAACAAGCTGAGTGTGAGGTATTGACAAAATTCTTATGTCATTATGTATGGAATATGACATCATTGGAATGTCCTCCTCGGCTTCTTACGGTAGCTCGTACCCGAGTGGTCAAATTTTCAATGACTTATCCGAGTAGATCCGGCTGAATTTGATCTATGGCCTGCGAAATGTTCATCTTAAGGGCACCGGTCAAATGTGGTTTATTCGAATTGAACTGCGATTTCAGAAAACCCCTTAAAGAATTGGGCTCATTCATCGAAAAATGCGCTTCGTAGTTAAAGATGATTTTAAGGCCGAAATTCCGGTTCTCTTTTAACGCTCTGAAGCGAACCAACAGCTTTGTCTATGGTCATGAACCTTATGTTTCTAGGTCGGTGGTTGCCAAAGTTCGGACGCAAAATTTGCTAAGTTACAGTCTGTGAAAAACCGATTTCTAGTTCACGGCAAAGAATCGACTACTTAGGGTTCTGCTGTACACTTTCACGGTCAGCGGCGATGTTCTCGGCCGATCTTCCGGTCCTTTGACGTCCGAATCTTGGCTGATTAATTACCGAACCGGTCATTTGGCAACCAAGCGATTGTGAAAGGCCACCGCAGGTGGGAGTGTTCGAGTCAGTAGTAGTTTAAGGCATTTCCGGGGCTCTGAGACACTTGACCAATGGGAGTGTGTTGCTACTGAACCATACATCGGATCATGGCAGCGAACATAAGTCCAAGATTATGCACGGCGTGGTGGCATGCCAGTCCGAAGTAGGAATCCACTAAGGAGTGTAACGAAGCGTTCCATGCTACTCCACTCTATACGACTTCTGCATGATACCAAGAATTGTACTTCACTCAAATTCAATTCACAAGCACCATCAGCATATGACGTCACAGGAAAATCAACTACATGGATATTTTGCGTTCACCACTTATATAGTTCAAATTCAGTTTCTACTGAAAAACCATTAAGAGGACCTACTTGGGTGAACGAAAAGCACCTCTTCGCTCATGCATACAGTCAGGCGACATAGTAAATTGATTGAATAAATCTTTCGAAGTCCAGTCGTAGACAAGAAGTATAGACGAGTTGGTCATTTAGCTTCCCTTGCTTTTTGCGGAGCTTCCCCCACCAGTGGTAAGGGGTTTCGTATGAAGACAAGTTAGGTAGGTGAGATTGTCCAGCTATTTCTTATTAAGGCTTCCTCCCACCAGCGGTAAGGGGTCTTAGTTCGAAGTTTAATGTCCTAATTGCCACCAGGGGCCTCGAACCTGCCGATCTACCAGAGCGTTTAGCCTGCTGTTTAGAGCCACCAGGGGCCTTGAACCTGCTGATCTACCAGAGCGTTTAGCCTGCTGTTTAGTGCCACCAGGGGCCTCGAACCTGCTAATCTACCAGAGCGTTTAGCCTGCTGTTTAGTGCCACCAGGGGCCTTGAACCTGCTGATCTACCAGAGCGTTTAGCCTGCTGTTTAGTGTCACCAGGGGCCTCGAACCTGCTGATCTACCAGAGCGTTTAGCCTGCTGTTTAGTGCCACCAGGGGCCTTGAACCTGCTGATCTACCAGAGCGTTTAGCCTGCTGTTTAGTGCCACCAGGGGCCTTGAACCTGCTGATCTACCAGAGCGTTCAGCCTGCTGTTTAGTGCCACCAGGGGCCTTATACCTAGGGATCCCGTCATGAACCAGACATCCGAATGAAAAGGCCCGTTTGAAGCCGAATTACCAGAAGCCAGAATACCCGTAATCAAGTACCAGATCCAGATCATCAGCAAGCAGTATAACTGATGCAAGGCAGCTAGACTAGAAGCCAGAAGAGCTGATGCGAGTTGATGCCCGTGAACCGTTCCATTACCCGAATTAAGTGAAATATTAGTAGCAGATTATTGTATGTTATAGATTTAAGAGTTATTTCCAATAAAGATTTTGTAATAAGGTTTGAAGACCTTTAAATCTGGAGTTTCGTGTTTTCTTCAGGACGACCCTGGCAAGACCGACGAGCAGAACCTCGGCTGGAAAGCAAAAAGCACATCACAGGAGTGTGTAACAACTCACCAGAGGGGTGCACATTCTTGGTTGATGGTTTCTACCTCGACTATAGCTGGGTGTGTGTATATCTGGGGCTGACAGGCCCTAAGTTTTGCAGGAACTCATATGTAAGTGACCTCACGATTGCGAAGCTCGACCGGAAGCTATATTCTGGTACCATGGGAGATAGTGCCCTGAAATCTGAGAGCTATAGCGTACTATCTTCGGATAGTGAGGTGCAGCTGTCGTGTACGTGCACTCTTTCTTCAAACTATCTATGAGTTAGGCCTCCTAGTGGGAGTATCGTGGTGGCTTGGTTTATTCCGAATGCGGAGACACATGGTTTCCAGGCATGCCTGGATTCAAGAGGTGTTAGATAGACCTCGCCTCCAAGCAAGAGTGTTCATGCCTGCAACATGTCACAGCTTTGCAACTGAATCGGCTTCGGCTGATTTGGGGTTAATGTTCAAGACCCAATTTGACTCCTATGGAGGTAAGCCTCCTGTGGGGTTAAGCCATAATAGGCAGGTACTCACGTTAAACTAAACATAGGTTCTGTGAAAGCCCACCACGTCTAACGTAAAAGGGGCGCAACGTTTGCATTAACGAACACTTTTAATACTAAAGTTTTATTTTTTGGACGTGCTGTTCAATTGTGGAACTTGCCATTGGCTTCAGTAAATAAATATTAAACAACAGATTTCACAGATGTCACCAAAACAACATGGCCGTCACAGGCCGCAAAAATCTACCTGCGCCAGTTGAAAAAAAAACCATTATTTATTTATTTATTTATTTATTTATTTAATCTACGATTTATATCAACAGATTTTCCACGAATATATAATAATAATTCAATTAATTTTAAATACCTATATAATTTTAATACAATACGAGTAATTACCAACCAACAAAAATCATTTAATCGACAACATTAATTTTAATTCCTTTTTGAACATATCTCTGCTAAGGCATATATCAATATTACTGTAGAATGAATTAAAGACACTTGAGCATCTTGAAAGAGGTTCTCTTTTGCCGAACGAGGTAACATGAGAAATTTCAAAAAGAAACGGTCGTTCTCGTAATGACCTTTCAGGAGCATATACATTAATTTTATTTAAAAGATATGGACAATCAATTTTTGAGCATAAAATGTCGCGAACAAACATGATACTGAACTCTTCTCGTCTCCGTTCCAAAGATTCTAGTCCTAATAACTGGCATCTCTTATCATGGTTAAGAGAAACTTCATTATCAGTAGAAAAACCTCGAAGAGCAAAACGTAACATTTTCTTTTGAACCATTTCCAATCGATTTGTGTGGCTGACAGTGTATGGACACCAAACGACAACACAATATTCTAAGATGGGACGAATAAGAGAACAATACAAAGTTTTTACGGTATAAGGATCCTTAAAATCCTTGGAATTTCTTTTAAGAAAACCCAGCATTGAATTAGCTTTCGAAATAATTCCATTTATATGCTGATCAAAAGAAAATTTGGAATCAAAAATGACCCCCAAGTCCTTCATTTCATTCACTCTTGGCAGAGTCTGATTAGCTAATTTATAGTTATGCAAGATGGGATGAATAGCTCGACTATATGTCATAACAGCACATTTTTCCAGGTTAAGCTGCAGATCATTTTTTTGACACCAGGCTTGAAATGAAAGCAAAATATTCTGGAACAAAATACAGTCGTTTATGGATTTTATTTCCATAAACATTTTCAGATCATCAGCAAATAAAAGAAATCTACAGTCTCGTAAAATAAAATGTACATCATTAATATACAATAAGAAAAGGGGGGGACCCAAATGGCTTCCCTCAGGTACACCGGAGTATACATTAATAAACTCAGAAAAATAATTCCCAACTTTCACTATTTGCTTCCTTTCTGTGATATATGAATAAAGCCATTTCAAAATGTTTCCATCGAAACCATAAGCCTTTAACTTCATTAATAGAATATTTAAATTAACTCTACTAAAAGCTTTCACAAAATCAGTGTACACAACATCTATTTGACTATGTTTTTCTTGGGCTGTAATACAAAAATTTGTGAACTCCACCAAATTTGTACATGTGGATCTACCACTTATAAAACCATGTTGGAATTCAGTTATATGGTGTTTTATAACATTACATAGTTTCATTTGCACCAATTTGTCGAGTACCTTTGGAATTGTAGCTAACTTGGAAACTGCTCTATAATTTTCAATTTTATCTTTCCTTCCTGATTTATGAACAGGAGTAATCACTGAAAGCTTCCAAGCGTCTAAAAACTCTCCAGTACTTAGGGATTGATTGAAAATAATCTGTAAAGGTAAACATAAAGATTCTGTGCAATTTTTTAAAACGATAGGAAAAATTCCATGAATATCGACGGAACAATTACTATCCAATTCTTTCAAAGCTTGGATTATATCGCTTTGTTCACATTTCATATTACAACAATCAGTAACTGATGGTAAGAAACTGAAATCATTAACACTTCTTGAAAGAGCAGCTGTACAATATACTTTTCTAAAGCTATCCGCGAACATATCTACAATGGTTTGGGGATCATTTGAAGATATATTGCCGTACCACATAAGTGTGGGAAATCCCACACTTTTTCTTTTAGAATTTACATAGTTCCAAAAACTTTTCGGATTGCGCTTCAAGTTTGATTCTAAAGACTGTACATAAGAACATGCTAAAAATTTGGACAAAAAAATGAATTCCTTCCGGAGCCGAGAAAAGTTATTGTAATTTATTTCATTGTTAGTTTTTTTAAATAACTTATGAGCACGTGTTTTTGCATTTTTAAGGTTTTTTAGTCGAAAATTATACCACGGAGGATGGGAATTTTCTTTCTTTTTTACTCTTGGAACAGTATTCAACACCGCATTTTTAAAAATGTTCAAAAAGGAACTAAATTTTTCACACAATGGCTTTTTGTAAAATTCAGAGCACCAATTTATAGAATTGAATTGTTTATTCAAAGACAATAAATTGTTTGAGTTAAAATTAAATTTAAAATCAACGGAATTATTAAACATTTCATAATTTTTAAATTTCATATCATTAATTTGAATTTCAATGGAAGTATGATGAACAGAATTTTTTAACAATGGTGAACATTCTTTTAAAGTAGCATTTAAATTTTCATTTATAAATACTAGATCTAATAAATTATGTAATGAATTAAGAACATTATTTATTTGGTAAAGACCGTTAGAATACAAAGTATCAAAACATAAGATTTCAGTATCAGTTGATAAATTAGCTGGAAGGATCCTATCTTCGTTTTCAATTGGAATCCACTTTAAACGACTAAGATTAAAGTCGCCGAGAATACACACTTTGGTTTCGCCGTAGTCAAATTTGGATAATATGCTTTCTATGTTGTTTATATGTTTACTATAAACCGCCGTTGATGAAGCAGGAGGAATATAGCTCAGAAAAATTATTAAGCTGTGCCCATATACATCAGGTAAACGAATACAAATTTGTTCTATATCTGATACATTTTCTACTTCGATAATATCAATGTTGAGTTAAAGTACTTAAATCTGAAAATTACTTAGGTCTAAATCATGTCAAGGAGGGTATACTGAGGAGGGCATATTAAAATTATCCAACATTCTAGTCCATGGTTCATTTTGGCCCTATTCGGTGCGACGCTATTGAAGTCGAAGAAGGTTACAAATCCTAAACGGCGTGGGTTGGTATTTGAAGAGATTTTTTTGACCAGACAAGGACAGTAAATAAAACCAGTCAAGAACTCCAAAAAGTTGTTTTGGCAAGAAATATAAATTGTGTCTTAATCAGTTTGCAGTGATTGGGAATATTTTCTATAGGAGATTTGTTTATATTTTTCATATCGTCTACGTAGATTAGAAGATCGAAGTCAGAAAAGATTCTTTCAAGGTCACATGTGGATAGTTAAAACTAATATAACCGGCCCTAAATGACTTCCTTGAGGAACACCAGATTTCGCAAAGATTTAGTAAGATACGCATCATCTGAATATAACCTGATATTGACGATGTGGAAAGCCGAGCTTTATGAGTTTAAATGAAATTATATTATTGGATATTTTATCGAAAGCTTTACTAAAATCTTAAGCGACTGCATCGACTTCTTAACCATCTTCCATAAGAGGCAGAGTAGTATATACAAAATTCGCAAGGTAACTGGTTGTGGAACGGCCCTTAAGGAAACCATGTTGGTTAGATGAAAAAATAGGTTTACAATGAAAGAACAGGGTATCGTAGATAATGGTATACATGAAAGTTTTGCAGTAGGTCTGTAGTTAGTAATTTTATATTCAGGATCTTTTTTGTGAACAGGTACCATAAAAGAATCTTTCCAAAGCTTCGGGAAGACTTCTGTTGCTATGCACAGTTGGAAAAAAGCAGTGAGAGGCTTAGCTAAGTGTTCTATACATTTTTTTAACAAAATAGAAGGGAGTTCGTCCAGGCCAATTGACATCGCCACCACGTGAGATAACACGGCCATTGAATTTGCCGCGCAAAAGAGCCATTGTTTTGTTAGCTGTGTGGCAAGTGGCACTGTCCTGTTGAAACCACATATCGTCCACATCCATATCTTCCAATTCGGGCCATAAAAAGTTCGTTAGAATCTCACGATAGCGAGCACTATTCACAGTAACTGCCTGACCGGCCTCATTTTGGAAAAAAACGGCCCGATGATGCCGCCAGCCCATAAACCGCACCAAACAGTCACTCTTTGTGGGTGCATTTGTTTTTCGACAATCACTCTTGGATTATCATTCGCCCAAATGCGGCAATTCTGCTTGTTGACGAATCCACTGAGGTGAAAATGTGCATCATCACTGAAGATGATTTTCTTCGAAAATTGATCATCCACTGTTGCCATTTTTTTGCCACCATTCTGACCATTGACGACGCTTGAAATGGTCAAGAGGCTTTGGTTCTTGAGTCAATTGCACCTTGTAAGCATATAAATGCATAATGTTCATCAACGACGAGCGTGAGAGGTGCAATTGTTGGGCACGACGACGAGTTGAGGTGGACGGCTCTTCAGCAGCGTTACCACTTCTGGACAAAAAGTCGAAGTAGACTTGAAGAAAAAAGTGAAGTAACTTGAGAAAAATCGAAGTAGATTTGAAAATGACTTTTTACTTGCATTTAGAAAAAAAATTGAACTAAAGATTTTTATCAGTTGACATTACAACACGAAAAAGGAGTGATTCAGTCTGTCTGCGAAATTTTCATAAGATTCGTGCTCACATGTAAAATTACTTGTTTGTGTATTTATATAGCGTTGAACCAAATTTTGTTCATGGAAATTCTGGGGTTTCATACTACCTAGAGTGAAATAGAGAAAAAGAAGTAGATTTGGGCTTTTTATTGTAAAATTGAAGTAGGTTGAAACGAAGATTTTTAAAAGGAAGTAGATTTCAGTATTTTGCTGATGGTGCGAAGTAGGAAGTAGATTTTAAAATATTTTGAAAAAAAGAAGTAGATCTACTTCAATTGAAGTAAAGTGGTACCACTGCTCTTCAGCCACACTATCGCGAACAGCAGCAATATTTTCCGCAGTATGAGCTGTACGAGCATGCACTAGTGTCTTCACATTTCTTACAGACCCGGTTTGCTCAAATTTTGGCACGATTTTTCCAATTGTACGCACATTGGGACGATTAAATTGATCGAAGAAATCACCAAGTGCACGATATGCATTTTGATTTGAATGCCCATTTTCATAATAAGCCTGAATAACTTTAGCGCGTTGCTCGATTGTGTATCTTTCCATGGTTCAAATCGAGTTAGTCTTAAATTGAGAAATGTCAAATGAAATACAGACAAAAACTTGACGTTTAGGAGTGGTTCAGATTCAACCTCGGCCCTTAAAATTTAACCACCCTTTAGAAGAATAGCCCCTCACGAGTATGCCGAATCGAGATTTAGAAGATTCCAAGACGATTACAATTGATGGGATAGAAACTGTAGTATTATTTAAAATAAAAATATAGAATCCAGGATTCGGCGAGGTATACTTTTGACGATGAAAATTGAAATTCTTATGTCCGTCGGTTGATTAGCAATTATTTTTAATTTTTTCAAGATTGTTCCATTGGCTGGGGTGGTGGATAACCTAACCATCCTCCACCTCTGCACTCGAGGAGTAAGCGAAAAGAGGAGTCATTGTTTGTTTGCTCATGGGATGGCTTCAGAACATTTAGTTTGACGTGCAACGATATGTTTAAGTTGGTACATGGTACAAGATGTTAGTCGAAGGATGGCTGATATCGGTTACAGCGGAACAGCTAAAGGTGAAGTAGTATCAGTTCTAGTTGAGGAGTTTAGAAAAAATACAAATTGCTTCCACCTGTCAAAATATTGAGGAAGGTTTGCCATATCATCCGGAAGTCCATATGGACAACACCGTGAGTTTGCTAGTTAGCCGTGGAAATTTTTCAGATTTCGGCCCAAAAATTACCTTCATGGACAATGACCATTTTTGGCAACAAGAAAAATTGTCTCTATTGGAGTGACCAGAACAGATTGATAAAGCATCAATGCATTCACGAAGACTGACGGTTCGGTTCATTTTATGGTATGTGGCCATCAGCGGATCTTATTTCTTTTGAAATGAGGAAGGAGTCACCGTTACCCTCAATAGTCTAGAGTGCCGTTTACCGACTCTCTGGGGCCAGAGCTTAAAAACATCGATATAATCGAGATTGGGTTCCAACAAGTTGGCGTTATATGACTTACAAGCGACGTGACGCTCGAATTTATGAAAGAGAAATTTAGGAATTGGGTCATATCAAGGCCATCATCAATTGGCCAGGCTACCATGACTTGGCAACATTCGATTATTTTCTCTGGGGCTGTGGCAAGTCCTTAGACTTCGTTTGCAAGACAACCACTTTGAACAAACTCGAGGCCAACATTCGAGACGAAATAACGCCGAAAGTTGTCAAAAATCAGACCAACCACTTGAAGCACTGCCAGCGAAGACTACGAGTATTCGGCCATTTGAATGATGTGTTATTTCATACATAATGGCACGAATGTAGCTACATAATAAAGTCAGAACAAATTGTATACCTCACACTGTTAGTGTTTTATTTAAATTTATATTAACATCGTTCCTACATAGTAACCCTGTATTTTCCTTAATTTTGAAAAAAAAAATCCTATAAAAGGTTTATAAAAGATTCTTCGATTGTGACTAGAGCTTGCCTTTAAATTTTTTCATCTCTCTGTTGTTGTGTCAGATTTGTATAGAACCTTAAACTATTGAAAAAAGGGTTACTGTTAGTAAAAAAAAACCACAAAAACGTGTCGGAGGAATAATTAAAAAACCTTGTTTACCAAGTTTAAGGAAAGTCGCCCAAGCCTTTTAGTATGAATTTATCATTGAATTTTGGGGAGAGACAGAATACCCAACGACAAGTTGAACGGGCTATATATACAATATACCGTCATCGAAAAGCTGAAAATATAGCGGACGGGATAGGTTCCACACGTGGTAGGCATGGGTCACAACCTTCGAGAACATTACCCTGATCAACAGTGGAGAATGTAGGAGCAATTTCAAGCAACTTTCTTTTGTTTTTTGGTGGCACATTGACTGGTGCACACTAAAACTACACCTAAGCCTATGTAAGTCAGCCAAGGCAGTAACATCTAAGTTGATTTTCAAATATCCGACGAATCTACACAGTTTCAGACACTTACTAGCCAGTGGTCCTACAATCACTAGCTTGCATCAGTTCGATCTCGTATTTCTCCTTGAGGCTTCATGCAACAGAGTTGATTTCCAACTTGTCGAAGTCAAGTTGCAAAAGAATTCTGACAACCTCGAGCTTTGGAGTTATCATGTACGATATAAGATCGTGGACGTACGCAATTGCTGTGCGTAACTGAGGGCAGATAAGTAAGAAACAGACTTGACGGGATTTTTGGCTAAAGCCGTGATCTACTCTCTAGCTCTGTTCAACTTTTAAGCTAAATTAGAAATAGGCACAGAGCCTCATTCCTATTAGACAGTTAGAAATTTCTTAGGCATTGAGGTCAAAATTTTTAAGGAAAACCTTGTTAAAAAAATATTAAAATATGTAGTTTCCTTCTTCTTATAAGCACATTTGTCAATTTGACGTTTTCAAATTTACATTGCACCTTCAATATAGTCCCCTTCCCCACGAAGCCCTTCTGTTTGTTTAAAATTTAATTCTCACCAACAACATCTTCCTGTTGCGCACAACATCGGTTTTATTGCCACTTGAAAAACTTCTCATTCTCATTCTTATCGAGAATGCCCTTATTTTTTGGTCTATTTAGCTTATCGACAAATTAAACTATCTTTTCACTTTGGTGTCGGATATCGATCCGATAAATATCTCAAAGGTCTTCTTTTCTGTTTGTTATTTTTTTTGGGTCAATACGGCAGTCATCGCGCCAAATGGTTTGTCCAACATAGGTATATAAACGTCTATAATTTCTATCACCTTTCAGGCGCTATCCCCCTTTGCATCTCTCGTCAATTTTTTTTTTTTTATTCCAATCTAAATATTTTTTTTTTACTTCGAAAAAGTCAGCCCTTCCTTTTCCCTATCACCCAATAAACAACTCAATTGACTTTCACATTCTAGATAGCAAACGGACGGACGACATGGTTTGTCGGTCGGTTGAACAGTCCTTCTATATCTCTATGTGTATCTACCTACTCAAACCCGCATGATACCGCAGTGTGATCCAAATAAATAACGAGGATTTCTGGGTGGCTGTGTGTGTGTGCTGTGTGAGTGTGGCACGTATTTGTGGGTAAAAAAATAAGGCTTCAAATGATTGATTGAGGGCGAAGCTGGCCTGAAGTGTACAAGAGGAATTAAATTGTCAATCGTTTAAATAAATAAAATCGACGAAAGAAGGACGGACAACAAAGATAAAATAAAACAATTTTATCGGTGAGAATGAAATGTTATTTGATTGCTGGACTTCTCCGGAATTTACAAAAGAACCAGTGTGTAGAGTTGCCATTGTGTATGGTTTTGAATACGAAAAAATTGAACATAAATACTTAAAGCAAACTCATTTTCAGACACTAAATTATATTTAAATCTTCGTCAATAATACTTAAAGGTGGTTTTTACAACTTGGTTAGGCATTGTGACCTAAATTCCTAAGGCCCACTATTAAAAAAATTGAATTTTTTTTCGAGTAGTAGTATTTCTTGGTAAAATGTTTAGTGCTTTTGACTGTCATATTGGAGATCTGCCCCAAATTCCACCAAAAGTCTCTCTCATCCTGATAAAATGCCTCTCATCTTAGGCGTTCGGATTACGAAGAAAATTGGAGCTTCTCTCCGTTCCTTTACTCTTAAGACAAGCACAAAAATAAAATAGTCTAGGCCATTACGGCTCGAAAAGAGTGACTTACAAACTACAAAAATTTGTGTGGGCGTTTTACAAGGAATGGAGGGGACCTACAATTTTCTGTCGATTCAAAACTGCAAGGAGCAGCATTTCTCATGACAAGAGATACTCTTGGGGGATTTCTCAATTCCTCGAAAGGTATAATACAAGTTTATTTTTGCAGTGGCTGAGAATCGAAGACCTTCTGCATGAAAGTCACACGCACTAACCGATCTTTGGGGTTAGGCAATAAGGTCTTAAGTCATAAAATTGTATTTTGGGTTTTTGATAAGGTTTTAATCAGTTTCCGATTGGTATTTCCAACTTAAGTCAAGTACAACTGCTTCCCATCGTATTTAAGCAATGACTCATAAAAAGGCATATTCTGTTTTATAATAAGATCATTCAAGTCTTTGTAAGTGATTTCTGACTTAAGGCCTTTTGGCTTAACGTCAAAGCATTATTCCAAAGAATATTAAAAAGGATAAACAAGCATACAGTTTTTATTTTTTATTTATTTTATTTAAAAAGTGAAGAGTTACGATTCGTTTTGAGTTTAGGATGCATTCAATTTTATACTGATAATTGGACCCCATTTAATCATTCTGTCAAGATCAAGATTGAATGGGCTTATCGTTGACTGCCTGTTCATCTGCTTAACAGAGAATCTGGAAACGAATAGCAAAGGTTGTTTGTAATCCCATATAAGGAACAGTTTAGTGGATTAGAAGATTTAGAGAAGAGTTCATTAATAAAAATAGGAAAAAGAGTCGGAGATAAAACAGAACCTTGAGGCACACCAGCATTTATATAAGTGAGTGATCAGACAATGGAAACAGAACGCGAAATTGCATCTTCAACGTCGAATTACAATATCATATCAATGAATGACTGTTCCATAGATTTCTAGAGCTTCTAACACATCAAAGTATTACAAGTGTAGCAGACGACCCATGCAGCCATAGGTGAGGTTAGGTTAGGTTAAAGTGGCTGCTGACCGGAAAAGATCAACACACTTAGACCAATATTTGGTCCATTGTGATACCACAAGAATTTCAAAAATCACCCATACTCGTTAAACCATTTTGAGCTAACAATGAAGCGTTTGCGACAGTGAATGTCGGAATTATTTAGATCACTAGGATCGTTATAGTAGTATTCTCCCAAGTGGAGTCTACGTCTTTGCGCTAGGGCAGGACAAGAACATAGAAGGTGATGAACTGACTCCTCTTCTTCTTCATCCATGCAGCTTCTGCAAAAATCATTTGCAGGAACTCTAAGACGGAAAGCATGTCTTCCTATTAGGCAGTGTCCAGTAAGGACACCTATATATGCAATCTACCAATGGAGATTAGTTGTTTTGAGCTTTTAGCATCAAACAATGGCCAAATCAGTTTAGTGGACCAAATGCAACCCATGGAGCCATGATAGGTAATCTTTTGATACAACTAATGGAATGTGAAATTTTGAAAAATAAAAAAAGAAAGTCCACTGGAGATGTGCAAATCGTTCATTTTGAAAGATCGAATCAATCAATGATTGGTTGGTTCAGGGATTCGATCTTTTCAATCAATCGGTTATTCAATTAATATTTTTTTTAAATTTTGTTCTGACCCAGAACGAAACAATGTGAAATTGAACGAAAGTTTGACTTAATTAACTTGTTTTCCACTTCGTCCACGCCATCTTTCATTGTGTATAAAATGAAGAATTAATCACATCCTTAAAAACACCAATGGCGGAGCGAGTAATATTATGTCTGAGAAATGACAACAAATGGTATTGAGTCCCGAAGAGGTAACGATAACATGGTGAATCCTCCTATGGTCTCAACGATCCTTCCCAATGAGTTTTCCCTTGTCATGGCTTAAGGCTTCCCTGAGAGGCTTAAGTCTATTTCTCCGGCAATCCAGCTGGGGATTTAGACAACTAAGAAAACTCAAAAGTGACCCGAGGAGTCACGGCCAAACATGAAGAAAAGCGATTGAGATAGTGTTCTCTTTTGCTATGATGTATTGGCTTAGCAATCTATGGAATTGCTTTTATGATGGTAAAGTAAAATTGCTTAGGACTATCGAAAAATTAAACGAACTAGTTGAGCAACGGATCCCTGGCTCTATTTATACAAATCTTAAGCGACGTGATCACGATCAGGGAGGTAACGGCCAAAACGTAAAGTAAAGTAATTGAGAAAGTGTTCTCTTTTGCTCGATATTTTGGTTTTAGAAATCTTAGATAAATGATGTTAAAAATAAACAATCGTTAAGATTAAGAAGATTGCTTAGGACTATCGTTCCTAATTTGCTGTAAGGCGAATAAAGACTAATAAAAGGGTGCACACTCCTAGTGCTTGGTAACTACTTCGATCGATTGCTGGGTGTGTGTATCCTAGGGTTGACAGGCCTTGAGTTTTGCAGTAACTCATCTGAAAGTGACCTCACGGTTGCGAAGCTCCACCGAAAGCTATATTCTGGAACCATGGGAGATAGTGCCCTATTAAAAGTGTCTCTACTTAAGCTATCTATGAGGTAGGCCCCTAGTGGGAGTATCATGGTGGTTATGGTTTATTCCAAATGCGGAGACATATGGTTTTCAAGCGTGCTTGAATTCAAGAGGTGTTAGATAGACCTCTCCTTGTAGCAGGAGGTGTGCACATGCTGCAAAATGTCACAGCTTTGCTACTGAGATGGCTTCGGCTATCTCAGAGTTAATGGTCAGGACTCAATCTGACTCATATGTGGGTAAGCCCACCGTGGAATAAAGTCGTAAGTACAGGTGTCCACGTAAAACACATATAGGTTCTGTCTCAACGACCATAGTAAACCGCACATCGGATTAGAGAGTGTGGAATATTTCGCGTTATAATAGAAATCGAGAGGTCTTAAAAAATAATGAGTCAGCAATAACATCAAGATATCCTCCTGATTCGAATAAATATATTTTTGGCTATTGCTGCCTCATGCTCCATATGGAGTTGAGTTGCCGGAAAACATATACGTATACTATTAACGTATAAACGGCAATTTATTGACCTATGAATGAATAAATATGGGATATACATAAGTATACTGTGACCTATCGATCGATTGTGCACCCGTTTAGAGATAAATGAGATCGCTCATTTTACAGCTCTTCCTCCAGATAAGTTTCCTTGAGAATCTTAGGTATATTACCAGTGAATTCAGAGATTATAGTTTATTCTCTTTGTTTTTGATGAATGAGTGCACTACATCTACTTAATATAAAAGGTGGGCCAAATGCAAGTTTCTTTTTAAAAAATACAATCAAATGAACAAAATTAATTTTGTATTCATGTATTATGGTTTTATTAGTAAAAGATAACATTACCATTGATTATGGAACACAAAGCCGATCAAGTGGCTGCCTCGACTGGCTTCGTATATGCGCATTCTGTCACTCGAATTTTCCAAGACCTTGTTGATGGTTTCGGGCTGTAGCTCAAGGATTGCTTGGCTAATATTGGTCTTAAGTGCTCGAGTCGTTTCCGGATTGTTGGCAAAACATCGGTCCTTCACGGTTCTCCACAATTGACATCGCCAATATGGCTGAAAACACAACTTGGGCATTTGGTGCGCCAAAGATCGATTGTAGCATGGGCTGTGTGGCTTGGCTTTATTCTGTGTGAACGAAAGATCGTTCAAATCTATGTCTTCACTTTCAGTAAACAAAAAAGTTGGTTAGCATGGCTCCGTAACGCCCACCGTTGACCGATACGTTGTTCCCAGCGTCATTTTCGAAGAAAAATGGTCCAATGATGCCACTACTCTACAATCCTCACCAAACTGTCACTGGATACCTTGGCTTCTTGAAAATAACGTGTGGGTTTTCCGAGCCCCAAAGATGAAAATGCGTTGTCTAATTCAAGCAGCTCTAAGGCCCAAACGGAAAGCGGATGGTCATGCGCCGTCAATGGCTTGAGTTAATTGGACCTTGTGAGTGAATAATCCGACATCTTTGTGCAGAATTGTCCTCAGGCAAGTGCGTGAAATGTTGAGCTGTTGAGATCGATGGTGAGTTGATGTTCGGGAATTGAGTCTCACACCCTCGGCTACAGCAGCAAAATTCTCATCTGTGGTACGACGAAGGGGATTATGAGTGCTGTCCACTAGCATACTAGCATGTTTGCACAAACATGCGTACAGCAGGCACGGTGGGTGCTTCATTTCGTTCAAAATTTCTTTTAAAAAACGCACTGTTTGGGCTACACAGCACTCACTTTGGAAATAAGTTTTCAATATTTCCCAACGCAGTTCAAGCGTAAAGCGACTCCATTCGTTCCACAAAGGTATGATACTGACTTTCTGTCAAAATTTCGGGCGGGAAACAGCTGTCAGTGTCAAAATAACGTATGATTTAAAAAGAAACCACTAAATGGCTCACCTTTTATGGTCCGGTCTTTTCTCATGACTGTTATCGAATCTGCACGTGACACTGCTCACCGGGCTAAGAATATTGAGGTGACTTCTCAGTTTACATTGACCATTTAGAAAATCTGCGTCAAACGATGCACTACATAAAGCGTTGGTTGTAGGTCCCAAGAAACACCTTTGTTTGCCTCGGTCTCGGACGTTCTTTCTATTTTTTTTTGTTCCTATGGCCTCCTCTTCTATTTCGATTTTGCTTTTAATCACGTTCTCTCTTATTCCGCAGAAGGGCTCTGTTGTCATAAGGTGTGTCGTTGACCTTAGACACGTTCTCGATCCATCAATGTACAATTTGATGACATTTGCATTGAGAGAGTAGTTCGAAACAGTTTTCGCTGACCCAGCTAAGTGTGTCCAAGAACTTCATATGATGTAAAAAAAAACTATGGCAATACTGATTTGTTTGTCATGTTTGGCTTGTTATGGTTTTAAGGCAAGAATCTCTTTCAAAAAACAAAACATAAAAACCTTATCGGTCACTCTACATGCTCCAGGCACTAACCTCTTCGTTATTAAAGTTTTATTAGTTGACACTTTTCTTATCAATTCTTTAAGACAAAATCGATAGATAAGATGGCCAAGAATGCTTGATGCATAAATAATAATGCTTCACTTTGGGATATCATCATCATGAATCTTACTTAAGAAGTCTTTAAAATTAAACACAAGCTTTTGTGACCATTTTTCCTCACTCCCTTCCATTAGTCCTGTATTCTGTTATAATATTTTAATATTAAATACATCCATATATCTAACGAGTTCCTAAGTGGAAAGCCCCAATCGGATGATTTATAGAACAAATCCAATCAATGTGGTTATTTATTAATTAAGCAAATCCCTATCGGTCGTGGAACAAGTTCATGTATACTGCTGCTCATAGTCTGCTTAATAGCCTTAAGTTTGCGCTTAAAAGAAGACAAGCGGCATGGCAAGAAGACCACAATATGGCATAATGGTCGTCTTCAAGCGAAGGAGCTTATTTTAAGTAATAATTTAGAGATTAATATTGTGATGGGGGGATTATAGTCAGTGTCGGCCCCGAGCACATCAGGGTGGTTAGAATGTGTTCTTAAAGAATGGAGGCATCGGAATAGGATCAAATAAATCAGATTATTTGTTCTTAAGATTTTCTCTAAGGAAACTGTTGTTTTATGTTAAAGAAGTTGAAAATTGGAATGTTCAATATTAAAGAATAGAAATAAAAATGTAAATATTTAGCCTGTAAGCCAAAGATTTGAATATTTTACGTAAATAAAATACAAGTCCTAACCTCATCGGCGTTACAGTCTACATTAATACTTATTCAAAAATGAGTGGAATTTTTTTTTTTTTTTTTTTTTTTTTTGAAGAAAAGCCATATTTACAAATAAGCTTTCACTGCATCGAAATGGCTTTCTTGTTTAAAGTTTAGTACTATCAAAGGTTTAAAACTGTCCTTCTGTGGAAGATAGAGCAAAATTTAAAAGGAAATACAATTTCGGCTTTGGATTTCTTAATAGACCATGAATTGGTCCATTGTGATACTCGTACAACATTAAATCTTGGAGACTTTCTCCGAGATCTTCTTTATCTATATTTGTCAGACTACTAAGATCATGGTAGTAGAAACCTCCTAGATGGAGTCTACGTCTTCGAGATAAAGCAGGGCATGTATAGAGAAGGTAAGGGATCGATTCCTTTTTTTTTATAGATTAAGAATTTTATTTTTCAATTTGTTTTATATACAATTTGACTTAAAACTAACTTATTACTAAATTAAATCATGTTGGCTCAACAATAGGGGCCCAACGTTCTTCATTTGGCTTTACATAATGCTATTTGCTTACAATATCATATTAATGTTTTCTTAATCTAATTCATGATTTTTTTAATATTAACTAAATAATAATTTTTGATGAGTGGGCGTTTTATCCCCTGTAGTATTGATTGTTGTTCTTCTCGTAAAAGGGTGCGTTGTCGTTATGGATGATGTCTTCAAATTGATCGTCAGTGATGGCTCGAGTGTATAGATACTTGTCACGAGGCTCTAGTTCATGCTGGAGAAGTTGTTGCACTTCTGTGTTGGGATGATCTTCCAGGTTCCTGATGATTTTTCCGGAGAGCTGCAGTAAATACTTGTCCAATGGTATTAATTTTGCTTCTTTATACAGATTCCTTGTTGGTATATATTTCTTCGTCAGTGTGTTACGGTACAGTCCAGTGCAAATGCGGAGCATTTTTCTTTCAAAAAGCTTCATCTTTTTCATTGCTGTAGGTGAAATAGTAAACCAGATGGGAAAGGCGTAGGTCAGAACGGGTCGGATAAGTTGTTTGTACACAAGCAGCTTGGTTTTCTTGCTTAGTCCACTTCGCCTCCTGAGAAGCGGATGGACCAAGTGCAGAGAATAGTTGGCTCTCTTCAACATCAAGTCTGCTGTCTGCATGCCTTTTGAATTTGAATTTATTGGAAAAGTTGATTCCTAAGTACTTCGTTGATGATTTGGCTGTCACTTCAGTGTTGTCTGGGAGTTTTATTTTGATTGCATCACAGCGAGGGATCGATTCCTCCTCTTCGTCGTCCATAAAGGTTCTGCAGAAATCGTTACAATAAACTCCAAGCCGCGTTGTGTGCTTGTCTATCAAACAGTGTCCTGTTATAACACCTACTCGTATTACGGAGCCTATGTGCGATCTGCTTAAAGATATTAAACTTTTAAAGAGCTTCAGTTCCAGCATTAACCACGTCTGTTTTGTCGCCAAGCAGGTTGTGATATTGTTCCACACAAGGTTTGTTCTCTGTATAGCAATGTATCATTGTTTCACTTTTGGCGATTTTGTCAGCTGAAATGTACCTGTGGCTCGACAACCAGCAAAGGTGAATGTTCAACCACTGCGCAATCTCAGAGACGATCGGCAGTTAAGGGCTGTTATTGAGCTGGTAGAGACAGAATCAAGAGATGCCTACTTGGCTGTCCGAGAAGATACGAATATCTTTGATTGATATCACCTTTTCTTTAAGCCAAGACATGATTTCTTTAATGGCATCGCCAAAGGTTCCTTCTGGAACACGCTACAGTGATTAGGACGAGATTGAAGAGAGAATTAAATTTAGTCTGTCTGAGTTTCAACTTCAACCAACTCCGTCATTAGTTTTTGATCCATCGGCGTAAAAATTGAATCATATTCCAGGAATACCACGACCTGCCAGATTTCTTTAGAAGGGCTTACCTAAAAGTTTTTACCAAATTGAATCTGAGGGATGGTGTTATCGCTGCTACTTGGACGTGAACCGAATGAGTTCATAGGTGGCCAATTTTATTCTTGATCCATTGCGAGGAGGCTTTTAGAAGAATAGCAAAAGTTTGCAGGAGTTTGTTTGGTGTTGAAGGATGTTAGATGGAACAGAATATGTAGTGCAGCGAAGGAAGTGATGCGAAGAGCTCCGCTCATGCACTGACAAGCTGACCGTTGGACCTTGCTTACTATTAAACAATTAGTGATTCTATCTGCACCATACTGCCATGCCGCCGGCGGCGGCCGTACGTTAGAATTGGTCTGATAACCAAAGTGTATAGCCAGTGAGTAATTTTTGTATTTCAGAAGAGGACAAGATCTGTTTTGTGACGTTTAACACCCAGTCCACACCATCGGTCCAGTTTGTTAGTTTGTTTAAGTCATATTGTAAGAAAGTTATTAGGCTATAAGGAGGCAATAGCAATGTCATGCGTATAGACAATCACTCTGTAACTCTCTGCTTCCATATATCTCAACAACTCATTCGTTACCATGTTCCAAAGAAGGGGAAATAGAACACCACCTTGCGGCGTCCCACAACTGATAGATCTTCTTTCAGCAAACCCGCCCAGCTTTGAATTAATAATCTTGCTTGTTAGCATTCGATTGAACGATTCTCAAAGCGCACCTTCTACATTCCGGGATGATAGTGCAAACGCGATTGTAGATGTATTTATTGTTAAAAGCACCCTGTAGATCAACGAAGACAACCATAGCACACTCTTTATTATGGAGGGAGCATTTGATAGTTCTTACCAGTATGTATGAAGAGCATTTTTCACCGATTTCCAGTTACAGAACACGTGCTGAGCCTCAGATAAGTCTATTGTCAATCCTTGTTATAGATAAATGGATATAAATTAGCTCAGAAGTTTTGAGAAGACATGACGATAGACTAATGGGTCCTATATCATTGCTTTTCGCCACAAGATCGGAAAAACAAACAGTGCAGCCTGCCAGTACGGGGATTCACAAGAGGACGATGCAAACCATACCTTCATCCATCGCGTGCAAAAGATTGGAGTCCCTCAGTCGAGATTTGCAAAGAAGTACTGGTGCCATCAGCCCAGAGAACATAGTCCAGAAGATGCTACAAAGCTATGAAAATTGGCAAAACATCTGTAGCTTCAGAGTATATTATCAGAAGAAAAAAAAGAGAAGAGGAAAATGGTCGGGAAACAGTTGAGCCCGATAGTTGATCCCGCTAGGGATAGGGAAACATGTAGGTCAGACGCCAATAAGGGTTTTAGAGGAGTTTTAGTCGGTATATAGCAAGTCCGACACACGGGGATGGTCAACGCCAAAACATCCTTTCCGTGCATCAAGCATCGTTTTTCCAACTATTGACAAATATTTATATTTAAAAATATCGAAAACAAAAAAAAATGGTTTTATGGGGCTACCATTAAATACGATTTTTCTGAAGTTTTATTCAACCATTAGATTTTAACAAAAACTAATTTGGAGACCATTTTTGAAACAAAAAAATTGCTTAGCTACATTATATTCAAACAGACAGACAGAATTCGGTGTCCCACGGCTGACGAAATGAAAGAATATACGGAACTTTGCAAACGGTGTCTGAGAGACGGAACTGTTTCCACTATATTGTTCTATTATTCTATGCAATAGAATCAAGTCAAGTTTATAGGAGAAACTGGCCGGATATGAATAGAAAACAGTGATGTTAATCTTAAATCATAAAAAGTGGGAGCGCTCTTTCGTATGCAGAACAATTCAATTGATTAGAAGATGGATGCGTTATTATTAAGAAATAAATAGAGCTGGAGATAAAAGCCCTGTAGCATACCACCATATTTTTATGAAATAGATAGAGCAATCTAAATTGTTATTTCCAATCACCCGAAAATATATATACAACATGCACCGATACCAAATGCATGCACTTTGAGCAAGCGAGCCTTAAGCCAAAACCTGCCGATGCAAAGTGAAATAATCGTGTTTTCTTCAGGAGGTTTCAATTGTAAAGTTCGTAATGCAGTGCGAAGATAAGCAGCGCTAGGTTCCCAAGACTATGGATCCACAGGACAAGCAGCGCCCTCCAGATGATCGAACCACCAACAACCAAATTTACCATTTTCTATTCGAGGCATGGCACGTACCCGACATTTAAGACCTACGTTAATATCGGGGAGCAAACATCACCTTGGACAATGTCATAGTTGAGGCAAAGGTCAAAGCTCAAATTTCGATTTAAAAAAATTTGCGAACTTTCCAGAAGAAGAAGTTCAATGTTGGACATCTTTAAACAGTATACAAATAGCAGCTGAACGAGAAGCTCTTCCATGTAGTTTACCCTACCAAAGACGC
This sequence comes from Chrysotoxum bicinctum, assembly GCA_911387755.1. NCBI lineage: Eukaryota > Metazoa > Arthropoda > Insecta > Diptera > Syrphidae > Chrysotoxum > Chrysotoxum bicinctum. The sequence continues at coordinate 198,688,216 of OU426987.1, read as the reverse complement.
CAACAATCAAAGCTTTCTCGATATCATCGAAATCAAAGCAAAAGCAACGAGGAAAGAAGATCGTAGAAAGAGGAGGCCGGAGGCAGCCCATCAGCTGAAGGAAATCAAAGATTCTCGTGTTTGAAACAACACCCTGAGATTTTATAAGATGCAGAACCACAAATTTTTTATTAGTAACGGTGGGAAATTGAACCTTGGCGTGAAAGTCCAACGTACCAACCCTTTACATAGGGTATTTGAAGAGAGAAGAGGTAGGCTTAGCCATACAAAAACAAGGCGTAGGATCAAGCAGACAAGCAAAGAGCTTCATATACGGAAGTGATGTTTTGGAAGAGTGCATGCTTCAAATTTTCAATAAATTAATGGTTCAAGGAATCATGCGGAATCAGCTTCTTGGAATGACTATCGAGGCATAGTCCTGTTAAATTTCGCTTATACAAAATGCTATCCAACGTATTGTGTATCTTAAACCTTTCGTCAATAGTCATCAAGTACTACTGTTGCACTTCCACTACAACAGACCAATTATAAAACAAATCTTGTAAAAGACCAACGAATTTCAAGTCGAAACTCACCACCTTTAATGGACTTCAAAGCCACATATTATAGCCTTCATCGTCAGAAGTTCTGACTGCGAAGTTCGAACTCCAGTTCCCTGGAAAACTGATAAGAAACAAGGAGGACAATGCGTAACAAGGAGAATAGAACTATATATATCCGAACTATTTCAAACATAAAGATCATTTTGGCAAGGAGATGCCCTTTCCCTTGATTTCTTCAATAAACATTTGAGTATGTTGTTTCAGCAGATTCTACGGAGGGCAGGCGTTGACACCGAGGTCACTATATTTGATAAAGCTCTTCAATTATTGGGGTTTGTGGACGCTATTGACATTAGTGGCCATTTCCAACGTTTCATAATAGAGTTTTTCACCCCGATTGAAGATCAGGCTTGAAGTTGGGCTTGAATTGAAACAAGGATAAGACCAAGTGCAGTCTATCTATAAATGAAAAAGGATCTGGTCATCTATCTTAGGGTTGCGTTTGATAGCAGCATCTTCGAAATCTAATTCGGAGAAAATATTAACTTCACGAACCACACCTTAGTGGAGGTCCGACTCAGAAATACCCTAGAAAGTCACTACTACTTCAATTTGGCGAAAGACAGGGGTTCAATACTTCTCCCCTTGATTGGCAACCCTGTTTTGCAAGTGAATAAAAGTGTTGAAAAATCGCTCTTGAATTATTTCAATTAAAATCAGTTTAAATTACAATAAAGTCAGTCTTAAAAGTTTTAATTAACTATTTTTATAATTACTATAAAACATTTTAAGAAAGCAATTGCAAAATACCAGGTAAAATTAGCTTTACAATACAAATCATATCTGGTCGCAAATCACATGACCGAGAACAAAAGAAAAAACCACCAAATCGCACTTGAGGAATATTTTGATTCGGAACCTGATAACGTAGAAAGAGCAACGAAAATTTTCAGACCACACACAAAAATGTCGTTATCTTCAACTGATTTCCGGAAAATTAAATCGATTATCGACGAATCACTCCAAGCAGAACTTGCTAAAGCAACTGCGAATCTAGCCTCAAAAGACGATATCAACAAATTAAATACGGAGGTCAACTTTCTGCGAAACCAAAATGAAGAACTTGCAAAGAAAGTACAACAGTTCGAAACTCGTTGCAATATTCTGGAAGATGAACTGGAACTACAAAGCAGAGATCTCAAAGAGAAAAACATTATCATTTCGATACAAAACGACCAATCTGAAACCGATCCACGGGAAAGAGTACGCAGTGTGACACAACTTCTTCTTGATGGTGTCGAATCAAAAAATTTACCACAAGCTACAAAACTAAGCGAGAATTCATCTATCATTAAACTTAAGATAAACACCGAATCCAAAGAGATTGTTAACAAAATGTTGAGGAATTCCTCAAAACTCAAAGGCACAGGTGCTTACATTCAACGCGACTTAACAAAACAGATGCAACTAAAACGACGAATTCTGCTTGGGTACCGTCGCATAATAAAAACACAAAAACCAAACGAAAAAATTCAAATTAAAACCAACAATCTTTTAATTGGTAACAAATCATTTTATTTAAATTCATTTAATAAATTAATAATAAACCAAAATGATGATGGAGAAGAAGAACTGCAGCGAATGTATGGGAAAATAAACTTTGAATCTGTCAAAAACATAATGATGTCAACAACAAACTCTAGACGTCAATATGAATTAGAAACCGTCAGCTCAATTAATTTTAATTCTAGTATTTTAGTTTATAATATATCAGGTCTTAGCAACAAACTTCTTTTTACTGAATTTTTTAATTATATTAAAACATTTGATGTATTTTTCCTCTTCGAAACACATGTAATTAATGATAATTCGTTTAAATTCAAAAGTCTTTTAAATGGATTCAAACTTTTTTGGAGTGGTGCAGTCAAAACATCAGCGAAAGGACGAGCAAGTGGTGGTAGCGTTTACGGAATTAAAACATCACAATTAAAAACATACGATTTTGTAGAACTTGAAGGCACAACTATAGTTAAACTTGTACAAAAAAATAATATGTATATTATCCCAGCATATATTAACTGCAATAAGTGGAGTGAAGACTTTGAAAAACTGAATAATGTAATGAGTTACCTTGCTAATAAAAGCGTACTTTTAGTAGGAGATTTCAATGCCAGAATTAGCAACTTCCAAACCAAACTCGTGAATGAAATAAACAATGAGTTAATCTCACCATCTAACAGACTGTCCAAAGACAATATTTGTAACCAAAATGGTCTGGATTTACTGGAGATGTTGCAAATGTACGATTGTATTATCTTAAATGGCTGTACGTTTGGTGATACGGAGGGTCATTATACCTTTGTTGGAGGGCAAGGAAAATCTGTGATTGACTTCTGCACAGCAAACTATAACTGGATTAACTACATTACAAAATTCACTATTAAATATAAAACATTTTCCGATCATATGCCCCTTGTAGTTGAATGGACAAGTAAAGACACAGTGCAACAACAAAAGCTCAACCTACTACCGAAACTTAAATGGAAAAACGAAAACATGAGTAACTACCAAATAAATCTTGACTACTTTATCTCAGGAGCAGCAATACCTAACCAATCTGTTGAGTTGTTTTCAAATGAAATTATAAAATGCATCAAGAATTCCTCACGAAATCAATCAGCCGGAAATACAAAATTTAAACAAAAATGGTTTGATAAAGAGTGCATGAATGCCCGAAAAAAATCGTTCAAACTCTTACAAGCACTAAGGACCAACTATACCGAAGAACTTAGAAGGTGGTATATCGAATCAAACAAAAGATACAAACTAATTTGTCGTTCAAAGAAAATCGAATACGAAAACACACAGGCTAATTCTCTTAGTTTAGCTAAAAGCTCAAATGATTTCTGGAAGATAGCAAAAGGAATAAATGGATGCAGTTTTGTCATTGGCACCAGTGTATCCGCAGATGATTTATCCATCTACTTCAAAAGACTTTTATTTAACAATACAAATCTATCTTTTTCATATGCAGAACCATTAGTCACGGATGCAATCTTGGACCCCGAAATAACGATTGATGAAATAAATATCGTTCTTAAAAAAGCCAAAAACGGAAAAGCACCTGGAGAAGACGGTATTCCATATGAGTATTTCAAAAATGCAACACCTACTCTCATTAACGAGCTGAAACAACTTTATAACGCCATTTTTTCAACTGGAACTATCCCCTCGTCGTTCAAAAAAACTGTAATCTTCCCTATTTACAAGAAAGGTGATCCAAACGTCGTCGAAAATTATCGTGGAATATCCTTCATGAACGTTATGGCTAAAATATTTTGTGGTGTCCTAGTTAATAGACTTGAAAAATGGGTCGATGACAACAATATTTTAACTGAATCCCAAGCTGGATTCAGGAAAAACTACTCAACTGTGGACCAGATATTCGTGTTGACTTCATTAGTCAAAGCTTTTCATGCCAGAAACAAGAAGATCTACTGTTTTTTCGTCGACTTCAAAGCTGCATTTGATCTTGTGAATAGAAACGCTCTCATATATAAATTAATGCAACTTGGTGTCTCTTCAAAATTCTTAAATGTTATTAAAAATATGTACATCGGTTCAGAGTCTGCTGTTTGGGATGGATCATGTATTTCACAATGGTTTGATACGAATTCTGGAGTGAAACAAGGATGTCCACTTAGTGCTTTACTGTTTTCCTTATTTATCAACGATATCGGACAATATCTTCCTGGTGGTGTTCGGATCGCCAATACTATTGTCAATGTTCTTCTTTACGCAGACGATCTTGTTATACTATCAGAGTCACCAGAAAACTTACAGCTCATGATAAACCGTTTATCAGATTATTGTCAGACATGGGGTCTTACAATCAATGTCGAAAAATCTAAAACTATGGTTTTCACACGGTCTGTACATAGTCAAATTAGAGATACTTGGTCATTTAACGGGAAAATCATTGAAAATACAAAAGAATACAAATATTTAGGAGTAATACTAAACCCAACATTGGATTTCAAAAACCATTTAAGAGAAAAGGCAAATGCATCCCAAGGTCTGATCAACATGACATGGAAGAAAATGTTTTCAAATCAGAATGTTTTAATGTCTGCCAAGTACAGAATATTTGAATGTGTTGTCAAAACATCACTTTTGTATGCTGCTCAGGTTTGGGGAATAGATGAGTTTGAAGAAGTGGAAAAACTTCAAAGAAATTTTGTTAAAAAACTATTCAACTTACCAAAAAGAACACCGAACTATGCGCTGTATTTAGAAACAGGATTACCAAAACTCTTTACCAACACCTTAAAGCTCCAGGCAGACTATATCATGAAAGTTCTTTCGTACCCAGATACACGTTTGACCAAGCAAATGCTTTTGTACGAACTAAGAAACAAGGACTGGTGGATTGTGAAGTGGCAGACTATCGGTTGTACCTGTGGAGAAGTTTTCGAGTTCAATTACTACAACCCAGCTCAACTTAAAGAAAATTTCTACAAGATTATTCAAAAAAACGAAGATTCTTGCAGGGAATCATTAGTATCTGAAGCTCATCAGTCATATAGTAGAATAATTTACTCTCAACTTAATTACAATCTATTAAAAAACAACTACTTTCAAGATATATTAAACTATAAAGAAGTATCGCTTATATTCAAATCAAGATGTGAACTACTTCCTTTAAATGGTAGCCCATACAATGGTAAATTCGACCAATTCTGTACGCTTTGCAATCTACAAGCCAAAGAAGACTGCTTCCATTTCATAAGTGTTTGCCCTATATTTAAATACCAAAGAATGATATATCTAAGAAAGAAAAGCTTAACAATGCAAGAAACGTTACAAGTATTAAATGGTCCTAATTGGAAATCACTTTACTGTTTTTTAAATTCAATTTATAAATATAGAAACTTGTTAATGACTGAATTTATTTAAATTGTTTTTTTTTTTTTTTTAGTAAATTTAAAACACTAAGTATAATTTTGCCAATCTGGCTGACGGCATAGCCAAAGTTTTTTAAAATTCATTATTTAATAAAACAATGTATGTATGTATGTATATTATGATAAATAAAATGAATACTGAATGAATGAATGAATGAATACTTCTCCCCGTAAGAGAAAATCCCCGCTCTACAAAGGTCTTTAATTTGCAGTTCTGATTTACTGCACCGAGTGTTGGAAGATAACCAGGGAAGAAGATCTCAAACTAGGTTTTTTTCGGAAGAAAAGTTCTATCACGAAATGTTCCTTCTGTGAGCGAAGAGGGGAAATCGAGAAGATAAATACAACCGCGAACTCACTCTAATGTGAACCTGTTCCAAAATGTATTTGTTGTCCAGAGCGTCCAATAACGGCGACAACATTGGCCGGGCTTTTTGTTCAAATTCCCCAGGTTCGAACCATGTATCGGGTGATTTTTTAAGAGCTTGAGAACTTTTTTTAAAAAAAAAACGCATAAAATTTGCAAAATCTCATCGATTCTTTATTTGAAACGTTAGATTGGTCCATGACATTTACTTTTTGAAGATAATTTCATTTAAATGTTGACCGCGGCTGCGTCTTAGGTGGTCCATTCGGAAAGTCCAATTTTGGGTAACTTTTTCGAGCATTTCGGCCGGAATAGCCCGAATTTCTTCGGAAATGTTGTCTTCCAAAGCTGGAATAGTTGCTGGCTTATTTGTGTAGACTTTAGACTTGACGTAGCCCCACAAAAAATAGTCTAAAGGCGTCAAATCGCATGATCTTGGTGGCCAACTTACCGGTCCATTCCTTGAGATGAATTGTTCTCCGAAGTTTTCCCTCAAAATGGCCATAGAATCGCGAGCTGTGTGGCATGTAGCGCCATTTTGGTAATAAAATTCAATGATTTGCAAGCGTTGCTCATTAGTAAGTCTATTCATGATGAAATGTCAAAGCATACTGAGCATCTTTCTCTTTGACACCATGTCTGAAATCCCGCGTGATCTGTCAAATACTAATGCATGAAAATCCTAACCTCAAAAAAATCACCCATTAGAATTCGAAACTCCAAATTTAAAAATCAAATCGTCAGGAATGAAAAAGCGGTGACTTTTGGGAGGTCTCATTCAACAAATATTAATCACCAGTCATTACCAGACGGCCACACAAATTTTGGTACACTTAAGAAACTCAAAAGATTTTAAAGACTACAATAAGCCCTACCTTTTCAAAGCAACTATTGATGTAAAAGTGGGCCCATTCAATAGACTCCCATCAATGTATGTTATCGATTTGATTCTTAACTCGATTTCGATGATACTTAAAAAAAAAAAACATCGTTCCAGCTATAATCGAACCAATTGCGGTTGTTTAAATATTAAGTAGTCTCCACAATATAAGATGCCTGGGATCGTTGTCTATCTTAAAAAAACAGACTCTATGGAATGCGATATAAAAATGCGCACGAATAATATTTCCAATAGCTAAGACCCGACTTAAATTGGCACCATGTGTGTTCTGTGTGCTACTGCCTCCTATTTAATTCAACGTTTTATACTTTTGTGCTCCTAATGATTGCCAGTAACTTCCAATCGTGCCTTGACTTTTCGTTCCTCTTTTGACAATTTCACAGCCTAGAACATCGTCTTTAATATTTGATGTGCCTCTTGCTGTGTGAATGGTTCAGAGGTTTTTTTCCTGTTTTTTTTTTTTTTTGTATTTATAGATGCGGACACATTTTCTTCTATTTGCTCGTTATCGGGGCTGATGATAGCAAAGATACCAAATGTTACTATAAGTATATGAATCCAGAGCCGGCTGTGGAGCTAAGCGACAGAAAGGGCTAAGATTTTGAAGGGCTCTGATTTCTAGGCACAGGTATGGAGTAAGAAATAAGGGTATGTTTGATAGTAGAAGTTCAAAGAGATTTTCTCAAGAGAGAATGAAAATGACTTCGTTGAGCATTTACTAGAAAATGCTTGAGCTTTTATACATTTTCTCGAGAATGTACTCACATTTCTATTCAAACATTTAGTTTGAGAGTTGTGAGTGACTAGTCCTGCGTTCTCAACGAGCCGTTGCTCTTCAAACCTTTTTTTCTTTGTTCTAAGAATATAAAGTGGAGTACGAACTCAGAATAAACGAGTTGGTCACTAGTTATGACATGAGCAATAGCTCAAATTCATTTAAGGCAAGCATTTTCCGGTTTACTTTTGTCTTCCTTTCATTACACGCGACCTTAAAATCAATTTCTAGAACATTGTAAATATACTTCCCGGGCGCCATTTAATTTCAAACCAGCCCTGAAAGCTCATTCTTATGTTTCTTTTTTTTTTGTAAATAATACAAAAGTTGATATATTCAATATTTACACACGATGGTGCAAGTGAATTAAATTTTACAGTTCATGTTGTCTCGTCGACATGGACACTTGCGACAGAGTGAACCTGGACTAGAGGGACTGCTTACTTCGTTCGACCACGGACAGCGGCCGAACAAATTACTATTTGTTGTTTGATTGCCAGTCGAGTTAAATTCTCTGATAAAACTATGAAAAAGTCAACACTCGTCCATAATATCAACCACCATGCCTCTTCATCAACATCATCAAGTGGAGCAGCCAGCCCGGCCAGCAGCTCCAACATAAATACTCTAGAGAAACAGATACGCAGTAATTGTGGAATGTTTCCGTGATGTGTGATGTGGGCTTCACATTGCTGCTCCTACTGCTGTTGTTGTTGTTGTTGATGTTGATGTTTTTATTTATTCGCAATCAGGGATAGATTTAATTAACTACTCTTGAACGGTCGATGTTAATGTTGGATATTTGTATTTGTGTTTGTGTTGATTTATCCCTCATGGACAACCATCAACCCCCAAGCCAGCCATCAAACCAGCGAAACCCTTAACTGCAGAAATTACAAACTCATTTAATATGTAGCTATTTTCAATGGATTTGTAATTAAGTGCATTTATGGATGGGATACGTTATCGGCTTTTGGATACATTTACTTATAGAGGGTGTTATGGGCTTAACCTAAAAGCTTTTAGCAGTAGATTCTTGGACATGGTTAAGGAGATTTTAATGAAAGAGTCTCACAATCATCTTCATTTGCCCACTAAAATATTTACAAGTTCTACAGGACTTATAGACTTCTTTGGCTATTTCAGAATGGACTTGTTAATAATTTATGTAGAGCTGCCATTTAAGACTTTTTATCTGGCGACTTAATTAAATAGCCTGAGAGGAGAATATTTTTGTCTTCTTAAGAAAAAATGACAGACAAAACGATGTTCTGTTTGCATTTCTGGTCTCTCCCTCGAGATAACTCTTACCTTTGAAGGGGGAGACCAGCAAATAGAAAGAGGAAGGCTTAAATAAAATAAAAACATGACCAAAAATGATAATATCGTTAAGGTAGCCGTCTTCTTCACATTCGGGCTAACGGTTGGGAAGAGTTGAATCTGAAACAACATTGGTTTAAATTTGAATTTTCGTCGCGATGAGATGTCATAAGCGGTTGTTAATTATGAATTGATAAAAAGTGAGATTTGGAATTTAAAAATCTGTCCTTATTTCTTAACCGGCTCCCGATCTAAAAAAGGGTCCTTGCTGAGACCGAGCAGCTTCCCATCCTCTGGGATCTCCAGCACGCTGCTTCCAAACATCTTAGCCAAGCGGTCTGGCATCCACGATGGCTTCATCGTTAAACCGGAAATTCGATCGCCTTGTCGCCGCAAACCTGGGGGCTGTAATTTGAAGACTCTCTTAGCTGGAGCATTGTTGTCCATTCGCTTAATGTGGCCGAGCCGATGTAGTAGAGTGTTTTGGCTTGCTGGTCTATATCCACATCTTGGTACAGCTGATAGAGTTCCTCCATTCGCGCTCCTAGCGCACAGGACCAAAAATCCGGCAAACAAATTTTCTCCCGAAAGATCATCTGTCCTTTTCTGCTTATAGTCCAGCACTCGGAGCTGTAAAGCAGGACTGGTAGTAAAAAGGTTTTGTAGAGCGTGCACTTCGTGTTACGAGTGAGGAGTTTGAAATCCATTTGCTTTGCTAAACCGAAGTAGCAGCGGTTTCCTAGATTAATTCATCGTTGGCTCCCTACTAAAGTGTCGTTCGTAGAGTTGATATTAACTTCGTCGAAGTTTTTGCTATCAATTGTCACGTTTTGTCGTAATCGCTGGACAGATGTTTTTTTTGTTTGTTGATAGCATATACTTGGTCTTGTCCTCATTTACTTCAAGACCAGCAAGTCTCGCCTGATCTTCAACACCCGTGAAGGACTCTATTACAGAACGATGAACGATAACGTTGGAATACCCAAACAGCTGGATAGATTTGTTGAACATAGTGCCCTCCGTGTTAACGCCTGATCTTCGCACCATCAGCTCTAGAACGAGATTAAAGAAATCATATGAAAGCGCATTTCCTTGCCGAAACCTTGTGCATGTCCGGAATAGTTCAAAAGAGTTGCTCCATAGTTACACATTGCACCGCGTATTTCCCAATGTCAAACGAAACAGTTCGATCAGTTTTCCCTGGATACCGACTTCGGCCATTGTCATGTAGAGCTCTTGACGATGAATGCTATCATAAGCGGCTTTGAAGTCAATAAATAGATGGTGAGTATCGACTTGAAATTTGTTGGTATATTCCAAGATTTGCCTCAATATGAATAGTTTGTCTATGGTCGATCTGCCGGCCGGGAAATCACAGCGTTACTTGCCGACTAAATTTACAAATCAATTTAATAAAAAACTGATCAACTCTTCATTGATAAATGATCAATTCTGTTTTTTCATTCTGAATCATCGGAACTTTTATCAATTTGGAGATCGATACATTTATTGTTAAGGCATAACGCAAAAACTAAAATATATTGTGAAGCTATTTTGGGGCCTGATTTGGTTTTTTATGTTTGTTATCAACATTCGGGGGGAAGAGTTTCTGTGCTGTAAATGTATAAAAAATATGTATGTCTACACATGCCTGCAGTTTTTCACTTAGCGAAACCGAGGTGGGTGAAAATTCTGATCACACAGAATTTAGCCTGCCTGCTTATAGATTAGTGTCTCTATTCTTCCCTCACCTTGGCCGCGCCATATATTTACGAAATGATGTTGCTTATCAGCTTCAACCACAATATGGCTTTTGTTTTAATACAAATTCGATTGGTCAGACACCACCCGAGGGAAAGTAAGCTCAGATCGTTCCAGGGACACCTCCAACTCCTGACGTTGCAGGGAAATCAGCGAACACTCTAGACTTGATTCTTACACCTGTCCCTGATGAATACACTAGAAGTATTTTGTCAACTCTAGGCACATCAGACCATGGTGTCATATCTGCAACTTTCTCATGCCAAAAAAAACCCAGTTAGGGAAATATCTCCTAAGAAAATCCTGGCAATAAGTGACAGACAACTGGAACGGTCTTAACGATTTCGTCAGGACCTTTAAAGTGTCTTGGACTCCAGTGCAGAAATGGTTACAAATTTAATTATTTTCGGAATGAGAAATTTTATCCCGAATCAAACCAAAAGAGAAGAAAACTAGAAAGACCGAAATTTATTCGGCAAATCAAGATTTTACACAACCAACAATTAAGGCAAAAAATACTGCAATGTCACAAAGGTAGTAAACATTTTTGGTCTTTTGTAAAAATTTGTGCGAAATACTACTTCGTCTTCTATGATAGTCCTTCCGTCAGCTCACAAGAAAATATCATAAGTCTTCGCGTAAGCGATTTAATGGGACGGACAAATTTTCTTTCGCACTCGTACAGTTGCAAGAGTACTGAAACGTCTCGATATACCCTCCCAATGTTCTGAAGAGGTTTTCTTAAGAGGTGGAAAACCCATTACGTAAGCTTTCCCATCTATCTAACTCTACTGGTTCCTTTCCGAGTGGATGGAAAACAGCATTGGTCAAGGTTATGAAAACTCTGATAAATTATGAGCTCAAGAAATATCTTGAAGAACGAACGCTTTTCATTGACCGGTAGTATGACTTTCGTATAATAGGTTCACTGGTGATCTGATGATCTGATCTCTCCGAAGAATGGAACAGATCTTAACGATGTTTTGGAGAAAGTAACATTATTGCACTTAATATTTCAAAAGCATTTGATAGAGTTTGGCATCAAGCTTTCTTATCGAAATTTCGTGTATTTGGTACTGAGGAATCCTCTTCTTCATTGGATGAGAAATTAGATTTCGAACCGCTCTATAGAAGTTGTATCAGACGCTTTTGTTTCTGTTATTCATAAACTAAATGCTGGTGTGCCACAGGGCTCTGTTTTGTCTCCGACTATCTTTCTCATATTCATCAATAATATTTTTTCTGAAGCTTCTAGTACATTAAATTGTTTTTCTGACAACAGTACTTTCAGCTACTCATATTCCTTATCAATTTAACGTCCTTGTCTTTAGGATGTGGATTAAGTATGGCAGCGTATGATAAACTCATTAAATTCTGATCTCTACAGCATTGTCAAATGGGGAACTAAAATCACATAGAATTTAATGCTTCAAGAACTCGATACTGTTTTCCATCGTTAAAATGCAACACAGCCCAATGTATCTATTTATGAGTGTATTTATGTTTCCTTCGACGTTTGAAGAAATTTGTCACCCCTTCTGTTTGAGCACAATTTCCATATTTGGGCAGGTGCCCCAATAGCTCACTTGAGTCTCTTGGATAAACCCAAAGAAGAACTTTAAAAATGATAGGTGATAGAAGTGTTCTAAAGTGTTTTCCAATAAGAGGTTTCATTTTGCATAACCCACTAATTGGGCAGCTGTCACCTTTTGACGTATTAAAAACTACGCCTTATTAAAAACGGATTAAAACACGCTTCAGCAACGCATTGAAATTGTTAAAATTTGGCAAAAAATGGTGAAAACTTTGCTGTCACAATTCGCAAAACTAGAGCACTTTCGGGTCGTTCTGAAGCCACTTTCTCGGCAATAGTGAAACTGGTGGAAAAATTTGGGATAAGTTAGACATGTGAATAATCGAAACCATATGAGTCACTCAAGAACAACTGAGAATGTTGCTGCCGTTGTCAGTAGTGTTGACGAAAACCCAGGTTTGTCGATTCTTCGTCGATCTTTGGAGTTAAGCATTTCATAAACGATATTACGTGTTTTGCATGAAGACTTATGTCTTAAGGCTTTTAAAAGTCAGTTAACAGAAGAAATTAAGTCGGTCGATCACCAGCAACGTTGTATCTTTGCTGATTGGGTCCTTAAAATGCATTAAAATGATCCAGATTTTCATCGATCAATCATCTTCAGTGATGAGGCCCATTTTTATCTCGGAGGCTACGTTAATCGGACCTAGCGAGGTATCCGTTCGGAGCGGAAAATTCTCCGATTTCGTACGATTCGGAGGATTTTTGCTTCGAGGTATTCTTCCGAACAGCTGTGCGGAATTTTTCTCCGACATTATTTTAACGCACCCGGTGAACTGCGTTGAAGCGCGATCAAGTGCTTTATTTGCGAAATTTCTGACAGCTAAATACAATTATTGTTTTTCCGATTTCATCCGACACAAATTCTTCGCGGAACAAATTGCGCCAACGCATTTGTGTATTATTTTTCTTTCCGATAGGATACCTCGAAAGCAATTTGAACCTCCGACAAAGTAGGTATGCGCTTCGGACAGTTTTCCGCTCCGAACGGATACCTCGCTAGGGCCGAATAAGTAGAGTTGTCGCATTTGGGGCTCGGAAAATTCAAGAATGATTGTTGAAAGGCCTCTCCATCCTCAACGTGTCACTGTTTGGTGCGGTTTTTCAGCTGGCGTGGCGGTGTGATTGGACCTTACTTATTCGAAAATGAGGCTGGTGTTACGGTGAATGGATTGCACTACTGAGCTATGATTAATGATTTTTTACTGCCGGAATTGGAAGATATTCATTTGGACTATGTTCATTTTCAACAAGACAACGCTACGTGAAACAAAACAATCGAAATTTTGCAAGAAAGTTTTCCTGACTGTGTTATCTCGAAGACCTACCGGGATCTTGTGATTTAACACCTTTAGGATTATTTCTTTTGGGTTATGTGAAAGATAAGGTCTATGCCAATGCTCCACAATCGATTCAAGATCTTAAAGATGGAATTCGTGAAGTTAACGAGGACATACAGACGCAAATGTGCCAATTGGTCATGGAAATTTTCATGAAAAGGATATATTGCTGCAACCGTAGCCGTGGCGGCCATTTGCTTGATATCGTTTTTCATTGTAAATAGCATACTTTCCTCTGTAGAATGAAATAAACAACCATTGATTCCTCTTTAAAAAATACTCGTTTTTTTTTACATAAAAACTTAACCTCTTATTGGAAAACTCTATAGAAACATTTGAACACAACACAGACCATCGCACATTCAACCGGACTATGCGGAAGTCTTTGAAAATTGGACTCAATTCCGTGCCCCCGTAAAAAACCAAGGCGAGCATTTGAACGATGTCATATTCCATACAAATAAAAAAAAGAATTTTCTTAATACCTCACGTACAGCTGGTCTTCTTCCATTTCAACGTATTCAAATTTCTCATTATCAGCATACCGGATTTTAATAAAATTATGAAAGATTGAAACTTTGGTGTTTAGCGGGTCATAAACCGACAAGGAATGGGTCAAAAGTCAAATGGAATGGGGAACTTTTTTAAGACCACTAAGTTGGCTTCAAAATCGATATCTGAACCCGTGGAAGTAACTGTGTTGTGTACTTTTAGCCTATGGACTTATATGACTTTCCGCCATTTTTTTTAAAAGACTTACCAGAAACAAATATGTAAATACAGTAGACCTAACACCAAAGTGATTTTTGATATATTATCGACCGATGGACTATTATTTTTTCAAAACATATGTTAAACAAAATGTTAAGCTCTTAACACCCTCTAAATAAATTTATTTAAACATCCTTTAAAAGCTTGAACTGTATTGAATGTGCTATGTCGTTCATGATGAGGGTGATAGCTATGCATTTATAGCAACCTAAAGTTGATGCTTTGCAATAATTGATTTTTGTTTAATCATTTCCACTTATAGAATGCGATTATACTCGTATATAAATGCAGCTCTTTGTGGTGTCTGCAATGATGGCAGATATAAATTTATCAAGGAATCTATCATAATATTAATAATTTAATGATCGGGCTTGTAAGTGGGGCTTTGGGGTTATTATTAAATATGGACAATTCGAACTTGCTTAATTAAGCGAGAATTGCAACTCAATAAACTTTTCAAAGTTATATAAACGTGCGTGGAATTAGATGTGAGAAATGTGAATGGTATTTATTTCATAATCAATGCATGATGTACTTAGGAGTTAGTAAATTAAATAAATATTGATGAAATATTTAATACTTTAATCAAAAATTCAAAATGTTTAAATTTTACTCAAGCTGAATTTTATTTTTTTTTTTTTCACATAGGCACTGTTTGTTAAATTAAAAACAAAAAACGAACACATAATTTAGTTTAAAAGTGTTTTGCTTTTAGAATGAAAAAAAAAAAGAAGAGCGAATGGATCTTACTTAATGTTGGGACACATGATTCATCAACAAAAAAAAAAAAAAAAAAAAGAGGTTCCACTTAAGTTAAGGAAGACTTTCGATTGCGGTGGCCAAGTAAGAAAGTTCTTGGACAACAATGACAAATTTTTAATGATATTTTTTTGAAGTATGATAATTTCTTAAAATTAGGCAATGTCTTTAAAAACTTTTTTAAATTTCTAAATATAAAAATATAAATTTTATTATTGAATTTACAATTCAACATTGAATATTTTGGTTTTAGTTCAATTTTTTTTTCTATTTTTGATTCGAAATTTTAATTTTGTGTTCCGAACTCCTGCTGACCAGTGAGTGAGTGTGCAGCAACGTATTCATTTTTCATTACACAAAGATTGAACACTGTGTGGAAATAAAATTGAATTGAACAAAACACATGTTCTAGTGAAGAGAATTACAAGAAATAGTGAATCAACGCCAAGCGATCATAAAGCAAGTACACAATTCGAAATGCTAGTACAATTTCGAAATCCATTCTTTAAATTAAATAAATTCGGTGGCGCAATAGTTTGTAGAGATGCAGGTCTAATGACTTAGAACTCTCATTAGTTCCTATCTGAGTGTTGTTAGCCGCCAGGAATAAAGGGAAAGGATAAAACATTTTCTTTCGAATCCGAACGGCTGAGATGAGAGGCACTATGTGATCAGAAGATATACTCTTGAAGGATTTTCTACTTGCTCGTAAGAGTTAATAACACTGGAAATATCATTTTTAGTTTTAAGTGGCATAGAGTGGGGTTCGATCCCCAAACCTACGGACTCGACCAAAATTCTCTGTGCTATATGTTATGTAATTTGTGAGACATTGGGGTAATCACAGCAACTACGGTTCTCATTTTCATTCAAGAAAATTCAAGAAATCAAGAGTCAAAGATAAATCCCAAGTATTTAAATTCCATCAGTCTTAATTAATGTCGATTTCTTTTACAAACTAGGGATTTGGATCCCTTGTCAATTTTTTTATTTTGGTGTGCGTATTTCGTATACATGTATGTAAATCCCTCTTCAAATACGGATTCGAAGAATTTGATATAAAAAAAAATCGATTTTTTTAGTATGAAGGAACATAAAATCTGTCGTAAGAAACATTTGTCAGAACATGTCAGATTTCAGCAAACAGAGGGAGAGGAGAGACCAAACGAACAATAGCAAGTAGAAAGTTCAAATCAACGACTCTGCCGCACGTAAAAATAAACATTGAATTCCATATAGTTTCAGAAGAAACTAAAGAACATCATCTTAGGTTCAGAAAGTCTGAGTCGCAGTTAATTAAGATCCCAGCTAACGTTGGAAATGAGGTCTAAGGGACTGTTTGAGCAGTAGCAGAAACCAATGCCATCAGCAAACCCTTGCAACTGTATGAGCAAGAAGCGAATTTATGCATTCTAAAAACAAAATAGGACATAATACACTCACAGGAACAATTATCCGACCACCTGCATTTTTCGTCACCCTGACTCTTTAAGTTCCCTATGATTTATCTTCTGATTTGTTTTTTTTTGTTTGCCGGATATTTTCGAGAGAAAAAAAAAAAAAAAAAAAAAAAAAAAAAAAAAAAAAAAAAAAAAAAAAAAAAAAAAAAAAAACCCACACCAACGTACAGCAAGACTTCGTTTTGCGCGAGAATATGTTAACTGGACTGCAGAGGAATGGAATATTCTCACACATGCACATGCACAATTACCGAAACAGTAGGAGGGTCTATAATGGTTTGATGCGGCATCAGTTATGTAGCTCGCACAAACCTCGTTGTGTTCGATACAGACAGTGTGAACGCTTAGATATATGTACGTGGAAAACGTTTTATTAGACAATGTGACGCCTTTCGCACCATTTATTGGTGACAACTTTCGGTTAATGCATGACCACGCCCGCTGCCATACCGCAAATTCTGTAACTAGCTACCTAAATGAGGTGGGGATAACAGTTTCGCCATGTCGAAATCTCAATCCCATCGAGGGAAAACCTCAAAAGACGTGTCCGAGCGAGAACACATGCCCCTACCACTTTAGGAGAGCTTAAGACAGCTGCAGTAGAGGAGTGGCAGAATATCCCTGATTCGGACATCATTGACGGCTCGACGAAGTAATTAGAGCCCGCGGCGCAAACACCCATTATTAAAAATTTTAGTTTTCAATAATTTTACCACAATTTTAACAACAAAAGATAACATCTTTTCAGTGATTTTTCCAAAAACTTGTTTTTTTTTTGTTAATTCTTTTAAACCTGGTACTTTCCTCAGAATTTTTGTTTTCTCAAAGTCTGCTTTCAACATTTCTTACACCCATTGCGGTCTGAATTTGGCGGTTTCTTTAAATTTACAGAAATACGAAGTGGTCGGTTAAGTGTGCCTATGAGTGCACATAACCTTGCGGAACACCCTACTTCAAGTATCTTATTTTGCTCCTTAGGTTTGACATCTGCCTTCATTCTTTACGATCTAATTTTAAGATATCACTTATAACAGGACTATAACACTGCGAAATCCAGTTATTTGCAATTTTCTCAACAAGAAGTTACAGTTGACCTTGTCAAATGTTTCGGTTATGTCAATAAATAAGCCAACCGGATATTTTTGACCCCACAGTTGTGACATTATTTGCGAACAAAACTGTTAGACCCACATTTTTCAGCTCCTAAATAAAGGTAAAAATGTTGAGACAGCACTACACAGTGTCGTCTACACGATTGAAAAAACGCTCAAAAACAAGGAATACACCCTTGCTGGCTTCTTAGACATTGAAGGAGCTTTTAACAATGTCCGAAACGAGGCCGTTGAAGGAGCGCTCGTAAATCTTAAGGTGCATAATACCATCATCAGATGGATAATGTGCATGTTAAAAAACAAACAGATCAACTCGGAGCTAGGAGGAGTACAGATTGATTAATGTGTCTACTTCTAGAGGGACTCCACAATGTGGGGTGCTTTCTCCGCTTCTCTGGACACTCGTGATGAACGCAGTTCGAATGCGACTTAAATATAGTGGTGTAAACGGCTATAGTCAGACCTGTACTGAAATACGGTAAGGTTTTCTGGTGTAATGCATTAGACAAAGTTACTAACCTTAAAAACATATAACCAAGGTTCAAAGAATGGCATGTATTAGAATCGCTGGGGCAATGAGGTCCACCCCGACAGCGGGTCTGGAAGCTATACTTAATCTAAAACTCCTAGGTCTATTTATACAAGAATCGGCAGCACACTTCGACTTACGAGTAGCTAAACTGAAAACTGGCGACATATTGCGATAGGTCATGCGCAAATTCTATAGAAACAAACGGGAAATAGGGTATGTACTGACTACATAACACCCCGCTTAGACTTTTACAAGCCGTTCAAGACCGCCTTTCCTAGCAGAGAGGACAGGAAAATCAACGAGCTTTTACTTGCGAATCGATGATATCAATATATCCGACACGTCGCGACGGTTCCAAGATGGAAACTGGTGTTGGTGCAGGATTCTCTTCAGAAACTCTTGAGCTTCCTGACTTCCTGATTAGAGTAGTGTCTTTCTAGCTGAGGTCCTGGTATTACGAAAGCTGCTAGACAAGTCTCAATGATGGCAATACCACAAGCTGATATCACCCTTTTCATTGATAGCCAAGCGGCAATAAAAGCGATTTCTGCCATTAAAATCAAATTGAAGCTTGTAACTTGCTGTCGCGAAGAGCTTAGGGTTCTTGGTACACAGCACAACATTAGAATCTGCTGGGTTCCTGGTCACAGTGGTGTCCCAGGAAATGAAAGCCCTGACGAGATTGCAAGAATAGGATCAACACTTGTTCTTAATCAAGCAGACACAACAGTTCAAGTCCCACCGTGTAATCTTAAACAGGTAATCAAGAGTAAAGCTCTAGTCTAACAAACAAGAGATGGAACTCTCTCGATTCCTGTCTGACAACCAGAAAATTATGGACTAGTTTCAGTAAACAAAAGACCGATCTTATCATCCAACTGAATAAAAAGTCTCTTTATCTTCTCGTGAGCATCATCACAGGTCACAACCAACCACAAGAAAAAGATGAAACTCAGTATGAACGACTCATGCAGATGATGCGGTGACGAGGAGATACATGAGGACACTCCTCACTACCTGTGTCACTGCTCTGCGCTATATCATCTAAGAAACAGATATCTAGGAAGACACTTCTTCATTGACTTGGAAGAGCTCTCTGACATTCCAAGCAAAATTTTGTTAAAATTCGTTAACGATACCAAATGGCTTGAGAATTCCTAGACTCTGAAAACTGCTTTCAACTACAGTACGATAGTTTAGTTCGAACGAAAACGACTTAACGACGCACGTGTTTCTTGTAGGAGCAGCACCAAAGGAGAATGGGCACCTCGTCTATACACCTGCGATTGTCACTCCTACGTTGAAGACCAGCATCAGTGGGTTGATGGGGCCACCACTACCTAAGATTGGGAAAATCCTCTTTGGTATGGAAACAAATTCCTCGACTTAACTAACGACTAAACAAATGAACATATACACCAAACACTGACATATGAAACTCATCTACCAGACGTTGCAAGGAGCCACGTGCTCCTACGGGCCTGGTGGGGGGATGATTGCTCAAGTGGAGGTAAAGGAAAGGAACACCCCCCAGAAGACGTATACCTCTCCCTAGCCAGGTTTTATGTGACGATAGAAACTTCAATACTTTACAAATACCCTCCGACATTTCAGGCTATAGATTGCTGTAACCCATCTACACCCTTAACGGGCTTGATCGACATAGGATTATCATAGGTTTCAATACAAGGGGTCACAACGGATCTACATTGATTTAAGTGTGACGCTCTTCGCGAAAATTTAGCTTTGTGGGAATATATTTCAAAGATTAGTCAATTTCTTTTGTATAATTTTCCTGAGCTATAACAAATCGTAGAAATAAAACAGAAAACTTTCTGGAAATTTAACTTTGAAAGTGTAACTCCTACAAAAATATACAATGTTAGTAACAAAATAGAAAGGTAATGAAATTTTCAATAAAAAAGATGCCGACACACTTTTTGGTTAGATGAGCCGCTCTCGAGATATTTGCTATGTCACTGAACGACTCCTTTACCACTATTTCGTTAAATCGATTTTTGAATATTTGTCAAACTTAAATTTAAATTATGTTCGTACCCAAAAAAACATTTGCATATTCAAAGGAAAGGACATCTTTTGAATATGAACACACAACCACATTTTATTATACGAGTACGTAGGTTGTCAAATTTGTACCGGAATTGTGCATTTTGTGAAGGAAATTGCTTTGAGGCAAATTCATTTCACATAAAAAAAAACATCCTCCGGATATTGCAATAATAAATGATATCGTCCTTGTGTGTAAATAATGCTCATATGGTCCTGGTCAGCTGAAACCAAACCAACAACAAAAAAAGGTTTATATCAAAAGCAGCCTGCTTGAGGGTTCTTTAAATGGACCAGATACCTAAGTAAGCCAACCAACCAGCAGCTTCTTTAAAAATAGAGCAACACACACACTTAAAGGCTAAGAATTAATATATTCCCTTGCTCGGGGGATAATTTTCTTACTGGTCGATTTTCTGGCATATTATTTATTCAATTTTAACAGAAGAGCTTTATTCTATTTAAGGTTCTTTGATACAAAAACTAATTACATTTCCAAGTTGTGCAAATGGAAATATACTATGTGTTAACGTGGTTAGCTCGGCTGCAACCAACACAAGTCAGTAATTCTTATTTAAAATAGCCTTAAGGCGCTTTGAACATAAGAACAACCGTCGCGTAACGTCTTCGAAAGAACTGTATATTACTTCTTGTCCATGGTTCTGAAGCTGCTGCCGATATGGTCTGGACAGTCAATACCTGCTGGCGCCCAGGATATTTTCAAAGGAATCACAAACCAGCATCCGGAAACAACTGTCAACTAAGTGCAAAATATTGATTTTTTTTGTTTTGTCTTTTGCCTGGGAATGGTGGTGAAAGGTTTCTTGTAAATGTTCTAACATCTTGCAAGACGGAATTGTAAGCATTTTCAACTTAAAAAAAAAGTAATTGAATTCGAAATCAATTATACAACTTGCGTGCTCACAATAAACACAAACAAAAACCCACTCAACTAGAAGACTTCGAAAGGATTTTTTGTACCTATCTCGATTAAGGACCAAAATTGTTGGTTTTATTCTTAAAGTGCGCCGGACTTATCGTAACTTTGCCACTGCTATATGCTATTAAAACAAAAGTGACAAAAGAAAAGTTCAGAAATAGGAAGGTTTTTGTTATTTTTATTTTCTTACAGTCAAGGAAATAAATTGAACTTGCTATCGAAAAAGTTTTCGAATTTTCTTTAGTAAGACTATTTGTAGGTATGTATACATAAGATTGGCTTGGAAAATAATGCTAATTACATGAAAGTTTTGGAAAGTGTAAATCAATAGAGGGAAGTACGAGTAGAAGGCAATTACACGAAACAAGATAGTTTGTGTCTTGTTATAAGATTTTCGGTGAAATAGTTCCTATGTATGTGCTAGTTTGGAATTAACTGACACACACAACCGAAATATGCAATATCTGTCTGTCTGTCTGTCTGATCGACTACAGCTAAACGGCTCGACCGATTTTCTTCAAACTTGGTAGATATGGGTTTTAATTTTTGGCCCCCGGATGTTTTTTTCTTTTTTTTAAGACCAAAAATAACGGTACCTGACATACGAATTTTTTCGAAATTTTATAAATATTTTTTTTCCTCAAAAACTTTCACAGATTTAAAAAAAAATCAAAAAATTTCATAGGTTTAACTCTAGGTAATTTGAAAAAAAAATTTCCAAAAAATGGTACAACCGATTATGATCATTTTTTTATGTTAAAGCTCCCTAGCAGTTTCAATATTATTGTGTATTCAAATTTTCAAAAACAAATTTTTTGGATTTTTTAAAAAAAAATTTTTCCATGAATGCTCAAATTTTTGAAAACCCCATGCTCGATTTTTTTAAAACTTCATAAATAAAAGCTACTTAATATTATCTACAAGACATGAGAAAAAAAATTTAGTTTACCCAAAAATAACGGTAGGGTAGAGCGGGGCTAGTTGGACCACTTTTTTCTTGAAGTCTCATAACTATCATACTATTCATAGTACAACTTTGGACCTGATATTAAACGAAAGTCTGGACTTCTGGCTTCAAAATCAAATAAGAAAAAAAAGCAAATATGTTACCCCAAATGAATAATGCTGCCTTAAATGGATGGAGTCCAAGTGGTCCAACTAGCCCCCATAGTGGGGCGAGTTGGACCAGTGTGTGGGGCTAGTTGGACCAAGCCCTGAAAAGTTCCAAAAAGTCATCCAACAAATCTAAGTTTTTATTTTTTTGTTTTATTAATATTTAACACAGTTCGACTAACAAAAACTACTTCACTCAGTAAGAAAAAAAATTAACAAAATAAATTAAAAAAAAAATGAATTCACAAACATAAATTAAGCTTTGTATTATTGACTTAGAAATGTTAATTCCTAAATTCCTAAGGAACTCTAAGAGTCGTAATCGCTGTTGCAATTGACGCAAATTACATGCAATATGTATATTTATTTTATTTTAGGGTAGTAGTTTTTTTGAGAAGAAAATGTAACGGCTGTAAAGTGGGAACCCTGGTTTGTTCGTGCGTATTCTAGGAATTGCAAGTAAAAACAGATACAAACATATGAAATATGTTTTTTTAAATCACCTGGTCCAACTAGCCCCTCACCTGGTTTGGTTAACATATTTTATCATACACATAAAAATACTTAAAACTATTCAATTAAACACACAAAATATGAAAATACAATATATTCACTAATAAAAAAACTTTACCTCAGTCCAAAATTCTTTTTTTTTTCACTTCACAAATATAAAAACTAATTTTTCCGAATTTTTTACTTTTGTAGTCGAAAAACACAAAATTGTGCGTAGTTACTGTTCGGGTGACACAATGAAACTGAAACCGGTTTGGCACGTGTTGGTAAGAGAGAACGCTTTATTCGTGTTTGATCATGTTCTTGTAGTACTTTTGGTTTCTGAGTAATTCGCGTGGTCCAACTAGCCCCGTGGTCCAACTAGCCCCGCTCTACCCTACCCTTCATACAAATGTTAAAAAATGATTTTCGAAAATCGTATTTTTCTCGAAAACGGTTATGTGAATTTTGCTCGATTTTTTTTCTTTCGATTATTTTTTAAGATCTATAATTCAAAAAAAAAATTTGAAAACAAGATATTACTGACTGTACCTACCATAGAACGATTTTTTTTTAAATTTTGAATTTCTCACTATCGGCATAACGGATTTTAATGAATTTTTTTAGAGAAAGCTTCTTAGAAGTTTAAAAAACATTGCATTTCAAAACTTTAAGAAAAATATTTTTTTTTTGAATTTTGAAAAAACAAAAACTATTTATTTTTTTGGAAAATTCAATATCTCGAAAACGGCTCAATATTTTTTTTTTGTAAATTGAATTTTTATTCGAACAATAATAAAAACTTTAAATTGGCGTGCCAATAATTTTTTCTTAAAAATGTTTTAAGAATTTTTTATATAAAAGCTTATTTTTTTTAAGAAACCACAACAACGACTTATAGTTTTTGTTCTTGCATAAACCCATATTTGTTTGAATCACATGGCATCCTTTTTTTACCTCCAACCACTAAAGGAGTTGTTTTGTTTTAGTCATTTAAAAA
The DNA here is from genome assembly GCA_911387755.1 of Chrysotoxum bicinctum. Taxonomy (NCBI): domain Eukaryota; kingdom Metazoa; phylum Arthropoda; class Insecta; order Diptera; family Syrphidae; genus Chrysotoxum; species Chrysotoxum bicinctum. The sequence continues at coordinate 198,664,406 of OU426987.1, read as the reverse complement.
ATCAATTTTATCCTTAGATATGAACATTTTTCTCTAATAACATTCGTTTTAAAATTCCTATACTCTGTCCAACAAAAATTGTCAGTACAGGGAAGATAGGACGTTTGTCTCTTATTCTGGTTGCATTGCCATGCATAAGTGTGTCGCCTTTTAAAGCTCTCACAGGGATTCCGTAGTTTAAATTATAAATCGCCGCAAATGAAAGTAAAAAACGCGTAGGGCTACCGTCTGCCGATTCAAAACGACTGAAAACAATATTCAATTTACCTTTTCCCACAACGCCAAGCGGTAAGATGATAGGCGCGTTTTTTTTTTAAGTTGAAAAGCAATACGACAACACTCAACATACTCATCTTCTTAAAATGTGTTCTCAAAAGCTTCAAATCCCAAAAGCTCCTTAATAAAAACCACTGAAAAAGCTCTTTGCTTGCAATTGAGAATGATAATGGTAAATTTGTTTTGATGTAGATAAAGAGCGCACGATCGTATTGAGTGACACTTTACACTTTTGTCTTGATCTCTTGACAGTATCTCATCAGCAGTGGGATACGACGGTCATATTGGGGTGTACAACTTTTTGCAAAGAATTACAACAACACTTCCTTAAGAAAAGTCAGTGGCTCGCTCTTTTTTTAGTGGCATTTTTCCTAACGCATTGTAGTGAGGGTGCATCAGGCGCCACTGCTTTAGAAAAAGCTCTCCCATAAGGCCTGTACTGACAATTTTTGTTGGACAGAGTATAGTCTATTACATAGGAGCAAGTTCGTGCGACCCAGTTGTGCATTTTATTGTTTTTTTTTTTTTTCAATTTAAACGCGGTCAAGGGTTTATTGGGGGGAGGGGGAGAAAGGAGGTTTTCATGAATATTGGTCTTAGGTTAGGTTAAAGTGGCTGCTGACCGGAAAAGGTCAACACACTTAGAACAATATTTGGTCCGTTGTGATACCACCACAAGTATTTCAAAAATCACCCTTACTCGTTAAACCATTTTGAGCTAATAATGAAGCGTTTGAGACAGTGAATGTCGGAATTATTTAGATTACTAGGATCGTTATAGTAGTAGTCTCCGAAGTGGAGTCTACGTCTTTGCACTAGGGCAAGGTCTTGAAAGTTTGTAAATTTACTACAGTAAGACCCGCTTAAGAGCAAAATGTCACAGTCTTTCTTTCACTTAAGCGGGTTTTTCACTTAAACGAACCCCGCTTAAGTGAAAAATAATTTCACTTAAGCGGAGTTCGGATAAGTGAAAAAAAAATTTTAAAATTCCATGAAGCGGAGATTTAATGCTAGAAACAATTTTGTTTTTATCTTTTGGACTTGCCTCAAAAGAAGTTAAATAAAACAACGATTAAATAACACATAAGAAGTAAAGAATTTATTGAAAAGCGAAAACTAGGAAATTTTTGTTCCGTTCGATTCAATTTTTTTTTACTTTAGAGAGTTTTTTTTTCAATGAAAAATATTAAAAATTAACTGAAAATATGTTTCAGTTATCCGGGTTTTTCTCTTAAGCGGGTTTTACTGTACTAATAAACCTATGTATTTGACGGTACGTCCAAAATTGGGATCGAGGGCGGTCTGATGAGCATTCCTAGTGAAATCGGTATCACGAGTGAGCTGCAACTGGGTACTTTAATTCAGCGTTGCTTGTGAAAGAAACGATAGAACAAGGAAAGACCTGAAACATTCCGACACTCTTCAAGAAATGGGAATGATTCCATGATAGTATAAGGCTGTTTTGGATTTTATCCAATAAATGATAAGAAGTGTGGACTGCCCAAAGATGTGAGTTACATATACTCGAGTTCTGGACGTATAAATGCCTTATAAATGGTAGCCAGATCAGAGAAGGTGAAAAATGGCTTACATCGATAGAGAAATCCTAAGCATTTAGCAGCATTTTTGGCGGGCTCGAAAATGTGGTCATTCTAATGAAGATCGTCGTTGACACACATACTGAGTACTGAGTGTTTTTCGGTTTCTTCGATACAAGTGCCATTCGAGGAAAATGGCATAAAGGCTACATTTTGCTTCAACGACAATAGAAAGCATTGAGTTTTCGAAGCATTAAACTCCATACTATTTTGTATAACCCATTTAACAATGCTGTAAAGATCGGATCTAATCAGCTTATCATACTGTACAGTTGCAATTTCACTCTCGATGGAAGAGATGGATGGAGGAGATGTATGTGAATTAGAGAACGAATATGAAAAGCTGAGGTCGTCGGCAAAATAATGAAGTTGATTAGAAGTTTTAGACAAGAGATCATTTATTAAAATGAGAAAGAAAGTAGGAGACAAAACAGAACCCTGGGGAACACCAGCATTTATTCTGTGATTAGAATTGAATGATCCATAAGGTATTTTCTAATCCAAAGAATTAGAGTTAAGTAAGTTCAAAGACTTACTCAAATAGTATGTATTATATTCATGATTTAATTAACATGCAACTATTTATGATAACAGGCTACCTAGTAAAATTAAGAATATGCCGTTTTATTTCAACACAATTCTTATAAATAAAAAAAACATGTGAAGAATTCGACATGATCACAAGGTTAATGTGTATCAATTAAATGACATTTTAACACATTGGGGTTTGTCAATTTCAACTTTACTACATAGCCTAATTGACAACAAGATAACCATAAGTTTTTTTTTCCTTAAAGAGATTTAAAATTCAAAAAGTACAGTTTTTTACTTTTTTCCCCAAGTTGTCCGACCTATCCAAATTTAATCTATATTCAGTTTATAGATTATAATATAAAAATATGCCCATCTTTCGTCACAAGCAATCGGGTACAAGATTCTTTCAGAAAGTCTTCGATACCAAAAGATTTGGAGATATGTAGAGATGAGAAAAATTCCTTTTGTATTTTTTTCTGTTAACTCAAAATGAATTTCAAAAAGATAAATTCACTTGACTTACCTTATATCAAAGTTAAAAAATTAGATTTTTTTAATTTACCTGAAAGAAAAATAAGAAAAAAGTTTTGTATTAGATATTTGGAAATTTAAAGAAAAAGTTTTATATATATCTACAATCATAAAAAACTAAAATTGAACTCACAAGTAAATATTTAACTACTCGTACAATAATTATGCTTAGCTAGTGGTAAAAGATATTGAATTGTAAAAACTCAATTTTTTTTGTTGTATTCTCAGAATTGTTTTTCAATAGGGACCGGTATATTTTGACAGTTCATGACATACATTTATTTTTATTTTTTTTTTATTTTTATTTTTTTAGACACTTAAGATAAATGTGCTTTCGAAGTAACATTGACCATTGACTTTTTCTTAAATCCCCAGACTGTCATTTCATAGTTCTTGCAAAAACTGTGACTTTTTTAACGAAAAGCTTAAGTTTCTGAGAAGCATCGAATACACGAAAAAAGCCGAATTCAGTCAGGAATGGCATAAGAGATGGCGCAACAAGAGACAGGCAATCTAATGACACTTGGGTAACTCCATTTGATTTTATGAGGATTTTCACGACTCCAGGCATACCAATTTGTATATTATTATTATAAGAGGGAACATTGGATTAATAAAAAAATTAGTATGTATAATTTATGAGCAACATAATAATAATATAAAAAAAAAAAAAAAAAAAAAAAAAAAAAAAAAAAAAAAAAAAAAAAAAAAAAAAAGCAATCCTGTAATGTATTCCACAACGCAAATTCCGATGAAAGGAATCGATCCCGGACTCTTCTGCCCCGCTCTTACCACGGTAACTATACATACCACCATGTCATGAATTGTAAGATTTTTTCGTTTTCTTTCTGCTTGAGGTAGTCTGGACGTGTGTTTAGAGTCGTTATCCTGTTGAAATACGAATTTTTCGCCAGTCAATGTGAGTTCAGAGATAAAAGCGTTTTCTTTCAATATCTTATCTTCTTATAAAATGAATGAAAGCATTATGTATTGGTGGTATTGCACTGCGACCTGGAGATCTATTGTGCCCCACTTGAATATGTATCCTCATGCATGTTGCATGTTGCAGATTCTACATTTGGAACTGCTTACCACACTAAATTAACCTAGGTGTCTTCTAAGTTTGCAGTGTCCAGTTAGGTTGTTCCTTCTTATACTTCTGCTTAATTATTTTTTCCAATAACTCGAGTAAAATCTCTTACTCCACTTGAAGAGGAACAACCTCAGATTATAACAGAACTTCCTCGAACTACCTCTATGCTTAACGGAAGGAGCTATACAGTCGGGTAGCATCTTTTGGTCAACGCTACGTCGAACGAAATATCTCCGTTTTATGCCACTAACTTCATATATAAAAACACTTTAACATTTTCCTCCATCCAGTCTCTACGCTTTTTAGCCAACTTTTAACAATTCTTCTTGTTTTGTGGTCGAAGAAGTGCTTTTCGAACAGCAAATAGTTCAGCATCTCTCACTCTCAGTTTCACCGCTGTCAAGGTCATCGGCTTAGCCCATGTCGTATTTTTTCGTCATGTATTTCCGACGCTGTTTTTCGCCTATTTCGTTTGGTTGTTGTTGCTATTAGCAGATCGCCGTGTTTAGTTGTAGATTAGGCCATCTGGGCCGCTCAAGGCACGCTGAACTCAGCCCTCCAATATCTTCAACCTCCCACTTCGATTTACCTTTTTTAATAAGAGTGATGATTGCAGAAGGATTTTCAATTGTTGTTTCTGCAACTTTTAGCAGAATTTGACCAATGGCGTCGAAAATGTCAGCTTTCAGTGAAGTAGTGGTTTATTCAATATACTTGTGAATTAAGTAAACCTCAAAAAAAGTTTTACCGGAGTCAAATCGAACGATCTCGGTGTCGATCGTTCACATCGCCTATGCGTGAGACAACCATATTTGGAAGCTACTCGTGCAATATGTCCACAGACTGTAGGGCACGTTGCTCAGTCCTGTTGAAACAACATGTCATAGGTGTCCACATCATTAAATGCGGTCCAAAAGAAATTGGCTGTCATCAACTGGTAGAGCCTGCCGTAGACGGTCATGGCCAGGATTCTGCCAGTCTAAAATTTACACCAAACAGTGATTTCCTTTGGATGTAGTGCAATTTGATAGCTCTTGCGTGGCTTATGATCGTCCCAAATTGTACAATTTTGCTTATTGACGAATCCATTCATCCAGAATCGTAGCTCGTAGCTCAAAATAATTTTCGGACAAGAATGTTACTCGAAGAGAAGACCCGCTTTGTTGAACGCTACAACTCTAGATGTTGATTTGACAAAACACAGCCAATTTGACAGTTTTAGCTTCAACAATATGGCCGCAATCACCTGTCAAAGTTCGAAAATCCCTATTGGAAAACCCTAGGACTGGCTTGCCTTGTTCTGTGATTCTCAAACCACATTTCTGCTACTAACAATGAATTGCTTCATAAGTCGGAAACAACCTTTTTCACTGGTCTTTCACATTTCTGAATATTACTCATATATTATTCATTTTGAATGCTTCATACGAGGGTAGTAAGGACAGCTTTTGTTACTTAAAAGTGGACATTTATGGACATTTATTTACCATTGAGTTCTGGTTGTGTTTCTACATTTTTATCAGTAAGGAATTCTGCAATACTCACTTCGAGCTCGCTGTAACTTTTGGCTCGTTCAGTCGTTTCCATGTTCTAAAGTAACTCAGTTCGTTTCACTACATCATAAAATTAATACTAGACAAACCAATCTTAAGCTTGAAAGACAAAACCGAAAACAGCATTCACTTAATTTGCCTTCAAATAAACCATAAGTTAACATCCTAAGTGAGATACCTTGTAATGTCACAATTAAACATCAACATCAGCTCTTTACATCGAAGCCAACATTCAACAGATGACTGTGCATATAGAATGTGTAATCCGTCTTCTTACACTCAGAGATTATTTCTATCTTTCATGCAGCTGACTGAATATACGAGTACAACATAAATAAGGATTTTAATTAGAATTAAAAACAGAATGCAACAATCTTTAATCCCCCAACCATCCGACATCCAGAGCTGTAATTCACATAACCCACATTTGCATCTTCGAGTAGATTTCGCCTTCAAGCAAACAACAAGATTTGTATAATACGAGTTTTGTATCTCTCAGATACTTATTTGGTTTATCTTCAACAGGAATCTCTGTACAATTTAATTGCATTTGCATGTTGATTGCCACTATTCAGTGTCAATTATGAGTTAATATTTGAGTGTAATTCGCAGTCAGATTGTTATATTGCAGTAAAATCAATTCATATTTTTTTTGTTAGGTTTGTTTTATTAATAAATAATTATCCTCCGACGACAACCACACCGACAACGCCGCCGCCGTTGCCGTTGACGGTGATGACGCTAACTGTGGCTGTCTAATGATGGTGGTGATCATTTTAAATAGCGTAAATTTTATTTATCGGAAATATGATTTCATTAATCTATTATTTATTGCCTTACTTAGCGCAAAACCACATTGGCATAATAAATCTTTGCAAAAGCCGTATATGTCAGCGGAATACGTACTAACGTACATATGGTGTGGCGTGTCTGCTGTGTTTAGTAGAAAATTAATTTTCATTTTGATAAAATATTTTCTATAGTTTTTGTTTCTATTAAAACTTATTTGCATATTTAATATTGCAGCCGTTTGGTTTTGCAGCTTGCACTGATAACATATGCTATTGCATCTAATTTCACTCATATAGTAATCTTTTCACGCGCCATACAGTGTAGTCCACTTGTCTAGAGGGTGTTTCATATGGTCTGACAAAAATAAATAAATTTTCAAAATAAAATCTACAAGATACACAATTTCTACTGGGGATATGATCCTTTTAGTAGAGAAAACAAGACCAGGGATATATATAACCCATATGTGGGATATTCGAAAAAAAAATCACTAATTTGTTACAAAACGCCAATTTTAGAAATTGATCATCCATATGAGAATTGTGGGATATTCCAAAAAAATTACAGGTCAGTGATTGGCCATAAAAGGTTACTGAATCCAACTATCCATTGATAGAGAAAACAGGACCAGAAATGTCAACACCCCTTTTGTGGGATATCCGAAAAAAATCACTAATTGTGGGATATTCAAAAAAGAAGAAGAGTATTTCATAAAAGAGGTCAGTCATTGGCCATAAAATGTCACTGAAACTGAAACCAACCGTCCACTGTTAGAGAAAAATGGATCAGAGATGTGAATAACCCATAAGCGGGATATTCGAAAAATAGGTATCTTATCGGTCACAAAAGGCAAGTTTCAGAAATTGTTCAAAAGATTTATCATGTTTTCTTAGAGTTTTTTCAAAGTCGAAGAGGTATTAAGAACCTCATTTATGGGATATTCATATAAAATATTTCATCTGAGAGGTTAGAATTGGACATAAAAAGTCACTGAAACTGAAAACAACTATCCACTGTTAGAGGAAATAGTATCAGATATGTTACTACCCCATATATGGTATATTCTAAACAGTCGCTACTTGGTTATAAAACGGTTTTAGAAATTGGGATTTATATTGATTCAAAAATTTTTCTTTTAAGTTCGAAGAGATTCCTAGCACCTCATTTGTAGGATATTCAAATGACAAAGTATTTCAACTGAGAGGCCAGGAAGTGGTCATAAAATGTCACTGAAGCTGAAATCAAATGTCCACTGTTAGAGAAAATAGGATCATGGGTAACAATATCTCATTTGTGGGATATTCGAAAAAGTAACTAATTAGTTAAATAAGATGAATTTATTTTAAAAATTTTGATTTGCCATAGAGGGTTTTTAATATTTTTTAAACTTTTTTCAAGTCGAAAAGATTGTTAGAACATCATTGGTGGGATATTCAAAAACAGTATATCGTTTAAAAAATTAGTAATTGGTTATAAAAGATCACTGGGAATGAAAACAACTGCCCTTTTATGATCATTGACATTTTAGAAGGCATAATTTTGTTTGAATATCCCACATATGGGATACTCAAATCCCATCACAGAAACGATTATGATGGAAAGAATTTCCTTCCAATGCAAAATTAAGAAAGATAAATCTAATAAATTCACCGATTCAGAGGGCAATCGGTAGAACTATTCAGAACAATAAGTAATGAATTGGTAAGAAACATTACCTAAGCGTTGAAGCGATATAATTATAGAAGTCGAGTTTTATCTTTTGGAAGCTTTATCGTTCTTAAATTACAGAAAAAATAAAAAAGCTATATAAACATTATTTGTACAATTTAAGTTAGTTTTGGCATTTTTTTAATAGTAATAATACTGCTAAAATTAAAAAAACATTCCTTTTACCAATTGTAATTGGTAATACCAAACATTTGGTTTTTTAGGGATCTTTCCCAGGTTTCTATACACATATCAATTCAATGATTTGGAAGGTGAAAAATGATGCCTTTCCATTATCTTATTTCAGGGCATCGAGTAAAAGTGGGCTTATTACAGAAAATGTTGGAAAAGTTTTAGAAAAAACTAATATTCGCTAAATACCAAAAAACCACCCTGCATTTATATCGTAAAAATTCAATTCATTCGGCATTCACAGATTTAGAAAAAAAAAATGAAATATCCGCGAAATTCATCAGAATCTGGTTCCATTAAAAACCACCATCAGATACAAAAACAAATAATTTAATATCACCACCAAACACACAAATTTAATTCACAAAATTATTCGAATTCAGATGTGCAACTGCACACGGTAGGTACATATCAAATTGTAAAATAGATTCCGCTCGAATTCGAATTGAAATTACTCGTACCTATTCCCTGACTCCCTCCAAATAATTCAAAGCATGATGATAATGCGCGCAAGCATTAACGGACTGAGTTGGGTCGGGCCGGGACGGAGTTAGATACTGAGAATATCTATCTGCATCTGTATCGAAGTGAGTAATGTAGCGCATAATGAACACGGACGAGTTGTAAATTGAATTTCAAACCAGCAACGTGTAAGATGCAGTGCAGTACTACGAGCATTTTTTTTTTTGTTTATTTTAGTTTATCCGTATTCGGTAGTTATAAGTAACATACCGCTTAGTAGTACGAACAAGAGACGAGAGTACGAGTACGACTACGAGTACGAGTACTACGGTAGCGGATCGGGTAACAATGTTAATTGCCGCTGGTTTAATACAACATGCAGATCGTATATCAATTTAATGTTCTCTCTTTCTGGTATCTGTTGTCTGTTTAAATGGTGTAATGTGGTCGGTGTGGTGTGGCCTGGTGGGTCAGATGCATTTAGAAAAGATTCCACTATATATTTTCAGAGCTGTCGAAATAACACAAATAGTAGTATTATAATACCTTCTTAGCAGTTTATTTGTAAAGTTTAAATGTTTCGATTTTGTTTCGTATAATTTAATACGCTATAGTTGCTTCCAATCTTTAACTTTTATCGGCTGTTTTTGTCATTTTTTTCTGAACTGTTCGGAAAATATGGCATCAATCCCGAGCACCTCAGGTCAACACCATCTTAAACCGCCTTTCCAATGAACTCAAATATGCTATCCGCGGCTCAAAAAATCGGAAGATTTCTACCTTTCTTGAAGGTCTGACTGCAGATAAAAATACGAACTATTCATTGTGGAAAGCTATAAAAGATGTCAAAAAGCCGCAAATACATTCAGCACCAATCAGACAAAATAATGGTGGATGGGCTAATTCCGATAGAGGAAAAGTCGATTTATTTGCTGAACAACTAGAGGAAACTTTTAAACCTTTTGACGGTCAGGCGTTCATAAATGAACATGGTGATCTGATATCCAATAGCCATCTCAAAACTTTCTTATTCGGAATATCACGTTATCAGAACTTTATCAAGCTATTAAAAATCTTAAAGATAATAAAGCCCTGGGTACGACCTAATAAATGCTGGCGTGCTTAAAGAGCTACCCAGAAAAGCCGCAATTAAACTTCAGCACCTTATGAATGCGGCATTAAGGCTTTCATACGTTCCACGCCAATGAAAAGTCGCAGAAGTTTTAATGTTTCCAAAACAGGGAAAGTCTCCAAACTAAAAGAAATCTTATAGACCGATTTCCCTCTTGCCACTGATCTCCAAGGTATTTGAGAAAATCTTATTAAAGCGACTGCTTCTTATTATCGAAGAAAAGCAGCTTATTCCTGACCATCAATTTGGTTTCCGGAAAGGTCAATTGATCAGGTCGGTGTACAGGAAAACCAATGAAATTGAGAAATCCCTAGAGGAAAAAATGTATGTTCAAGCGCATTTCTAGATGTCTCTCAAGCCTTCGACAAGGTCTGGCACGATGGCCCTAAGTTTAAACTGTAACAGGTCTTTCCGGATCAAGTATATTACATCCTTGAGTCCTACCTCGAAAATAGGCTATTTCGAGTTAAGCAAGGGAGGGAATATTCGGATTTTAAGGAAATCAATGATGGTGTTCCCCAGGGAAGTGTTCTCGGTCCGATTCTGTTCGTACTATAAACTAGCGATGTTCCTCAAGAAGAAGATACCATAATAGGTACTTTTGCAGACGATACGGCTATACTTGCAATATCCGATTCAGTTGAATCTGCAACCGAGAAGCTCCAACGAGCTCTAGATAAAATTTCGGTATGGACTAAGAAATGGCGAATTGTTCTTAATGAGTCCAAATCAACACATTATTAATTTTACTTACAAAAAAAATTGCAATCTGCCCACCTACATTAATTCGGTGCAAATACCATATGCTAATGAAGCAAAGTACCTAGGAATGACAATAGACACTAAGCTTAAAAGGAAAACTTACGTTGAAAAGAAACGAGATCAACTTGAAAATAAATTATGTGAAATGAATTGGCTTATTGGAAGATATTCCAAACTCAGCATCTACAATAAATTGCTTAGCTATAAGCAAGTGATAAAACCAGTATGGACGTACGGTATACAACTTTGGGATTGTACTAAACCAAGCAATAGACAAATATTAAAATCTTTTCAGAGCAAAGTTCTCAGAGAAATCGTTAATGCTTCGTGGTACATTAGAAACAGTGATTTACACAGAGACTTACGATTGCCAAGTGTTGAAGATGAAATAGCAGTTTTCGCTGCGACGACGAACTCACTTAAATAACGATAGCAATAGAATGATTCGACAAATAATTGATGAGATAAACCTTGTGCGCCGACTTCAAAGAACGAGACCGTTCGACCTAGCGCCATAAGGAGTATCCGCTGTCAAATACGGTATCCGCTGGTCCTCTCAGTGGGGGGGTTCCTGCCAAACGAGATTATAATATTATGAAATTAAAACTACTTGATAAGGCAACTTAGTTGTAGTCGAAAGAATAAAAGGCAGGTGTTTGTTAGTGAGTAAAAATCTCACACTACTATGAGTACCGGGCTCATAGTGTCTATGAAGATTCTTCACCTACCCACGAAAAAAAAAAAAATATTCTGTAGCCTTCGAAATGAATTTATCAAACACCAATATATTGCAGTAAACAGTGGGCCAAATACAATGCAATCAATCGATTTGGGAGTTTGGTGCCCAAAAGATGGATTGTGGTATAGGCGGCGTGGAATGTCGCGTCATCCTGCATGAACCAGAGGTTATCCAAATCTATGCCTTCAATTTCAGTACAAAAAAGTCGGCTTACATAGCTCTGTAATGCCCACAGTTGACCGAATAGTTGTTCCCAGCTTCACTAGTCCAATAATGCCACCACTCCACAATCCGCATCAAACTGTCACTCTCTATGGATGCATTGGCTTCTGGACAATAACGTGCGGGTTTTCCGAACAATTTTGTCTGTTAACTTAGCTGATGAGATGAAAATTCATTCCGGCCAAAACTTCTTTTCAAAAAAACGCACTGTGTGGGCTACACAGCATTCACTTTAGAAATAAGTTTTCAATATTTCCCAACGTTGTTCGAGCGTAAGGCGATTCATTTCGTTCTGTGGAGGTATGATACTGACTTTCTGTCAAAATTTCGGGCGGGTAACAGCCGTCAGTGTAAAAAATAACCTATGACTTAAAAAGACACTACTAGATAGCCCACACTTCATAATCCGCAAATGTGGACATGATAGCATTAATGTCCACTGAATTTACCCTTATTTATAACAAAAACAGGATTGGTCCTAGGAGACTTCCTTGCGGTACACCGTCGTTAATTTGAATTAGTTCCAAGTAATTTTGTTCGTATCGTACTCTAAAGAGTCGATTCGGAACCTAGGATTTTAGTAATTCGTAGTAGTGTCTGGAAAAGTATCTATGCAGTTCGTACTCAAGCCTTAAGTGCCAAACAAATGATGATTTTTGTGACCTTTATTTGGTTATAGATTTATAAGAGTTTGGTGGGCTATAGGTCAATATTAAAAGATGTTATTTCATTTTTTACAACGTTTCGAGTATGTTTATACTCTTCATCAGGCCTTTATTGATAAACAAAAGAATAAGAATAATACATACATACATTATAAGCAAACATTTAACTGTGTGACGTCAGAAATTACTTACAAAAAGATTTAATCCAAGAAAATTATTTGCAGCATTTAAACGAATTAAACATCATTACAAACAATGGTTTTAAACAAAAGTTAAAAAGAAAAAGACTATGATATGTACACAATCACCTACATTTAAATTTAAACTTTGTCGTAGGCCTTTTTATAAGTTGGCTGTATGCCCTGCTCAAATTATCGCAATCAGACCTGCGGTTAATTGCATTGTTGTTGTTGATTATATGCAGCATCTCTAGCAACATTCTTTTTGAATAGTGTCGCTCTGTTTGCAGAATTTCAACGTTCTCGAAATCTGGTTTGTGTCTCTCTTCTATGCAATGGAGAGCAAGTGCAGTTTTTTGTGCAGCTCCACTATTCAAATCTGATCTGTGTCCAGAGAGTCGATTTTTCAATTTTTGTTTCGATGTGCCTATGTAAACTGATGGGCATGCCATTTCTTTCCCTCCCAGACAGTTGATCCTATAAATGACATCTGCTTTTTCCATCGTCTCAACTTTACCTTTGATGTTGGTAAAAAGTTTATTTCTAAGAGGCAATGCAGACTTGAAAGCTGATTTTGTCTTTGTCATGTCTCTTAGAGGCGCCGTGGTGATGCGGTTGGAAAGATTAGGTATGTACAGTGCGCTCTTGTATACATATACTTGTTCGGCATCATCAGCTTTGTTGACTTTTTTCTTTTTTTGATGATTATTGATGAGCGCATTTGCAACCGAAGAGGGGAAGGAATTGCAACATAGGGTGTTATAGATAATATCAATATTTTTCTGATGAAAAGAAATATCACTAATGTCCAGAACTCGGTTGAAGAAATTTTGTGCGGTATTAATAATTATTTGTTTAGGATGCTTGGAATGATAGTTTATGAGGCGACCTGACGCTGCGGGTTTTTGATACCAATTAAAAATCAGTTTGTCATTATGCCTTGAAACTTTCACATCAAGATATGGGAGTTCACCATTCGTTTCAAGTTCCACCGTAAATTTGATTTTATGGTTAAAAGAATTTAAAGCGTTCAATGTATTTTGAACTTCTTCTGATTTAACCACAAGAAACAAATCATCTACATATTTTGTTATGATTTTAGGTTTGTAACGAAGCTTACCCAAAATTTCTTCTAAAAGGGCTTCCATGACTAGGTCCGCTAGGATGGGGGATGCTGGGTACACCTTGTTTTTGCTGATAGATTTTACCATCGAATTCTAGATAATTATTGTCAATGACACAGAATCTAATTATTTCCATAAATTTTGCTTTTTTGATATTGGTGTGTTCTTTAATCTTATCCCAGTTCATTTGTATGATTTCCAAAATCAGGCTTATTGGAATGCTCGTGAATAAGGAGACCACATCGAATGAAGCCAGAATATCTCCTTTTTCCAATCGAACAGAATCTACCTTATCAATGAAATCTTTGGAATTCTTAACGTTGAATTTCGAATTCTGTAAGTGCCAAACCATATCAAAGGCTTAAGCAACATCTAAGAATAGAGCTGAGATAACTCGTTTTTCTTCAAGTGCTTTTTCTACAACATCCGTAATCCCCCGCACTTGGTCTACCGTGAAATTTTCAATTCTAAATCTCAAGCCTTTTTAGGAGCTGTTTCTCGAAAACTTTTCCAATGTTTGGTATAAGCGATATAGGCCTATAAGATGTTGCTTCTGTTGGTGGGTTACCTTGCTTAGGTATAACATTGACTCCTGCAAGTTTCCTATTATTCGGCTAATATGTATCTAAGCTTGTGACGTTTATTACGATTGGATTTTTTTAAGGCTATTGAAGGCACATCAACAGGTCCAGCCAGTTACTGGCTTACGCAGACGACATCGACATCATCGGAAGAACCGAACAAGCTGTACACGATTCCTTCATCCAGATCGAGCAGGCGGCACAAAATCTGGGGCTGCACATTAGTGAAGGTAAAACAAAGTACATGGTGGCGTCGAATGCGAGAGGAACAGTTGGTCAAACAATCAAGGTTGCGGAGCACGAATTTGAAGTGGTGCAATCCTTTAAATACCTTGGGTCAATAGTAGCAGCCGATAACAATATAGAAGAAGAAATACGCGGGCGGCTTCTCAAATCCAACAGAGCCTACTATAGTCTGTCAAAGCTCTTCAAATCCAGAAATCTCACCATAACTTCAAAACTACTGCTGTACAGGACCATGGTCCTGCCAGTACTCACATATGGATCCGAGACTTGGGTGCTTAGCAAAAGGCACTCCGACATCTTAGCTGCGTTCGAGAGAAAAGTCTTAAGGAGAATTGTTGGCCCCGTATGTGAGGAAGGACGATTCCGGAGACGGTACAATCATGAACTGTACGCAATCTACCTTGAAGCAGATATCGTGACAAAAATTAAGCTCGGTAGACTCCGGTGGGCAGGGCACCTAGCTCGCATGAGCGAAGAGGAACCTGCTCGGAAAGTTCTTTGTGGTACATTCTATGGTAGACGACAGCGTGGTAGACCATGCTTGCGCTGGAGAGATGGCGTAGACCAGGACGCCCGAAGCCTTGGGGTGCGCAACTGGATGGCGTCGGCTAGAGACCGGGATAGGTGGAGAGACTTGTTGAAAGAGGCCAGGACCGGAACCCGGTTGTCGAGCCGATGATGATGATGATGAAGGCACATCTTTTACAACCAGAGCAGTCACGTGGTTAGATAATTTGTGTTGACACGGGATTCTATCTTTTTAAAGCATGATTAAGGGAATTTCACATTCGTCGCTAAGTCATTTGTAGAATTTACATTTACTGAGAATCGGTTCAAAGCATTCGCAGGCTGTACGGCGAAGATTTCAGCCTTCTGTTTCGGTTTTCAGATCCAAATTCCATCTTGAGATCTGCGGTCTTTTTAGGTGCTTGTCTGCTTTTCATAAAGAATATTCGGTAGAAGCATCCGTCATCAAACTTTTCAGAAATCTATTAAGTGAATCACTGATTCTTTTTTTTTTTGTAAATTGTTTGAGGATAGTAGTTTTCAATACTGCCTTATAGTCTGGATATCTCGTAGTTTGCCATTTTCTTCAAGCTCTTCGTTTTTCCAATATCAGCGCCTTTATTTCGGCAGGATACTTTATTTTAGTTTCTCTACATATTGAAATGGTTGGAGTACTGTTACATATCAGCAATGAATTGTTCTACTTCATGATCAAGTTGTTTAATAGTTTTATAAAACGTTTGTTCTCTTTTTAAAGAGCTTAAGATTACTTTTTCCTAAAATTTTTGGTGATGAATTCAATTCTATCAGCTGTTTTTCGTTGTCAGTTCAAGTTCGAAATATTCCCGTTAAAAAAAAATTACAGTTCATGACGGCTCATAGAGTGTAAGCCTATAGTGACGTAAATCCGAACCATTTCTATGTGCGTATTTTTGAGAAAAATGCGGGAACCTACAGTTTTCTGCCGACTCCGAACAGCTAATGAGCGGCACTTTTTATGACAACTGATATTTTTGGAGGATTTGTTAATTCCACGCAAGAAGTAGTAGGTACACTTTTTTGCAGCGGCTGAGAATCAAAACCTACGCATGACAGTGCAACGCAATAACCATTATGCCAAGGGGTACTTCTTTCTACTTTCTTATAGAAAAGTCTTTTTAGCTATTTTCGACGTCATATAACAACGGGAAGTAATTTCTGGCAACAACATTGGTACTAAAATTCATTGAAATCTTTAAAGTAAAAGCGACAGCACTGAACATTCCCCTCAAACGATTGTCGTCGTATCGCATTCGAACTAAACAATGTCGCTCGTTTATAGATTGTTCGAAGTCGTGCCAACCCTAAGTGTGGTATGGTGCGTAATCGGATACCTTTGGCTCCTCTAGTTTTGAATGCTTAAACATTAAGCAATTAACAAATCCGATTGAAAGCGATTTGTTCATGAGCAACAGAGACCTTTAGTGTAGCATAAGCATGCCAGCCAGGCCCTATACAAATGATGATGGTAATCTTTTTTTATTCTCGGTGTGGTAAAGTGCATCCCAAACGTGCTGGAATGATCCACTTTTAGGGAGGTTATCATGGTACGAGTATTGATAGCTTGCTCTTTTTCTTATAGAGTAATTTTAATGACAATGAAGATTCAAGCCTCACATTGTGGACTCTAATGATGATAAAAAGGTCTTCCAACTCAAATTTATTATTCCTGACCATTTTCAATATGTACACACGGAAAAGGAATCTGTAGCTTTCATCTTTGGAAACTGAGTCAGAACAGAACATTAATCCAAGGCACCAACAAAGATAAAGGAAAATGACCATTTTGTATTCTAATGGTGCAACTATTAATGGACATAGAATGCTAATAGACTCACTCAAGATAAATGGAATGGAACTTTATATTTAGCTTTGCACTGAATCGAATATGGAAAAGCAACAACAGCGATAATCTCTATTTCATGAGATTTGATTGTTTTGCATACGAAAGTCGAGAGATGGTTTTTTTTTTTGTTGTGGTTTTGCAAAACACGCGAAGGCAAAGCACTTTGCGGAATTGACAAGTGATATGAGTCGTTGTACTAGAAACTATTTTTCGTCCGAGTGATCTAGATCAGATGGGAGATAGGAGTATGTCTAAATAAATGGAGAATGATATTTTGTGGGAATGAATCATGGATCAAATTCAATTTCTAGGGATTTTATTCACTTAAGGTTGAAAAGAATTTGGCTTTGAGATCAACTGCGAACTTGTCTAATTTTTGATGGATCGAAATAGAGAACAAAGTAAGACCTATCCACAGAAAGGTCGGTTCTGTAAGTTCCAAACGGAGGTTGTTATTCGCTAAAGTGAAGGTACACCAATTCTTTAAACGGTAACGAGAGTGCGCATAAAACTGTCAACTGTTTACACTAATCAAGCTTGCTGTGTTGCAAGCTGTCACCATTTGCATACGAGGCTTATTTAACAGAGCTGTTTCTCTTTTCGAGATAACTATCTGCTCTTTACCATACAAACTTGAAAATAACAGCGACACAGCGTGGTATGGAAAAAATTGGAACTAGAGGTATTTTGACAGAACACACGACTCCACATCACAACACTTTTCACAAATGTGGGATAGAAGCAATAGCGATACACAACTCTACAACACACCACACGAAATAAGTGTGATTTCAACTTTGAGAGTTTCGATACAACAGTCTTCTCGGGTCCTATTTTTTTAAATTTCAACCAACACATCAGAATTTATTTTTCAAGAGGATCCTATTTAACCCACTAAGGCCTTTCTTCAATATAGCCTAAGAGCAGATCTTTACAGTCACTCAAATCCTTTAAAACACCAAAGAATTTTAGGTTGAGACAGCATTCACCGTCAGAAGCTCTAGACATATGTCATTAGCTAAGATCGGTTTACAGAGAAAACTGATCCATTAGGAAATACCTCCTTCGAACTGTTCAAAACATTCACACGCTTCGGCAAGGAGACGATCAATCATGTCATTTCTTCAATTTCAGGCCGTCACAAGTTGATTTTGTGCATCCACTACTGATTTGTGAAACCGTTTAAGCGGTTTTTGCAGTGATCAAAACCAGATAAATTTGGGAAGTCGGCTAACTGGGCTCAATATCTATTGGTATATATGAAATCTCGCATAACATTTATAATCCCAATAACAGTACCGTTTAGCCGATTGCGGGAAATGAGCCTCTATCAGACTGCCAGTTCCGGTTTACTTCGCCTAGTGTTCAAGGATAAACAGGAAGAAAGGATACTGTCCTCTTTCTAATGAAATATTCTTTGACTGATATTTTTTTCTTTTTTGAAGAAACTATCGCCAAGCTAATGAGCTATATGAAAATTGAGCGAATGGACACCAAAGCTCTAACCATAAGAGGTCTTCAAAACCCAGGCCCCACGTTCAAGTCTACAAGGAACACCGAACTTCCTCTACAGTTAAGGGATATGTATGATTCGAAGCAGCTTACTTGAAATCGTAAAGAGCAGGCTGTGATTTTTTGCGGATCTAACTCTGTAGCTCATTTAGCTTTGAAGTCCGCCATTTTGATACCATAACTAGATTGATTCGGTCTCTATGACCCGTTCACCAAAAAGATTGATTGATTGCAATCGAAGTAGGCCAAATCAATTAATCCTAATATCAATCTCTTTCGACTGAAACCGATGAACATAAAGTGAACGAAACGAACGAAAAAAAGTTAATGTTTCGTTCATTCAACTTGTTCTCAATCATTTTACAATACCAAATAGGCATAGAAATGAAATGGAAAGTATAATCTTCATTTTATATGCAATGGAAGATGGGACGAACAAAGTCGAAAAAAGACAAACTTTTTCGTTCATGTTCACATTGTTTCGGTCTCGGTCAGAACGAAACGATTGGAAAAAATATTTTAGTTGAGTGAACGACTGATAACATTTCGCGTCAATCTTTATCTCGTTCGGAACGAAACAGCTGGATAAAAAATGATATTGATTGAATGAACGATTGATTGAAAAGATTGAATCCTTGAACGGAAATGGATGTGAGGAATTGTGGACATACTCACGCAGCCACCCAGATTGGATTGAGTTAAAAAAAAGGATGTAGTAGGTTTTGATGTGTCATGGAAAGGCTTGATAAAAGAGGCTTCAAGAACCGCGAAATTTTCGGACTAAGCATACATTTCTTTGCGAAGAAATTCGACACTTTGACGCTAAGTGCAATTTTGACTTCCTTGTTGTTTTCATGTACACGTAAATAAGGCTAACTTTGGCGAACCTTAAAACTTCCAAATATTTGAGCTTCTGTTGTTCCTGAACTTATGGCAAATTCATTTAGAAACCAACTTAATTTTATCATCTGTATCTGGTTATGGAACTAAGAAATTTTTTTTTTTTTAATTGCAAAAACAAATCCTTTAGTTGTTGGAACTTAAACCAGAACGCCAAACAAATATAATTTAATGCAAGAACAACATTATAAATCGTTGTAGGGGTTTAAAAAAAATATGGTTTTAAAGATAACATTTTTATTTTAAGGCGCCAACTTTAAGTTTTTACTATTGTACATTTTTTTTTGTTTTTTTTTTTTTTTTTTGAAATTAATTAAAAGATTGCATTCATTGAATTCACTTTGGGACATCGACTTCAAATTTGGAATCAGCATTCATTTGACAATCACTTTTTCCAACATTCAATAAACAGCACATAATTGATTGCAATCTTCTGAGAATTCATTCAGTCTTTGTAATTATTTGCATTTATTTGAATCCTTTTATTTGAACACAAAGACTTCAAATTGATGCGAAAGAATGCATGAATTCTCAGAAGATTGCAATCAATTAAATGCTGAATAATGAATGGCGAGGCATGAAAAGTGATCGCAAGTGCATTAAAACAAAGGGCATTGCAGTCTCAAAGTGAATTCAATGATTGCAA
Organism: Chrysotoxum bicinctum; assembly: GCA_911387755.1. Taxonomy (NCBI): domain Eukaryota; kingdom Metazoa; phylum Arthropoda; class Insecta; order Diptera; family Syrphidae; genus Chrysotoxum; species Chrysotoxum bicinctum. The sequence continues at coordinate 198,644,568 of OU426987.1, read as the reverse complement.
TCTTTTAATTAAAGTTACCGAAGATTGTAATTTTTACCAACACTGGTAGGTATTGCAAGTAATGTCTTAATTTCCAAATTTAAGCAAAAAATTGAGAAATATGAACACACAATACTATTCAAATTGAATCGCTGAGAAGAAAAAGGAAAACATTCTACAAAAATGGGAAATTGAAGTAATGATGCAAAAGCGTAGCTATTTTTATAGCGCACATTATAAGCCTAAAAACGAAAACATTCTATGTAAACCTATTTTTTAAATGCGATTATAAAATATCATTGAGTGGAAAAAGGAAAAGATTCCAGGAATATTTTCCTTTTTCCACTCAACATTTGAAATTTTCCGTTGAAATATTTTTTTTTATTTTTTTTTTGCCGTTATTTAAGTTTATTAAGTTTGTTAATAGCCTTTTGATGAGAAGTTCAATCAAACTTTGACACTTTGACAAGACTCTTGATGGCCATTCAACAATATTACCCAGTCCGAGGACATAGATTCCTCCCCTGTGACAGGAACTTTTCTGTCATAAAGCGAGTTGTTCGCAGATATGATCGTTTTTCGCCTTAAAAAAGTGGATGTGATCGAGCTCCCTTCTACAAAGGCTAATGATATAAAAGTTCAAATCAACAAAAAAAAGTTGAACGATATTTTGAAAATCGTTCGCTATCTCTCGGAGAAAATTAAACCTTTTTTCGACGAAATTCTTCAATGGCCTACATCGGACACTGCGAATAGCGATGAAGACGATGGCTAATTTTTTTTCTTTATAATGTTCTTCTTTTTACTTGCAAGTTCTGCATTTGGAAAAAAAATCGGATTCGAGATTTTGATCAAAGTTGACATTACGATGATAGCGAAGACGAATAAAGTGTGCCCGGCAATTCCGTCTGTCTGTCTGTATGGCCGTATGTTTCTATGTCTGTACCTCTCCTTACAGCCTAAACCACTAGACCTATGTTCTTCAAACCCGGTAGTTAAGGGTCTTCGGTGGTTCCCTAGTACCCCCCATACACCCGTAATGCATAATCTTATTCATCTGAAAAACGGCTCTAACGATTTTGATAAAAAAAAATTAGGTGTGATGTTATCGACATGGACTACATTTTGTTCAAAAAAAAATTTTGGGGTAAAATGTTATTAACGGTACCTGTCATATAACCGTTTTTTGATTTTTTGACATTCTCATCAACGGCTCTAACGATTTTAACCAAAAATTTTCAGCAGGAGGCCCCTTAAGTTTAAAATAATATTGTATATAAAAATATTCGAACATTTTTTTTTAGAATTTTTGAAAAAAAAATCAAAGTTTTTTTTTGAAAAATCAATGGCGCAAAATTTTAAACAACCTTTTATTAAGGGCTTAGCAATTTACTAGTTAGCAAATTGTTAAAATTTTAGCAATTTACTAACTCTTTGAAAATTTTAAACCTTTTCTTTCGTTTTACTAACTAGTAAATTACTAATTGCCTTTTGTTAAATATGGTGCAACTGAACACGTCCAAGCAATGACAGTTCGTGAAAAAATACAAATCAAACAAAACTAATTTGATGATTTGTCAGAAGTCAAAGTGACAACCTACAATTTATTTTGTAGTTCGTATAATTTGTCATCATTTTTATTTTTCCTAGTGTTGAAGGTATGTGTTTATTTTAAAATAGTATTATTTCAATTCAAAATAATAATTATCTTTTCATCAAATAGCGAGAAGTTTGCTGTTTTAACTCACAGAAGCATGGAGCAGGAGAAGAATACTATTATAATAAAGTGAGTAGATCGTTTGATTCGTGTTTCTTAAAATATGTATGTTATTGCTCTGTTTATTTATGTTCAACAGATTCCAACTAACAAGTCTTCCAGGATGTTTTGGTCAAAATGAAGTACTCCTGCGCCTGCCGTACGTAAGTCTGTATACTAATGGACAACACTCTTAGACCCCGTCGTGGTACGGTGCGCACAGACGAGAATGTGGATGCTGTAGCCAAGAGTGTGAGGCTCAATTTGCGGACATAAACTCGTCTTCAATCTATCTCAACAGCTCAACATTTCAAACACTAGCCCGATTAGAATTCTGCACAAAGATCTCGGATTATTCGTTTACAAGGTGCAATTGACTCAGCAGTCGAAGGCGCACGACCATCCCCTTGAGACGATGTCTTCCATAATTAATAGGAATTTTGCTCTTACTAAAAAAGCAATTCCTGTTGAAGTTCAACCAAACAACGCTAATAGACTCTAAGAGCCCACAGCAATTTTTGGGTGTGATTGATATAAAAAAAAATAATTAGCATAATTAGATATGCCTTTAGTAGTTATTGACAAATGTGAAAGTCTTGCATGCCCTAGTGGGAGCAATAGCGCATAAAAGTGCGTCAGATATGCAGCTCTTTGCAAGTCTAAATAATTGTGACAACAACTATGCCAAAATGTAGAGTTAAGCCCACTGAAGTTTTGCAGACAGCCTTCTGCTTACAAGACGTGATAAGAAGAGGGCACTTCTTGCACGAAAAAGGCAGTCTTCATAACGTCTTTGAACTTGATATTTGCAATCAGGGCACTCAGTTCTTCATTTTGAATTTATGGCAAATTTTGTATCACAATTTTTAAAACTTTGGAAAGAACTGCATTTCTGCCGCCGTTCATGCATGCAAGACGTTCACATTAGTAAATAACTATTAAAGGCCTTACTAATTATTCTAATTATTTTTTGTTATCAATCACTGTGGGCTCTCGATCTAAAAGGAACTTTTACGAACAATGCGATAAGCGAATGTAATATTCAAGTTGCTATGCAGATGGGATCGGCTTCAACACATGGAATCGGTTATATCGGTGACATCGAATGGGCAGATTTGCCTGAAGTATATTTATCTATATTTAATTTATGTGATTTTGTACAAAGTATTCTTAAGTTTGTAGATAAAAACTAATAAAAAAAATTACTTAAATTACTGTGAATTCAAATATATGTCCAGCATTTTATATTATTTTATTTACTTTTTAAAACACTTAGCTCAACAATCATACACAAAAAAAAAAACACAATTTAACTCTTTCACAATAAATTGCCAAGAAACTTTTTTCTAGGCAAATGACAGAAGTCATATGGATTTAACAAATTACTAAAAGTTAAAAAGGTCAGTGCGTGATTTTAACTTTAGTAAAATGTTAAGAGATAGTAATATGTTAAAATCGTTTAAAATTAGCAAAATCCTTAGCAATTTACTAAAATGACTTTAACATATTACTAAATCGTTTAAAATTTTGCGCCAATATCTTTAAAACGTGTGCACGATTATGTTTTGAAACTATTTCTAAAATCTATACTGCTAAATACTTAAAATTTGGCATCCCAAATTTTGCTCTCGAAAAATTTTAAGGAAATTTGTTATATAAAAAAATACTTTAATATTAAAAGGATTAATCAGACGGTAATTTCATACATTTGAACATTTTTATCTCATTAAATTCATGTCTTATATTTATAAAATGTATTTTAAATTCCATAGTACTTTTACATAAGAACAAGTTCGTGCGATCCAGTCGTGCATTTTATTTCTGTTTATTTTTATTCCCTTGAATTATTATTAAAATATTGTTTAGAATTTTGCAGAATTATTTAATATTAAATAAATAAAATGTTTTGTAACCATTATTTATATTATTTAAATAAAAAAACTTAATTTAAAATAATTTATTTGATTTTTTTTTCAATTAGCGGAAAAAGGAAAACATTCCACACACTTTACCAGGAATTATTAAGCCAGGCCTTAAAGTTTTTAATTTTAATTGTTTTGTAAGCGACTCTTCTTTACTAGCTTTACATTTGTCATTCAGAATATTTTGAAGAATAACTTTCAGTTTCAGAAATAAATAGTTTTCTTTGATTTCCCAAAAACTATGATTAGTGGAATGTTTTCCTTTTTCTTCTCAGCGGTTCAATTCTTAAATCATAAAACATAAACAAATAAAAATCGGTTGAAGTTTTTGAAAAAAAAAATAAATAAATAGCAGGGTACGATTATTTCTGGTCTTTAAAAAAAAAATGCACGACTGGGTCGCACGAACTTGCTCCTGTGTAATAGACTAAGAATTTCAAAAATGAATGTTATTAGAGAAAAACTGTTCATAAGCATAAAAAATTATCTTTTAAACGACTAAAACAACCTCTTTAGTAGTTGGAGGTAAAAATAGAATGCCATGTGATTCAAGCAAATATAGGTTCATGCAAGAACAAAAATTATAAGTCTTTATAGTGGTTTCTTAAAAAATAAGCTTTTATATAAAAAATTTTTAAAACATTTTTAAGAAAAAATTTTGGTACACCAATTTAAAGTTTTTATTATTGTTCGAATAAAAATTAAATTTACAAAAAAAATATTGAGTCGTTTTCGAGATATTGAATTTTCAAAAAAAAAAAAAAAACGATTTTTTTTTTTCAAGTTCAAAAAAATATTTTTCTGAAAGTTTTGAAATGCAATGTTTTTAAACTTTTTAGAAGCTTCTCTCTAAAAAATTTCATTAAAATCCGTTATGCCGATAATGAGAAATTCAAAATTTTAAAAAATCGCTCTATGGTAGGTACAGTCAGTAATATCTTGTTTTCAAAATTTTTTTTATTAAATTATAGATCTCAAAAAATTAATTGAAAGAAAAAAATTTAAGTAAAATTCTCGGAACCGTTTTCGAGAAAAATACGATTTTCGAAAACCATTTTTGAACATTTGTATGGAGGGTACCGTTATTTTTAGGTAAAACAATTTTTTTTTCTTAAATCTTATAATTTGTATTAAAAAACTTTTATTTATCAAATTTTGAAAAAATCGAGCATGGGGTTTTCGAAATATTGAGTTTTCGAAAAAAAATTAAAATTTTTTTTTTTGAAAATTTGAATACACAATAATATTGAAACTGCTGGGGAGCCTTAACATAAAAAAAAATTATCAAAATCGGTGGTACCGTTTTAGAGAAAATCAAAAACAAAAAAATGGTTCCAAGGGAGGTACCAAAAATAGCCATTTTTGGGAAAAATTTTTTCAACCATTACCTAGGTTTAACTAAAAGAAATTTTATGAATTTTTTTTAAAAAAATCTGTGGGACAGTTTTTGAGAAAAAAAAATATTTATAAAATTTCGAAAAAAATTCGTATGGCAGGTACCGTTATTTTTAGTCTTAAAAAATCAAATCAAAAAACATCAGGGGGAAAAAAATTAAAACCCATATCTACCAAGTTTGAAGAAAATCGGCCGAGCTGTTTAGCAGCAATCGAACGGACACAGACAGACAGAATTGCGAGACCCACTTTTTTGGTCTTCGCTATCATCGTAATGTCAACTTTGATCAAAATCTCGAGTTCGATTTTTTTTTCCGAATGCATAACTTGTCTTATAGTACCTTTAAGTCGCAAGTAAAAAGAGTGTCAAGGAAAAATTTTAAAATGCTATCTACTAAATTTAAAGCAAAGGAGCTCAGCAGTTCAAAATCGGTATTTATGTTTTTTTTTCTAAAGTAACAGATAAGTCTGATTTTATTAATTTTTGAAAAAAAGTTTATTCATTTAAAACTTTCTTTCTCACACTTAATGGAGTTAAATATTAATTTCAAAACCATTCGAATTGGGTAATAGGGATCTACGACTGCAAAGGACGTTGCTTTTTTGATAGAGAGTTTCAGATACCCACAAATACATAAAGCTCCAGTTCGATTTTAAAGACCCCCGCATACTAATGCAAGCAATTCTGGTTTCAAATCATAGCGCGAGATATTGGAATTATCAGGGTTTAAAATCGATTAGAGACATTGGATGTTAAGGAGTATAAATCAAGAACTCTCAAAAACACACTTACTCGTATGTATATACATATAATTGAATAAAACCATGCTGCAGTTCAATAAGAACGCTGTACAGTCGGGGTCATTTAGGTGTAGAAGTGATTGGAATGTAAAATTTTCAGGAAATATCCTTGAATTCACATAATCACCAACAATTTGAAGCATTAAATCTTACATACCTATTTTTATAAATTAAGTTATGTAGGTATACTTAACTTTAAAAAGTATCGTCGAAGTTTTTGAATGGTTTGAAGCATCTCTATAATTCAACAACTTCTGCAGTGGCTTTTGGAAGCAAAGTATCCGAACAATTCGAAGTAATAGGACAGAGTAAAGGATGCAATTTTAGTCCCTTATTATTTGCTCTTTTCAAAGACGACCTTGAAGAGATATTGCAAGGTGGAGTTCGTGTTTCAATAGATCTTTTAATCAAAGTACTTCTGTTCGCTGATTGTGGTGCTAGCAGAGTAGCCTCGAAGTCTCCAATTAATTATCAATAATTGAGTACTGCAACAAGTGCAGGCTCCAGGTGAACCATGTGAACAAGTCCAAAATCATAATTTTCCGAAACAGTGTAGGTCGAAACGGCCGCAGTGAAGCTTTGAAATTTGGAGTTCAGAGATTGAAGTCGTTTATGGATACAACTATCTTGGTGTGCGGATAGCTAGAAACATGAATTGGGACAACCATATGGTTGATAACTTGGCCAAATCAAAACACGCTTTAAGCGCAACATGGAGGACTGTGGTTCATTGTAAAAATTCAAATATCGTGTTTTTGAAATCACAGCTAAAGCGATCATGTGCTATGCAGCTCTCAAGTTTGGGTCGACAAAGAGTTTTATGTAGCTGAGCAGCTTCTGCGTTATTACTTAAAAACAAGCTTCAAGCTATCCAAAGTACTGCGGTTCATATACTAAGCCGAGTACTGTGGACACAAACTACTTCTCCGGAGTGATTGAATGGACACGTAGAAAAGCGAACTCTAAAGTCTCATAACTCAAGAAGACGGAAGAAAGAAAGAAAGAAATAGGACTACACTCTGAAAGCCAGAAGTTCATTTCACTATTATACTTGTTAACAAAAAATTATTTCATCATCATCATCATCGGCTCGACAACCGGGTTCCGGTCTTGGCCTCTTTCAACAAGTCTCTCCACCTATCCCGGTCTCTAGCCGACGCCATCCAGTTGCGCACCCCAAGGCTTCGGGCGTCCTGGTCTACGCCATCTCTCCAGCGTAAGCATGGTCTACCACGCTGTCGTCTACCATAGAATGTACCACAAAGAACTTTCCGAGCAGGTTCCTCTTCGCTCATGCGAGCTAGGTGCCCTACCCACTGCAGTCTACCGAGCTTAATTTTTGTCACGATATCTGCTTCTAGGTAGATTGCGTACAGTTCATGATTGTACCGTCTCCGGAATCGTCCTTCCTCACATATGGGGCCAACAATTCTCCTTAAGACTTTTCTCTCGAACGCAGCTAAGAGGTCGGAGTGCCTTTTGCTAAGCACCCAAGTCTCGGATCCATATGTGAGTACTGGCAGGACCATGGTCCTGTACAGCAGCAGTTTTGAAGTTATTGTGAAATTTCTGGATTTGAAGAGCTTTGACAGACTATAGTAGGCTCTGTTGGATTTGAGAAGCCGCCCGCGTATTTCTTCTTCTATATTGTTATCGGCTGCTACTATTGACCCAAGGTATTTAAAGGATTGCACCACTTCAAATTCGTGCTCCGCTAACTTGATTGTTTGACCAAATTATTTCAGGGTGGATTATTCAACTGATCCCTTGTCACTTGTTTCCTGTTCCTCACAGGAGTGATTTGGAAGACATGAGTAGATCATGTAACCTCAGAGAACACAAAACTGTGTTCCATTTCTTGGAAAAGTGTCCTGTTTTGGTGGAAACTAAAAGGAGTACACTTGGAAAAAACTATCTGAATCAAGATAAAAACAAAGGTGTTTTAGACGGTTTGGATGGGTTGGGAAGCTTTTAATTACTATGCCAAGGTTTACTGATTCTTAAGCCAGTGTCCACCCTTGAAAAAATCGCCGGAAACGAGAGTTTGAATTAAATTTATTAAATCGTTTAGCCTGTACACAGTTGCATACAAACGTCCGTAATGAAGACAGACAGACAGACAGATAACATTGTGTAGCCCGCTAAGTTTGTCTCTTCGCAATACTAAGGTTTGATTAAAATAGGTATGTATCCAGTATGATTGTCTTAGGACTACAGAGTACTATCATTTGAAGTAAAAAGAAACCTAAACCTAAACCTTCTTTCTAAAAAAAATAAACCTCATAAATCAATGTTTCGACTAAAAGTCAATGAGTTAAGGCCTTAGCCATTAGTGTGAGTCCATTATAATCTCCCATTAAGAATTGTAACACCCTTGTTTCTGCCAAGTTATGCTAGTTAATTTATACTGTACATTAAAAAAAAAGAACCGTTGTGAAAAATGCTTAATTACACCATTTCACAAAGACTTCTCCCTGACATTTGCAATCAACCGATTCTATGCATAAATGTTTAATTTTTTCTTGCCCCAAAGTAATATTTCCTGATAATGTTCTAGTGTCAAAAACCCCCCTCATTTTCACTCAATCCTGCACCACCTCATTAGCAATTCTGTATAGTTAAACCACACGCTCTAAATAATTATCATTCACCCACCATCCATCTACCTATAGACCAGGGCCCGCCCCTATACAACACGCAGTCAATGATTTTTATCAAAGTAATTTCAGCTAGTTGGCTTAATGGTTCTCTGCGTCCATATTATAAAAACGTTCATCATTAAACCCCTAGAAAAAAGCAATTTTAAACAGGCTCGGATTGACAGAGCCAAATTGCTTGCGCTTAAAATCGCAATTTCTCACTTGGTGCCAAAAATGTCACCTCATAGAGCACGAACAAGTGTCAAAAGGAAAAATAATCATAGAAAAAAAGAACTCCATTATAAAACCCCAACCCTTGACCCTCAGAGTGTCGCCCACCACCACCGCTGCCGTCCAGTAACACACATGCCAAAAATATATTAAAACAACAAAGAAAAAAGGAAAATTAAAAGCTCAAGCCCAAAACAATAGCATGCTGCTGCTGCTGCTAACAAACAATGATAACTGTTGTGAAAATATTTCCACTCATCCTCTCTCTAACACAGTCGGTGTGGGTCTTTTCATTTCAACGGGACCTCTGCTGGAAAAGCACATACGGCAACACGGCGGACATGGCGCGATATGAAACACAAAATAATGGAAAAAACGGGACGAATTTTTATCTGTTTCCAGCCGAAAATATATAATTTGTGTTGTTTGTCTGTCTGTAACTTCGCCCTAACTCCTGACACTGAGATTAATAGCCCAAACATTAACGGCAAAACAGGATAAAACACACTCAAACCATCAAAATCATATCCTATGAGCAGATACTCGTACATATCGACCAACCCACTATCCAAGCAAGCACAGCATGTCCTTAATTCTTTTTTTTTTTTGTTAGCTCACATTGTCTGAGGAATTCAGGAGCAGGGAACTTGAAGCATTTCATTGTCACATTCTCACATATATGAAGCCCATATAGAGTCAGAAGTGAATCGAGAATCGACCACCAAACTCAGATAAAGACACAAAAAACCGCACCACACCAACAAACACACACATCTCATGAGTCATGAGGGACTCCAAAAATAACCAACAGGACATCATCCGCACGAAAGCCTGTTGTTGTTAATACCTACTCTTTTTTTTTTTTTTTTTCTTGGGGAGGTCTGATCTGATGGCAGGATACGGACATAAGAGTACCCTGTACAGCCAATGGCAGGTGTGAGATTTCAAATAAAAACAAATATCTGAGTGTGAGCAGGGGTACAATTTTAAGGACTCAGTAGCCGGATTAAACCACAGAATCGGATATGATGGGTGTCATATCCTGTTTTCAGACTCTCGTAAAACTTGCCCGACTATGGATCCCACATTTATGCGGAGGATATTAGGTACAGCTACACTGGGAAAAATTTGTCATATCCAAAAGCATATTTAGTCTTTTCTTCGGAAAAAATTGACAATACTCGGTGAACCTAAGAGTATGCAATGATACAGGAAACAAAATGGTTTCCTTCTGGATTATCTCTCTTCGTTTTTACTTTTCTGTGAAAATAATCAAGAGAAAAGTTTTTATTTAAAACAAAATGCCTATTAGGTTCGGTAAAGTTAAGTTAACTTGGCTGTCAGCAGGAGAACTTAGAGCATGAGTTGGTCTATTGTGACTACAACCAATCTTGTAGACTTTCTCCCTGATCGTTCAAGCAATTGCAGCTCTTTGTGAAGCGAGCGAGAGTGCCTATATCTATATTTACCAGATCACTAAGATCATTTAGTTATACTCGTAGTCTTTAGTTTTAGATTTAGTCTAAGTCTTTGGTATTAAGCACGATATGTGCAAAGAAGGTGAGTGATCGATTGGTCTTCTTCTTCGTCCATGCAGCATCCACATAAATCGTTAGAATAAATTCCAAGCCGCGTTACGTGCTTACCTATCAAACACTGGTTTTTTATAACACCTATTACGGAGCCTATGTGCGATCTGTTTAGAGTTATTAAACCTCTGGAGCGCTTCAGATCCATCGTTGGACAAATCTGTTCTGTCAGCAAGCAGATGATGATATTGTTAGACTTAAGATTTGTTCATTATATAGCACCTTGCTTAAGCATAAGCTTACACGTAGCGATGGGAATACATAAATTTGACACACAATTTTTCCTCCACATTTCTTACAGATATACTAAACAAACAAACCTTTTGAAGAATGCACTGCCTTATCAAACGTCAAAAAAGAAACTGATTGAATGCTTCCAAATGAAATTAAAAACAGGTGTTAAGTTCTCATAAAATAAATAATACTGGTTTTTACATGCTGGACATGTAAGAGAACCAATAGAAAAAGGGCAAGAAAAGAAAATGGTGGACGTTCGATATACTGCGATATTGCATCATTACAAAATTTGACAGTTGTTGTCAACAAAAAAAATTGAAATGTGACACGGTGTGAATGCTTTGAGTTTGGTGTGCTAAAGCTATCTGTCTTGTTTTGCTCTCGATTTCATGTTTTTATAGCTAAAATCAGTTTGAGTTTGGAAATGTCCAACTTATAAACTCTTTTCGTCATGTCTTAAACTATGAATCTTTTGGGTTTTCCGAGTGGAGAGTTCTTGAGTTGGCGAATTAGATTTCCATTTTTCTCGGCAAGATCAGGGAATGCCAAATTTCTTATACGGATAGAGCAATCTCAAGAATTTAGAGTTTTAAACGGTCTCGAGACTTCGGTCATTCCATCGTGCGTCGTTGACAAATGCATTTCAAAACCGAGGGCATAGGGGATACCTTTGGCTTCAACGACAATACGACAGTTTTTTGAGTTTTCGAAGCGTTAAAAGCTCCAGAAAATTTTGTATACCCATACCCAGTTTTACAATGCCGTAAAGATCGGAAATCGGATCGGCCACTTCAGAAGGAGATGGACGTCAATTTGAGAACGAGTATGCAAAGCTGAAGTGGATAACAAATTTCAGATAACAGATCATTTATAAATCTGAAAAAAAAGACTCGGAGACAAAACGGAACCCTGCAGCACACCAACATTTATTTTGTGAAGATCAGACTTGAAACTGTTCAAAACAATATGTATTGAACGATCTAGAAGATAATTTATAATCCAAAGAATAAGAGACTCATTGAAACCAAACGCATCCAAATCCTATCAAATTTCTTAGAAATATCAACCGCAATAGTCCAACTTTCTCCAAAACAATTACCCTTATTCTGATAGTCATTTTATTAAAACGCCAGTAAAACGACAAGGCTCTAGAAACGAAAATTGGAATTTTATTGAAACGATTATTGTTATAATGGGGGATATCGTGAACAAAATTTCTCTCGGAATTTTCCCAATCTTCGAAAATTGGAAAGGTCAATACTTCTGCACTGTTCATTGTAAGCTGGCGACTGGCCTTTTTAAATGAGATCCAAAGTCACTATGAAACTTAATTCCCAATATCAATAAATTCCAAGGGAAACTTTCGACATTATTCGAGATGACAATTTTGAAAGATGGGAACAATTCCCAGGGAAATTTCATTCACGATAGGCCCCAATGCTTAGAAAAGTGAGGAACATAGAGACCGCTGCCCTTTTCGTATTATATAAACACCAAAATGTGGTCTCTGGAGCCTTCGCGTTTTATTAAAACGACTATCGGAATAAGGGTGAATATAAAGATATTTTCCACTCTTCGATGAGATAAATATGCCATCAGATCACCCACAGAAGTTTTCGATCTCCGAGATATTTTTTGAGCTGATGAGTAATCTGGGATTCCATGACCTTACAAGGAAGGCAAGTAAGTGCAAAATATCGATAGGAGTAGGGATCGCTTTTTTTTAGAAACAGGCTTGACAAATGATGCTTTCCATCTTCCACCAGAACAGTAGGATCGATAGAATCGCTCACGCAAAGGTTTCACCAGCGATGAAGAACACCCCTTCAGAACGAACAATGAGGGGTATACCATCTTATATCAATATCCTAAAAGGCTCTTGCACCAGTACAAGTGCGGAAATGTACCTGTCCCATTGAATGAATTGCGTTCTTAAGATAAGGAGCGGCAATATTGCCGTCTGTCAACGTAGAGTTAGCAGAAAAATGAGTTGCATGTGTACGGAGCTTGTCACCGGGTTTTCGTTATAGATGACCGTTGGAACCGAAGATGATAAATTGTTTACGTTCTTGATAAATAAACCAGGCATTTCTATTGCCATTGTGACATTACAGGATTGTTAGATTTAACTTTTGGTCATGTAACAATTTGGTTGTTTTTATACCAAGCTTTACATTTGTGTTGACTCGAAACCTTTGTTGGTTAGTGACCAACTTGCACATATGTGCATGAAAGTTTAATGCATTGAACTTTCATGCTGGACATCTTGAATCGATTTTCGGCTGACGCCATCTTAAGATTACAAAAATAATACTCTATGGTGGGCTCTCGGCCATTTCGTTTAGCGTTCCTCGTTTTGACTTGTCCGTCAAATTATATTCAGTTCTGTGGACCACCTGTCACACCTATCGTTGAAACTGGTACGTCTGTCCCATGTTTTGCCATCTTATGAGTGGAATTTCTATTTTGTTGCTTTTTCAAGATGCTTTAGGAGTAGGCCTTGGCTGATGGTCCAGGATCATACTAACTTTGTCAGCATTTTGGAGCCGCAATACAAATGGAAGCTAGTACCCCTTGGCATAATGGTTAGTGCGTTGGACAGTCATGCGGAAGGTCTCGAGTTCGATTCTCAGCCGCTGCAAGAAAGTTTTTTTCAGGGGTGTACTGCCTCTTGCGAGGAATTGACAAATCCTCCAAGAGTATCTCTTGTCATGGAAAGTGCTGCTCATTAGCCGTTCGGAATCGGCAGAAAATTGTAGGTCCCCTCCATTCCTGGTAACACGCACACAGGAATGGTTGAGAGTTGTAAGTCACTAGGTCCTGGTTGACTTCGAGCTGTTGCACCACCAAATGTATTTATTTATATAATACAAATGGAATGGTTGTTGGGGAAAAAAAAGGAAACGAATGGGTTGGTGAACCTTGTTGTGGTAAAATTTACCGCAACAGAGTTACAAATCCTCCAAGGGTATGTCTAATCGTGAAAAGTGCTTCTCATGTTTGACAGCTGGAATATCAGCCCCATATGCTCCACCTTCAAGAGAAACAATCCTGTGGCTAACAAGAACTATCGACGTCGATGGTACTGCCAAACGTAGCATGAAAGATCCTATCCGACGTGCTGTGTGAGAGTCCTAAGCCTTCAGCAATTACAAGTGTGACTTCTGGACCGGCAGGTGAACCATAAACCGAATCTTCACACTGGCGTAAATCTTGGAGACCAACGACCATCTTTTCATCGACTTCAAAGCTGAATATGTTGACATTCAGCAAGAGGAGCTGTACGGGGATAGGCGAACTAGGGAAAACTGATCCAGCTGTCTCGCATGGCATTGGAAAATACGCAGTACAAAGTGCTCCTCCGAACTATTCAAAATATGCACAAGGCCTCGGCAGGAAGATAAGTTATCATGTGACTTCTTCGATCTCATTCTAGAGCAGATGGTGAGCGAGCAGGAGTTACCATTGAGAGCTCTATTTTCACCAAATGTGTCCAACTATTGGAGTATGCGAACGATATCGACATCATTCGCTTTTTCCAAAATTCCATAATAAAGACCCCCAGAGTGATTGAAGAATAGACAAAACTTGTTGATCTTGAAGTCAGAAATAAGGGCCAGACCAAGAACGTACCTCAACAAACAAGCATGTTCCTACCGCCCAGGAAAAAACGTCAATATTGATGGCAGCAACTTTGAACGAATTATTAAACAGTAAGGTTTAAGTAAACTGCGACCTTATGATATGTACATATATTGTGCCCCATCCTAAGCTGGAAGAGATCAGCTCATTCTACAGAACTTCTTCCAAATTTGATTCTTTGAGGAATTTTCTCTTGTTTTTTTTTAATAACATTTTCTCTATTCCCGCAATAGGATCAAGGCCCAGGGAGCATTGAAACTCCAATGTTTGATTAAGACTCGGAAACCTTTTCAATTCTCTCGGTATATAAATACATGATTCGACACCCAAAGAAGCCCAATTGATAGTCAAGTCGAGGTTGATAAGGCTGCACACAGGCTCCAATACAAGTTTTGAACTTATGGCAAAGGTCTTTATTCCTTTTAATGCTGTAAGGTTCTCCAACATGATGGCAGCGTTCCAGGTTTCCGTTTTTTCGAAACTTAGTTGGCCCCATTTGTCTATGGATTTTACTTGAAAATAATTGTACACTGATGATATTTGCTTTGGGATAGCTTTACTCATCCACTTTTAGGATGGAATGTCCTTGTATCACAGGTAGGCAGCGACCCGGTTGGTAAGAAAGTTTTTTTTCTTTGGAGTAAAATGTATTTTTTATGGTGAATACCTCGTTAATCATATTTCCTAAGCAACCAATTTTCATCCACATATTTTCTTAAAACCATCAAATTTACAACTTCAACATTTTTCGAGGGCACCAGGGAACTTCCGAGTATCTTCTTCCAAAAACCGAAGAAATATTGCGTCTTACTTTAAAAGACAACACACCTGACACGTCCACAGCTCCTGCACCAAGGGACCTGTTCGCTCAAATTTCTTTCATTAATATATTGCCGTTGTACGTTCACGAATTACAAATTAAGTTGCCCCCCTCCTAGCCCTCATTCATTAAAATTCCAATGCCTGATTAAAATATAGAGTTCAATTTTCGTTGAAAAACATCCAATACCTCATATTTTTCTCTAAGTGGAGTACACACTGACAATGGAGTAAAAAGTGTGTGTCTGGGGAAATGAGCATAACAGGAGCATCCTGTCCGACAAAAGTTCCCTCTCCATCATCCAACCCAAATCATCTCGTTCCTCATAGTCTGTGTTTTAGAGGTTGAAGGATTTAGTGTATAGCTGTGAACGAAGGCAGGGGTATACTCGTACATCGGTACAGACGAAATTCTTGAAGGAAGAGAATCGCACATCAATTTAGCACACTGCTCACATTTATTCAGCAGCTTTTGTGTTTTTCCCCGGAAACAGGAAAGCAATAGTCGTAAAATGTTTTGCATAGGTTAGGTCTTGGCAGTTATGTGTAGGTACTGGCCAAATAGATACATTTTGTATCGCCTTCAATTTTGTTGTGTGTGGATTCTTTTATTTCCACCAAGCAGGAAGAATGTCAGGTGATTTTGAAAAGGAGACGAACGAATTATAGCTTTTTGGCCAGATAGAATTCGCATCTGCAGGCAGGTATACCCTTATTATATGTATCTCTTCGTCTCTGGTGATGGTGAAAATTGTGGTGTTTCTGTCATATCCTTTCTATTGTTTTTTCTTGCAAATCATCATTTTCGGAAGGACATGCCAAGCTCTATCATCTATAAAATATAGGGCCATAGCAGGGTACACACACAAGTTTTATAAGAAAGGTACAAGATGTTTATTCACATATCGAAATAAATTAAACGTTTCCGGATGTGAAGCCAAATACCTTGTGGAATACGAAATTAAAGGCAATAAAAGTATTTTGCGTTTGTTGGAAAACTTGTTAAACTTTTACACAAACCCAAAAGTGCTCTAAACATAGTTTACATAATTTTCAGGTAGTTTTAGGATTTTTTTTGTTGATGGGCTTATGTGTGTCTTTTGAAAAAGGGATTGTCGTTTGAAACTTATGGAAAATGTACCGCAGGTATTTTTTTTCTTTAAGCAGTTTTAAGTATATTTAGGGAAACTTTGAGATCCTTTCAAAGGTGAGATTTATTCGTTTTTCCTTTTTTGATTTTGACATGATAAGGACTGATTTGATAACTTATGTATAAGCATACTCATGTATTTACAATTGTAAATGAATTTTATTGGGACGAATATGTTTTTTTTTTTAGAAAACTCAATAAGATCGTAAATTGTTTAGAGTGTCCAATTTTGTTTCACTTTGGAAACAATGTTGTTTTCACAGGATGGTGGGCGAAGATGTTAACGGGAATACAGATGTAATTTCTTGCCATTTCCAAACATTAAGTGCAAAGCTGTTTTTTTGGCATCAAATGTAAGAATTGTTCAAATGTGTCTGCCTTTGTTTTGAATGCTTACATAAAAGCGTTTAATACCATCTGTTTATAGACTTTAAGGCCGCCTATGATAGCATAGCATAGCCATGAGAGAATTCGGCATCCCAAATAAATTGACACGACTATGTAGGTTGACCATGACCAACGTAACAAGCCAAGTAAAAATAGCCGGATTGCTATCCAGACCAATCAACATCTTTAATGGACTCCGACAAGGGGACGGTTTGGCCTGCCTCCTCTTCAACCTGGCGTTGGAGAAAGCAATCCGTGACTCTGGCACGGCAACAAGAGGGACCATCGTCAACAGGTCCAGCCGGTTACTGGCTTACGCAGACGACATCGACATCGAACAAGCTGTACACGATTCCTTCATCCAGATCGAGCAGGCGGCACAAAATCTGGGGCTGCACATTAGTGAAGGTAAAACAAAGTACATGGTGGCGTCGAATGCGAGAGGAACAGTTGGTCAAACAATCAAGGTAGCGGAGCACGAATTTGAAGTGGTGCAATCCTTTAAATACCTTGGGTCAATAGTAGCAGCCGATAACAATATAGAAGAAGAAATACGCGGGCGGCTTCTCAAATCAAACAGAGCCTACTATAGTCTGTCAAAGCTCTTCAAATCCAGAAATCTCACCATAACTTCAAAACTACTGCTGTACAGGACCATGGTCCTGCCAGTACTCACATATGGATCCGAGACTTGGGTGCTTAGCAAAAGGCACTCCGACCTCTTAGCTGCGTTCGAGAGAAAAGTCTTAAGGAGAATTGTTGGCCCCGTATGTGAGGAAGGACGATTCCGGAGACGGTACAATCATGAACTGTACGCAATCTACCTTGAAGCAGATATCGTGACAAAAATTAAGCTCGGTAGACTCCGGTGGGCAGGGCACCTAGCTCGCATGAGCGAAGAGGAACCTGCTCGGAAAGTTCTTTGTGGTACATTCTATGATAGACGACAGCGTGGTAGACCATGCTTGCGCTGGAGAGATGGCGTAGACCAGGACGCCCGAAGCCTTGGGGTGCGCAACTGGATGGCGTCGGCTACAGACCGGGATAGGTGGAGAGACTTGTTGAAAGAGGCCAGGACCGGAACCCGGTTGTCGAGCCGATGATGATGATGATGATAAAAGCGTTTCACAATGCTTTTAACGGCAATGCTAGCTACAAGACAGCTCACTTAGTATTTAGCTACCTTTCGAAAGCGCGCGATGGTTTCAAAGTGTGTAATGCCAATGCCAAAATTCTCAGTGATTCCAAACTAGATGACATTAAAGATATTTTCAATGGTGTTGATGTTAATGGTTTAAGTAAAACATGGTTCAATCCCGATACTGCATATTGTCAGTTTTTAATCGAAATGTAAAATGTATAGTAAATTGTGTACTTGTTCCCTGTTTTTCTTCCCTTAAACGCTGATCTCCTTAAAAAGCATTCACGCTGGCTTTAGCTTCTTGTTTCTGTTGTTACCTCAGGATTTCATGTCGCTGACTTTCTTACACATGCATCAAGTTGTTTGCAAAGTTTACTAGATTAAGTAGTTGTTTCTGACACAACTTACGTCCTTCGTAACCATCAATGTTGTCTGGATGACATTTCAGACCATGGCTCGAGGGCATATTATGGTATTTGTGGCGTTATCAAAAAACTACCACCATGCATCTGGCTAAGCAGAACTTCTATGCATTAAAGCTTGACACTAGCTTTTGGGCAAACCTACGAGGAATTGGCGTTGGGAAGAATCAAATTTCTAAATGAGAACTCAACCCTTTAACACATAATACTCAATTCATTATTAGTTCACACATCTCGACAAGATTCTACCCAGAAGCTGAGTTGAGTTATACACATGTTGACCATTTCGAATTTGAGATTATCTCGGAAGATCTTACATCTTAGGTACCTTCCCAGGCAGTACTACGAAATACAGTACTACTAACCGACTCTTTAGAGTACGGTAAGGCCAAAATTATTCGAAATTAAAATAAAATAAAAGCCGGTGTACCCCAAGGAAGTATCCTAGGACCAACCCTGTGGATATTACAGTGGAAATAAACGCTATCATGGCCACTTTTGCTGACGATACTGCGATATTAATACCTGATAAATGCGTTCCGTACACCTTGGCATAATGGTTAGTGCGTTGGACTGTCATGCGGAAGGTCTCGAGTTCGATTCTCAGCAGCTGCAAGAAAGTTTTTTCCGGGGTGTACTGCCTCTTGCGAGGAATTGACAAATCCTCCAAGAGTATCTCTTGTCATGGAAAGTGCTGCTCATTAGCCGTTCGGAATCGGCAGAAAATTGTAGGTCCCCTCCATTCCTGGTAACACGCACACAGGAATGGTTGAGAGTTGTAAGTCACTAGGTCCTGGTTCACTTCGAGCTGTTGCACCACCAAATTTATAAATCCGTTCCGAGGGGTACAGAAAAACTGCCAAATGCCGTCGATAAAGTTAGAGATTGGACGCAACTTTACAAAAAAAAATAAAAAAATAAGTTCCAATTTTTATAAACGGTTAAACTGTACTACAATACCTTATAATGGCTTTGGATTCAAAGCTTAAATGGAAAGTGCACATCAAAAAGAAAAAAAGAAGAACTTAACTTAAAGTACAGACAAATGTACTGGTTACTTGGACAGGACTCTGACCTACCTATCTAGACCAAAATAATGTTATACAAGCAAGTACTCAAGCGCTGAAACCCGTTTGGACATATGGTATCCAGCCATGGGACTGTACAATGAAATCAAATGCTGAACCCATCCAAAAAGACCAATACAAAGAAATAGCATCGTGACCTACATATTGAAATGGTAACAGAAGTGGTTAAAAAACACGCTGTATCACACAATCAGCCACTGCGAAGTCGTACCAACTCCAAGATGGAAACCGTCTCAAATGTAGAGATATAGAAGAACTAAGCCTCATGAGCTGATGGTCTTAAAGCTATGGGAAAGTAGTAAGAGTTTAAAATTCCCTTAAAGTGATTTTAAAATAAGAAAGAAAAATCATTTATTGATCTTCCGATTTGTCGATAAGACTGCAATATGTCCAAAATAATTTGTGCATATTATGTCTACTGGACTTCTCCAAGGCCTTAGACAAGCTCAACCATGATGTTCTTTGTGAAAAACTTAAGCGCTATTTTGGATTTTCTGATCTGGCTGATTCCTTTATTAAAAGTTATCTATAAAATAGGATTCAGCGTATGATAGTTCAGGCTAACTTTTCACAGCCCAGCTGCCTAAAAACCGAAGTTCCTCAGGGTTCGATTTTGGGTCCAGTTCTTTTACGTATTTCTATAAATGACTTTTTTTTTTCATTTCATTTATTTGACAATATGGTATGTGCAATAACATTACATCTTTTATAGTAATGGGTGATTTTTTTGATATTTTCTATTTGGCAACACTGGCTTTGACAGCTCATGCACGTATCGTGTTTTGTGTCACTGTCAAACATCTTCAGTTTGGTCTATAATTTAACCATGAATCGTCTTACAAACGAACAAGGCTTGCGAATTATAGAATTTTATTATCAAAATGCGTGCTCCGTTAGTTAGTGATGACCGTGAATTATCGATTCGGCGCCATTCGCAGCAATTAGACCTCTGTTACTCCACTACGTGGAAAATTTTGCCGAAGGATTAAGGTGTGAAGCCTTTCAAAATACAGCTGGTACAAGAATTGAAGCCGAACGAACTTCCACAACGACGAATTTTTTGTGAATGGGCTCTTAAAAAGTTGGACGAAGATCCACTTTTTTATCGAAAAATTGTGTTCAGCGACGAAGCTCATTTCTGCTTGAATGGATACGTGAACAAGCAAAACTGCCTTATTTGGAGTGAAGAGCAGCCAGAAGCATTGCAGGAGCTACCAATGCATCCAGAAAAAGTAACTGTTTAGTGCGGATTATGGGTTGGAGGAATCATTTTTCAAAGATGATGCGAATCGCAACGTTATACTGTGAATGGTGAGCGCCACCGAGCGATGATAACAAACTTTGTTTTGCGCAAAATGGAAGAGCTTGACTTGCATGACATGCGGTTTCAACAAGACGGTGCCACATGCCACACAGCACGCATAACAATGGACCAATTGAGAGGCGAGTTCGGTGAGCAGTTTATTTCACGTTTGGGGCCGGTCAATTAGTTGCGTAGATCGTGCGATTTAACCTCTCTAGACTATTCTTTGTGGGGCTCATGTCTGTAGCGAAAAGCACGCTTCGATTGACGCACTAGAAGCCAATATTGAAGCATTTATCCGTGAGATACCGGTCGAAATGTTAGAAAGATAGAAAGAGTATGGCAAAATTGGACTAAGCGGATGGACCATTTCAGGCACAGCCGCGGCCAAAATTTCCATGAAATAATCTTCAAACATTCAGTTACTCGCATATCGACCGTTCTATCGATTCAAATAAAGATTTCATGCATTTTTCTGAATTTTTTGTTTTTTTTTTATTTCCGATAGCTCTTAAAAAATCACTCGTTAGTTCTGTTGCGCTCGCCATTGACGGTGACCGCCTCACCAATGTCGTTTTCAAAAAAGCACGGACCAATGAAGCTGCCGATTCTGTATGAGTTGAATCTTGAATGGGTATTACCCAAGTTCCGACGCAAAATTCGACAAGTTGAAACCTGCGAAAGGCCGAGTTCTTGTGCATGGCGAGGAAACCATATCATCGGGTGTTGCTGCACACTTTCAGAGATCGCGGCGATAATGACTGATTGATTGATTGATTACCGAACCGTTCGTCCCAAATTTGGCCACCAAACGTTGAAGAGTCGATTATGAAGGGCCACCACGTCTTACAAATACATACTTATTTTGATCATTTGGAAGTGCCGTTCCATCGCAGTACTGAAAGTTTGCTTTTAAACAAAGAATTTAGAATTCTACATATGAGAAATTTGTATAGTTTTTTAAATACTGACATTTTTCAAGCAACGTGATAAGATTCCTAGTAGATAAAAACTCAGTTATATAATCTAAACATTTACAACCTGTACCTTGACAATTAGCCCACTAATCTAAAGACTCATTTCCTCCTTTAATTCCAAAATTAATACGTTCTTTAATCTTTCTCAGGCCCCGTCTGTATTAAATTGTAAAACAGTCTGTCGTATCGGAGTAAAATATAATTTACAGGGTACAGCCACCATTACTGACGAAAGTCTTGGGCTTCTGAGGTAATTTCTAATTTGTGTTTGAATAAAAGTCAATTAAACCCAAACACCCTTATAACTCAAAAACGGAAGGAAGCTAAGAAATATTTTTTTAAGTTTTTCGACTTAAGCATTAACCCTGGATCGTTTTCGTCTTCGGCAATAACTGTGGGACTCCCTGTTTATGACAATCAATTTGGTTTAGAAATGGAAGGTCTAGATTCTAAAGCTTTCTTTGTAATTTTTGTTCACGAATATTTTATTTTCACGTGAACTGTGGAGTTTATAATTGAAATTGATTGTTTTTTTTTTTTTTCGGTGAAATCAAACTGAGCTTTGAATAGATTTGGTGGGGCGACGCGACAGCTAGTAGAGAACGAGGGTCTAGTAACTTTGAACTGTCAACCCTTGGTGCGTGTGTTGTCAGCAGGATGAAACATTTTGAGAATCTAAAAACTTCAGGTGAATGTGACTTACCATATTTCCACGATAACAGTTGGCTGTGAAAGCGATTTCGTGCGACAGACAAGTCATGCGTTCATTTTTCACAAACCTCATTTTCAAAAATTCTTTGTTTTCGTTCTCAACATTTTTTATCATTTTTCATAATTTACCATTTGTCGTTTGACATTTTTCTGGAACAAATGAATTCAATTTGAGACCAAAAAAAAAAAACAACAAAAACGAAAACAAATCAATAACGAACGTGATATAAAAACAACAGAAAAAAAACGTTTGTTTTGTGTCGTGTATAGTTCTCAAGATGTGCATTCTTGGGATGAAGAAAAAATAAAAAATAAAAAAAAAATCACCCACTTCACTTCGAATCCAAAGGCAAAGAATTGAGAGCACAGCTCAAGAAAATGGCTTCGGACCGGAGGGAGATCTTTGTCGTCATGTTGCGTTTTAGCCCCTGCTGTCGTCGCTGTCGCCGCCGTCATCGTCACCGTGCTTCGCAGCCGCCACCAGTCTCCGTAGACGACATCGTCTTCTTTCACAACGGAGGTGAAGTGGAAGTGTTCCATATTTCACGCTATTGTTGCTGCCATATCGTCCGACCAAGTTTGGAAGATTGGAAGTGCGGCATTATAGTCTTGTGCGTTCCCAAACTATGTCAGGCTCAATTAGTATGGGAGCTGATGATTGTTTTTCTTGTTATAGGTACCTTCAGCTTTATATGTAGTTCAACTCCGTCACACACACGAACACACAACATATCCACAAATATTCCGTGTGTCCTTTATTGTTTTTGGGGTATTTTGTTTTGATTGGCGTCTTTATCCAGAAAAAAAAAAACAAAATGGAAATGTTTTCCCAACAAAATAAAAGCGGATGAATGGAGGAGCACCATTCGAGTGTCGATAATTACGAACATACACGTTTAAGAGGTTCTTCAAGTACCTTTAGTTGTATACACGAATTAGGACAGAACTGTGTAAACATTTGTAGGGTGAAAAAACCTGGAAGCTGTGTTTTCTTAGAAGAGTTTTTGTGCCTTCGGGGATTACTCTTTTTTCTTCTTATTTTTTGAACAAATAAACTTAGGAGTACATTTGGGTCAATACGGATTTGTAGTGCTCTTGGCATAAACAAAGGGTGTCTTAATGATCTTAATACATAGTCGAACTATTTGAGAATGTTTTGGACGACCACATGCATACATATAATTTGTTTGAAACGCAAAAGCTATATCTAGGTAAGCCGGATACGGGATGTTATTTCGTTCGCAAAATTAGGGCGAATTAAGTTTTCTTTTGGAATTTCTTCGATTTTGCCGCTTCAGCAGTTAGAAAGTGCAAGAGTGCCCTAATGAAATATTCATGGTCAGAATAATCCTATCGGGGTTAAAGTTCCCCGAAGGTGAAAATCTGTTTAAGGGTTGATTTGTATAATAGTTTCTTAAACCAGTCGATGCAGGATTTTACTTGCAAGATAATTATAATCAAATTCCATTTTCTAAATTTGTAGGTAGCTTGTCACTGAGTATTGCAGCGAAATAAGTCGTTACAGACACCATTTCGAAAAATTGGGTTTTAAGTAATACATACAAGGTGGAGCAAAATGAATCACCATATCGGAAGATGTCAATCATATTCAGCTGCAGTATACAAAAAGACAAGCAATGGAGCGCTATACACTTCAAGAGCGTGTCGATTTTTTTGGCAAATAATTGCTCGGTGGTGTTAGCGCAGCGTGTATTTCGACGTCGATTTTTTAATCGTGTCCCGCCAACTGGGCCAACATTCCGGGGCTTAGCTACTCGACTCGAACAGACTCGGCCGCCACCGGACTGGTCGTTCATCCGAGAATATCGTGGCTGATGATGTCGCTGCCTACGTATTTGGACATCACCAGACGGACTCTAGAGCGAATTTTAGTGAATGACTTACACATGTTTCCGTACAAAGTGTTGACAGCGTATAAGTTAATGTCTGCTGATCGTCTGTCACGTGACTGTCAATTTCAATCCCAACAACGAAGAGGACGATTTCGTGTCGAAAATCATCATGACCGACGAGGCATATTTTCACTTAAACGGTTACGTCAATCCGCAAAATCTTCATTTTTGGGGCACTGAATATCCGTGTATGATGCACCAAGAGCCATTACATCTACTCAAAGCCACTGTGTGGTGCGGCCTTCACTCGGGAAGAGTGCGTGGGCCGTATTTTTTGAGGAACCCATCGGCAAAATGGTTACTGGCGAACGCTAAAAGGGCCAAGCGGGTCTTGGCGACTATGTGGTTTTAACAAGACGATGCAACCGCCCACACAGCACGAGTTACAATGGATATTGTGAAGGCAGCGTTTCTTGGTCACATAATATCCCATTTTGGCAATTTGGCACGGCTAGCCAGATCGCCCGATTTAACCATCCCAGACTTCTTTCTTTGGGGCTACTTGAAGTCGCGGGTTCATTCCAACAAGCCTCAGACAAAAGCCTTTATGGAGAATATTCGAAAAGAATCACCGGAAATCTTGCAGAAAGCCATGAAAAATGCTATAAAGCGCGGAAGAGATTGAACCAGCAACAGCACCGTCAACAGCAACAGCGGCCGAAATTAATTTAGAGCCAATGTGTTTCAATTGTTCAACACACATAAGAACAGCAACAGCCACGGCAACAGCGTCGTTAGGCCAAAGTCCTAAATTTGCTTTGCTGGTGCAGTGCTGTCAACTTTCCCACTGCAATATTCAGTGGCACTATAATGAAAAACTTTTTTTCGATATGAAATGTCAAGCAGATGAAATGACGTTGCTGGTGGCAATGTTTTTGAGAAATGTTTGCTGGTCAGCGTGCTGTTTGCTGTTGACGATGCTGGTGCTGTTGCTGGTTTAATCTGTTCGCGCATAAGACGGGAAAAAGTTTGTATCAGCACTGGCGGCAATGTTTTTAAGAATGTACAATCCTCCCTTTTATTACCTAAATTCCAAGTACGAAAGACCAAAAACAATAAACACATATTTGTTGTGCAAGCATTTCTTTTCAATTTTTTTTCTGCTCAATTGGAGACGTCCTCAAAACTATATTTACCTCAGTCATCATTATTCATAAATTCTTAAGCCTACAACACATAACACAAAAGAAAAAAAATATAAGTCAAAACAAAAGCTCTTTTCAATTCAAAGAGATTTGTCATGACGAGAGGATTGCGTCTAAATGGTCCTACTTTGCAGCTGTCCAAACTCAAAAGTAATGCGATTTTGAGACAGATTGGAGTCACTCATGTCGTTCGAGTAGATGATATAGTAATTTATGTAGGAGCTTGTATGTATGAAGGTACTGCAGAATAACTATAAAAATGGATATATGTAACTATTTCTACAGCAACACGTTGAATGATAAATGTTGAATGTTCTAAAGAAAAATGGCATTACACAGATTTGACGTTTCTGAAGGAATTAATGTCCCAATAGTCCAATGGGGAAGACATAAATAAACCAAAGTGGGGAGTAACTTTATCAAAGGAATCTTGAAATGAATTAAAACGTAATAGTAGTAAGGTTTTGTTTTATATGAATTATACTTGTGTGAAATGTCATATGTTCGTGTCTTCAAAGCTTTAGAACTTCCTTTCTAATTTATACCTATGAACCTGTCTGTTAAGTAATTAAGTATGACATTTATAACTTACATTCAATTTTTTTTTGTTTATGATTGAAATAATAGAAGACTTACGCTTAGAGGCTTAATTAAGAAAACGAAGAATAGGGCACTATGATTCACTTACCTAAAAATAGAAAGAAAAAAGAAATTAGTAAGAATTCAATTAATTATTTAATCTATATATTGATTGTAAATAAAAAGTAAAGTCTTTTTGTTGTTAATTTGAAATCAAAACAAGTAGTTCATGTGTGTCCAATCGAATTAGCTGGAAGAGGCTTTTTGTTCGAAAAAAAAAAAACAATTACAAAAGTTAGGTTGAAGGATCAAGTGATATCTACTCTCGAGAGCATAATTTCCTCACGAGAGTAAAATTTCCTCACGAGAGTAACAATTACTCACGAGAGTAAATTTTACTCTCAAGATGAAAAATATGTTTAGCAAGTATATGGAATATAAATCGTACATAGATACAAATTTTGCTTAAGAATAAGTAAAAACTGTTGTTTGTTTTCAGGGAAATTAATAAGTTTACATCAATCAATTGTCTTTATTGTTGTTGATCTAATTTAAGAACAGTGGTTTGTAGCTTATAAATGAATTGCTTCAAATTACTTCAAATATGAGTCACCTTTGAGAAATTGTTAAATGTCGCAGTGGAATCGCATAGTTGTCAAAGATTGTGTCACACCGGTAACAAGTTTGTATTTCAAAACTTAGTTGTTTGTTTTCAATGCATTTGCACGGAAAACTCTTCATAAAATTGAAGTACAAAAAATTGATCAAGTTTAATGGAGAAGAACTCTACTATTTCAGCTAGACAAAAGTTTTTATTAATTCTTGTGGGATATTTTGAGGTACACTCATGACTGCAGTAGATTTTTCTTTAAAATTTTGATTATTATGTTTGGATCATGTTTAGAAGAAATCACACTTGGTCATAACCGTATCATAAACTGGTCACAATCGTAACAATTTCAAATTAAAATTTGGACAGTTTTTCAGTTTTGTTTCAAAACTAGTGTTGAAAGGCGACTTTAAGAAACACATAGCTTTCATAAAACTTACTGAATATCACACGAAAATAAGATAAAATGTAACAACTTTAGTTCATTTTTTATAACTTAAGTTTTGTTTAAGCATATTCCCACACGTACTCCTCTTTCTCTTTTCAGTATGTATTTTATTATTAACTGATTGAATGATTCTGTTTTTCCATTTCAAAAAATATTCATTCAAAATCAGTGATTCATAGTTGGCAGTTACAAAAGTTATCCTTAATGCTATCAAAGCAAAAAAAAATCACGAGTTTAATTGGAAATTTGCGAATGTATTTCTCTATTTTGATTCTCCAATGAAGTGAATGACCGCAAAAATTCCATTTCCTGCAACCACACAACTCATTCATTTATCATATAAAAATGGACGGATCCATCAATAATGGTAATGTAAAAAAAAATATTTACAAATACACATGCATGCATACTATTTATTTAAAATCCTCCATTTCAAATACAATTTTTGACCATTGGTATAATATTAAATAAATTAATTCAATAACATACAAAAAATACAGGTAAATATTCGTACAGTGAAATCTCTCATTTAGAATAGCCTTGGCGGAATGTACTTTTGAAATAGATAAAAATATACATAAACTTGTTCTTGTTGTTAAGGTCTATAAAGGAGCCAACAATTGAAGGTATAAATCATACACTTATGACTAATATCACTTTGTTACGAGTAAGTCTACAAAATAATCATAAGTACCTACTAGAAGCGATAAGAAGTCTCCGTTAAAAACGCGTATTCATAGGAATGAAAAATTTTTCCGGAATCAGCCTAATTTGGACGCAACAACATTTGACTTAAATAGCTAGTAATCCATGAAGATTCTCAATTCTTTCTTAACAGCAGGTAAGTGTTGCAGAAAGGGAGTAAAATTGATTGATCAGTTGTAAAAAAAAATATGGAATTTTTTTTCATCATCGTTTCTAACATTTTATGACAGCTCTATAGAGAATACCAGAAAGTGTTATGACTCCTCCTGTAATTAAGAGCGCTAACTTAAACATGGGACGAATCTTCTTTCACACCCGTGCACTCGTGAACGAATTCTTTAAAAGCTTTAAATGAACAAATGTGCTGGACCTGATAGCATCCAACCATTGTCCTGAAAAGGTGTTCATCAACGCTGGCTAAACTGTTGCGTAAGCTTATCCATCTGTCTTACCCTCCTGGTCTTTTTCCGAGTGGATGGAAAACAGCATTTGTCCTGCATGTACCTAAAAAAGACGAATCTTGATTGCCCACTACCTATCGTCCAATTGCACTTACGTCCCTTATTTCTTATCTTTCATCATCATCATCGGCTCGACAAGCGGGTTGCGGTCCTGGCCGCTTTCAACAAGTCCAGGTCTCTATCCGACACCATCCAGTTGCGCACCCCAAGGCTTCGGGCGTCCTGGTCCACGCATCTATTTATCTCTCATCTTTACCATTTCTTAAATCGTTTCCTATTTTTCAAACAATACGAGTAGATACCCATTTTCAGAGGTAACTTTCAAAACTTTAACTTTATAAGAAGTTGGGTTACTAAGGACAAACTGTATACAGGACCAGACGGCATCTTCCAGCCGAAGTTCAAGCGAATTCAGATTAAATACTACATATTCTGTAGTTGCTTAAATCTGGTCCACATTCATCTGCTATGGAGAGAAGTTAAGGTTGTGTTCACACAAAGTAAATGTTTCCGAGAAAACCCGAAAGATCTTAAACCTATTAGCCTATCATTTTTCCTTGAAAGATTGCTTGATATCCATGTACGCGCAAGCATCGATACGAGACTTCTGTCAACGACTCAACAATCTTAATGCGAGGGAAGATCGGTAGATACTGGACGAACTATCGCATATTTCCTTCACCATAAGGAGAACACTGTGGTTGCGTTTCTAGACACATTAAGCGCTTTAAGCAAGATCGACACATCCGCAATCGCATATGCACTGTCATATCTGAATGTAGATGGGTCGCTTGGTGAACTGATTAACCAAATACTAATTAGTAGGGTTATCAGTTCAAAACTGGGACGTTTTTCTGCTGGAAATTTGTTCAGTAGAGTTACGTCACTAGGCTGTGTTCTTTCTTCCATCCTATGGCAGCTGCTGATATGCCTGATGGCGGAGAGCCTATGCCTACGCAGATGATGTAGATATTGACCATAGCGGGTTTCTCCAGAATGGAAATTGGCCATTCCATCACTCAATACTCGCTCAGATCACAGTGATTACACTATTCCAAAACTACAGTTCGACAAAAAAAATGCAACTCACCATTCCTTCAAGATCTTTCTGGGAAAATATGAGTTTCTTGAAAGATGATTCCATCCATTTTCACACCAATGGAACGAAAACTTGTGATGGGATTGTGTTTCTCTTTCCGTCTTTTTAATCATTGTAGCGTCTTCCAGGCGGAACTTATGGCGATTAAAGAAGTTCTGTTTTGGCTGAAAACGTGTTCTGAACTACTCATATCCGCATCTTCTCGGGTAGTCAAGCAGCTATTAAATCCGTGGGCTCTACTTACTGCATAACAGCCCTTAACTACCGTTCAACTTTTATGAAGATGACGCAGCAGTTCAATAATAATCGCCTCTGTTGATTGCCAGGGCTTTGGGACATTCCTGGGAACTGTATGGCTGACGAACTCGCCAAAAGTGGTACAAGATTATCTATATTACCTTGTAAGGCTAATAAAGGTATACCCATGGCTACACGTAAACTTATGCATAGATATTCTATGGAGGACAGACTTAAGATGGAAAAATATAACGAAATGTCTGATGCCAAAGAACAGATCTGGCCAATTATTGATCTGAAAAGCTCCAGTGTTTGATATCCTTACGTAGATTGTAGATCAGCTCTGTAATTGTTGTTATAACGGGACACTTTCCTATAGGCAAGCACGCAACCTGGTTTTTTGCACAAACATCCAGAAATTGCATCACTCACTCAACCGGACTACCACACTCATCCGAAACCATCTACAAGATGTGCAGCTAGTTCACTGGTGCTGAAACCGTAGCCAATACAATTAAGTGAACATGCTTTCCCACGCACCGTTAACCTCCATCAAATCCCTTAGTCCACTAGCCGGAGATCTAAAGAATCGAACGGAGGGCACGGCAGAGAAATAACCGAAGTTCTTCATAGAACCATTTCGTAACGTTGAGAAAAGAGATCAAGTCTTTGATCTTCATTTCCGAAAGTTCGACAAAGTGGTCAAAAAATGGCCTTCCCAATGATTGTGTTCTAAACTTGGCCACAGGAGAGCATTTACAGAGGAAGTGGAGGACTGTTTCCTTTTCCAGCTAGTCTCCACAGCTATGACAGTTAGTGTTGTGAAGAAAGCATAGCTAAGCAGCATGCTCTCTTTTTTGTCAAAGTCCGCTACAGGTAGCTATGATCCGACAAAGCCAGGTTCTGGGTCAGAATATCTGATCAAGTGTTCAGGATATGGTATAGGGGGGCCAAGACTTTCAAGATATAATGCAGTCAGTTTAACTGCTCCAACTACGGTTTGATTCGCTAAGAAAAATTGAGAGAATATTGGCCTTAATATGTAACTCCTAGCGGAATGTTGCCTGGCCAGCTCGTCCCCCCGTTCATTCCCATCAATGCCACAATGACCCGGAACCCAGATAACAGTGACATTGAGGTTAATATTATGACAAGCAAGTTCATTCGGGAATTGCTGGGTCAATTTGGAGGATGATGTACTAGAATTAAGGGATGCGGCGAAAATGGGTTTGGTACTTAATGAGGACAAGACAAAGTATATGCTATCATCGAGAAAGGAATCTCAACATCGTCGAATCGGGCAAAGCGTCACGATGGAACTTTGTCTGCCTAAGCTCCATTATAACATTGCAAAAGAATATTAGTGCCGAGATCAATCGATGTATCACTCTCGCCAATAGGAGTTTCTTCGGGCTCAGAAGGCACTTGAGTAGTAAAGCCCTCTCTCAAAGAACCAAGGAGACCTTATATTTATAAGACCCTAGTCCTGCAGAAGCATGGACCTTGGATAAGAATCTGCTTGGGTGCTTTGAAACGAAGATTCTTCGGATGATTTTCGGTCCATTATATGTATCGATGAAGTATGGAAGAGGAGAGTCAACAACAAGCTTAATGGCTGCTGAGATGGCTGGTACTCGTGAAATGTATGGGCACCGACCCGATGAACAAGCTCGACGAATCTTTGAATCTACCCCTGAGGGCCAGCGCAGTAGAGGAAGACCCCACCCTAAGTGGCGCACACAAATCACGAACGACTTCAACCAGCTTGAAGTGCGTAACTGTAGGTAGCTGGCTAGGAACTGAGCTGGCTGAAGGGACTACTCGTAGTTGATTCAGGTCGTAGTCCTCCCTGGACTCTAAGTAAGTAATTAAGTAAAAGCTGCCTGACTGACTGTGATAATAGCCGCATTCCGGTTTAGATCTTATTTAAGTACCTTGCATGCTTCCCTGATAGCCAGTAACTCAGCTTGAAAAACACTACCAAAGTCGGGGGTAGCCTAGCTTTTTCTAAATGACATTATTTTTTTAACTATTTTGTTTTGAAAGTGCTGCACAGTTTTTGAGAAAAAAAAAAAACAGTTTCTGAAATTTTGAAAAATATTGTGTACCTTGAGTTTTTGTCTTAAAAAAAAAGGAAAAAAGACCTAACACTTACCAAGTTTAAAGAAAATTTGTTTTAGTGAACAGACTCGACAGAATTACTAGACCCACTTTAGTTGTACATTTTTTTTAAATGTATTCCTTTACCGCTTAAGAGATATTCTACTGTAGAACTATACAAAAAATGTTCGTACAGAAAAAAATTGGTTACCGTTGAGTTTCACTACTCCAATTAAACTCTCAAAGAGATTTTTATCACAGTTTTTTGAACACAATCTGAACATAAAGCTGTAGTCATGTTTTTATTTTTTTTTATTACATAAAAGCCAACATTTTATATCCACACAGAATATATTGATTTATCTCGATTAAAAAAAAAAATATCAAATAAATAAAGCATTTCATCACACCCAGGTTCGAATAGTTAAAGAGAGACAAAAAAAGGAGATGGTTTACAGGAATACAAAAAAAAAATTAAAAAAAAACTATCCCATGGTTTGCTCCCCGAACAAAAGGTGCAAATATTGGTCCAATTATGAAACTGTCACGCCGTATGTTGTAACCTAAGCGTTATGTGTGGGGAAAAAAATTGGCATCCCAAACAATACCTCGATCGTGCTAAGCCGCACTTATTTTTTTTTTTTTTTTTTTGTAAGTTGTTATTTGTGTCCCGCGGACTATCTTAATTGGCATATTGAATGGGGCTTCGATGATGGCAGACTTTTTTTTTTTTGAAACCTTTCACTTTTAATCCCCGCGATGCATGCAACCAGATTGTGTGCCCTAAAAAAATCATCATCATCTAGGAATTATGAATTTCGTAGCTATTGAGCAATTGCTGTTATTATTTCTCCATAGAGCTCCCGTGATACTTAACGAGAACCCAATAAACAGCCAGTCCCTTGGGAGCCCGAAAGGAAGCCACTGATTGACGTTTCCACTCTCAGCTAACGAACGTTCGATAGCGAAAGTTCCGGATTGGCAATGCTTCCACGCCACGCCACACCGCCGATGATAGACGACAGACTTGCAGGTTATAAGTTCGTTCGTACATTATGTTGGGCCATCTTGGAGGAAGGACGGAAACGTTCTTCAAGAAAGTGCAAAAAATTCATATCTACGAGCTCAAAATACGTAACGTACTTTATACTACATGTCGTTGACAGGCGTGTAAAAATTCTAATGCAGCAGTAGCGCTATTCTGTTACTCGCCGCTGGAAAGCAAAGTTCCACAAAAGGAAGTTGTTCAATGATTACACTCGTACGCGACAAGGTGTTAGAGGGGTTATTCTAGGGTGACGGTGGGCGCAAAATGAGAAGTGGCAAGTGCATTTGTGACTTCGAGGCTGACAAGGTGATTAATTGCTTTGTTAGCATTGAAAAATGAAGACATTTCGCCAAGTGGAAGAAGAAGAGGGTGGTGTTCCTTGGTTTTTTTTTTTTCTAGCGAAATTCTATAACTTGGTGCCTTGTGGAATTTTAAATTTCTATAGGCAGCAGCTTCGATAGAAATATGCGATGTTTGAAAACAGCTCTTGTTTACAAAAGGCATGAGTCGTCGTTAAATTAAGAACTCCCAAGTGCTGTTTTGCTATGTAGAGTTCCAGAAGTTGGATAATCAACTCTTGACGGGTTTGGGGTCTTTGTATAAGGCAATCGAGGAATGAAAATAACTTTGAGAAAGAAACAAGAAATAACAGTTAATGATTAACGGCAAACAATATTCCTGTTTGGGGTTGTAGAGTTTTGCATGCATGTGTGAATTCTATTCTTGGAGAATTAGGTGCAGCTAATATTGAGTAATGGGTGCGTTTGTGGACTTGAAACTTAGATACATAAATTCCAAGTAGAACTTACTGACTGATGGGGACTGGTTGACAAGTGAAGCGTGTCGTAAATAATGACTTCTGTTTTTGTATTCTTTGAAAAGACGTAGGTATACGTTTGTTTTCTATTCTTTAGATCGGAAGGTGTTCAAATTTGCATAGAGCTTATTTTTTTGAGAGTTCTTTTCATAGACTTTAAATTATGTGCCAGAAATTTGTCAATCACACCATTGATGATAGGCATTTCTTCGAATATGTTTTATAAGTTCTTTCCACATCAACAGTTGTTTTTTTAGTACCTAGTTGACTTATCGGTTGGATTGCGACTGTTAGGTGTATTTTTAGCGTTTGAATGATGACTACAAAAAATAAAAAACTTACTTTCGAAGTGACTCCTGCCATTAACCAAAACAATTTGAATTTTATAAATGAATTACCTTGGGACACTCGTTGGTTTCTGTTGGAAATAATTAAACATTAAAAACAATAGATGAATCAGATTATTTCATCTCAAAAGAAGAAGATCCCCACAATGGGCCAATGTGCAATAGCCTACAAATTTCGGACAATCTTCGGTTTTTGCCCCGAGAGTGCTGCTGTGAAGTTTTATCGAAATCGGTTTAGCTGTTTGACAACAAGGCGCCTCAACGCCCTCTGGATATCATAAAAGCTAATTAATTTGTTTCGTATGTTCAGATAAATCTCAACAACTATTTGTCCCATTTTAAAAATTCTTTTTGTGTTCAAAAGATTATACTAAGACGAAGATTTTAGGGCGTGATATTTTTCAAAAATTAGTTATTTAAAGGTTGAAATGGGATAAACACAAAAAATGTAAGCACTTTGAGTTTTTCTTTATTTAGGGGTAAGGTAAGGAATGTCTGAGAGAAAAAAATCTTCAATAAAACTACTATTTGTAATAATAAATTCTTATTTTGTAAAGGGTACCCCATGAGATAATGCTTAGTGCTTTGGACTATCAACCAGATGGTTTGGATTCGTTTTCTAGTGTCAGAAGAAGTGAATAAGTTGGTATTGCCATGTTCAAAGGAGAGATCCTGAGAACCCCGTCAAAAAGGCAATATCATACAACGTTCCAATTCGGAATAAAAAGAAAGGTAGGCCTAAACACTCCTGGTACAAACAAATGCAAAAACACCAGCATTCAGTTGGCCTCAGAAATGGAACAATACAAAACCGGGAGGCTTGCCGCCGATTTCTGAGGTCAACCCGGCGAACCCCACAGGCGGATCACTAGTGTGAAGCAGATACGTGGGAGAGTTATGATCCCCTCGACATCGAGATCATAACAGCGCCGAATCAAAGGAAGAAGAAGTGAATAATGCTCTAAAAGCATCTGTGTCCATATTTTTCATCTTAGCGGTTTTTTGTAACGTTGGCTGTAAATCTTTCACAAAATGTGTACTAACAAATCTAAAAATTGTTAACCAATATCGAAATCCAAAAATTTTATAACATTCGAAAATTGATTTCGTTACAAAATGTAAACAAAATGCGCCAGCTAATGCTTTTGAAGTCGATACTATTGAAGTCCCAGACATGATCTATGTTCCCAACAGCCAACAAATTATTTTCTTGCAGCTCGGCTTTCAACGAAGAACTATTAGCATGCGAAACAATATGAAAAACCGCTGGTTTATGAAAGCTTTTGAATCTACGGAGTATTCCCACAAAGAAACCTTTTCCGAAGAAGTCAAAAGTAGAATTAAGTTAATTCGTTAGCCTCGAAAATAAGAACAGTGATGATCACAGAGTCCCTTAGTCTCCGGAACATGATTTTACTGATTGTGGTAGCCATCCAGTCCAATTACTGTTCGATTACTAACTGAAAGATGGTCAATTGATTTCTCCACGGCCTTTACTTACTTTACTTTAGATGGCGCTCACAGTCCAGGGTGGACTACGGCCTCAACCAACAAGCCCCTCCAGCTAGCTCGGTCCAGTTACGCACTCCAAGTTGGTTGAGGTCGCTCTCCACTTGTGCGCGCCACCTGAGGTGGGGTCTTCCTCTGCTGCGCAGACCATCAGGGGTGGATTCGAAGATTCGACGGGCTGGTGCGTCGGTGTTCATACGCTGCTCCAAGTGTCCCAGCCATCTCAGCCGTTGTATTTTCAGCTTCTTGACTAGGTCAACGTCGCTGTAAAGCCCGTACAGCTCGTTGTTGAACCTTCTCCTCCATACTCCATCGATACAGACTGGACCGAAGATCAAACGAAGAACTTTTTTTCAAAGCACCCAAGCAGATTTTCATCCGTTTTAAACAGTGTCCATGCTTATGCCCCATACAGCAGGACTGGGATGATGAGAGTCTTATACAAGGACTCCTTGGTTCTTTGAAATAGGGCTTTATTACTCAAATGCCTTCTTAGCCCGAAGAAACAGCGGTTGGCAAGAGTAATTCTTCGCTTGATCTCTACACTGATGTCGTTTTGCGATGTTATAGTGGAGCCCAGGTAGACAAAGTCTTTGACGACTTCGAAGTTATACCTATCCATCGTGACGTTTTGCCCGAGTCGACGATGTTGAGATTCCTTTCTCGATGATAGCATATAATTCGTCTTATCTTCATTAACAGCCAAACCCATTTTTGCCGCCTCCAGGTCAATACTTGCAAACGCACCGGTAACAGCTCGCTTCGTCCTCCCAATGATATCAATATCATCCGCATAAGCAAGCAGTTGAACTGACTTTTGAAAAATTCTACCTTTATTGTTGACGTTTGAGTTTCTTACAATTGATTCAAGAGCGATGTTAAATAGGTTGCATGATAGCGCGTCGCCTTGCCTCAGACCTTTCTCGACATCAAAAGGTTCGGTGGTGTTCTTACCGACCTTGACGGAGCAGCGAGATTTCTCCATCGTCATCCTGCACAAGCGGACGAGCTTGGCAGGGATTCCGAGATGAGACATGGCTCTATATAGTTGTTTTCTGTCCACGCTATCATACGCGACTTTGAAATCGATAAAAAGGTGCTGTGTATCGATTTTGAACTCCTGGGTTTTTTCCAAAATCTGTCGAAGTGTGAACACCTGATCCAGGGTAGATTTGCCGGGCCTAAAACCACACTGATAGGGTCCGATCAGCTCGTTGACAAACGGTTTTAGGCGCTCACACAGTACAGACGACAGGATGGGGCACACTATGCCGAGGTTCCATTCATTGGGCATACTTTCATCCGACCAAATTTTTGAGATGAGTTGATGCATGCTCCCTACCAAGTCATCCCCACCTGCTTTGAATAGATCAGCTGGCAAGCCATCCGCGCCAGCAGCTTTGTACGCTTTCAGCTTGGCTATCGCTGACCGCACTTCATTTAGGTCGGGTGGACGGAAATTTTGACCATCATCGTCCAGGTTGAATGGAATGTTCCGCCTAGTTGCGGAATTTTGGCCTTCCTCGTCGTTCAGCAGTCTGGAAAAGTGTTGTTTCCAGATCCTCAGCACGGACTGCGTGTCCACTACCATATTCCCACTCTCATCTCGACAGGCATCCGTTCTAGCTTTGTAGCCCTGGGTGGATTGCCTCTCCACGGCCATCGGCCATTAAACTGCTCGGTTTTAGCCTAAATACCATAAAGTAGTACACTGAAGAATCGACCAATTGAAGGAACTGGTGCAGGCCTAAAACTAAATTTTCCATACCGATGGGGCAGTCAACCAGCATTTTCCAAGCGAAGGTACACGCCAAAGGGAAATGCTTTAATCATAATCTGGAAAGAAACTATCGTAACCAGAACATTGCCATCATGTCTGTCAGATGGCAAAGCTGTATCCAAGGCACTGAGCTCGTATACCATCATCTCTTAATTAGTGTGGTAGTATACATACACAAGCTAAATGAACAGAACAGGGTCACACTTCATTGAGTACTTGGTTATGTGGATGTTCATGGTAACGAGGAAGCAGACTCCTTAGCAAAAATAAACGCATTAACCCTTTTTAACAGGGTCTTAACCCTATTGCGGAATAGGGGAAAACATTATCATACACAAAATCGAACAAGAAGATTTAAAATCTGGAAAGAACTCCCAAATCTGAAGCATAAGAAACTACTACTGCACAATTACAACCAAGAACGGTTCACCAACTGCAGCAACGTAAGAATTATAATAGTTATCCGCACTGGACACTGCAAAACTTAGAAGACACCTAGGTTTATTTGGTGAAGTAAGCAGCGCCATTTGTAGATTCTACATCGTACAACAGGAAACATCAGGCCACATAATAGAAAAATGTTTTCCATCAAATGCATCAAGGGAAAAACTGTCGGGAACATTACCAGTTAGAAGATACCGACCTATCCTCTCTGAACGTGCCCACAGGTGTGGTCACAATATATCTTCTATTCTTCATTCTAATATTTATTCATCTCTTGTCCCAAAATGTCCGGCTCATTAGCCGTTTAGAATCAGTAGAAAATTGTAGGTCCCCTTCGAAGTTCTCTATTAGCTCAATATTCTAACTTTCAACTGTGGCATTCTACCCGATTCATGGAATTTCGTTATCCCTTTGTTTTGCAAGCATTTAATTCGTTTGTCCTTATTTTATGGCCAGATCCAATTTAGCCACTTATGCATCTATACCTGTTAACCATCCCCTGGATTTCTGTGAATATTGTCAACATAGTCAGTGTATGCAAGGAATGGTACAGACTTGTGGAAGATTTTTCTTCTTATGTTGGCTTGTGATTTAAGCACAATGCGTTAAAGAAGCCACATAGCAGGAATTCACCCTACTTAAAATATTTTTGACATCTTGAAGACTTAAAGTTCTTGATAGAGCACCGAGCAGTCTCCATTGTCATTCTAAACAAACGAACGAGTTAATTTAGGAATACCAAACTAGGTATGGTTTCGTACAGTTCGAAGTCTCCAGGGGCGATTTTAAAATCGTTACTAAATTGATGGGTTTTTGATTTATATAGGAATTTCGTACGTTTTCTTCAGAATCTGCCGGTAGGTGAATACTTGATGGATTGCAAACTTTCCTGTTCTCCTTATATTACACTGATAGATATTGCAGAACCTTAGCTCCACCCAAGAAAGTTTCAAACAGTTTAATGCTATATTAACCAGTCTCAATAAGGTTATAAGCAGGACCAATACGATTTCAAAATCTTGATTGGTTGAGTTTCACTAGATTTCTTCAAAACACAATGGTTTACATAAATTTGAACCATGAGACTAAGATTTAAATTGGCATTTTTAGGTGACTGATTTCATATACATTGTTGGTCGGACTGAAATTCCATTCGAAAAGCATTAATCTTCTGAGCAATTTGTTGAAATGAGCTGGTAAAATGTGCTCTACCACTTCATTACCAGCTAGGGAGATAAGCAACCATTATTAGTTGCCTTGTTGAACTTAAGTTAGAATATTGATATCCTTACTTCTTTTTGGTCCGATGGAAGAATTGCCTCTCTATAGGTTGAATGGTTTGTTCTGCCTTGCCTGACAGTAGTATTTTGATCTTCGTCGGCGTTAAGTGGGTGGCAGAGTTTTGCCATATTTTCAGAACCTTTTCTTTTTCAATATTTCCTAGTTCGTTTCTAAGTGTTTTTTCGGAAGTCGTTGCATCGCCGTAGCTTATGTATGTCGATGCTATTGATCGTTGGTAATCGACGCTGCTCTGCCTGACGTGAGAAATGACTCTCACGGTCTGTTGAAAATGCACCTTATCGAAGTCGTATTTTCTCACTTGTTCTTCGATTTTGATGCATTTTGGAAAATTTAAGATATTGATCCGAAACAGTATTGACCTCTCGAAATGTTTAAGAATGAGGTAACTTTGTCTCCGTCGTCGATTGAACACATGAGTGAGCAATTTAGTTGACGAGTTTTTGAACTTTTCTCATTTTGCTCGCACAAACAGGATCATGACCAGGGGACCGTCATGTAGGTACCTTTGTGAATATTTAGACGTGAAAACTGTCCCGAAGCAATTTCAATAAGCATAAGTCTACACTATATCCTTCTTTCTTATTTTAGGAATTTAATCGCCCAGTACAATTGACCGTCATGCTTAGGACATTAGTCGTAGGTTTGATCAAGGTGTTCGGCGGGGCATGAGCGCATATGTATAAGGCTTAGTAGTATTTTTTTTTTATAGTTAGCTTGATGCGAACTGTTATCGGGCCTTAACTTCCACGGCAAAATCTCAAGACTTTTAACCCTTAGTCAGCTGCAAAAAATAAATCTGCGCAGAAATAGACCTGCTCTGGTTAGGTACAGATCCAAAAAACTTTGACATTTTTTCTAGTTTCAGGGTCATCACATCAACAGTAAAGTAAATCCGTCCGAAATATTATCCGAGTGTGTTAGTTGTAAGTATTATTTTGTGGTGGGACCTTAAACTCCGAGCATGGACTTCACCAGGGCCAGATTCTACTTTGCTCGTCTTGGATGAAAGGGATGGGAAAAGGAAATCATTGTTTGCCCGAATACTATGGTTCTCCTGGTATGTGCTCATATATCGACCAATGTGTATCCAGTCGAAGGACACTCCGAAGGACCTATAAACTATGTTTGAGGCATTAACAATTAAAGAGAACTTTTTTAACTTTTTTCGGCACAACAAAGACCCTTCTGTTTGCCTCGGTATTAATATTACAGTCTTTTGCCAGGATTTGAGTTTGAAAGGCTACGAAACTAGTCATAGGATTGGGTTGTGCTCTGAGTGACTACATTGTTCCAGAATGGTGGGAACTTAACGTATCCTAACCAACCAAAACTAAAAATTTCATTAACGAACTTCTTCCACATCGTAAATGGACTGATACTGTTTTTTTTTTTTTCAAACCAACTCAATTCTCCTCTGTTCGAGCAACCTATTGCATTCTGTATAAAGGCTAAAAGTTCAAGACCAATTCACTGTCACAGTGTGTTCCCATGGTGCTGAAATCAATATTAATTCTTCAATAGACACATAAGTCAGCATCCCGCTTCCAGCCATGACCTCAACCGTTGTACCCAATCCATTTGCACGTTCGATTAGTGGGTGCTGTCCAAACTGCATTACTTCGGTTATGCACAACACAAGTCTCTCGACCAATCACATGGAAAATTACGTGCCCTACATTCAATAGCACTCATTTCCTAAATAAACACACATTTCACCCGACCGATACTGGTGGCATTGGAGGCGATTAAATAGATCCACGTTGGCTCCAAACTAAACGGAAGGCTTCCTTCCCCATTAACAATCGACACCGCGTGGTTCTCTGCACGCTCCTCTTCCACCCTCCCCGTCACAGTCGCATGTCCTCTTCTTACGGATGAAACCAATTTTAGAACTCAATTACCCAAACTAAATTATTACAGCTGCAATCTAATAACTGTGAACCTAATCGTTACCCAAACACAAATCTATCTATCACCACAACTGGTGGTGAGTTGAATCCCATGGACGGACACACAATGGATGCAGATGCAGACCTCTGCTTGGATAGCTGTTACTGCACGCCTCAAGTATCTATGTATCTTTGCAAACAACACTATTCTCCACTAATGGAATAATCTTTCCCTAAAGACCCTGAAGTTGTTGATGTTGTTGTTGCACGCTCTTAGGCGACATATTCGGTGCAAGTACTTGGATCTGTCCACCAGACCCATAAGACCGCGAGACCATCACATTGCATCGTGTCGTCCGTCGTCGTCGTTGTCGTTTTTGTCGGAGGCAGGAATATCGGTGGCGCGGCTAGCTGGCAGCAGTGTGGTGACTGCTGAGCTTATCTTCCCAAACGCATCATCATTAATTGGGAATGTCGCCTCATTCATGCACGCCTGACCGAACCAGATAGATACTATCCGGGCAAATGTTAAATCGAAGAAGCAAAATGTTCTTATGCTCTTCCAGCTTTACGAGTCTATACTACCGAGTACCACGTCGGATTGTCCCTTTTTATGGCCCGAAGCACACGGGTGTCGTCATTGTCGTGTCGTGGCAGAGGAGATGTCTATGGTCCACCAAATGATGATGGTTGAGTCTACATCACAGTGGTGAATTGGTTGCATTTGAATGGACAAAATTTATTCAGTCGTAAAAATCGTGTAAGACCATCGTAGTAGAAAGTCTTCACAACACAACCTTCAATTACTAACTCAAGCTTCAGTGGATTTTGCAGTGAACAAATTCCAGTTAGAGCAGCCAGAAATTAGAAAACAAAATAAATATAGTAAATATGTCCACAAGAAGCAGTGTTCGCTCCATCAGCAGGTGTTTGAACCAATCAAACCTCTTTGCAATAGCAGAGGAAGAACACTAAGCATACCAAAAGCTGATGAGTTCCGAACAGCAACCCTCGAACTCAGTGATAAAAAACATATTGCAGAAGGTCACAGAGCCAATTGTTTTAAGACTCTCAATTTTCCAGTGGTGGGACCGTATAAATGAAGTATTGAAAAGAACATTAAATTCTCTGTCGAGTTCGAACGGCTAAGATACGAGACCACTTTTTATGACAAGTGATACCCGTGCAAGATGCAGTACAACATTTAAGTTTTAGGTGGCTTAGGCCGGGAATCAATTCCCAGACCTACGGCCAACGCAATAATCCTTGCTCTAAAAGGTACCCTCACTGCTTTAGCTATAGAACATTCTAATTAAAGCTTCTTAGCTTAAACTTTTGCAAGCTTATTGACATTCAGCTACAAGTGGGACCATGGTCAAACGGAAATAAATAATCCTGGCTATGATTGACTGGCGGTCAGCCATCAGAAGAATAGGGGGAATAACATGTAGCATACGAAAACATGCACGTGCCGTAACTATTCGGGACTGGTGGAAGTCTGATCATAGCCTCTACGTGGCGGCCGCTAGAAACAAGCCCTTAAAAAGGTTTGGCTAATATGATCAGGCTGCTTCCTCAGGTTGGCGACAGGTTAATTCCCTGTCCCGTAAAACTAAAAGAATTACGAGACCGACAACAAGCCTCGGAAACGGACTGATCACACGACGACAACCAACGCAACGAAAACTGAAAAACGATTTACGAATTTTCTTATGGAACGTACGATCGCTCTATAGAGCTCGAGCTGCTCAGCAGCTAGCCGATGCCCTGTCAAAATATAAAGCTGACATAACAGCTCTTCAAGAAATCAGATGGACAGGGAATGGTGTTCTACAGAAGAAAGAATATGACATATACTATAGCTGTCATACAAAACACCATGTGCTCGGGGTAGGCTTCCTAGTCAGCGAAAAAATGAAGTCTACCATCATCGGCTTTAACGCTATAAGCGAAAGGCTATGCACCCTTCGCGTGCGAGGCAAATTTACGAACATCAGCCTCATTAACGTTCACTGACCTACGGAGGAGTCCTCAGACGAAGAAAAAGAGGCTTACTACGAACAAGTCGAGAGGGCCCTCAATGCCTGTCCAAGGTATGATGTTAAAATCATCCTTGGGGATTTGAACGCAAAAATAGGTCGGGAGCCGGTATTCAGGCATTACGCAGGCACCCATAGTTTGCATGAGAACACTAATGATAATGGACTTCGAGTCTTAGAATTGGCAGCATCGAAAAACATGGTCGTTGCGAGTACCAGGTTCCCGCGTAAAGATATCTACAAAGCCACCTGGGTATCACCTGATGGAGTCACTCGTAACCAAATAGACCACGTGTTGATAGACCGTCGCCACTACTCGAACTTGATGACGGTACGAACGTACCGAGGTGCCAATATCGACTCGGATCACTATCTTGTTGGTATGGTTTTCCGAGGGCGGATTGCCTTGCGAAGACGCATTGCATCCGCCGATCAGGTTCGAATCAACACGGCTGCCCTGCGCAATGAAAACACCAGTAACACCTTTGGTAATGCGTTAGGACTCGCCCTAGAATCACTTGATTTAGGGAGAGTAAGTCCTGGAGCCAGTATGCTGGGCGTAAATGAGAAGTGGACACGCCTTAAGAATATTGTCATTAGTACTGCCAACTCCATCTTAGGCAGCAGTCGTAAAAATCGGAACGACTGGTTTGATGATGAATGCTAGCGACTGAACGTAAGAATGTTGCGTACCGAGCAATGCAACAATCTCATAGAACGCGGGCACGCGAAGAGGAATATAAAGAGCTCAGAAGAATAGAAAAACGGCTACACAGACAAAAAAAAATCAGCCTGGGAGAAGAACAAGATTATCTTACCGGGGAGTACTATCTAACTTCAAAGAAATTTAATAAATGCATTTGAGGTATAACAGCTAGTGGACAAACAGGGCCTTATGAATTACCGTTAACCGTTTCTATATGCATGTTTTAAGCAGTGATGCATGTAATCTGCTTTTATCCGCCAAGTTTGAGCAGCAAAGTTGAGAAGAGCTGTTCATGACAAGATGTACTCTTGGGGGGCTTGTTCCTTCATCGCAAAAGACATTACCACCAAAAAAACATTTTTTGTTTGGGATAGAATCCAGACATCCTTAATTTAAAATACAAAGTATGAAAATCTTCGAGGAAGAAAAATAAATCTATCATGCTCTACATTTTTTTTTAATTTTAATTTAAATGTATTCTAGTCGAAAGTGTTCAGTTCAGATGTCAAGACCCCAGGAGTCTCAGAAATATGCAGAGAATTCTTTTGATATCACAAAGCTAAAACTGATTTTTTTGTAGATAATAACTGAGCAACTTACAAAGTATTGTTCAGTTACTTTTTGTCGCAATTGTTGATCTATTAATTACAAAGAAGAGATTAAAAAAAGGTTTTTGACTTTTTGCGGAGAAAACTCGTTTAAGTTTCTGCCCCTGGCCAGTCAAATTGAAATATTCCAAAGAGAAGTGTCAAAGTAGCTGTCATACTGATTTTTTTTTGAAGTTTGGATCACAGGAAGTATCAACTAGATGGCGCCAAATACTCAAAACACAGTCAGTGATTTATTAAGTCCATGAACATTTGAAGGCGAACTCCAGAACTAAACCTGTCAAATATTCGCCGATGTCATGCATTTGACACAAAATTATGCGGACAAGAAGCTTCAACCAGATGGCGCTAAATACTCATAAAATAAAATCAGGGATTTATTCCGAGTTCCATAAATCAACCTGTCAAATGATTTCTCTGGTTTGTATCATTAAATTTGACAACTGTTGAAAACCGCATTTTATTCTTAGGTTTCCATAGTTGTGGTCCACTGTAGTAGTTGCTTATCGTTTACCAAAAACATAACGTATGTACGCCGCTCGACGACACGGTCATGCATGTTGCGAGTGTCTTATCCATGTTTCTCATTTTATAATCATCATCGTCGACATTTTGTGCAACCTATTGAGGCAACAAAACATAAAG
Source organism: Chrysotoxum bicinctum (assembly GCA_911387755.1). Classification (NCBI taxonomy): domain Eukaryota; kingdom Metazoa; phylum Arthropoda; class Insecta; order Diptera; family Syrphidae; genus Chrysotoxum; species Chrysotoxum bicinctum. The sequence continues at coordinate 198,599,948 of OU426987.1, read as the reverse complement.
GCAGCACCTTTGGGATACAGATATACGGCAGCAGCGGCATCAGCGATATGGTGGCGCAGACGCGATTATAACCGCGAGCTTATTTGTAGGCTTCTGGGGCTTTGTGTTTTTTTTTTTCCTAGTCATCGTGAGATTCTTTCATCTTCGTGGCTATGGTCTGGGGGTCTGTGTCGTGGTCTGCAAAGTTGTGGCTCCTCCATTGGAACCGTCAAGTAATTTGTAATTTTACATGTCAGACTTGGGGATAATCCGACTTGAATGTGCGCGCGCGCGCGAGCGCTCACGCTCGTCGCTCCTCTGAGCGAGCGTGCAATCAATTTAAAAACTCGATCTTATCGACTGTGTAACTTAAATAGGTACTAAGTGTACTTCGACACTGACCCGATTGGAGGATTTATCTTTTGCATTGTTCGATGGAATTAACAGCATGCGCCTCTACCCAAAACCCCCCGCGAATACAGCAACAGGACCTATAATGATTGAAGTCTTAAGCGATTTCACGAAGTAGGGGACGAGTCAGTCCGGAACGGGGTAAGATTAAGTTGACTTTGAAACTGGTTTGCCTCAAAGCGGATACGAAAGACTATCTGACGATTGATTGATTCAATGTCGCCAATGTCTAAACACTGACACGATGCTAATCGCAATTATGTCGTTTGCTGGAAGTCGATTGTCGCTGTATGTCGGTCGTGCGCTCCAATCAAGGTGGTGCTGTTCGACGTGGAATTTTCATGTGAGTCTGGTTGAAGTTCACACTCCACACGAATGCCTCGCCACGGGAGAAGCTTTGCAGCACCAAAGGAGCGCAATTTTACGATCGAATTGATGTCAATCAAATGGTGGTTGTTGGCCTGTATGGTGCTGGGTGATGGTGTTGAACAGAAAAAAAAACGTTCAAAGAAGGAAGGTGACTGGGGAATTTAATACAATTGAGTGCAAGTGAGGAAATGGATAAAAAGCGAGGTTAAGATTACAGAGTTACTGGATTTGTGCTGGCAGCAGAGAGTAAATTGCTTAGAGCTGACAATAACTTCGACCGTCTGAGAAGATTAGGGGAAAACCAATTTCAGATATCGGGGAATTGATGCTAGCTTTTCAAGGTTTAATGGATTACTCTAGCCAGCGCCAGCGTACCTTGGCGGCAATTAAAGTTTTCTAATGGATTTCTATTTGTTGATTTGACTTTTTTTGTTTAACTTTGAAAATGGTGTTTCTTACAAAATGAGGGACTTTGCATTATGAGGAAAAGATTGATTTCAACTAAGGTTTGATAATATAGACTTTGCCAAGATATTAAGCAAGTGAATGACAAATTCGACAATGGTAATTGCTGCACTTTGTTCTTGCTCCATGGGACAATTATTGATTTCGTTCAGGCAACAAACGTCCCAGGTATTAATCAAACATCAATGATGCCAACAAAGTTTTTTTCATCATAACGTCTGTCAGCATACGCCCATACGATTGTGCGTCCGTGCGATTGTGCGTCTGTTTCTCCCCTCTCCCCCTCACCAAGCTATAGCCAAAACGGCTGCAATGATTTATATATATATATATATATATTTCTAGCCCATCTGGAACAGTCAGCTAGAACGATTTTGCCCAAATCGGAGAAGGAATTAATTTTGTTAGTACTCGTTGACTTAGTAACGCTTTCCCGTATCAATATGCTTGGAACCATTTTCGTATTATGCAGTCGTGTATACTTGTTTTACTTAATAATTTGTATCTACATAGACTAAGGGCTAAAAATTTTTACCTTTTTGACCTTTTTGAAATTAGAGTTATTCAGGTTATACGGGTCGTAAGTGGCGCGGAAGTGGCTTTATGCGACAGAAGTGGCGCTTTGTTTTCGCAGAAGTCACTGACCATCAAACGTTGGGAAAATCACGAGCTTTCGATTACGGTCGGATAATCTGAGATCACAATCACACCTTCCGAGATCTTTTCAAAGTAGCACCTTGTCTCGGACCGGAAATCTATTTTTACATGGGTCACTACGATTAGACACACCCCGAGTACTTGACAAAACGAAGAACTATAGTGCCTCGGCTATCAGATTAACTAAAGATATCACTTTCATTACCACCTGTACAAGTTCACAATTGTCTAGGAACTCGCTTCACGAAAATGTTCCAGAGTACGCAATTGTTTTTCTAAGTGATGAATCTCATTTTCTCACGAAAAACATTGAAGCAGTAAGAGCTTCAATCTTGCAATTCCCACAGAGACGTTCTGCAGTTAGACTTTCCGACCGTTCTGTAAGACGATCACCTTTATTACCATATGTACAAGTTCGTTCACGATTGTCCAGAAACTCCCGCCTCGAAAACGTTCTAGCGTAGACAATTGTTTTTTCAGTGTTGAAGCCCATTTTCACATTAAACACACTGAGGCAGTGTGAGTGCTTCAATCTTGCATTTCTCATGGCGGCATCTTTCTTGTAGACTTTCCGGTCCTTCTCGTAGGATGTATTCATAACCACCTGTACGAGTTCATGATTCTCCAGGATGTCGCTTCTCGAAAACTTTCGCAGTTGTATTTTTTATGAAGCCTATTTTCACATGAATAACATTGAGACTTGCATTCTTCATGGCGGCGTTCTGCCCTTAGACTTCCCGGTCGCTCAGTATGACGAATTTTTCACGATGCCTTAATTACCATCTGAACAAGTACACAACTGTACAGGAAATCGACTCCCCGACGGGTTTCACCTTGTCGTGGTGGGGAGGCTTGCGTCTATTCTCCAGCTGCTCTCCCAGCTAGAGATTTAGACAACTAAGAAAACCCAAGGGAGTAGAAGGTTTGAAACGGGTGTGATCGTTGAATCCCCGGCTACTTGCGTGGCTGGAGATCTTTAAGGTTTCTTACAAGGATGGTAAAGGGTGAAATTGGTGAAGTCTCCGGCTACTTGCGTGGCTAAAGATTTTTAAGGTTTTACCGGGTTATAACGGGAGTTAACTGGTAAGGTCTCCGGCTACTTACGTGGCTGGAGACTTTTAAGGTTATTTAAGGTTTTAAAAGAGTAAGTCTCCGGTTACTTGCGTAACTGGAGATTTTATTTGCAGTAGCAAATTCTTTAGAACAAAGACTAGGAGTGTCTTTCCTAGTTTGCCGTAAGGTGAGCAAAGACTAGGAGTGTCTCTCCTAGTTTGCCGTAAGGTGAGCAAGAGACTAGGAGTGTCTTTCCTAGTTCGTCGCATAGCGAATGAAGACCAAAAGGAAGCACATTAGGTTGTTGGTTACTACCCCGGCTGACTTCTTGGTGTGTGTATCCTAAGGGTTGATAGGCCCAGGGTTTTGCAGGAGCCCATCTGTAAGTGACCTCGGTTGCGAAGCTCCACCGGAAGCTATATTCTGGTACCAAGGGAGATAGTGCCCATTTAAGTCGGGGGTTGAGTTATACCCTCGGCTCAAACCCTATCTAGGTAGGCCCCCTAGTGGGAGCATCATGGTGGCTTGGTTTATTCCGAATGCGGAGACACATGGATCTCAAGATTCTTTTCTTGAATTCAAGAGGTGTTAAATAGACCTCGCCTCCAAAGCAAGAGGTGTGCATATGCTGGAACATATCACAACTTTGCGACCGAGATAGCTTGCTATGTCGGGGTTAATGGTCAGGACCCAAACTGACTCCAAATGGAGGTAGGCCTCCCGTGGGATTGAGCCATAATAGGCAGGTGCTCACGCTAAACCAAAAGACGATCTTGTCCAGGAAATCGCTTCTCGAAAACGTTCCAACGATCCTTTCCACTCAAGAAGATTGGTCAACATATAGAATTTGCGCTTCTGAGCCAGCACATATCTCCGAGAGTTAAATCAGTGGCCTTTGCATTCACCTTAACTCCCGTTGTGGTGTGCGATTTCTTCAAGAGGTATTATTGATCCCTCATTTTTTTTTTTTTTTTTTGAAATTAGATCACAGGAACAGTCCTTAACATAATAGTTAGGGCATTGGAATTTCATTCAGAAGGTCTAAGGTTTGATTCTCAACCGCTGCAAAAACATTTTTAAGGGGTTTACTGTCTCTTGCATTGAATTGACAAGTTCTCCAAAAGTATCTCATTTCATGAAAAGTGCTGTTCAGTAACCATTCGGAATCGGCCGAATGTTATAAATTAAATGTATTTGTACATTATTTTAAAAAGTAAGTATACATTTTTGATTCATAAAATGGGGTTTTGGGTTTTAAAAAGAGGAAATTAAATTAAGGCTAAAAAATATTGGTCTAGCAACTCAACTAATAAATGTCAATTTTTCAAATTTGTTTAGCACTTTGATAACTAGTAGCAAGAAACTATATTTATGGCTATTAATTAACGGGCTATTAAAACTAAAACTCAAAATAAGTAAAGACTGACAATCGCTGGACATTAGCAATTCCCATTAAATTAAAACCGACTTTATCAAATTCTCTTCCTAGGCTTTCAACAAACAATTTCAAAATGTTCCCCTTTTATTGAAATTAAATTTTGATTTGTTTGCTGACGGAACCAAACAACAAAAAATAAAACCTTTCCACGACTCGATGATGAGCTTTGAAGATATGCTTTCATCCATGAGCTGAGCATATAGGTATACACATAGTCATCCACAAATATAATCCTCATAAAATGCAGTTACATTTTCTAACCCTACACATGCTCCCCCGTACTATCAGTACAGAAACCAAATTAAAAGCCAAAAGTCACTTTTTGCACGGTGCGGTTAGACCCCAAGAATATCCCCCTCATTTATACCCTGGACAAGGAGCAGAACGCAATTTATTTGTAGCCATATTGTACAACTGACAAACCGAAACCGTTTCGTATATTCGCTGTTGTGCTTCTGTTAGTATAGTGGCATATAACACCAGTGTTTGCTAATTGCATTTCCGAAGCGTTTTTACTTTATGAACGAGAATGGCGCACAGGAGGAAGCGTCCTTTATCGCGCAAACCAAATATCCTGCAGAGGAAATAAAAATATAGAAGAAACACAAAAAGCAAAACACAGAAGAGATCACCCACAGGCACAAGCAGAGGGAGCTGGTAGCTTTGCGTTCGCATATAGCTACCTATAGCAACAGTTTAGATCAATAGACAGTTTGTCTGTCTGTCTATCAGATAAACAGACACAGGCAATGGCGCTCCTGCTGCTGATGTTGCAACTGAAAATCAAAATAAAAATAAACCTCCGACCAACCATCAAAGGCCGAATGAAGTTTCAAGTCGCTTGCTTGCTCGTCCGCCCCACATAGACCAGACCAGACCCGCTCAGCATCAGCAGCGGTTCGCTTTGCTTGTATTTATTCTGGCGCTGTTTCTATGCTACGCTTCTCATTTGACTGTGTAGGTAGATATCGCCCTTACTCGCAGATTATTTTCTTTTCCTCTGTTTCAGTCGGAATTATATTTTTTTATTTGTTTCGACCCTTCACGGGGTACGTTCGTTGTGTTTTAAACTGAAACGGAAATCGATTTTTGTTTATTTACTTTAAGCATTGGCATACTCACTGAATCTGAATCCGAATCAATGAAAACCATTGCACAGTGGTGTTTTTGTGTGGAACATTCAGTCGAAGGTAAAAGTTTTAAAAGAAAAGAAAATTGAAAAAAAAAAACATACCACAGTTTAGACTACGCTGCCCTTAGAGCCTTAGACTCAAAAAAAAAAATGAATGTTTTGAAGACTTAAAAAACTGCTCTTGGAGTAATACGAAGTATGTATGAGAAAAACCAAGCGGCCGTATGGGATGGGAACCAATTGGCTTGCTGGTTTGAAACAAAAGTGGGTGCCAAGCAAGGATGTTTACTAAGCCCTTTACTTTTCTCATTATTCCTTGATGGTATTACTTCCTTTCTCTCAGGAGGAATTGTTTTTAACGGAATAAACATCAAATGTCTATTGTATGCAGACGTTATCTTATGGTTAACATATTACAGCAATATTGCTGAAAATGGAACTTTAAGGTTAACACAAATAAATCGAAAATGATGGTCTTCCCAAATGGCACTGAAAGAATACCTAGAGCCGAGAAATAGATCTGGGAAATCAAGGAGCTAGAAAAGGTCAAAGAGTATCTAGGAGTATTACTGACTCCCAAACTTTCTCTTGAAAAGCTTTTCAAATCTAAGCTTTATGATGTTAAAATGGTTATCAATTGTAACTGGAAAGGAATTCTTGGCAAGAAAAACGTCGCAACAAGTAGAAATTATATAAAGCAGTAGTAAGTCTGAAGCTCAAGTCTGGGCGTAGTTTCAACATGATGAATTATATAAACTCTTGGGATACTTCTTAAAGAAAATCTTTCGTCTACCAGAAAATTCTCCAACGTACATACGTACATGCTCCATTTGGAGACTGGACTTCCGCCCCTCTAGCTCTACACTCTCAAACTACATTTCACCTATATAAGAAAGGTTATGGAATATCACCCAAAAAGACTTCCCAAAATAGGGACATCTTATATCATTCAACGCATACCTCAATTCTTTTTGGTGAGTGGTCAAGACTGTTTTTGGAGCATAACGTGCAAATAGACAACCCCGGAACATGGGAAAATTCATTGGTTACCCTTCGGAATTCTATCAAGGAATCCAAATTTTTCCAGGACCGAGCGATGCTAAGTGAATCAAGGAACCTATCTCCAGCACTGGATGACAACCTAACAAACAACTATTTTCACGATGACAATAGTATTGACACACAGTATTGACACTACCACAATTTTCATAGTAAGAAGAGAACTCTTGCGCTTAAACTATATCCCATATCGAAATGACCAAAATATTGAATGTACACTGTTTAACCTCATGGCTTAGAATAAAAATTTCAACCATAGAGAAGCTTTTACTAAATGAAAAAATGTGTATGCAAGGTCCTGCATCTGGAAGGAAATATTTTAAAATGCTTTCTAAAAAGTTTGAAGAAAGTTTGAGCAGATTAGCATGTAGTCGACAGACAGACAGAATTATAAAACCCAGTTCTTGGTCTTCCCTATCACCCAAATGTCAAGTCTGATCAAAATTTCGAGTTCGATGTTTTTACGAGTGCCATGCCATGCCAATATGGATTTTCCAACCTTGACAAGTGATTGCAACCATATTGTTGCAACTGCTTCTGTCAAATTTGTTAAATACTTTGTGTGTTTTGCCAAATCAACATGGAGAATTTTAGCGTTCATGATTAAATTGTTTCTTGAACGTCGGTCTTTTGTTCGAACAATATTTGGGGCGCTTCACCTATTTTACGACGGACATAATCGTCCCGGGGGGACTGTGAGCAACGTGTTGGATGAATTCGAGTCGACCGGTTCTGTGAACACTTCGCTAACACCCAATGTACGAGTACGTCAACAAATTGCAAAATCTGCCAAAAATATCGTTGCTCTCCGTGAGAGTATGCAAAAGAATTCAAAATTTCGCGGACTACACCTTGGCGAATTTCACTTCTTGACTTGGGTCTGCACTCGTACAACCCGCAACTGACTCAGTAGCTCAGATTTACCGAGGATGACGTTTGTTCGCTTACTGGGTTCTCGAGCAGTTGGAAGTTAACCCGAATTCGGGTCAAAAAATCATATTCAGCGAAGGGGCCACTTCTGGATGAATGGGTGGTTCATCAAAAAAGCAACATTGTCGAATTAAGGAAGATTACAATCCACAGGAGGTATATCAAATTGCAATATATCTAGAGAAAGTCACTGTTTGGTGTGCATTATGGACTGGCGGCATCGTTAGTTATACTTCTTTAAGAACGACGTTAGCCAGGTATCACCGTCAACGGTGAGCCCTATTGGTCGATGATTACCAATTTCTGTTGGTTCGAACTGAATCATATGGAAATTGACGATATGTGGCTTTAACAAGATGGCGATATATGCCACACAGCCCATGCTTGAATGGACATTTTGCACGAGCGATTTTCGAACACTGTAATCTCACACGAAGCCGATGTGAATTGGCAACTCAGACCGTGCGATCAGACCCTTCTTCTTGCGGATTTTTCTTAAGTCAATAAATCACCACTGACCTGAAAGCAAACATATTCACTGCCATTCATCATCATCGGCTCGACAACCGGGTTCCGGTCCTGGCCTCTTTCAACAAGTCTCTCCACCTATCCCGGTCTGTAGCCGACGCCATCCAGTTGCGCACCCCAAGGCTTCGGGCGTCCTGGTCTACACCATCTCTCCAGCGCAAGCATGGTCTACCACGCTGTCGTTTACCATAGAATGTACCACAAAGAACTTTCCGAGCAGGTTCCTCTTCGCTCATGCGAGCTAGGTGCCCTGCCCACCGGAGTCTACCGAGCTTAATTTTTGTCACGATATCTGCTTCTAGGTAGATTGCGTACAATTCATGATTGTACCGTCTCCGGAATCGTCCTTCCTCACATATGGGGCCAACAATTCTCCTTAAGACTTTTCTTTCGAACGCAGCTAAGAGGTTGGAGTGCCTTTTGCTAAGCACCCAAGTCTCGGATCCATATGTGAGTACTGGCAGGACCATGGTCCTGTACAGCAGCAGTTTTGAAGTTATGGTGAGATTTCTGGATTTGAAGAGCTTTGACAGACTATAGTAGGCTCTGTTGGATTTGAGAAGCCGCCCGCGTATTTCTTCTTCTATATTGTTATCGGCTGCTACTATTGACTCAAGGTATTTAAAGGATTGCACCATTTCAAATTCGTGCTCCGCTACCTTGATTGTTTGACCAACTGTTCCTCTCGCATTCGACCCCACCATGTACTTTGTTTTACCTTCACTAATGTGCAGCCCCAGATTTTGTGCCGCCTGCTCGATCTGGATGAAGGGATCGTGTACAGTTTGTTCGGTTCTTCCGATGATGTCAATGTCGTCTGCGTAAGCCAGTAACTGGCTGGACCTGTTGACGATGGTCCCTCTTGTTGCCGTGCCAGAGTCACGGATTGCTCTCTCCAACGCCAGGTTGAAGAGGAGGCAGCAGGCAGGCCAAACCGTCCCCTTGTCGGAGTCCATTAAAGATGTTGATTGGTCTGGATAGCAATCCGGCTATTTTTACTTGGCTTGTTACGTTGGTCATGGTCAACCTACATAGTCGTGTCAATTTATTTGGGATGCCGAATTCTCTCATGGCTTTGTAAAGTTCTACCCTGGCTATGCTATCATAGGCGGCCTTAAAGTCTATAAACAGATGGTATGTTGGGATGTTAAATTCTAGACATTTTTCCATCGCCTGCCCAAGGGTAAAGATCTGATCAGTTGTTGATTTGCCTGGAATGAAACCACACTGATATTGCCCGATGACGGTTTTAGCGTATGGGGTTATCCGGTCTTGTAGGATAGAGGAGAGTATCTTATAGGCGGTACTCAACAACGTGATACCTCTATAATTGCTGCACGTTGTGGCATCTCCCTTCTTATGTATGGGGCATATTATGCCTTTTCGCCAGTCTTCTGGCATTTCTTCCTGCTCCCATACGTGCACTATAATATCATGAATTGCTTGACGTAAGGCTGGCCCGCCATGATGGAATAATTCGGCTGGTATGCCATCGGCTCCCGGGGCTTTGTTCTGTTTAAGCCGGCCTATAGCCTTCTCAACATCTTCTATGCTTGGTGGCGGCAACATAGGGTATTCTTCTTGAAGTAGTGGAGCCTCCACTTCTGCAGTGAGCTGACCATTTAGCAATTCATTAAAGTACACTTCCCATCGCTCCAGTATGCTTTCAGGATCGGTGATCGGTTGCATTGCTCGGTACGCAACATTCTTACGTTCAGTCGCTAGCTTGCATTCATCATCAGACCAGTCGTTCCGATTTTTACGACTGCTGCCTAAGATGGAGTTGGCAGTACTAATGACAATATTCTTAAGGCGTGTCCACTTCTCATTTACGCCCAGCATACTAGCTCCAGGACTTACTCTCCCTAAATCAAGTGATTCTAGGGCGAGTCCTAACGCATTACCAAAGGTGTTACTGGTGTTTTCATTGCGCAGGGCAGCCGTGTTGATTCGAACCTGATCGGCGGATGCAATGCGTCTTCGGAAGGCAATCCGCCCTCGGAAAACCATACCAACAAGATAGTGATCCGAGTCGATATTGGCACCTCGGTACGTTCGTACCGTCATCAAGTTCGAGTAGTGGCGACGGTCTATCAACACGTGGTCTATTTGGTTACGAGTGACTCCATCAGGTGATACACTGCCATTGGTAAAGTAAAATTAAATCTGATTTATGCGTTAGAGTTATAAAAAATTAGACGTTCCAGATACAAGTCACCCAGTAAAGCCACGTCAGGCATTTTAATGATTTTATATTCTATACATAATGGCATCAAGGCCCATCTTCTAAGCAAACACAAAATGTCAATTATATCTCACTCAGTTTTTTGTTTTATTCGAATTTTAAAATATGAACGCTTAATGAAAAGCTCTTTAGTAAAAAAAAATTCAGTTTACTTAAAAGAAAGTTCAACTTTATTAGTATTTAAATTTATTTCTCGGAAGATTTGATTATAAAAAAGAATAATGATTTTAAAGTATACTTTTAAAAACACAAAGTAACAAATATGCCCCAAAAACAAAATTATTGGAACTTAATTACTTTTTGATGAAAACAAAAATCATACGCCATACACATTTTTAGCGATACAAGAGTCGTTCCGTTGACAACCAGTACCTAGCTCTACAAAATGAACAAAACAAAATTCACAAGGAGATTTTATAACATAACTGTCCGGAAATTATGTCTAGAACATCTTACATTAATGCTAATAATAGCGATAGTGATTGGAGAACCGTGGCTTCATTGGATTCAATAATGATCATTTGACAAATGCCATCATGTTCGAGCGAAACGGCCCCAGATACCTCTTAGTTTCGAAGGTGAAACTCATGCTCAACTTCGACTCATTAAAGAAAACGAAGTCAGCAGGAGTCGATGTCGATGGTATATCCAAAGTGATACAACGATAGCTACAAGTATCTTTGAAAGAAGTGGACATTTATACCGCATAGTTTAATAAGACCTTAAAAAATTTACATTATCCAGGGCGATGGAAAACAACTGTGGGACATCCACTTCTGAAAAAGGGAAAGGACAACTCCAATCCGCCGAAACTCCGGTCGATAAGTTTTCTCCCGAGTATCAGTATCTAAAGTATTCGAAAAAAATTATTATAAGAGCTCTGTGCAAATGGGCGGAGGACAAAATATCATACCGGATACTTAGTTTGGTTTTAAGGGGGGCACATGAAAGAATTCATGCTGCTTCTAAACTGCTCTCATGTCCAATTGAACAAAACTAAGAGACAGTGTACTGGTGTCTGTCTGGTTGATTTGGAAAAGGCTTTCGACACCGCATGGTTTGAGGGCCTCCATCTTAAGCTGAACAGACTCGGCAAAAGTAAACCACTATCATATATGCTTTATGACATGCTCTGTAGTAGAAAGCTTATTGTCAAATGTGGCAATGTAATTTCTACCGCAATCTTTGACCGTTAAATGGTCTTCAGCAGGGAGCGGTCAACTTGCCGATTTTATTTAGCATTTATACCAGCGATCTGATAGGTAGTCTAACTCATGCAATTTCGTATGCCGACGATCTACTAGCGCACAGAACACTTCCAAAGGTCGAGGTCATAAGAATTCTTTTGCAGCGTGACTTCGACAAGATTCAGCGATATTGCTATTGCTGGAAATCTAAAACTATTCCTTTTAGGATTCCGATGCATGAAGCCCCAACGGATACGAGAAATATCTGGCGCAAGATAGTGATCCAAAGGCCACATAGACAGCCACTGGTGAGAGCATTTGCCCTCTCGAAACGGTTGTTTTACATTACCCAGCTTGATAGCAGGGTGAATGTGATTTGCTACATGGCCCTCATCAGGTCGACGATTAACTATAGGTGCCCGGCGTAGTTCAACGGTTGCCCCGTCTCAAATGAAAAAGTTTCGGGTTTTTGAGAGGCAGTGTCTCAAACGTTGCCTTGGATTACATAGAACATCAGAGTCGGAGTACAAACATTGCTATTCCAACGGAGCTAATATAAACAGAATTGATAATTTGTTGTTGAAGCTGATTCAGGGTTACATTGCAATTGCAACAGCGATGTCTTCGACCAACATCTTAATTTTTGGGGCATACTACTTTAACGAAGAATAATACGAAAATTTGCGTCTAAGCGGGCTTTATACCGCCAACTGTCTTCTTAGACAGTCAATGGCTGGCCCAGGATAGAATGGAGGTTCCACTAATCTACCAAGTCGGCTGTAGAGCTGTGGATAGGCGGCTCCTTTATAGTCGAGACGTCCTCACACAAGACGGAGCAGAGTGCCTTCGGTTCAGGAGGATTGTGTCCGATCGGGAATGGGGTGGACAGGTAAATACCGGAAAACCAGTTATGATGGACAAGCACTGATATTGAAAGCTGACATTCATTTTTATTGTCTTGGCCGATTTAAATAAATGTATGTGTAGTCGTAAGTGGAGCAGTAAGGGTGACACAAAAAAAAAATTGATCGTTGAACTGTCATGCAGAGCGTCTTGGGTTCGACTCTCAGCTACTGCAAAAATCTATTTCATGGGTGTATTGACTCTTGCCATGAAGTGACAAATCCTCGAAGAGTTTCTCTTGTCACGAAACGCGCTACACATTAGGTAGCCTATCAGAATCGGCTGAAAAATGTAGATCCGTCTATTCCGGGTAACACGCACATAACAATGGTTGGGAGTTGTGAGTCAATAGACTAATGCTCTCTATGAGCCCTAATGGCCTCTCATTTATTTTATTTTATTTCTCGAGTTAAAAAACGGTCAAAAAAGAAATCTAAATTTGACCAATTTTTCCGTAGAACTGTTTCACTGTGAGTTCATCGTGAAGGCGATAGTGATACAAACAACAAATGAACTGGACACATTTGGCTCCCCAAATTCCCAGCACCAAATGAAGTTTAGCGGGGGAGTTAAGGAGGTACAAAGTTACGAAAAAACGTATCAAAACGAAATTCCTTTTTTTTTTTAACGTACACATGCATCGTAGTCAATTTGAATTATGAACCCTATGGCAATGGGCATTCAACCGTTTTATCCCAGACGCTTGCCGCCGATGATATTGACGATGACGGTATCAGCATTCACAACGAAAAGTCATCTTTCAAATGACTAAGAACGGCCATGTTTTATTTGTTTTTTTTTTTATTTGGATGCTGCGGTTGCATTTGGGAATTCATTTGACAGGAAGAGGATGTGACCACCACAGGAATTAGGGTGTGGGCTGGTGGGTTGGCATAATAAAGAATACGAATTTCGTTAATGCTGAATTTGAATTTGAAAGGCAAACCCAGTTTGTTTTTTTAAGTCCTCCAAAGCTGCTGAAGCACCTTCTTTTGACAGTAGTCCAGCTGTTGATCTGCTTACGCGTGTTTCAGTCAAAAGATACAAACAAAAAAATCCCTGCTGTCATGTTGCGGGCGTCTGGCGCGGTGGATTAAGTTTGGCCCTTTTGAATCTTCTCAATGGAACCTTAAATGAAGAAATAATACGTACATTTCCTCCCTACTTATACCACCGCGCCCAGCCTCCTCCAGATGAAACAGGCAATTTATTTTATACGCCTTGCGGGATATCGCGACCATCTGTATGCAGAGGGATTATGGCGTGGCAGGAGGAAGGACTCTCCACTCTAACAACAAACAATAAATAAAAATAACTTTGAATTATCCGATAGGGATTTGAGCATAAGCGCGTTAAGCTAGACGTCCGAGCTTTGTGCAAATATCTATAAATGTATATTTGGCTTTATTCGGGAAAACCTTTGAAGCCAAAGGTAATCCTGTAGGGAATGAAAAATTAATAATTCTATTAAAGTATTTTAACGGCCAGATCTGCAGCACACACTTTAACAACAAAACAGATGACTCAAAATTAAATTAACGCAACGATTATTACACGAGGGATAAAGTTTCAGTTCAGAGAGATAAAAAAGAAAACAACTGGTAATTTATTAAGGAAAAGGATTTTTATAACTGCCTTACCAAGTTTTGCGGAAGAGGAAGGATGTTTTTCTTGGCAGTAAATTTGCTGCAGAAACAAAAATACCTCAAATCATTTTAATCGTAAAAACAGTCAAAGAGATATCATTCCTGAGTTAAGTAATTTTGGTTCCTTTGTTAAGGTTGGACTTTTTGGATTCAAAAGGAATCAAAGTTGAAAGAAGAAACTATTTAAGAGCTATTTATGACTGAGGGTGCTTTTCAACTCGATATTAATATATCTGTGTCAGTCGAAAGAGATTAAAAGGTTTATGTTGAACAGCTTCGGAGCAGATGAGGAATTTATTGACAAAAGAATTTGGAAGAAGATAATGGTTTTCGTGGAAACGCGTTGGTAAACACTTGAGGCATTTAAGCACTTTAACCTGCGTTGATTTATTTGTTTCCTAAATTTGAATTCTAAATGCGATTTATTAAAAAATTTGGAAGAAGCCAAAATAACACTTTTGAAAATACACTGCGTTGGCCATGTAGTGGTGTATTTTTAAATCATAGACTATTTTGACAATGACAGCTCTTTCCCGCTCAAAATCTTGACAGAAAGTCAGTATCATACCTACGCGGAACGAAATGAGTCGCTTTACACTGGGAAAATAATAAAAAGCTTTTTTTTTGTGAAAAGTTTGTGACTGGTATACTAGGTAACACAACACTTATGGTCCCCATCGTTGTACGGTGCGCACAGACGAGAATGTGACTGCTGTAGCCGAGAGTGTGAGACTCAACTCACGAACATCAACAAGCCATCGATCTCAACATTTCACCCACTAGCCTGAAGAGAATTCTGCACCAACATCGCGGATTATTAGCTTACTAACTTACTTACTTATCCGGCTCCCGATCCATGGAGGGTCTCTGCCTGAGATAATGCGGTCTTCCATCGGTTGCGATCCCTCGCGAGCTCCCTCGTTGGGACCAAGCGCTCTTGCGTCTGTAACCGCCTGGTCCCTGTAGCTTAGGTTCGGTCTTCCTCGTCGTCTCGAACCTGCGGCAGAGGATTCGAAGATTTTCTTGGCTGGATCGTTAATGTCCATTCGCTCGATGTGACCGAGCCAGTGTAGTCAACGTGTTTTGGCTCTTTGGACTACATCCACATCTTGGTACAGCTCGTATAATTCACGATTGAATCTTCTCCTCCATTCGCCCTCTTCGCATATAGGACCAAATATCCGCCGAAGAATTTTTCTCTCGAAAGTGCCCAGTATCAATTCCTCTTTTTTTATTTATCGTCCAGCACTCGGCGCCGCGCCGTAGTGTAGAACTGGTAAAATTAGCGTTTTGTATATCGTGCACTTTGTCTCTCGAGAAAGGAGTTTTGAACCCATTTGTTTGGCCAAACCGAAGTAGCAGCGGTTTGCTAGGGTAATTCTTCGTCGAATTTCCACTAAGGTGTCGTTCGTGGGATTGATGTTTGTTCCGAGGTAGGTGAACTCCTTGACTGCCTCGAAATTACTGTTAAAAACAGTGACGTTTTGTCCTAGGCGATGGACAGCTGAGGCTTTGTTTGTTGATAGCATATACTTTGTTTTGTCCTCATTAACTTCAAGACCAACGAGTTTCGGCTGTTCATCAATTATTGCTATCAACGCTTCTAGCACAGCTCGCTTGGAGCGGCCGATGATCTCCTGTTGACGATAGTGCCTTCCAGGTTAACACCGCTCTGGCGCACTATCTGCTCCAGGACTAGGTTGAAGAAATCGCATGATAGCGCATCTCCTTGTCTGAATCCTGTACATATCTGGAATAGCTCGGACGAGCTGTTACCCATTTGCCCGTTTCACCGCGTATTTTCTATTTTGTAACGTCAGGCGGCATAGCTGGATCAGTTTTTTCGGGATCCCGAGTTCCAACATCGCCAATAGAAGCTCTTGGCGACTTATGCTATCATATGCGGCTCTGAAGTCGATGAAAAGATTGTGGGTCTCGACTTGAAATTCGTTAGTCTTTTTCAGGTTTTGCCTCAATGTGAAGATTAGTCTATCGTTGATTCGCCTGGCCTAAAGCCACACTGGTACGTGACGATCATAGTGTTGCAGAAAGGTTTTAGACTCTCACATAGTACGGTGGTTAGGATCTTGTAGGGAACATTTAGCAGGGATATGCCTCTGTAGTTTTTATAGGATCGCCTTTTTTGTAGATTGGGCATATAGAGCTATTTGACCAGTCGTCGGGCATACTTTCTTCCTACCAAAATTGGTTGATGAGCTGATGCATGCACCCTATCAGGACATCTCCTCCATACTTGAAGAGTTCTGCAGGTAGGTCATCCGAGCCTGCGGATTTGTTATTCTTAAGCTTGTGGATTGCTTTCTTAACCTCTTCAGTACTGGGTAGTGGGACTGGATCTTCATTAACTGGTCTTATGCTTCTGTGCTCTGCTGTGGCTTCGTCTAAATAATGCCCATTAAGCAGCTGCTGAAAATGCTGCTTAAACACGTCTACAATTCCCTGTGCTTCGTTGACTAGTTTCCCTTCGCTGTTTCGAAGAGCTTGCGTGCCGGTCCTATGGCCTGATGCCAGTTGCTTGGCTGTTTTGTAGAGCCAGCGGGTGTTGGTGGCGGTGCTAGACTCCTAGAGATACCTAAGCTGAGAAGCTGCGGATGCTCTTTTATTTCTGGGCAGGGTTTTTCTCTCTTTCCTTTTCTTTTCAGGGTACTCCTCTTTTGCTCCTCTTGTTTTCCGTTACAGCATTTGCATTCGCGCATTTTCCGTCTCCTGCTTCAATACCGCTCATTCATTGTCATACCACGGGTTCTTTTTCCTAGGTGGTTGATAGCCTATGGTGGTCTCGGCTACCTCCTTAATGATGTCGCGATATTAGCTCACAAGATCGAAATGACTCAGCAATTGAAGGCGCAAGACCATCCGCTTCGTTATCGCTCCGCCGCCGTTAGGGCTTTAGAGCAGCTTGAATTGAACAACGATTTTGTGCATCCACAGAGAGTGACAGTTTTGTGCGGATTGTGGAATGCTGGCATCATTGGAACATTTTCCTTCGAAAGAGGCTGGGAACAGCGTTTCAGAGCCATGTTAACTGACTATTTTTATTACTGATATTGAAGACGACCTCTGGTTCATGTAGGATGGCGCTACATGCCACACAGCCCATGCCAATCGATTTTTTGCGCACCAAATTCCAAAATCATGATATCAGCAATCTGTGAGCTATAGCCAGAAACCATCGACAAGGTTTTGGAAAATTGTAGTGACAGAATGCGCTACCGCGAAGACAGCCGAAGCAGCCATTTGAACGACATAGGCAATATTTACTCTTTTTAATAAAGCCATAATACATGGAAGAAATTTAATTTTGTTCATTTTATTACATTTTGGATTTGGATTTGGCCCACCCTTTACATATAACTGGTTCGCTTCTTATTTAATGAATCTTAAACTAAGAGTAAAAATCATAGATTTCTTAAGTAATCCCCCGGTGTTTATCTTAGGTGTCCTTCAAGGGTCAGTCCTAGGACCGGTTCTGTTTTTGATATTCCATTAACTCTTTGATTTCCCTACATTTACGGCTTTTTTAGATGATCTTGAAATTGCATATGGCGCTACGAGTCCTCTGAATCTGAAAGCTGATCTTAACCATGATATTCACTTATCGATTGAGTGGCAAACCCAAATTAATATTTTTGATATTAGGTCCGCTGGCGCCACCATATGTCGAAGTCCACTTCCTCTCGTTTGCCTCCCAGCGCTTTAGCCTAAGCCCTAATTGATTGTGTTTTTTTACATCGTTGTCTTAAGCAATTTTAATGAAAGTGTGGCCTGCAACCCAAAAAACTGTTTTCAAAATCCCTTCAGAAGTAGCCTAAGTAACGGGGTCGAACATTGCACCATATTTGAATGATATCATGACTTTGTAGTCTAATGTAATCTTAGGCTACTTCTGAAGGGATATGGATACCTTCAAATGACCTAGAGTCTGCAAAATGGGATTAAATGCACCTTATATTCGGATTCAGTGACTCCAGAAACATAAGAATCAACTGGTTCGAGACCGAAAATCCCGATTTACTGTCGATACATCAGCCGAGAGATCCAAAAGGAGTATTTGACCTTGGAATATCGTCCAGAGATCATTTCGTTCCGCTCTTTCAGAATCCGGGGTCATAAATATCATATCGACCAAACAATCATAAGCCTTTGTGCCTTTTGTTCAAAAGGAAGATTTTTCAGCTTTGAATTTGACGGAAAGCTATATTTTCCAACTGGGTATAAAGTGGGTATGTGGTGGAGCAAGAAAAGGGGCTCCTTTTGTCATTCGAGTTCATTAAAATAAAACACTCTAAGGTAGTGCCATCACTCTTTGGTCATTATGTGACGCCTTCAGTAAAATCAAAATCATTGCACACTCCCTCACACTCCAAAATATCCATCACTGATTTGTTTGTTCTCAGTGGGAGCACAATGATGAGATGATCAATAAATCGGGATTGCTGCTTTATGCCTGACAAGGTGAAACGCATTATAGACATAGCTCAAATCAACTACCTGCACCATGCACGACTGGTGCATTCCATTATGTCGTCACAGTACGCGATGCATGTGCTGCCTAATAAATCAGTGTTCTCACATAAACCGTTTCTTTAAAGTGTACAGCCATCGGCTTGGAGCACATTCAGCCCATGAAACGCGCGCGTCAATGCCAGCCGCCACCCGGGCCGCTGCTGTCGCAGTTCTTCCAAACGTGACTTCCAAAAAATTAACCAATCTGTGTGAGCATTCTTCGGGACACGTACTTGTTATAAATTAAAACTTCGTTCTTGGTGAATAGTTTATTCTTCTTCCGTTTTCTTCATTTTTCAAATTTTCAAATAAGTAAAAAGTTTTTTTTTTGTCCCATTCTAATAACCACGCGCGCATACTGAATAAGCCCATTTCATACAATCAACATAACGACGACACGGTATTTTGGAATCCTGCCAATGGGAATAAAGGATAAGGATAGGTTGATATGGTACAACAGGGAAAAAATTGAGCAAGAAAAAAAAAACATTACAAAAACTTTCTTTTTTCCTTCTTCTATGGGTACGCTCAACCCGCTCTCTACCTACACTCCCAGAGGCTTTTTGTTATTTTTTAGCTTAATATTTTCATTCTCTGCATTTCTAGCTTATTTTGCTTTGAATATAAAATGAATGAGATGCAATCCACAAGATAAGTGCTTACTTCGTATCTTTATGTTAAGGTACATTGCTATTTTGTTCTTTTGCCTACTTCCACTTGACAAGGCAGCTATGCAGGACTAACAGTTTGTAAAGTGGTGACACACACGCTCACAAGCAAACAAATGCGAAAAAAATACCCTCGGTGTTATAATTCAACGTTGATGTCCTCGGTGTTGTGTTAGATTCACAAGTGAAATGCAAATACGAGTAGCAGGCTAAGGGACACAACGTCACCTGAAAGAAAGTATCTTTTACATTTTTAACTTTCCATCCGCCTATCCATCTCCATTTCTAACTTAAAAACACTAAAAACCAACTGCGCCGGCAAGTTTTGTCTCTGGTTTTATTTTTATTTTTTTTTTATTATAAAAATTCGCCTGAAGGGATGAAGATAGATGGGCGATTCCATTATAGCGGGTGCAACATTTAGACTCATTTGAAGTACATTTAATAATAAAATAAGCAAAATATTTAATGACATTATTACTTGAAGGGATACATTTTCACCTATTTATATTTAATCCATTTAAAATTCTAAAATATAATAAATAATTTGGCAGAAGAATGGTTTCAAAGTGCGATCGCGGGTGCAACAGAATCGGCCCGACTTTTCTAGATCATAGTACAAAAAACACAAATTCTGTTAATTGTGAAACATTTATCATGCTATTCTTACATATATTGAACGACGTTGATTCAATCAACTAAATAAATAAAAATAAAAATAGAAAACAAAAGTAAGCAACGAAATATTAACTTTTAAATCAATCGCGGGTGCAACATCAAATTATCGCGGGTGCAACGCGTCTAACTTAAATTAGTAAACTGATTTAAAAAACTGGAAAAAATATAAAATAAGGCACATATGTAACAAGTCAGTAACCTTCTCTATTAATTATAATTTTGTTTTTTCAAATACTTCAATATTTTTTCGAAAATACATATATGTATGTCAGAAGTACTCCATCTTCATCGATATCGGTTGAGGATAACCCCACATAACGATTTTGTGATATTGAAGCCTACCTGGTGCAAGAAGGTACAAACCTGCGGAAATAACTTTTGGAAATACTGCTGCTGTAAAAACAGAACGGTATTTTAGGGCATGGATCTACTGGATTTATAGGGGGCTGAAAAGGCCCTGTTGGAGATTTAGAATTTAATGCTTCGTCTTCTGACTCAATAAAAACATCGAAAACTTAACTTCACGAATGCTCATGGTCATTGTATTCTTCTCCATTCTTAACTTCCGACTTAATCGATTTCACATCTTTTATACCCGGCACTTGTCTGCTAATATTATCCCTTTTATAGAAATCATCTGTCATCCTTCAGTTTTTTAGACATTGCTTTGGTGGAACAAGTTTTTTTTTTTAATACATTTTTTAACACTTCAACTACGTTAGTGGGACTCCTTGGGCGATTACGTTTCACTTGTGCGACTTTTTTAGTCTACAGGGACTGATGTAATGAGCGCCTGCCTTTTTTTGTGTTGACTGCATTTTTTCGTTTTGTCTGATTCTGGTCAGAATTTTAAAATTTGCATCTGCCTTCATTTTCCCTTTCAATACATCTCTCCACATTATATTTCTACGTCCTTTTTCTGCATGAAGCTCAGCATATTTGTTAATTTTTTGTCAATTTTCTGTAAAGCAGTCTCTTTTTCTTGTTTCACTTCCCTATAACCATATATTTTTATATAAAAAAGAACAAAATATTATATTACATAGTTAAAAAAAAACGTGAACAGCAGAAATTATTATTCAAAGCATATTTTATCAATAAAATACAATAAATCACGTTATAATGTTAGTAGTCAATAAGTTGCACCCGCGATCTTAATATTGGGATCGCGGGTGCAACCAATTTAAATCAACGTTTTTTTTCGTTCAACGTACAATATATTCCTAATAACGACTGATTTAATTTTAGTTTTGTTTTCTTCTTACTTTTAGAAAGTTTCAAAACGCTAGCACTTTATTTCTGCCAAAAAAGTAAACTTTTATATCTTTTATATCGCGGGTGCAACAACTTACAATGGCTTTTTGCAATCAATAATGCTAAAAATATAATAACAAATTCGTACATGTTTTTATACAAACGATTAAATCGCATGTTGCTTTATACGTCTATTGAGTAAAGCATAACTCAAAACTGTCGGAAATAGCTATTTTGAACTTATGTTACCACTTATAATAATTGCAGTTCGTATCGACTTCGTATGATAATGTTGCCAAGCGCAAACAAAAATGTTCTCTATAACTTAGGTCTCAGTTTTTGTTTTAATTATTAAATATAGTATTTCTACTTTGAATATTTATCAAAAAAAGTAAAAAATATTGTAATTCAAAAATTGGTGTCAAAAATTGTCTACAGCGGAATCACCCAGATGAAGTTTAAAAGATGCGTGTAGCGGGTTTTTTGTTCGCGTATCTTTTGAGCAGTACCAGCAGGCGCCATCAACACTCCCCCTTGCGCAGTCAGGTGCGGATGGAGAGATTTGTTTTGTATTGTGTGTATGCACTTAAGGGGCTTTGACGACCCTTTGTAAGGTGCGAGAGCTAGGAACACATAGGATGGGATATACTTATGCACATTGGTTCCACACCAATGTGTGGTGGTTGAACATAGAGATCGGTAAAGTATTTTACATTCGTGTAGTGTGAAATGTCTCTTTGTTCACCGACCATTCCAAACCATGAGTATCTCTTGGTAAATCCCATCCAATGTGTTACTAGCACTCCCACCTTAAAAAGGGTAGTCAAAGTCCCTTAAGTGCGAATGTTTTGGAATAGAAAATAAACAAAGAGATAGCAAAAACAATTTACATTCGTGTAGTGCGGCTAAACAAATAAATCTCTATTCTGGGCTCAACCTTAAACAGAGCATTTAGCATAGTTAGTGTATAATTGTGTTTTATGGAATTATAGATTTTCTATTGTGAATAGTAATTAGGGTTACCAGACGTTTGTTTGTCCGCTTGAACAAAATTTTACAAATTTAAAAAAATTAAAAAACTAAAAAAAACATACAAAAATAAAAAAAAAAAATGAAAAAAAAAATAAAAAAAATTAAACAAAATAAAAAAAATTAAACAAAACAAAAAATGAAAAAAAAAATAAGAAAAAATAAAAAAAAATATAAAAATACATAGTTAAAAAAAAAAATAAAAATAGTAAAAAAAAAAATTTAAAAGAAATTAAAAAAAAATTAAAAAAATAAAAAAAAATAAAAAAAAAAATAAAAAAAAAAATAAAAAAAAAAAAAAAAAAAAATAAAAAAAAAAAAAAAAAAAAAAAAAAAAAAAAAAAAAAAAAAAAAAAAAAAAAAAAAAAAAAAAAAAAAAAAAAAAAAAAACAAATTTATAAAAGATATCTTATTGAAATCTTTCAAAATACTTTCTTTTAATATTTTTAACAATATTATCTTACAAACTGAATCTCATTTCACGTGCAAGATTGTATATTCAATAGTATTTAAAAGGAAAGATTAATTTGAAAAAGTAAATGCTCATATAATCAGTGTTGCAAAACACGTTGTCCACCCCTTGAAAACTCACAATGTAGCCCCTGTCGTATTTTTCAATAATTAAAACCTTAGCACTAATTCAAATCCCAACTATTGGGATTTATAAACAAACAATGTAAAGAAATATGTTTTTTATTTAATTTTGAGTGCCGAGAGCCAAATTCGCTTGAGAAATTAAGATTTGTGACGTATTTTCGAAATACATACATGAAGACCAGAAAGATTTACCAGTAAGTAATTGGAATTTAAAATTTCCGAAAAAGGGTTTTAGGCGAATTTATCGTTTATAAACAAATATTTTCTGAGAAAAATTAATATTTCAAAAACGGGTTGATAATTTGTTTCTATTTTTTTTTTTTTTATTCTAATAAATTATTTTGAAATATGGTGCTCATTTTTTCCTCATTTAATTTAAATCGCTTGGTTGTCTAGGATGATTTTTTATTTTATAAAATTTTGTTTGAACAAATTTTTGGTCCTTCGAGCCGGACGTTTGGATTTTTTTTTTTAAATTTAACATCATTTTTTGGATAACTTGAAATTTTCATCGCTTGTTCATTTCAGAATTTACCACTCATAAATTTTTAAACAAATGTGTGTTCTTGAAAACATCTTTGGAATAATTTAGACAACCATCGTACAATTTTCTGGAATATCTGTGATCGTAAGTAATTATTGTACTATTTATTTAGCTATTGTTTGAAAAATCTTTTTGGGATTCATTTCGCTTTTGGATTTTGCTCCTATTGGAAGCGAAGTCGATTCGAAAATCTTCAAATTTGTGGAGTAATAGTCAACCCTCACGGATACATAAAGAAAATAATTTCTTAACGAGAACGTTTTTCAATGGGTTAAAAACAATTGGTTAAATAGAAGGTTGTCTCTGTTGAACGTAAAGTCGATTTGAAACGCATCAAATTGGTGGAGTAATGTTAAACTGTCACTGATACACGATTAATAATAATTTCTAACCGAGAACGTCGTTTTTCGGTGAGTTGAAAAAATCGGTTAAATCAACGTATTCTCGGCTGGAAACTATATAGCGTTTGTTACTAAAAGTAATGTAGTTATAAACTATTTTTGCGTTGCGTAGTTGAGTCGATAAAATTAAATTGTTTTAAATAAACAACTAAGTATGTAAGTTTGATCGAAAAACTTAGTTATGTTTATCAAGAAACTAGGCTTGAATTCACAATTTCCAATATACTTTACTTTAAACAAGTAAAGTGTTTAAATCAACCAACTGGACTTAATTAATTGAACACATTTCTTATTAAATACTAAATAATCTTCTTGGCTCAATTTAACTAAGTATCTTGGTTAAATCAATTAACCAGATTAATTTAATCTAACAAGTAAATGGGTTAAAATTACTATAATCTCGTTTGGCTTAACCGATGGCGATGGTCAAAATAACACATCCAATTCATTATTTTAACTAACAAAAGATTTTTAAAATGTCCCACCAATTTGGTTCAGACAATCAATCAGATTCATTTAATTTATTAACTGAGTTGACTCGTGAACTTTTAACCGGGTAAATTTGCAGGTTGTATATACTAGCAAATTTTAAACGAGTTTTACTTTATTTTTAACCGATTTTTCTGCCTGAATATATATTTTTGTTGCATTTATTATTATTATATTATGTATTCAACGTCAAAGTGTCAAAAATGTGTTTCAACCAATATCTTGAGAAGATCTCATCCTACAAAAAAAAAAATAATTAAAACTTTTCTATAGAAAATTTTAATAACTTTCCTCTTTGGGTTAAATATTTTTGCTTGAGAGTATTTATTCTGTAAAAAGTAAGGCAGTTAAAAGTTTTCGTGTTTCAGATTTTTCAATTTCAAGGACTGAAATTTTTCATCCGGTCCATCGCACTTCAACAATAAACTCAGCGAAAAAACAAGATGAACAGAAAAGATAATTTCTTTTAGAAAAATTATTGGCATTTTTGTTTTCTTTTGTAAAATAAGTCCTACCTGATATATCAGTTAAAACACCATTTGCAAAATGACGGCTTGCAGGAACCCCATTTTTGGTTTAAATACACTCAGACGACTACCAATGCAAACATAAAATTCTATTGGTATAAATCAGCAAGAGAAATCAATTATTGACCTACGGATATTCGCTGTTCATTTGGAACATTAGTTCTTGGTTCACCAGATGGGGAGCAATACTATTGGACTATAATGAAGAAATATCAATTTTTTTAAAAAATTCATGGAATTCTCGAAATAGAACACATTTAAAATACGAAAAGAAAACTTCTTAACTTAATGCCGCAGCGAATACCCCTCCCTTCATATCCACTCATGTTCTAAGCACCTTTTGTGGGAAATGTGATACCTTGTTTCGGTGTTTTGTGTATTTTCGCCATGAAGACGACAACGACAGCAATGACGGACAGAAAAGTCATTTAGTTTCTGCACCAGAACTTTTCAAATCACCAAACAACGAGTCAGAGCTGTACAACATTTTTGCACAAATTTCGCATCAACATAGCCACCACACACGTACAATTCTCCAGAAGAGTGACGGTACGTACCACCACAGCAACAAACTATTATCTTTTGTGGATACAGCAAATAGGTGTATAAGAATAATCACAGTAAATAGATAGAGACGTATACCTACCACCAACTTCCAACCAACTTCCTTACCTGTCAAGTTGTAGTTCTAGTTGGGCGAGTTAGCTCGACTTGAGGAGAAAAAAAATTATTATCCTAACGATGATTAGATGAAAAGTGATGATAATGGAAAATGTTTGCTGGTTACACCAGTATTTTATTGGAAGGGTTTGTCTTCTGTTACAAGAATACAAAATTTAAAATTAATTGCTAGATAGGCAGATGGATAGATAAGATACTTTGATAGATAGGGATAGACGTTCGAATTGGGATGACAATGTTGAACATTGTGACCACACAGCGTTATGGAAAAGTAATAAAACAACAAAGTTTTAAAAGTGTAAATAAAATATCTAAAATATCAGTTCCCCGCTTGCTCGTTCGTTCTGAGAAGACGAGTTTTGATAAAATTTTAAGCCCAAGTTGTATCCACATGCAGATACTTATAACGAAGTTAGAGTTTTGAGGTTTGTAGGTACAGAGACGAGATTCTCTAGAAAATGTGTTGCTTGAATGGTTGTTTAAATTTGAGTTAGGTAATAAACAAACTTTCGACCTCTTAGGAGAATTTACAAAGAGGAGGGTAATGAGATATTTAATTATTTCTTACAATTTATGTTTAGCTATTATCTACTTTTTAACTATTAATTTTGCACTTTTAAGAAAATGTTTAATAAAAGACTCTGAAATTTGTAAACCATGGTTTCGGTGAATCTAACCTAAGTTATGAAAACTAGTTTAAATTCAATTTTACACATAATTTTTGTACCTTGAACAGTATTAGGGGAGAAGGGAATAAGTAAAAGAATTGCTGAATTAACGACAACCTCATATACAGGATTATTCGTTTTATATCAGATAGAAAATCAAGGGCACGTAGAGTAGAGGAAGGAGGTCTAATTTCTCCTGTAAAATAACTTAAAAAAAGAGGACATCGATTCTATAACCCACAGCAGTTATAATGAAAGCTAGATATCCTATCTTTTCATATTAATTTCAAACCACGTTATTTTAATAAATAGTGTTTGAAAAAAAATTGAAAAATTTATGAACTGAGGATTTTTGTTGCGAAATTGTACGTTAATCACAGTCCCCGTCTGACTTCCGAGCCGATAAGACCGTAATTAACTCGCTCTTCCCAATCGTCTCGTTTACTTTAATCCCATACTCGCCCCGTTATATTTCCTTATCTTATTTTCTTATCTTGTTTTCTTATCTTGTTTTCTTGTTTTGTTATTGAACTAACCAGTGCAAGTGGAAAGTTAACAACAAGGTATGGCCTCTGGGCCACAAGTGCTTTCGGGTAATCGGTTTAGCACTCTCGATATAGAGATGCTTTCCGAGCCCAATAATAAGAAAAGAAAAAAAACAACCTATTCCCCCATTGTAACTAATAAATCATCTTCCCTTAACAATATTCCGATCTCAAATCCAAAGTTCATCGTCATCTCCTCCACGGATCCTAAAAAACCCCTTTCCTCTATTAGTATATTCTTACTTAAAAAAGCAATCGACGCGATTAGTACCGGTTATGAGAACATAAACGAATTGCGTGATGGTAGTTTACTTTTACTAGTAAAATCCCAAAAAATTGCCGATATCTTTCTCTCCAAAACAACTCTCTCTAATTTATGTTCTATTTCCGTCTCTCTTCATTCTAACCTCAACTCATGCAAGGGCACAGTTTATGCCCCACGCTTAATAAATGTCCCTGAAAACGAGATTGTCAATGAAATGAAGTCACAAGGTGTCACCGAAGTTTTTAAATTCACTAAGAAAAATAATGAA
Source organism: Chrysotoxum bicinctum (assembly GCA_911387755.1). Lineage (NCBI taxonomy): Eukaryota > Metazoa > Arthropoda > Insecta > Diptera > Syrphidae > Chrysotoxum > Chrysotoxum bicinctum. Next base: position 198,572,805 of record OU426987.1, on the reverse strand, counting down.
AACCAAATGCGCCCCACGGGACTCGTTCTATTCACGTTTGACCTCTTCCGCCCCCCAACTTCAGTGAACATTGGCTGGTATGACGTTAAGGTTGTGGAGTACTTCCCCAATCCAATGCGCTGCCGTAACTGCCAGCTCTTAGGCCATACCACGAAAAGGTGCTCCAGTAATGCCTCTTGCGAAAACTGCAACCTACCACCCCATCATCCACAAGAATGCTCACGAATTTCATGTGCCAATTGTGCCGAGGAACATCCATCCTCCTCAAAGCTATGTAAACGATACATCCAAGCCAAAGAGGTCTTGAAAATTAAAACCGTACATAAGTGCACCATTGCCGATGCTAAAAAAATTTATAAGGAACAAAACCCATCCATTTTCCCTTCAATCTCCTACTCAGCAGTCGCTGGCAAAGCAAATATCCCAAGTAATCCCGCATCAAACAAAAGTACCTCAGTTCCTAATGTCGTTACTCCTGCATCGGAGGAAAAACTCCCCCGAGAGCATCCTGATTCCTCTTCATCAATCCATATGGAAAAAAATAAATTCATTGACACTCCTACCATCCCCACCAACAAAATTTCGCAACCCACCATCAATCCATCCACATTAGCTCTAGCTATCCAAAACAACCAAAATGTAATGCAAACCACTAACAATCCCGCCTCCCGAATTGAAAATTTACCTTCTTCTGAACATAAACCTTTTAATATCATTTCTCCTTCTTCCAAACTAATTCAATCTAGCCCAGCTTTGACAAAAGTGAGCAATTCTAACAAACACAAAACAGCACCAATTGAAATAAATTCACCTTTCACGAACACCATAGATCCTCAATCATCCCGTAATATGCTTTACGAATGTATACATGTCGATGACGAAAATGGCGACTCCACATAAAAACTCTAAAACTAACCCTAATAAAGACTCCGCGCGCCAGGAGTTGAGTCAGCCAGGCCCATCAAGGGGCCTGGTTGATTCAACACCTGGTCCGCGGAGTCAGGATAAACACCCTAACAATGTCACCAAATTTACTTTTTCTAAGCCCAAATCAACTTATGTTGATTATAATAATAAACCTACAGCTGAACCAAAACACGATTTTAAGATCCTTCAGTGGAACCTTAAAGGTTATCACAACAATTACCACGAGCTTCAACTTTTAATTAAAGAACACAGACCATCCATAATTTCTTTACAAGAAACCCACGTTAAGAGTAACGAACATCCCTATCCACCCAAACAATACACGTCCTACTTTCATAACATAAATTCAATAGACTATTCAAAGCAAGGTACTTGTCTCCTAGTTGACAAATCTATACCACACAAGGTTATTAACATAACCTCAAACCTTTCAGCCATAGGAGTTGAAATAGAACTTGAAACCAAGCTAACGATAGTATCTATCTACATTCACCCAAATCAAACATTCTCCGCCTCCGATCTTGAAGGTGTTATAAATGGAATAAGTACTCCAATGCTTCTTACAGGAGATTTTAATTCTTGGAGCACCTGTTGGGGCTCTGCCACTTCAAACAACCGTGGCAAATGTCTTGAACATTTTATTGCTAACTCAGGGCTAGCAATTCTTAATGACGGGCGACCCACTCACTTTTCCACCCACAGAACTTTCACTCACTTAGACTTATCCCTCTTAACGCCATCTCTCATTCCGAAAACAACCTGGGACATTTCCGATAACCTTCACGGAAGCGACCACTTTCCGATTTTCATCACCATGACTGTTGGTCCCAACTCCAACAAACTTAAACACCAAAATAAATTTCTTATTGACAAGGCTAATTGGCCATTATTTCAAACCTCGTTATCACAGCAGCTAAATATAAGGCCTATTTCTTCCAACATCAACAAAGAAGCTGCTCAAATCCAAAAATCCATCCGCGCTGCAGCTAACTTATCAATCCCTCAATCAAGAGGCAAACATGTAAAAAGGTCAGTACCGTGGTGGAATAAAGAAATAAGCTCCATGCGGAGCGAAAAACAAAAAGCTTGGGAAATATTCAAAAAATCTCCAACTGACCCAAACCTCATTATATACAAGAAATTAAACGCAAAATTTCGAAAAGCTGTTAAATTGGAAAAAAAACTATGTTTTGAAAAGTTTACGACCAATATCAATCCCAATGCTACGGCAAAGAAACTTTGGGCTGACATTAAAACTTTGACGGGTTCGTATATTCCACACTCTATTAAATTATTAAAAACAGTAGACAAATCCATAAGCTGTCCTTTACAGATCGCGGAACACTTTGCTCAAAGCTGGGAAAAATCAGCGGTGGACTCTAATTTTCATGTCAAATTTAATACGGATAAGCACGTAACTTTGAATTGTTCGGGTCCTTCATACAGACCTATCCCTACCGCGCTGTCCATTGAATGCCCTATAAACTTAATAGAATTTGAGAACTGTCTAAGTAATTCAAAAGGTAAAACTCCGGGATTTGATCGTATCTCTTACGACATGATTAAAAAATCTCCCAAAGATTTGAAGTCTCGACTCCTATTACTCTACAACCAAATCCTAGAAACAAGTATTATTCCGCAAGCTTGGAAGGTGGCCAACGTCATCCCTATTCCCAAACCAAATAAAAATCCTTCTCTCGTGAATGGATACCGCCCTATTTCACTTCTTTCTTGTATGGGGAAAATTTTGGAAAAAATTATAGCCAAACGTTTATTATGGTTTATGGAAAAAAATAACTATTTAGATAATAGACAGCTCGCTTTCAAAAAAGGAAGATCCACTATGGATGCTATTCTTCACCTAGATCATTACATATCTTCTACTTTATCAGAGAAAAATCACGCTTCAATCCTTTTGATTGATTTCGATAAGGCTTTCGATAGAATTGGAATCCACGTCATCATTAATCAACTCCACAAGTGGAAAATCGGCCCTAAAATATTTAAATATTTAAAATCTTTTCTTACCAACAGGTTCTTCCGTGTCAAGCTTTCGAATGTACGTTCGTCAGTTCATAAACTTGAAAACGGTATTCCACAGGGATCGCCGCTTTCAGTGATCTTATTTATTATCGCTTTCAATGAAGTCAGTAAAATAATCGATAGCTTCAAATATATAGAGCATACCCTATATGCAGATGACCTCATTATTTTTTCCAAACATAAAGATCTAGAATTGTTGGCTGGCATTTTTTCACGTGTACTTGAGGCTCTTTCAAGTTGGGGAGAAACGTCAGGATCTATTATTTCTCTGGCAAAATCTGAATGTTTGCATATATGCAAAAAACACCATTGCAACAAAACTATCTCTTTAATTCATAACAGCACATCTATTAGAAATGTTAATTCCGCTAAAATACTAGGAGTTATTTTTGACTCAAAATTTTCTTTTAAAACCCATTGTGATTATGTTAAGAAATGTCTAACTGCCAGGGTCAATCTTGTTAAATATTTAGCATGTAAAAACAGTTATTGTAATTTAAATTCTTTAAATAATGTTATAAAATCTGTAATATTATCAAAAATAGACTATGGTTTACCTGTTTATGGAAAGTGCTCCAAGACCTGCCTTCAACTCATCAAAACACCCTATCATTCTGCCGCCAGAACATCTATGAGAGCTCTTCGATCTACTCCAATCAACAATATACTCACAGACGCAGGCCTTCCCCAGATAGATGAAAGAATATTATATCTTACCTCAAAAATTATCCAAAAAGTCAACTCCCCGAATAAATCGCCCATTCATATTGATGCCAAGAAAATGTTAACAAGAAAAAGGAAATTAAAATACCATTCAACTCTCTACAAGTGCTTGATGTCCGCAAAAGATTTAAACATTCCCATCTCCATCCAGAAAGGCAAAACTAACAACCAACCACCCTGGAACCTTCCGAGCAACGCTATAAATTCCGACCTTTGTGCCTGTTTTTTAGCCGGTTAAATTTAATTTTTAAATTCCGATTTCCAATATAAATTCTCTTTGAAAAAAAATAAAACTCAAAACTTTTTTTTACTCGTTATAAAATTTATTCTCAATTTTTCGTGTTGTGTCGGATGGCAAGTTCTCGAAAGAATTAATTTAAAGTTTGACCTTTTACAATTATAAAGGTTGCAAAGATGACTTGCATAATTCAATAATTTTAATTATCATTAATTTGACAAAAGTGTCACAATGCGCTATTATTCGTTGATTTTCATGATTCATTCACAATAGTATTTTATATTTGAAAGTGTTGTATAAAATGTGTTTAATATTTAATGTTAATATTTTAACTAATAATAATAAATATAA